>CM039722.1:36046243-37246243 GCA_022539455.1 Dendrobium nobile | reverse complement strand
TGAGTCATCATCTATTTCATAATAATCATTCATGATTGATTAGTTATGAAGATTACTCTCATCTTGAGTTAATCATCATCTTTTGTTTGAATAATCTTCAATACATTTTATAATTTTTAAATCTTCATTTAAAATCATGTTTACATTGTATACACTTTGATATATCATCAAAAAATTATCTTGATCGAGAACAAATCTCGCGGCAAAATCAAGCCGAAAACATAAAAAATTAAATCCAGGATCACCTGAACTCCGATTTCAGCAAACTTAAAATCAAACTGAGCATCTAAAAAATATGAACCCAACAACACGAAATTAAACTCGATCTGAGCCAAAATGAGTCTGAATCAAAGACCCAAAGCACTATTAGAAGGTTCAAACCACAATTTGTATTACCAAACAGTTTCCAAACATGACATGCTTATATTCGAATCGAGCAGCTCGATGAGACAAATCCAATGAGCCCAAGATTTCCAAATTCTGATATCGTTAAGACCTTTAAATGTCTGATAAATGGTCCATGATCAAGGGGTTCAATATCTGTCGTCCATGCAAACCACTCCACATTTTCCCTTGATCAACCTCCTATTTACGGATCATGTCATCCTCAAAAAACTATAAATAGCCCCTCATTTCTCTTGTGAGGGGACCCAAGCAAAAAGAAGAAGAGAAGAAGGAGAAGAGAAGAGAAGAAGGATAGGAGGGAAGAAACTCCTCCTCGACCACCACCGGAATTCTACCCGACTTCCACGGGACTCTGGAATTCTGCCCGACTTCCATAGGATGTTGCAATTTTGTCTGACTTCCACAATGGTGCTACAATTTCGTCGGACTTTCCAAAGATGCCAACACTCTGCCCGAACTCTAAGTGACACCAGAATTCTGTCTAATTTTTAAGTGATTCTGAATTCATCTCGAATATACAATTTATTTGTAACTGGATTCCTATATAAAAAGTAAATCATTATAATATGATCATCCTAAATTTTAAGAACGAGTCAGCCTCTTGTATCTCTAGCAAATACTAGTGGAATTATTTAAAATGGGCGTGGCCCCGTGGTTTTTTCCCATTCAAGGGTTTTCCACGTAAAAATCCTAGTTCTCTTTTATCTTCTATTTGTGTACTGAATATCCATACAATGCTGAAATGAAAGATTTTTAACTTTATCACCGTGTATATTATAGTCCATAATTTCAAGTGTTTCTTTAATGGTCAACAAGCATAGAAATCATATTGTTGGATCTTCTAGCTCTAAATCCCACCAATCTAGAGATCAGTCTATGAATCATAAATGCAGGATATCTGCCTCTTTTTACCATGGGGGGTAAAATGCTGCTGGACAAGGAACCTCAGGACCTTCCTTAGAAGAGAGAATTCGAAAGATGGAAAAATCTCAAAACGAGATCCTTCAACTCCTGCAAGAGACTCAATAACTAGCATTACCATAATGGGAGGATGTTCTTCTCCCTCGAGCTTCACCACTGGCTGAAGATGTTCAACTCAAATATCTTCAAGCAGAGATTCATCTTCCTGTGCCAAGAAGACATCCGCAATTACAACAAGATAATGAACTTACCGATACAGCAAGTTCTACCCATCCTTCACCTATAACTTGGCAGCCTTGCATCCCTCCAGATCTCCTAGAAGACTTAGCCTAACCATATGTTTTTGAGCTCCCTCACAATGCCCTATATTATGAACTGCGAAGATTAGTATGTGAAGAATTCCCTGGAGGAGATGTGAGAAAAACTCTTTGATAGAGAAACTTCCAGGAGTCATCACCTCTAACTGAATCCATTCTTCAATACCCCATTCCAATTGGGTTCAAACTACAGAGCATCGAGTCCTAAAATAGAACATCCAACCTATATGAGCATATCGATCACTATAGAACAATCATGCATATCCAACGAGCCTCAGATGCACTCCTATGTCAAATTTTTCATGTCACCCTTAAAGGATATGCTCTAATGTGGTTTTATTTGCTTCTATCCAGAATGATCCTTTCATTTGTCATATTAGCCAAAATGTTCGTCAAATAGTTTGTAGCCAATCGAAGAATTACTAAGGATTCTTTCCACCTTTCTAGGATCTATCAAAATGAAGGAGAATCCTTAAAGGAGTATTTTCAATAATTTTTCATTGAGGCTCAATAAATTCCAGGAGTAGACCCTACATTGTTGAGAGAGATCTTTCTTGGAGGCCTTCATCTTAGCCCCTTCTATTCGACACTCATGCAAGACATTGTTTATTTATATGCTGACCTAAATTATTATGTGGATGTGCAAATCTTGAGAGATGAAGCCATAAAGGCTCATAAAAAATAGTTTGAGCAAACCAATGGGAAGCACAAAATTACACCTAGAATGGATAATTCATCCTCACAATGGAAGAAGTAAGGGACATACCTCATAGGCCTTTATTGCCACGATGAGAACCTCGATAGGAGAAGGAGTATACCCCACTCAACACATCTCGAGCAAATATATTGATGTCTATTCGAGATCAAGATATAGTAAAATGATCAAATCCTTTGAAGCCAAACACAAGAAATCAAGATCAGTACTGTCACTTTCATCATAGTCATGGCCACACTACTGAAGCATATAAGCAACTCAAGGATGAGATTGAATGACTTATCTGTTAGGACTATCTTCGATAATTTATTTGAGATCCACCAACCCAAGAGGAAGCACGTCCTTTCGGTTGGAAAATAAACAACAAAGATAATCAGTGAATAATCGAATAGCAGTTGATGAAATTGAGATAATCACAGGAGGCCCCTTGCTATCTGATCAAGTATTTTTGGCTGTAAAGAAAAACTGACGTCAAAGAAAGCTTGCATTGATCATTCTATCACATTTGATGACTTTGATTTGGAGGTACCCTCATCAAGATCCGCTTGTAATAAATACGGGGATAGGTGACCCATATTATAATGTCAAAAAAATTCTTATAGATAATGGAAGCTCCGTTGATGTCCTGGTATACTCCACTTTTCTTAATATGGGTCTCTTAAGAGAAAAGCTTTAGCCTGCTGCAAGTTAATTACATAGATTTGATAATTGACATATATGAGTGAAAGAGACAATCAGTCTCCCAATTATACTTAGAGAATTTTCTCGACAGACTACACACTCAATTCAGTTCATTATTATAATGTTAGAATCAGCTTACAATGATATCTTTGGAAGGCCGCTCCAGTCAATCTTTGGGATCGTCGCTTTCATCCATCACCTTAAGATGATGTTCCTTACCCTAGTAGGAGTCAATGAAGTATATGGAGATCAATAAATATCACAAACCTACTAACTTAAGCAGGTTAAACCACGTCCAATAATGACCCTGAATATTAAGGATTTTGATCTCCAGAGTGAAGATACCCCTCAGAGAGCCTTTCCTATAGAAGACCTCACTAATGTATCCATATCTGAAGAACACCCTTCAAGGACTATGTAGATTGGATCCTTCTCTCAGACTAGGAGAAGAAAAAAAACATGTAGATTTTCTATGCAAGAATCAAGATGTTTTTGCATGGAGTCGAGCATATAAGCCCGGAATCGACCCCGAAGTGATCGTACACTCCCTCAAAGTTAATCCGATGTGCAAACCGATTATCCAGAAGAAATGAAACTTTTCCCCAGATCATTAGCAAGCAATCGAGCAAGAAGTTGATAAGCTTTTGGAAGTTGGTTTTATATGGAAAGTACACAATCCCACTTGGTTGGTGAATGTTATCATGGTATAAAAGATAAATATAGCTTGGAGAATGTGTATAAATTATACAAATCTCAATAAAGCTTGCATGAAGGATAGTTTTCACTTTCTCGTATCGATCAATTGGTTGATACCACCTCTGGACATCAGATGCTGAGCTTTCTGGATGCCTACTCTATCTATAAGCAAATAATGATGGATCCTGCTGATGAAGAGGCGATAGCTTTTCAAATAGACAAAGGGTTATACTACTATTTGGTGATGCCATTCGGGCTCAAAAATACTAGAGCCACGTATCAGCGCCTCATGAATAAAGTTTTCAAAGATCTTATTGGGCATACTATGGAGGTATACGTTGATAATATATTAGTTAAAAGTCTTAAAAAATCTCAACATATCACAGACTTGGAATAGTACTTTCACTTATTGCGATATTATAATATGTGACTCAACCAAGCTAAATACATTTTTGGTGTCGCTTCTAGAAAGTTTTTAGGATTTATGGTAACCCACCAAGAGATTGAAGCTAATCTCGAGAAAATCAAGGCACTAAGGGATATGGTGCCACCGGAGAATATCAAGGAGGTCCAAAGGTTAAATAGAAGAATTACAGTACTATCTCATTTCCTTTCATATTCAGGAGATAAATATCGACGCTTCTTCAAGATACTTAGAGGTGCTCATAGCTCTGGATTCAAATGGATCGATAAATGCCAATAAGCTTTTGAACAACTACGGTATTTGGCATCCCCGCCACTACTTTCTAAACCAACACTTGGAGAAAAAATGTATTTATATATGGATGTTTCTGCCCAAGCTATTAGTTCGGTCTTAGTACGAGAAGAAAATGTTATACAACATTCCATCTATTATATCAATAAAATTTTATCTGAAATAGAGGAATGTTATCCTCTAGCAAATAAGACAGCATTATCATTAGTTTATTATACTAGGAAGCCATGCCCATACTTTCAAGCCATACAATTAGAGTTTACGCAAATTTGTCACTGAAAAGTATCATGCAAAAGGCATAAGCATCGGGTAGGCTCATTAAGTGTTCAACATAGCTGAGAGAATTTGACATCCACTACTTGCTTAGGCACGATATTAAATCTCAAGCACTTACAGATTTTATAGTTGAATGAACCATCCCAATATCTGATATTCAACCAGGTACTTCACCCTCTCCTCCATACTGTACATTGCATATTAATGGAGCTTTTGGAAGTTCTGACGCTAGGGCAGGAATTATGTTGATCTCTCCATAGAAAGTTACCCTTAAGTATGGGCTTTGACTTAAGTTCTTAGCAATGAACAACACAAAAAAATATGAGGCCCTTATTGCTAGATTGAGACTCACAATCGACTGTAAGGTGAAGAATTTAGTAGTCCATACTGATTCACAATTAGTTGCCTCTCAAGTGGGGGTGGAGTTTAATATCCACAATTCACAACTAGCCCAGTATTGCAGCATTGTAAAGTTACTCTTAACCTGTCTAAGAGAGCATCAGATCATTCATGTTCTCCGAGAGCAAAAAATGCGAGCAGATGCTCTTTCTAAACTTGCTGCATCAACTACAAGAGATATTTATAAAAGAAAGTATATCGAGGAGATCTACTTTCCAAGAATCTAAGGTTCATGGGTCATACAATCAATCGATGAACAAAGAGAGGCATCATTTAAGACTCCTTGGCCTTTCGCTCAGTGGAGAATTGATATAATGGGACCCTTCCCTATTGCCATTGGACAGTGAAAGTTCATCATCATTACTGTAGACTATTTCACCAAATGGGTGGAGGTCAAACCTCTAACAAAGATTACTGAAACAAATGCTAAACAGATCTTATAGAAGAATATAATATGTCACTTTGGCATTCCTGCAAGGGTCATCACTGATAACGGGACACAGTTTACTGGGAAGATCTTTATATCCTTTTATAAATATTTTCATATTCAGCTCATCCAAATAGCTGTCACCCATCCTCAAGCAAATGGACAAATAAAGGTTATAAACTAAATAATTTTGAAAGGACTAAAGACACACCTAAGGAAGGCTGGGGGTTAATGGGCCGAAGAACTTCCAAAAGTCCTTGTGGCTTATCGAACCACTGACAGAACTCCCACAAGAGAAATCCTATATAATATCTATTTTTGTACAAAAGTAGTCATACTGATTTACATTAAAGTTCTGAGTAAAAGAGTTTAGACTTTTGACTTTAGTAACAATGAGGAGAGGCTTAAAACAAATTTGAATCGCCTCTTAGAAGTAAGAGATGAAGCCTTACTCAGGACCGCTGCATACCACCAAAGGATTGCTTGTCACTATAATTGGAGGGTAAATCCTCGACCTATCTCTATTCGAAACTTAGTTCTACATAGTATCGAAGCCGGAGAAAAAGGCTCTCAGCGTATCGAGCTCTCCCCCTCTAGGAGGGTCCTTATTTGGTGACAGCTATGGTCAAACATGAAATCTTTAAACTGAAGGATGCTAGTGGTAAAATGCTCCCCCGAACTTAGAATATTAGTAACTTTGTAAGTATTATTAGTAGATGTTAATAATAATGTTTGTCTTGTGTTATGTTGTTGATAATATTTCTCTTGTGTTATGTTCCGCCAAGTGATTATGCTTTATATCCCTCAAATATTTTTATGCCAACCTTTCATATATCCCTTATGTGTTGATTGAGATAGAACTCTTCTAGGCCCCCGTATCCCTAAGCTATACTGGAGAATTGTTGTACTATCTTATATAATATAGTAATGTGATGTTCACTTTATTGTGATATTATCTTTTAAAATTATTTATCCTTAATTCAAGAAATACATAATCTACATTATATCTCAATCATCGAATGATCAATACCATAGGGATTTGATCCGACCTCATCCATGCAGGTTAAAAATCATCAAGCAAATGCTTTGATTAACAACATCTAATAGCTCAAGATATCTAAGGAGGATATCTCTTACATTCACTCAAGTAAAAAAAACCACTAAAATATTTCTCATTGAAATAAAATTAAGTTAATTTTAGATGCATATGATAAAAAGAAAAAAGATGAAAACTAATAATTTCTTAATATATCACTATACATCAAGTACATCATACAGAAGCATCAACACGAAACACACATATGCTCATCACTAGAAAGAAAATAAACTGGTACAACCAACATCAGAGCAATCCTACAGGATCTCAATATCATCCTCCTCCTCCTCCTCGAGGAAAAGACCTTCTACAAATCACTCTCTATCTCTTCATCGCTAGAGTATGAAGAAGGGTATTTAAAAGCCTGGATAGGTGTCAACCCCTTGAGATTCGCTAGTCTTGCACTACACCACACGTACGCCCTTCATAAAACCTCTGATGAAGCCCTCCTCCATACACTCTACTTCTAAAGCCTACACCTCCATGTCATAGATATGATTATGAGCTTC
Source organism: Dendrobium nobile (assembly GCA_022539455.1). Taxonomy (NCBI): domain Eukaryota; kingdom Viridiplantae; phylum Streptophyta; class Magnoliopsida; order Asparagales; family Orchidaceae; genus Dendrobium; species Dendrobium nobile. The sequence continues at coordinate 37,239,086 of CM039722.1, read as the reverse complement.
CTGGACATGATCCTCAATAATTATCTTGAAGGAAAAAGATTTCTTGAATTCTTCTATGACTGTAGACAGTAACGGCTGGGCTTCCTTCTCTGACAACATACTCTATAGCCTATTATTCTATGTTTTAAGGATCTGCTGATCTTTTATTTGTTGGTTGATCATCACCTGTGCATCAACAAACTTTATATGTAGACGATCCATCTATTGATTCTATGAGGAGGCTGAAGTTATCATGTTAGCCAGCTCTGCTCTACACTCTGCTAGCTGCTCCTCCACCGCCTACATCTCCTTGACTTTGTCATCGTATTTCTTCTTGCATTTTCCTTAAAGGTATTTGACCTTTATCAATTCACTGTTCCTATCATTCAAGGTCTTGGCCATTTCAAGATTAAAATTTGTGTGCTTCTCTAACTAAAGTAGTAAAAATAAAATTTTGTAAAAGACATATCCTTTAAAAAATACATAAGGATAGAAGAAAAAGTGAACTCACCAACTCCTCGGCCCGTCAATAGCCAACAAAATAATTTTTCAAAATATCTTCTAGAATGTATGACTTGGATGGAGATGTACAGGTACCTTTATGAGTGACTGCGAATATTTCCTCCACCTTTTTCTTTTTGATGCCTGCAAATCACCCTCACTCCTTGGTCATTTAGAATGAATTTTTGAAGGTTGGAAAACTACCTCTAGAAATTTCACATACTTCTTTAGAATATGTGCATGCAATCTTGTAAAATTGTAGAAAGCATCTTGATTAAGAAAAAAAATGGGGAAGAAAGAAGGAAAAAGAAGAGAAAATTCTGACTTCCATATAAGAGGAGGGACACTAAATTAAGTAGAGAAAGTCACATACATAAAATAACAGAATACATCAGTTGTAAGAAATTCAAAAGAAGAAAAGAACAATGTACAAGTTCTCCCCTGGCCCTAGGGGGTATGTATAATGTTTTTAGGGAAAAGAGAAGTTTCCAGAATTTTCTAAAAATTTTCTAATTTTTTAAAGAATTTTTTTAAGGATTTTTTTATTAAAAAAATAATAATATACAAACGGCTAGCCCAAACTGCTAGTGGCGGGCCCAAATCGGTGTCTAGCTGACAAGTGGCTTGCGAAACAACTCGGGCTGGGCGATCGTGGGAGGGCCGATCGTGCGGGCCCAGTCGGGTTAAGGGCGTGCCCAGACTTCGGGTGGGCCAATTGCGCGGGGCTGCAATGGGTCTAGGTAGGCCTAGCGCGAGCCGCAGGCAGACGACCTACACGGGGCCAGCGGGCGGGCCCAGGCGGGCCATTAGAGGATCGCGGTGCTGGCCTAGCAGGCTGCGTGTGCGGTTCTCTCGTTGCCAGCTATGGTGACGGCAGCCAGCTAGTCTAGTCATCTTGTTCGGCTACCTATACAATTCGGGTTTAACTTTTGACCTACAAAGGCAAAATCGGATGTTTTTAGGGTCTCTGGGACTATTTTCGATGTTTTATACTCAATTTCGGTACTTTTAAAGCCATTTGGGGCTACTATATATGAGATCGGATTTCAAATCACATGGAAAATTCTCCAAAGTTTTTGACATGTATTTTTGGATTCCTAAAGCTTCGACGTCTAAAAATAGGAGGCAACTGATATATCATCAAAAAATTATCTTGATCAGGCGTGAATCTCTAGACAAAATCAAGTTGGAAACTTCAAAAATTAAATCTGAGATCACCTGAACTCCAATTTCAGCAAACTTATAATCAAAATGAGCGTCTCAGAAATATGAACCCAACGACACCAAATTTAACTCGATTTGAGCCCAAATGAGTCGGAATTGAAGACTCGAAGCCCTGTTTGAAGGTTCAAACCACAATTTAATTTAGATTACCAAATTAAATTCAGGAGCATCTGAACTTCGATTTCAGTAAACTTATAATCAAACTGAGCATCTCAAAAATACGAACCCAACGACACCCAATTTAACTCGATCTGAGCCTAAATGAGTCTGAATAAAAGTCCCAAAGCACTATTAGAAGGATCAAACCACAATTTGGATTACCAAATGATTACCAAATATGACTTGCTTATATTCGAATCGAGCAGCTCGATGGGTTGAATCAAATGAGCCCAAGATCGCCAAAATCGAATATTGTTAAGACCTTCAAATGTATTATAAATGGTCTATGATCAAGAGATTCAATATCTGTCGTCCATCCAAACCACTCCACTTTTGCCCTTGATCTTCCTTTTATTTACGGGTCATGTCATCTTAAAAAAACTATAAATAACCCCTCATTTCTCTTGAGAGAAGACCCAAGAAAGAAGAAGAAGAGAAGAAGAATAGGAGGGATGAAACTCCTCCTCGACCACCGCTGGAATTCTGCACGACTTCCACAGGATGCCAGAATTCTGTCTACTCTTCAAATGATTCTGAATTCATCTCGAATACACAACTTGTTTGTAACTGGATTTCATTATGGAAGTGAATCGTAATATGATCGTCCTAAATTTTATTTTGTTCAAAAAATAAAATTAATATTTTTATCTTTTAATAAAATTTTGAATTATACATAATTCATTCCCCTCAACCTCTTCTTGGCTTCTATAGTAACTCTCAGATTAATCTACTATGATACTCTTCAATTGTCATACATTTATAAGTTTCATGATGATGACCTTTAATACTTACCACTCATTGGTGTTATGATTATGATCATGATGATATAGTTAGAATCATCTTGATATGGGAGATAAAATTTGAATTAATCACATAAAATTTAAACTTTATTTTATTGTTTTATATTAAGAACATAATATATTTATTGATCGATAAATGGGATTTTCTAGTTTGAACACATTGAAGGAGAGATTAACATGACAATCAGGGCACTCTGAAAGGTCTTGAGAGTCATGACAACTACTATCGATATGATGGTCTCTATGACATCCATCTGCAATATGGATATGATAAGAATGGTCTAAGTAGCAATTATTAACATGTCTTTTTTGATCCAAGAATAACCACTTAGAGTTCCCTAAAGTTAACCAATTATAGGATACGTAAGATGACAAGAAAAGGGTTTTCTCAATGCTTATGTACATCAAATCCTATAGGCAAACCATATCTTTTGTAGCATTCTTTGTAACATATTTCATGGCGGCCTCTTTTAATCCTATTGTTAAAGCTAGTTTTTTGACAAAATTGTCAAGGTTGATGACTTAATTTGTTGCCCATGTGAATCTAATAATATAGTCTTAAGAGATTCATCTCCTCTTATTGAAAATATTACAATCATGATGTCCTCTAAAATGTTTAAAATTAAGCAATGCACTACCAACACAAGTAGTTGAAAAATTGGATCTTTACATGTAGATGAGATATTCATGATGAGTAATTTAGAGTTTATAAAAATCGATTGGTACAATTATAAAAAAAACAAAACAATTTTTAGAATTATTATATCCTCAGAAAATAATCTTGATCAGACACGAATCTCGAGGCAAAAATTAAGTTAGAAAGTTCAAAAATTAAATTTGGGATCATGTGATCCCGATTTAAGCAAACTTATAGTTGAACTGAGCTTCTCGAAAATATGAACCCAACGACACCAATATCAACTCAATTTGAGCCTAAATGGGTTCGAATCGAAGACCCAAAGCGCTGTTGGAAGATTGAAACCACAAATTGGATTACCAAATGGTTTTAAACATGACATGCTTATAATCGAATTGAGTGGGTCGACGAGATGAATCCAACGAGCCCAAGATTGTTGAATTTTGATATCATTATGACCTTCAAATGACTAATGAATGGTCCACGATCAAGTGATTCAATATCGGCCGTCCATCCAAACCACTTCACATTTGCCCTTGATCCTCCTCCTATTTACGGGTCATGCCAGTCTCATAAAACTAAAAATAGCATCTTATTTCTCATAAGAGGGGACCTAAGGAATAATAAGAAGAATAAGCGAAAGAAGAAGAAGAGGGAAGAAATTCCTCCTTGACCATTGCCAGAGTTCCGCCAGAATTTCAATGAAGTCGGAGTTCTGGCCAACTTTCAAGTGACGTTGGAGTTCCGCCCAACTTTCAAGTAACACGAAATTTCTACCCAACTTTCAAGTGACACTAAAACTCTGCCTGATCTCCAAGTGATGCTGGAATTATGTCTGATCTCCAAGTGACTATGGAGTTTTGCCTGAATACTATCTAACACCAGAGTTCTCCCCGGCAATCGACTGACGTCGGACTTTTGACCTCTATCATCAGACAATGGTCATACCGACCTCCGTCGCCCGTTGACTACAGTCCTTCTAATTTCAATTGCCCATCGAATAAGTTCTTCCGACCAAATGAATATATCAACAGTGACTCTTTATATTCCCACCATATATTTCATATAATGTACATAGAGCTAAGGTCTTTCATCTAAGGAAGGGCCTCATTTGTAATTGATTGCAAATAATAGTTGATTCATTCAAACTGAGCTAGGGCCTATGGTTTTTCTTCCTTTTCAAGGGTTTTCCATATAAAAATCTTGGTGTCTCATAAATGCTACACCCTCTCTCTTATCTAATTGCGTGCGGAATTTTTTTACAAAGTTAAGATGTTAAATTCAATATTTTTCTACCTCCATAAAAACTCCAAGACACAATAGTTTGGCACCATCTATGGGAATATCGTTCCTGACTGGGGGGTAACTATTGTTCCAATCTCGAAAGTGGTTTATGTTAATATCTTGACATCAACCAATTCTCACTCAAATTCATATATATTAGATTTGGACAAGGGGGCAACCTTGACTGCAGTAACATTCAACAATATTCCTCTAATATTTCCAAGATCCAAGATGATATTTTGGAAAAAATATTTTCATAAAGTTTCTAGCAAATGCAAAGATTACAAGCTTTATACAATTCCTTGCTAGACTTCTACTCATTAGGCAAGTTATTAATTTCAACCTTAAAAAGGAAGTAACTGTTTAAAGATAGACAATTCTTCATCTTTGATTCGGGATACATGTGGTATTTGCCCCCTCCCAATCAAAGCAAAATTAATCTCAGGAGGATTAGATTCTACCTCTTCCACAAATGTTAATGTCATTGAGTAGGGCTTTAACATACAACCTCAGATATGTCATACATCCTTGGTGAATTCTCTCGACATCTTCTATATAGGTTAACATCATCGAACAAAGGCTCTGAAATGCATCCTCGGATAGGTCATACATCCTTAGTTTGTTCTCTAGAACTCTTCTATATAGGTTAACATCATCGAGCAAAGGCTTTGACATATAACCTCGGATAGGCCATACATCTTTGATGAATTCTCTCGTCCTATTCTATATAGGTTAATATCATCGAGTAGTACTCTGACATACAACCTCAGATAGGTCATACATATTTAGTAGATTTTTTGGTCCTCTTCTATATAGATTAATATTATTGAGCAGTACTTTGATATACAACCTTGGATAGGTCATACATCTTTGATGGATTTTCTGGACCTCTTCCATATATGTTAACATCATCGAGCAGATCTCTAACATATAACTTCAGATAGTCCTACATCCTGGGTGGATTCTATCAGCCTCTTCCATATAGGTTAACGTCATCGAGCAGGGCTCTGACATACAACCTCAGATAGGTCTTACTTCATGGGTGGATTCTCTCGACTTCTTCCACATAGGTTAACATCATCGAGTAGTGCTCTCACATATAACCTCAGAAATATTATAAATCCATTGTGGGTTCTTTGGACCTCTTCCACAAAGGTCAACATCATCAATTAATTCTCTGAGTAAACAACATTCTCTTTTTAAAGATTTCATGAAAGCAAGGGATTGATAAAATGATCACTCATATGAAGATCTTAGTAGGATGAAAGCTTCAAAAAAGCACATCATATAATATATCAAAACATATCTCATAGAAGCATAAACAACTTAGTTTTCCTCTAGAGGACAAATATATTTTAAATGAAAAAAGTATCTCTTACAACTTCTTTTACAAAGAAAGATTACAATCTGATCTTCAGCAGGCCTCAACTCCGTTGACACTATAAGTGTCTTGCTAAACTACTAATATATTATACTACTTTGACCCCTTCCATAAAAGATATCTGATATCTGCACACCTCAGTATGAATGTATATAACCTTGTCAAAATGCCACAAGACACCAGCCATCATTATGATTTTGTTTGATGTCTGCCGGCGAACCCTTACTTCATATTAGCATTCATCGGCTTCTCGCTCAACTACTGATAGCACCACACACTATAACTCTCTCCTTCAGCACTCTACTTGATCGTTGACTGCCAATACACTTCCAATCGATCGCCCATTACCAATAGACTTCTGCTTAAATAATGTCAAAATTCTCTCCGTTTACTAATAATTTTTGATTCTCCTCTCGAGTACTATTATCGCTAGATCTTCTTAAATCACCCTCGCATACAAGCAACAATTGATCTTCTTCTATCAAGGGTTATCTATTAAGAAGATAACTTCTCATCGTGACTTCTTCTACAAAAGAGAGGGGCATTGAAGCTTAATAGGGGAATGCCGCCTATCCATTATAGTGAAATGCCTCCAATGTAAGAAGAAGATTATAGGAGAAGAATATGGAGAGGAAGACATAAATTCTAACTTCTATACGAAGAGAGAGGTCCTAAATTTTAGTAGGTGATGCCGCCTATAAAAATAAAGGAATGCCTCAACTACAAGAAAGTTAGAATACTGGAGAAGAAAGAAAAAGAACAGCTGTAAAAATTCCAACTTCTACACAAGGAGAGAGGCCCTGAATTTTAGTAGGAAATGCTGCCTTTAAAAAATAGGGGAATGCCTCAACTATAAGAAAGTTAGAATGCGGGAGGAGAAAGAAAAAGAATGATTAAAAAAAATTTCCTTCTACACTAAAGAGGGGGCTGTGGGTCTCCAAAAGGGTTCTGTTTATGGGGTTCAAATGTAAAGAGTACGACCGCAATATCCCGCCAGACAAAATGATCGTAAGACCTTACACCCGACATAAGCAGGCCGATGGAAGAGCAGATCAAGTTATACATATGATTAGCCATGGAAGATTGTGACTTTTGTCTACGTACTTTAATGAACAATAATATGTATAACCCAAAATTTCACAAGATTTCCCCCATTCGATACATCAGCTCGAATGGGGTTTATTTGATTGCGGGGATCGATTTCTTACGGGTGCAAGCCCCCATAGTTAATTACAACTTAGACCTCGATCTAAGAAAACTCCTGATTAAGGATGTTAGATTATCTTCTCAAATGGGTTTAGCGTAAACAAATTTCTAGGCTTTCCTAATCAAAGGGATAGAAAGGCCCAACTTAGTTTAATCAATCACATATGGTTCAATCAACACTCGGCCGGTTTGAAGTAGAGGAAACTAGAGAAAAGAAAGAGACAACACATTCAAATATGTGTGAGAGAAAAAAGGAGGTGGTGTTATCTGTGTAACATGGATGAATTGGATTTATAGCCTCCGAAAGAAAGGAAGGCTTACCCATCGATAAGGCGTATATTAGTACACTCGTACCACTAGCCTTTAGACCCTAAATCTATAAAAGATGTAGTATCATGCATACGATACTAACATCTATGACCTAACTAATGCAGTCCTGGATTTATTCCTTGCCTGAAAAAGGAAGCCAGCTAAAACCACCTAATCGTATAAAATCTATGTCATCCGGTCTGTATGAAAGATAGGAGGGTGGTTAAACTTTGGAATTTGGGATCGACAACTAGAGAAGCTCCTAATTGATCCCACACTTATGAATGATATTATGCACCTAAAACTAATGTAATTAAATTTTAATTTTAATTCTTTACTAATGCAGTTTATGCTAGTTAAAGTGTATAAATCAAGAATGTATGAAATTTTAAAAAGGCTTATAAAAATAATTTTTTTATAAAAACTCTAAACTTCCCCGGGTCCGGCACTTCATCCTCATAGGCCAGATTAACCAGACTCTGCCCGTAGGCGGGGAAGTTGTTTTAAAGAGGGAAGAGAGAGAATTCATGCATGCGACCCCGAACGATTCTGGCTATTTCCTAAATCATTATGTTTCTATGTTAATTAATTCTTAAAATTTTATTAGTAATTATGAGTAGAAAAAATTTATTCCTAAAGAGTCTAGTGAGTCAGGCACATGCACATGCAAAAAAGAAACCTATAAAAATCATGCCAATTCTACTGCACAAATAAAGTAAACAAACCACAACAGGACAACAAAAATTACGTAAAGAAGTGTCCATGAAAAGTACCATACAATATTACATCACAGAGTACAGAAAAAATAGTGGTGGTCGGGCTCCACCGACAACAACCTGGGTTCTACTCCTAAGGAATCATGCAAATTTTAAAACATGGCATTTTATGTCTTCAATCTTCATTTATACTTCCTTGATTTGTCTATGGATCATCTTCCTCCCTCCGGTTCTTCGTAGGGTATGCTCCAAAAGGATGTCCAAATGAAAAAGAAAATTCCCTACAAGGGAACCCCTCTACCTTTAAAATACCTTTTTTTTTAATAATTTTAACAATATTTACTATCAAATACATTACATCAGCAAAAATAAAAATCTAGACTCTCCTACAGGGGTTATCCTAAGTAGTTATAATCAAAATCATCCAAACAGTTATATATAGATGAAATAAAATTGCTCACATCAAACACACTTGACCGTGCTCTTATGATTTGGGGGCTAAGAAGCTGAAGCACCTAAAGCAGTTTTAAATAATTATTATTAATTTTAGTCCCTTTTAGCACTGTGTGAGCACGGCCATCTACAGGAAAATAATATCAGTATAAAAAGCGTTCCTAACCTATGGGTATTCTATCGCTCACATAGTGCAGAAAAAGAAAACTAGAAATCATCATAGAAAATATCACGAAAAACTAAGACAAGTAGAAAAATAAATAGCACACAGGTCACATGCAAGTCACCACAACACAGAGACAGAAAGAAAGCAGAACATCAGCGTAACTTAAAGCTAGTAGTTATGTCCTAAGAAAACAAGTCTATGTGTATGTAGGATGTGTAGTTTTGGTATATCATATATAAGATAATTTAGTTATAATTGCTTGCATTTGATTTATTAAAGGGCAAAGGGGAAATTTTAGTTCAAGTTTAAATATTAGTATTTTAGGATTGATTTTAAAGATTTTATTTTAAAATTTGATTGATTATCATCTTTATTTCACACCGAGACCATGAGATTTATTTCACCCTCCTTGGGGCTAACTTAATAGCCTCATAGGCCTGGATTATCTAGTGGCAACCAATTTTTTTGAATTATTTAATTGGTTGTAAATTAAAAAGAAAGGTGAATTAAGCATTTTGTTAATCAAGTTTGTTGATTGATTTTAAAGATTATTCTAAAATTTGATATTTATGAGTCTTTTATTCTAATGAATTTTAGCTTATGATTTGATCTCCTAATTAAATCCACTTCTTTTAAAATATTGGTTAGTTAAGAATTGATTATTAGATTAGTTAGATTTGATTTATATGTATATTTTAGATTTGCAATTCAATGATTTTGAATGTTAATTATAATTTGATTAAAGATTAAGTATTTTTTATATACATTTTAAGCGTTAGGTTATGATTAATTAGTTTATTATTAGTAGACTAAAGAAAACTAAAATCTAGGAAAAAAACGTGTCACTAAGTTTTTATGTTTAATGTCTCTATCCTATAGGGAGCATGCACCATGAGTTTATGTTATCTAAGACTTAGTCCTTAATTTTTATCCTTAGGTGTCACTAAAGTTGTAGGACTAAAAGGGGTTTTATTTTCTAACCCTTAGGACTTTCGTACAAATGTCAATAGGTTTAGGGATTTAAAAGAAAAGAAAGAAATCCTAATTATAAAATGAAGTTTCTAACGGTCCTAAAGGGTAGGGAAGCGTGCAATCATTAAGGCCCTTAAAAGTTTTCTAAGTTTTTAAAGAAACTTACAGCACCGGGGGCTATGACCCGGTGGTTCCGCCCGTAGCGCCCCTACAAGATTGAATATGGGCGACTGAGGCTCTGATCCGATTGTACATGCTCCGTCACTAAATGCTTCAATGCTCCTTGTCCTTTGCTATCCAAAAGGTGCCTCGCAAAACACAAAAGAGACGAGTATTAGGGCACATTCTATAAACAAATAATGATATGAAGGAATGAAATTGCAATAAAAGAAAAGAACGTACCTTTTTATTATTTGTGCATCCGTTGGGCCACTTGTCATTTGGGTTTTCTTATTTTTTTGCAAACATTTGATCTTAAATTACAAGTGAGAAAAAGTAGCAAAAAAAAGGCTACAAGCAAAGAAAAGACATGCCACAAAATGCAATAGAAAGAAAAAAAAATGAAAAAATCAAACATAAAAGGGATGTAGGAATCGTTGTTGTTGGGCACACTTCTTTGAAGCTAAGTGTGCCTCTAAAATAGCCTTCTCCGCAATTCGATGTGATACGAATATAGGAGAAGGTATTTTCGATGCCCTTTGCTATCTCCAAATTTCAAATAAGGCACTTGATACATTTGAAACAACTACCTACAATACACTCTAAATAAAGCCCAAAGCAACTAAGGGAAACAAATTCCCAAAACCAAACTAAAAAAAAATAAGATTCTCTTTTGTTTCATACTTACCCAAGATCCTATTTTTTTAGAAGCTAACACAAAAGAAAGATAACCCAAATAAGTAAGGAATACCTTGCTCCAGAAAGACACTAAAAAGCCCTCCAACTAAAACTATTTAAAGTTTTCAAATCTTAAAAACTTATTTAAGAAACTTTTCCAATGAAGCGACAAATAAAACTCTTATTGAAAAGAAGGCAAAAACACTAAGACTCTTTTGACACAAAATCAACCAAGTGCCCTTTTCTTATTTGGTGTGGGGTAGAAACCAAAATCTCCAAAAAAAAAAACTTTGCAAAAACCCTCTTCATTACAAAATATCTACAAATATTTTTGTATAAAACTTCACCACACAAAACAACACAAAGCCTCTTGTAAAGTTTCTAATAATAAAGCGACTCATGAAACATTTTCAATCTAAAACAAATCTCCCACTTACTCATAATGCTAGGAATACAAATGTCTCATTTTAAAATAGTTCGTAGCACGAAACAAATGAAAATATACATCCTATTGATCCTTAGAATAGTTTTAAACTTAAAACAAGTAACAATCTACCTCCAACTCCTCTCCAAATCAGTTTGGAACATAAAACCAGTGGAAAACTACATATAACATGTTTCCAAAATAGCTTCGAACCTCAAAATAGTAAAAATCTGTATTTAACATTGTTCCCAAAATAGTTTAGAACATCAAAACAATAAAAATCTGCATTTATTTATTTCCAACAGCAGTTTAGAATATGAAACCAGTAAAAAAACTACAACTAACACATATTCAGATCAATTTTAGAGCATAAAACTAGTGAGCAAAACTATACCTAATTTGTTCCCAATTGGATTAGAATACAAGAAACAATAAAAATCTGCATTTGGTCTATTTCCAAGACAATTTAGAAGCTAAAATGATAAAAAAAAAACTGTACTTATTTCTTATAAAATCAGTGAGAAAATCTCTAAAAAAATCTGCACTTGCTTCCACAAAAACAGTGAGAAAAGTTCATTAAAAAAAATTGTAAAAATCTCTACAAAGAAGCAATGCTTGCCGATAAGTTTCCAACACTCCTAGATTTGTGAAATCTCACCAAAGATACATGAATAAACATGACACTTCTCAACACTCATGTATTTTTCTAAATAACTTATAAAACTTTCAATCATAAAGCAAGCAAGTTTGTATTTTGACTATATGTTCTTTAAATCAAAACATGAACATGTACAATATTTTTGATAATACTCATAGATTTCACCTTTAATCATCAAGTGCAAAATCACTACTTACCAAGGATTCAAAATCAACATCATGATATTGGAAAGAAAGAAAACATGCATTTTTAAATTCCTAAAGATTTAAAGTAGAAATATAACCCAAAGAAGAACATCCCATTGACATTTCTAATTGAAAGAAAGAAGACAAATTTCAGCACTCTATAAAACTTGCTCATTTATGCATGCATCACCTTCTTACATAACCAAACTACCTCACATTAAACCTAAAGCATGCTTGATATTAGAATGCAAAGAACCATAAAAGCTTTCACCAAAGATGCTAACATGAGCCTCATATAAATTTAAACAAGTGAAGAAGAGTCCAAATTCATAAAAGTATAGGGATATTTCATCATCCATCAATCTTGTAACTAAACATGCTTCCCATGATATAAGTTGTAGAACTAAGAAACTCATGATGATTTCCCAACCAAATTTAAAAGCTAAATAACGATAAGAGAATGAATGTTTTGATAGAAAACTAATTCTACTCCAAGAGAACATTAAGGCCTTCTAATATAATCTTCATGTTTTGCTCAAAGAAAATCACCCAACATAAAGCAGGCAACTCTTGCATCAAATTGACTTGCATACTCGAATGAATCATAAAGTACATGAAGGTTCTCTAGACTTGGTGAGGCATAGCAAGTGGCCACAAGTGTATTTAAAGGAAAGTAACAAAATTTCATATTCATATATATTTTTTTAAACTCACATTGAGTAAGACTTGTTGTGGCAAAACATAAACTCCAACAAAGCTCACTTCACAAGAGCAAATTGTTAATTGAATGATACAAGCATGCAAATATTCTCAAACTAGTTTTTGCTCGTGGGATGAATCATAATTACCCAAGCATGGAACTATAGCTTTTCACATAAATAACAAATACGAGCAAAGGTACTATATTACATATGTGTATGAAAATGACCAAATGCTCTTAATGATATTACATATGATTTTGCTAAAAAAAAGACAACATGGCGCTTCTCATGATTTCTACATGAATTCCATTATCACGTCGCTATCACAAGAAAGGAAGTTCAAACATTGACCAAACTTTCCATATTATATAAAGAATCAAATCAAACACAAGTATTGATGTTCCAAGCATATTATATTTCATATAACAACATGTGCGAGGCATTCCCAACACGGTGAAAACAAGAGTAGAAGGTAATGTATACATAAAAGAAGTAGTAAATGGCATTGGAGTCCTTCCAACAAAACCACCAATGCTCACAAAGATCTTGACTTGAAAGAAGAAATATTTATATAACTACATGTTTTATGAGTTATGATCATTATAAAACTTCAATTCAAATTAAAACGCCACAACCTTCCTTTGATAGCATTTTATCAAACACTAGATAGACAATGTTTGCAAGATCACATAGAACGTGGTAGCAAGAGAAGCACCAAGCCCTTTACTAGAGAAACCTTGAAGAAGACTTGGCAAGAACAATAATGTTTAAACTTACAAAGGACAATATAAAAGAAAGCTCACCTAACATTTAGTTAAGTGGCTCCACAGACACTTCCAGAGTCTCTAACCAAAAGTCATCAAAATTTTCTTAAAGGCATCTCACCAAACACCCTACATGCATTTTTTAATTGAAGACCAAAAAGGCCTCTTATACATTTTGTAGTTCACACCTAAGCTCTAAATCATATAGCATAAAGCAAATGTAAGTCCGCATACTAATTCGCCATTCCAAAAAAAGATAAATCAACAAATTAGAGGAATATAAATCAACACATGGTTCCCAAAGTCAACTATGCAAACTATCATAAAATTTACCATGGAGAGTGAATACATTCACATAGAAATCAATAAGGCTAGGAGTGTAATGACATATACACCACAAAGCCTCACACGATTACTCAAGATTTATGCAATGACCATCTCAATAAGACACATATATGAAGCAAAAAAAAAAAAAAATTAAACAAGATTGATTCTCATATTTTTTTGTTATTTTGTAAAGGCAAAGGAGTAGAGGATGAGGGAAAGGTAGAGGGGGATCAAGAAAAGAAGAAGAACTAAAAGAAGTGGAAGAATCAAGAGGAGGAGAAAAGGAGGAGATACTCACCTTGCAAGGAGGAGCTTGCTCGGTCCAGGCATCAGAATCGGCAGAGCTGCTGACGGACGGGACGACGAGCTTGGGTTCGGTCTCCCCTGGCTCACGCGAGAGAGGTGGGAGTTTCGGCCTCCCTGTTTCAGTCCGAACAAAGCAGAGACGGAGAGGGAGGGAGAGCTGGGCGTGAGAGAGGGACAAATCGAGAGAGCTGGGCGTGAGAGAGAGATCGCGCATGAGAGAGGGAGAGGGAGAGAATGCCGAAACCGAAGGTCTTCATTTTGGGTAAATCAAACTCGTCATCGAAAGAGGAAGCCCACGCATTCGCCGTCTCATGCTCCAGCTTCCAAAATTTTATTAAGCAGCTCTTCCCACTGCTCGACGTCTGCTCGAATTGCAGGAGATCGCTGAGACGCGGAATTTAGGCTGAAACGGTAATTTTATTTGATCAAAGCCATTGAGGCAATTTTCTGATCTAGGAAATAAATTCAAAACATTTATAAAGTCAAATGGCTCTTAATAGGATCAAATTAGGCTGAACTAAATAAAATTTGGCTAATACCAGGTTAGACTCAAGTCCAAATTTGACTCGATTTGAATCAATTCGGGTTCGAGCCAGCTCAATAAAATTAATCATATGGAATTGAATTCAAAATAATCGCTAATTTAAATCGAATCGGACACAGTGCGATCAAAATAAAATGACCGGGTCTAATTGAACACAGTCGAGTCTAATTCGGTTCAAGTCAGGTCGATTCGAGCTCGAATTGGGCTCGATAAAATTCGATTAAATCGATCGAAGGTGCTCCAGGGCACTCGAGCAAAAATTGAGGTCAATAGGGGCACTAAATTTAAGTAGGGAAAATCACCTATAAAAAATAGTGGAAGGCCTCTAGAGCAAGAAGAAATGGTGGAGAAAGAAAAGAAAATGCTACAAAAATTATAACTTCTATTCAAGGAGAGAGGCACTAATTTTGGGTTGGAAAAGTCACCTATGAAAAAATAGTGAAAATTCTAAACTGTAAGAAGTCAAAGGGAGAAGAAAGAAGAAGGAGCAATTTCTCCCTTTATAACACTTTTTGGGAGAAAGAAAGCTTCTGGAACCTTCTAGAAATTTTATGGAATTTTCTGGATATTTTTAGAGTTTTCTAGAGTTTTTTGAATTTTTTTAGATTTTTTGGATTTAAAAAAATTATTAAAAAAAAAACAACTACCACGGGCTGCTCTGCCTGCGGTCGGCCGGTTCGGCCGCCTAAATGCATCTGGGCTCAAATTTTGGGTACAGATAGTCCAAATCAAAAATTTTTTGGTTCCCCGGACATATTTTTTGACATTCTAGACTCAATTTTAATACTTTCGGAGCTAAATAGGACTATTAAGATCAAGTTTAAGAAAAGTTACATTTTTTTGGAACACAATTTTTTGACATTCGAACGATTTGAAGTGTCATGACATATACTTTTGGACTTTATAAGCTTTAATGTCCAAAAATAGGATGGCAACTATTATATCTTCAAAAAATTATCTTGATCGAACATGAATCTCGAGGCAAAAATCAAGTTGAAAACTTTAAAAACTAAATATGGGATCATCTAAACTTTGATTTCATCAAACTTATAATAAAGCTGAGCGTCTCGAAAATACGAACCTAATGACACCAAATTCAACTCAAACCGAGCCTAAATGTGTCCGAATTGAAGACTCAAAGCACTATTATAAGCTTCAAACCACAATTTTGATTACCAAGCGGTTTCAAAACATGAAATGCTTGTAATCGGATTGAGCGGCTCGACGAGACAAATCCAACAAGCCCAAGATCCCCAAATTCTGGCATCATTAAGACCTTCAAATGTCTGACGAACGGTCCATATTCTAGGGATTCAATATCGATCGTCCATCCAAAGCACTCCACTTTTGCCATTGATCCTTCCTCTATTTACGAGTAATGTCACTCTCATAAAACTATAAATAGCCTCTCATTTCTCTTAAGAGGGCACCCAAGGAAGAAGAAGAAGAAGAAAAGAGATGAAGAGGATGGAAGAAACTCCTCCTCGACCACCACCGGAGTTTTACCCGACTTTCAAGTGACGTTGGAGTTCTGCCCAACTTTCAAGTGACGCCGGAGTTCCGCCCAACTTTCAAGTGATGCCGAAACTCTGCCTTATCTCCAAGTGACTTTGAAATTCTATCCGATCTCCAAGTGACTCTGGAGTTTTGCCTGAATACCATTTAACGCCAGAGTTCTCCCTAGCCACCGGCTGACGTTGAACTTCTACCCGACTCCGGACCTCCGCTCGTTGCCAGATTTCTTTCTGACGCCTTCCTTCTGACCTCCGTCGTCAGACAACGGTCCTACCGACCTCCATCGCCCACTGACTACGATCCTTCTGACTTACGTCGTCCATCGATTACGGTCCTTCCGACTAAACAAACATGTCAACATTGACTCTTTATATTCCCACCATGTACTTCATATAATGTACATTGAGCCAAGGCCTTCCCCCTAAGGAAGTGTCTCATTTGTAATCAAGTGCAAATAATAGTGGATTCATTCAAACTAGGTTAGACCGCATGATTTTTCTCCATTTTTAGGGGTTTTCCACATAAAAATTTTGGTGTTTCATAAATGCTACACCATCACTCTTATCTAATTGCGTGCGAGATTTTCATACAAAGTTAAGACGTTAAATTTTGTATTTCTCTACCGCCACGTATGATATCCTTATCTTGAATTGATCAATACAAATTAATTTTCAAATAAAAAAATAAGAATCTTTAAATTGTGATTGATTTATCTATTAAATTGAATTAAAATAATTTTTAGAATACATTTTTCTGATAGCAAATATAAAATTGCAAAATAAATCAGTCATCAGTGACATCAGATATCTATGGAACGGCCCACCAATCTTTAAATAGACGTCGACGGTCACCGAAGCTCCACGTGGATGCTGGGTGAGTGCTCTCCTCCCTTGTTGGTGGGGTGGCCTCATCGCCCGGCATAAATCAACCTTCGGACCTTTATCTTGGTGACGTCACCGCTTTATAGGCACCACAATAAACATTAAACAATTGAATGTGGCGTACAGTGGGGTGGGGGCGGTAACGGCATCGCGAAGCTCGCTCCCAATGGAAGGGGACGCGCTATGATCACGTGCAGGATGCCTAAGTCCACGCTATTCTCTCACCAGTCGGTGACGTCACCCAACGTGAATCCCCTGCAATTAAAATTTATATAACTCATTCCTCTATAATTCTCCACCACCTCGTTTACCTCGCCCACATCATTTTCTTAGAGAAGTCGAATTAAGTGTCTATATAAAAGAAAGATGGAGGGCGTGAAGAGGAGGGTGGTGGCGCTGACTATAGACTGCGGAGAGCCGCCGGAGAAGAGGATGGAAACGATGATAAGGGAGAATCCAGTGGTTGTCTTCAGCCGGAGATCATGCTGTATGTGTCATGTGATTAAGAGGTTACTGGCGACGGTGGGCGTGCACGCGACTGTGATCGAATTAGAGGAGGCGGAGGCGGCGGCGGCATCCGCCGTTGGGATACTTCCGGCGTTGTTCATCGGGGGAAAGCCGATCGGAGGACTCGAAGGGCTTATGGCGCTCCATCTAAGTGGAAAGCTTGTGCCCAGGCTTCAGGAGGTGGGGGCCTATGTAATATCTGATTAGCGGAAGCAAAACGCGTTGGGATTAGTTTGTAAATTTGAATTAGAAGTGAAAAACAATTGCAAAAAAATAGTTCAGCAGTGCGCTCTGCAATTTCTGGTTTATATATATATATATATATATATATATATATATATATATATATATATATATTATATATATATATATATATATATATATATATATATATATATATATTTTAATTGGATGTGAATTATTGAGTATTTGTAAATTGCTAAAATACAATTATAAGACTATCCCTTTGTTGTTTTATCATAAAAAAGAAATATTTGAGAAAATTTAATGTCTTTAATTTTTTGAAGTTCAACAAAATAAATAATTAATTATTTTTATTAATGTAATCATGAATATTAAAACTAAAAGACTTATTAATAAAAATATCCAGAATTAAATAGCCAATAATTTCATTAAAAATAAAAAAATAATCATACTAATTTTATAAGTTTAAAATACATCTAAAAGAATGAATTCATAATCCTGATATATTACAGTACAAAATAGTTATTGCATCATTATGCACTACAATTAAAAGAAAAAATTATTTCTTCAACTTCATGTACATCCACCAAACATTTGATTTCATAGATTTTGAGAGGAATGAATGAATGGTTATTAAGTTTTTGGATATGTTATCTTATATTGAGTCAATATTAATTTAACTCATCCCTTATAATGATATTATCGTTTTGTTATTTATATGAAATCTTCTTTAATGTCCACTTCAATCAACATCTTAGTAGCTTGATTTACATATTTACCAGACACGATATAATTTGAAGACTTGTTATCATCCAAAGTAACTTCTTAAGCATCATATGGAGTAATAGGGGTGTCAAAATGAGTCCACATGTCGGGTTCAGGTTGAACCCAGATTAACCTGGGTCTAAACTAGTTGGCCCTAACCCGACCCTTTTTTGCAAATGAGTCAGTAAATTCAAGCTGGACCTGACCTGCACGGGTTACTAAGTTGACCCGATCCGACCCGCTAACTCGGGGACGAGCTATTCAAACTACAGACATCAGACTATCGGAGGAGCTTTGAAGGTGGAGTTTAGGATGTGTGGACGGGCAAACCTCAAACAATAGAGGACGGGCTGTCAGTCAAGCTGGAGTCACAACCTAGTAGACATCAGAAGTCGGATGGCTAGATAAGCTGTGCGAGCAGAAGATGACAAGCAAAACCGCATCGCGTGAGCTGTGCTGCTTTTGTAGGCTCGTGAACAGGTCAAATCATGGAACATGAGAACAACTACACATAGGGTTTTCTAAACGGGTTAACCGTGTCACTTTTTGGTTTCTGGGTCAACCCAAACCCAACCCAGTTTTTCAAATGGGTTAACTTTTTTAACCCGAACCTAACCCATTTATCAAACAGATTGAACCGAACTCAAAAAATTTTTGGTCGAGTCTGAGTCGGGTTTTGGGTTGTGTAAAATATTGACAACCCTATGAAGTATGAAAATTTTCAGGCAAAATCCACTCTCTAACAGTACTCTAATTTCAATGGGAATCGATCATAATCATTTTTTCATAAACTATATCAATAAAGGAAAGAAGCAACTCATTAATAAAAGAAAAGACTTTAAATGTGCATATTACTAGCGTGAGGCTTTGGATCTTGATGTGGCTCATTGAGCACTAGAGAGTTTTTGTCCCTTTAAGAACTTTGTACTTTTCATTTTCGTTGCAATAAAATTCCCCTT
Source organism: Dendrobium nobile (assembly GCA_022539455.1). Classification (NCBI taxonomy): domain Eukaryota; kingdom Viridiplantae; phylum Streptophyta; class Magnoliopsida; order Asparagales; family Orchidaceae; genus Dendrobium; species Dendrobium nobile. The sequence goes on along the minus strand of CM039722.1, from coordinate 37,219,722 downwards.
TTGTGAAAAAAAAAATGGTTTTCTTGAGTTGTGGATGTTTATAATTTCAAATTATAACTTTTTATGGTACATAATCCATTACTGAAGTACTTATAATTTCTTCAAATTATGGATAGTTAAATCAAATGACTCAATCATGAGCGCCATAAGTTAACCATATATTAAATAAATTTTAAAAAAATTCTCATATCCATCAAACATTCTTCGTTAATTTCAAACCATGCACAAAATGCCCAAAATTCTCACATTACATTTATATTGGACTCATAATAGTTAAAACTAAATAGCCCCTACATAAATATAAAAAAATGGAACTTATTGATGTCTGAGCTTTTGCTCGATTCTTTTACTATAATTTTCAGTCCATGTTTTAGCCACATAATTAGATAGTTTGGCTTATATATATATTTTTTAAGGCCTACTGCCTTTTATGTAGCCTACAAATTCTATAAATAAGGGTTGTTGTCTTGTAATGAAAATGGATAAATAAGATTTGAGTTTAGTTTGGTTTCTATTTATGTATTGTGAAGTGCATTTAGGTAGTGATTTATTTCAAGTAGGAGTTCTTGGAGTTGTGCTTGGTCACGATCAATGGATCGTCAACAAGGAGTTGTCGAACAGCCTTCTAGTCCAGTCTCATTTGTATCAGAGCCAGACACAAGTGGTCTCCAAGCTTCAGGGTTACATTCTTTGGTTTGTTGTGCTTGTTGTGTCCAACAACTAGTAACCCATTCCTCTCCCACTACCAACAACGATCCCCACTCGCACTTAAGAGGTCAACCGTCAGAGTTTTTCCTCCTCTGTGAAAATCGTGTTTGGGTGGTTTGTCCCAAGAAGATCATTATGTCAAATGGCTAAACTAATTTGATTTCTCTTCAAGCTTCCAATCTCTTCCTCTCTTGCATTTGGTGGTTTATTTCTCCTTCCAGCAGTCAAGAAGTGTGATCCAATAACCAAGAAGGGTGTTGTCTTTTTCCAGTAGGCTCTTTTTGTTTTTGTTTTCTGTATCTTGGACAGAGATCCAGGTGGTGGCCAATTTCTGATGGAAGAATAATGGAACATAGAAAATGGAAGAAGAAAAAAACTCAAAAACCAAAAATCCTCTTTTTTTCACTAAACCTTCACAGGGAAAATAAAATCAAAGAGCAATAATATGCTTTTCCTTGGAATACTAATACACACATACACACAAAAACAATTTTTAAAATTGTCTACAAGTAATTAAAATAAAAAAAAACTAAAATGAACGATGCTTGGTTTGATAAATTTCCAACAATCTCCCTCTCAAACCAAGACTTTCTTCATCCCAAGCATCTTCAGTAGCTTCACAAACCTCGATGTCGGCAAAGCTTTAGTGAACAAATCGGCTACCTGATCCTCTGTACTGCAGTGCTCCATGCTAATCTGACCCATCTTTAATGCATCTCTGATAAAATTGTAATGCACATCCATGTGCTTACTCCTGCCATGTTGTACTGGATTTTTGGCCAATGCGATCGCCAACTTATTGTCCACATAAATTATTGTAGCTTCATTAATCTCTCCATAAAATTCTTTTAACAAATTCTTCAACCACATTACTTCACAAGTCGCTGCCACCGCTACTATATACTCTGCCTCACATGTAGATAATGTTACAACTTTCTACTTCTGTGTGCTCCAAGTAAAGCTGTAGCACCAATATAAAACACATATCCACTTATGCTCTTTCTTTCCTCATGATCATTTTCCCAATCACTGTCATAATATCCAAGTAACTTCATGTCTCCACTGCACTGATAATGAAGGACAAACTCAACTATGTCACCGATATATCTAAGAATCCTCTTTGCTGCAAGCCAATGAGACTCCCTTGGATTCTCTATGAATCTGCTCAAGATGTCCACAGTATACACAATATCAGGTATCATCACTATCAAGTATCTGAGGCTCCCAATCAAACTTTTGTACAATATCAGATCAACCAATTTTCCTTCTCCTTCTTTTTACGAAATGAACTCTAGTTTGTATTGGTGTTGACACACTATTGCAATGATTCATCCTAAACTTTTTAAGCAACTCTTTTGCATACCTCTTTTGACATATCCAAATGTCATCATCTTTCTAATGCACTTCTATATCCAAAAATAATGACATGAGGCCAACATCTGTCATATCAAATCTTCTGAACATAGTTGATTTAAAGTCTGTAATCATTTTCTCATCATCATCTGTTATAAGCAAATCATCCACATATAAGCGTATAATTAATTTGTTGCCATTTGAGTATGTCTTCATATACACACCATGTTCATAAGGGCACTTTGTGAACCCTTCTTCTCCAAAATGCTTATCAATGCATAAATTCCAAGCCCTCGGGGCTTGCTTCAAGACATACAAAGCCTTTTCCAACGATACATCATATTCTATTTTCCCTTCACAATAAAACCTTCAGGCTGATCTACATATACTTCCTCCTCCAAAACACCATTCAAGAAAGCTGATTTCACATCTAATTGATGAATTTGCCATCTATTCATAGCTGTAATAGAGAAAATTAATCTGACTGTATCAAATCTAGCAACCAATGCAAAAACCTCATCATAATCTATCCCTAGCTTCTACTTGTACCCTTTGATTACAAGTCTAGCCTTGAATTTGTTTACACCTCCATCAACATTCTTCTTCATTTTGTACACCCACTTGACACGAATGAATTTTTAACCTTTAGAAAGTGAGGTCAAACTTCATGTGTCATTTCTCTTAATAGCATCAATCTCCTCTTTCATGGCATCCATCCATCTCTTATCTGCAACTGCCTCATTAAAAGTTAAGGGTTCTTCATCTACATATAAAACAAATTGAGATAACTCATCATTATAATTTGTGGTGTCATATATCTCCTGCAAGCTTCTTGTCTTCACCTTTTTCATACCATTACTAGATGATTCTCCCAATCTCACTGTAGTGTGCGGTGGTGTTTGTTACTCTAAATTTGAATTTTCCATAACTGTGACATCCTCCTTATTGCCATTTTCAAGCCAATCCCAAGCTAAGCTCTCCTCAAATCTCATATCTCTGCTCACTACACTTTCTTTGTTGTAAGATTATACAGTTTATAGGCTTTGGACCTTTCACTGTATCTTATAAATACACACTTTTCAGATTTTTCATTCATTTTCCTTCTTTTTTGATCAGGTACATGAACATAAGAAATACTCTCAAAAACTCTCAAGTGATCAACAATAGGCTTATGAACACTCTAAATCTCAAAAGGGGTATGAGATGGATTACCTTTCGATGTCACCTTATTCAACAAATACACAGCACAAGACACAGCTTTAGCCCAAAGCAAATTGGGCACTTGCCTCTCCTTCAACATACTCCTAGCCAATCCCATAATGGTTCTATTCAACCTCTCAGTAATCTCATTTTGTTGTGGTGTGTATCGTGTTGTTAATTGGTGGCGTATCCCATTCTCCTTCAAATAATTTTGCATCTCATGACTAACATATTCTCCACCTCTATCACTCCTCAACATCTTAATAAAATTGCCACTCTCCTTCTCCACAAGTGCTTTTAATATTTTTAAGTATTCAAATACTTGTGACTTCTCTTTCAAGAAATATACCCAAAATTTTCTGCTATAGTCATCAATAAATGTGAGAAAATAACAATTACCTCTAATAAAAGTAGTGTGCATCGGTCCACATAAATCTGAATGAATAAGCTCTAATGGCTTCAAGGCTCTCCATGATTTTCTAACTAAAATTGGTGTTCTACTCTGCTTTCTTGCAACACATACTTCACAGATCTTATCTTGAACTTCAATATATGGAAGCCCATCAACTATATTCTTTTGGCTCATATAAGAAAGTGTCTTAGAACTCAAGTGACCAAATCTGCAATGCCATAGTCTTGATTGATTCTCTATGGAAGTTTTCAAACAACCATTCAGACTGCAAATAATCTTCATAAGATACATTTTATTTGGAGTCACCTTTGCCTTATCAAAATCCATGCTTGTCTTTAATGGTACAAGTGTATAAATAAAACATCAATACATATCCCTTTTCGATTTAGTTGTCTAACACTAAGCAAATTATGCTTAAGATTTGGAACATAGAAGACATCCGATATCTTATTTTCTCCCTTCCTTGTTTGCACCGAAATGTCACATTTTCCTTTCATAAATAATTTGTTGTCATCTCCCATACGTACTTCACTTTGGGTTGATTTATTCAAAATAACAAATAATCTTCTATTGTCAGTCATGTGATTACTACAACCACTATCAATAAATCATACATCTCCTGAATCACCAAACTCCTTATTATGTGTAAGAAATATTGTGTCTTCACTTTTCTCCACTTCCTTTTCTTGCACTATATCTGCATTTGCCTCTTCATTCTCCTGTCTCTTCCAAAAATATCGATAAGTGTGTCCATACCTTTTGCAAAAATAATATTTGATATTGACAAGGTTTCTTCTTCCTCTACCTCTGAAGCCATGTCCACAACCACGTGCACTTTCTCCATCACTATGAGCTCCACCTCCATCACTTTGTGTAGATTCTCCTTTACCAGCATGACCTCTTTCTCTAGTGCCAAAAGAACCTCTTTCCTCTACCAAAACCTCTTCCATGACCACCTCTGAAATTCCTGCGCAATGCCACTTGAGTTTGGAAGGCTTCCTCAAGTGGTGTTGAGTCATATTGCTTCATCCTTAATTCATGTGATTAAAGAGATCCAAGTAGCCCTTCAATAGACATTTTCTCTATATTTTTTGCCTCTTATATGGCTACCACCGTGGCTTCAAATTTTCTGGTCAGGCTTTATAGAATCTTCTCAATAACTCTTTTATCTTCGATAAGTTCTCCATTCAACTTCAATTGGTTAACAATAACAATTACCCAATTAAAATATTCTTCCACACTTTCCGATTCATTCATATCAACATATCAAATTGGCTTTGTAGGGTTTGTAAACATACCATTTTCACTTTCTCATCTCCTTTATAAGAAGCATGTAGTGTATCCAAGCCTCCTTCGTGGTCTTCGCCGTAGAGATCTGCTCAAAAATAATTTCATCTACCGCTTGATAGATGAAGAAAAGGGCATTCTGATCCTTCTTCTGATTTTCTTTTAACTCTTGAAGAAGTCTTTGATTCAAATCTCTCTCAACTTTGGGCTCCTAAAAACTGCTCTCTATAATCTCCCACAACTCTTGAGATTGATACAACACTCTTATTTGAATGCTTCCCGTAAACTTGGGCAACCGAGGTTGCAAATAATTGCTACTTGAACTCGCTGCCATTCTCCAACCGGGCTCTGATACCACTGATGGAAGAAAAATGGAACAGAGAAAATAGAAAAAGAAAAAAAACTCAAAAACCTCTTTTTTTCACTAGACCTTCACGGGGAAAATAAAAATAGAGAGCAGAAATATGTTTTTCTTTGGAATACTAATACATGCAGACACACAAAAATAGTTTTAAAACTTTCAACAAGTAATTAAAATAAAAAAAAAATAACTAAAATGAAACGATGCTTGGTTTGATGAATGTTCAACAATTTCCTCCTGTGGGACTTCAATAGAGAAGCCACAAAAACTTTTAATTGTCGGATTCTTACTACTATGTTCTCCATACGATTACCTCCAAACATTCATAGAAAGTCAAGAAATACAAAACAACAGCCAGCTTCTTTCACTGCTTAGCTATTCAAGTTTTGTATAGCAACTAATAGAGCTAGGTGATTCAATGTTGTTTGATTTCTTAAAGGAAATACTAACTTCATAAGTAGTAGCAGAAGAAGATTTACCACAAAATTTCTTTAAATTCATCCTTCTCTGGGAAAAGTGGCCAAAGCTTGCTCAATAATCTCACTATACTTGTCAATGCTTAAGCCTCCACTAGAAAGCATAGTAGTGTTGAATGCTGGTAACAGAGAGTGCCAGTCCTGATCGTTGCTGGAAACTTCTCAAGGTGGCACTTAATAGTAAGAGTTAGGCTATCTCCATTTAGACTTTCAGACAAAGCAACTAATAAATGGATATATTGTAGATATATGATGGTGATCAAATAAGTGTAGTTCGTGATGGAGGTTGGAGGACCATTGTCAAGCGATAGTAGTTGCGATGCACAATTAGGCGATGTCGCTCAAAGGTGTAATATCCATATCTATTGTGTTTTAATCATTTGCATTCTTTGAATTTGGATTTAGAAAGAGTTATATGTTTATTTAAGTGTTTTAAATTCTTATAAAATTGAATTGAGTAAGAAAATTGATAACTAAATAATTCTTTCTGGGAGAACTATGAAACCACCTTTTTTATATATTGAGAAGTGCTTTGGAGCATAATAATGCTAAAGGGGGTGTTGTGGCATTGGTATCTCGATTTTTTATAAGTTTCTAAAATGAATTTCTCTTAGGGAAAGTGGTGACACTGGGGAAGTAATTAGCGCTATAACACTTGGTCAATTTTAGTATTTTTTTTTTAATATCTAAAGCAATTACCTTATAATATTCATTATTCTGAAACTAGTTGATTATGCTTAATCTAGTACTACTCCCAACATATTCTAATTTTATTTTGAAATTTAAGTTATTGAGAGTCAAACATAAACCCAAATGAATTTAAAGATCAAATAGAGAGGAAGGAAGTATAGGAAGTCAAGTGTTCAAAGAAGTGCTACAATGCTAGTACTGGTGACACTGTGACACATCCCTTTTTGTATTATTGTAGGAATTAAGGGAGCAGTGTAGCACATGAAGGAGCCACTATAAGAAATTCCAGCATTACCGGTGGCCATTATTGACAGTCCTACAGCCGCCGATATTACTGGTGGTTAAACCGGCATTCTAACCACCGGTATTAACCGATAGTTTTTAATAAACCACAGTCAGAATTAACAGTGGTAAATAACCCCCGATAAGGGAACCAATTTTATGTTTTATTGGTGCCATTAACGGTGGCCTTGACTTCCAGTTTTTAGTGATTTTTTTTGCAGTCCAAACCGCTGGAAACCATAAAAATGGCACTAATTTTGGCCAACCCGAGCCTTCCTCTTCAATTCTTCATGTTTCCCTTTTGTTGTAGATGCTCCCTATCCCCCACTCTCTGGCCACTAGCGATCGCGCCACTGAGTGACTACGTAAGAATCCAGCCACCGACAACCTTTCTCCGACCGACAATCCCGCCCCCACTCCGACAGCCGAGCATGCCCGCAATCTACCTGAGAAAGTAGTCTATCGGCAACAGTCCCGAACCGAATTTAGGTTTGCTTTTTTTTTTCTTTTTCTCAAATTTACAATAGGTGATTTGAACAAGTATTTTCCTATTTCGGTTGGATTAAATCAAGGATCAGCATTAAGTCCATATCTTTTTGCTTTAGTCATGAATGTTCTCACTAGACATTTGTATGAGGATGTATCTTGGTGTTTGCTTTTTGCTCATGATATTGTTCTTGTTGATAACACTAGGGAGGGAGTTTAAGGTAAACTTGTATTATGAAGGTTATCCTTAGAGTCTATACCTTATTGTTATCTTTTTGCTCATGATATTCTTCTTGTTGATAAGAATAGAAAGGGAGTTCAAGGTAAACTTGAATTATGAAGGTCAACCTAAGAGTCTATACTTTGGTGTTTGCTTTTCTTTAAAGGATGTACCTTTGTGTTTGCTTTTTGCTCGTGATATTCTTCTTGTTGATAAGAGTAGAGAGGGAGTTCAAGGTAAACTTGACTTATGGAGATCAACCTTAGAGTCTATACCTTGGTGTTTGCTTTTTGCTCATGATATTCTTCTTGTTGATAAGTCTAGAGAGGTAGTTCAAGGTAAACTTGAATTATAGAGGTCAACCTTAGAGTCTATACCTTGGTGTTGGCTTTTCCATAGAGGATGTACCTTTATGTTTGCTTTTTGCTCATGATATTCTTCTTGTTGATAAGACTAGAGAGGTAGTTCAAGGTAAACTTGAATTATGGAGGTCAACCTTAAAGTCTATACCTTGGTGTTTGATTTTCCTTAGAGGATGTACCTTTGTGTTTGCTTTTTGCTCATGATATTCTTTTGTTGATAAGACTAGAGAGGGAGTTCAAGGTAAACTTGAACTATGGAGGTCATCCTTAAAGTCTATACCTCGGGGTTTGCTTTTTTCTCATGATATTCTTCTTATTGATAAGACTAGAGAGGGAGTTCAAGGTAAACTTGAATTATGGTGGTCAACCTTAGAGGATGTACCTCTATGTTTGCTTTTTGCTCATGATATTCTTCTTATTGATAAGACTAGAGAGGGAGTTCAAGGTAATCTTGAATTATGGAGGTCAACCATAGAGTTTATACCTTGGTGTTTGCTTTTTGCTTATGATATTCTTATTATTGGTAAGACTAAAGAGGGAGTTCAAAGTAAACTTGAATTTTGGAGGTCAACCTTAGATGATGTTCCTTCGTGTTTGCTTTTTGCTCATGATATTCTTCTTGTTGATAAGAGTAGAAAGGGAGACGAAGGGCATCCTTGTCTAAACTCACTTTTAGCCTCAATCCATTTAGAATAATTGTCATTAACCATAATAGAGAATTTTGGATCAGCTACACATTCAAGTAACAGATTGGAGAATTTAACTAGAAAACCAAAATACTCTAATACTTCTTTAGAGTAGGCCAACTCATACTATCATAAGCCTGTTCCATATCAATTTTGATATCCATCAACCCTTTCTTAGATTTAGAATACCTGAATTTATTAAAAATCTCCTAAGAAAGCAAAATACGGTCAGATAAAGATCTTCCTTTAACGAAGGCAGATTGATCTTCTGAAATAATTTTGGGAATGAGACAATTCAATCTATTCAATGGCACTCTTTCCACAATTATCTTCTCTGGTAAGGAGATAATTAAAAGGAGTCAAAGGGGTTTTCACCTTATGCATCAACACTACAAGTGTTTCCTTTTATCCATAACACATTTTCCCAGAGGTTAAAAACAAATTAATGGCCTCACAAACATCATCTTTGATAATAGACAAATATTTTTTGATAAAAGAATAAGTAATGCCATAATTACTTGGTGATATATTAGCTTCAAAATGTTTAATAAGGAAATCTAGCTCATCTTTAGAGAATTCAGCTTCCACTGACTTCTTATCAACATCTTCTAGCACTTTTGACGGGGATGGCTAGCCATTCAACTCACAATCTCTTCTCTTCCATTTTCATTTAAAGAACTCAAAGAAAATATCTTCCATCTGATTTTGATCTTCTATCAACCATCCATTGCCATCTTTAAGTTGATTGATCCAATTGATATTTCATCTCGCCGTTGCAAATGCATGGAAAACTTAGAATTGGTGTCCCCTTCTTCAATCCACTTCACATTCTCCCTTTGCCTCCACCATGTATTAAGTCGTCTAAGAGTAGAATTGAACTCAAGCATACGGATTTTAACAAATAAATTTTCTCCTTAGAGCGTCCCCTGAACTTAGTTTCTTCCTCTTATAAATTTAGAATATCTTTCTTTAGATGATCCTTCAGAACAATTAAGTTTTGGTGTTTAGCTTTAGTCCAAAAGAATAAAGCCTTCAATGGTCTTCTAAACTTCAAGTTTAAATTATGAACAATATCTCGTTATACACTTTTTCTCCAAGATTTGAAAATAATTACTGAAGAACCTGGGAAGGAAGCCCACACATCTTTAAATTTCAAATATTTTTTTTCCAAAAACTAGAAGGGAAGATTTTAATCAAGATTAGATAATGATCATAAGCTATCCTAGCCAGATGCTTAATAGTTGTCAATTGTATAGCTTCCAACGTAGCTGAATTCAACAGACAATGGTCCAATCTCTCCAAAATAGGTGCTCCACCACTTTTATTGTTACACCAATTAAATTTTGGATCAATCACTCCAATTTCATGATAATCACATTTGTTCATAAACAAATTCATATACTATGACCCTTGAGAAAGAACAAACTTCTTCCCTCCTTTTTTATCATCATGAGATAATAATCAATTAAAATATCCTCCTATAATATAAGCAAGATCTCTACTTGAAATAACCTCCAGACTATCCCATGAAGTTATCCTCTTATAAGCACCTTTACTACCATAAACATTGGCAACCAACCATACACCTTTATTAGCACTACTAAGCTCCCTAACAACTACTTGAGTAGAAGCTTCAATAGCTGAAAAGGAAACAACATCAGTCCTCCAACAGACCATAACACCACCTGATAAGCCATCCAAAGGAAACAAGAAGAAATCCCAATTATCACCAATAAATTTATTGAATTCAAATTTATTCATTAAAGAAATCTTAGTTTCAACAAGCCCAATAAAGAACATAACAAAATCTTTCACAACCACATACAAATATCGAGTTGCTTCACTCTTCCTTGCCCCTCTACAATTCTAGAATACTATGGAAGTCATTTAATTTTTGAAATGGAATTACTCCCACTGATTTCTCTAATCAACAAACCACCTCTTCTATTGCGAGGAATATAGTTAACTTTGCTCAATGATCTAAGTTCTTTCTGTAATTTAAACTTGGCCATACAAGAACTAAGAACAATAGATCCTTTACCATATGAATTCTTCAAATCAGCAACTACTATTTCCCCATCTTCTGTTTCCTCCACACACAATAAGAAAATGCATGATTATTATTGGAGCTTCCAACGGATATATATCCACTGGAACTTATAGCATTTTTACTAGTGTTCTATTTGATGATACTATTACGACGGAGTTACCAGTGGACATGATGTCGGTATTATTCCGACGTCGATTTCACCAGTATATACATCGTAATCTGAAAGAATATTGTATAATGCGGCGCATTTTATGCCAGAAATTTCTGGCATAGTTACCGACGGATAGGACGTTGGTCATTTTAAACACAATGAAATATTACCATCATAATAACTGACGAAAATGCTTCCAGCATTCAATCCACCAAAAAATCCACCGGTGGAAGCCCTATTTCTCTTCCGAGCCCGTCTGACTTATTATTTTATGCTATCATTTCATTTAGGTCTCTTCTCACCTCCATCACCCCAGCATCATACCACTGAGCCTCACCACTTTCGAGACCATCCGAACTTCCACGAACGGTGCTGACATTCACTGCCTCCGTCTCTGGCGAAACGTCGGAGTTTTAAGGAAAATCCACCTTGAGTTTTTAATTTTTGGTTGATTTTCTTAGTAGAAATTTGCTTAGGATGGTGAGGAGATTGTTCCTTAGTGTATTTATCTTTCAGCTTGCCTCCATTGCCTCAGCTTAACATCATCGCTGCCAAGACCAACCCTTAACCCAACAGACTTCAACCTAGTTTGTCGACGTTTGCCGCCTCAATCGTCGACTTCGTACACTGTAAGATTTTGTTTTTTCTTGTATTTTTTCATTAGAAATTTGTAAGAGGATGTTCCTTGGTGTATGCTTTTTTCTAATGATATTACTCATGTAGATACAATTAGAGAGAGAGTTGAAGTACTAGACCTAGTGAAGGGATTGTAACCTTGGGCGAGCAAGTTATTAATAAGAGTACACGTTTTAGATATATTGGATTTATTAATCTTAGTGTTGCATATATGAGGATACTCAGGTGGATAAATGATTTTTCCCTTAGAGATAGGTTTGGAAATGTGTATATACGTGATAAGGTTGGAGTATCTTTAATGGAAGATAAGATTATAGAGAGTCGCCTTAGATGATTTGGGCATATAAAATGATGATAATTATAGGAAGAACATAATTAAGAGGTTGTGGTTAAAAGGAGAGTAGGTTGGTGATGAAAGTCGAAAGGATCATAGTCAAGTTGTCAAGTATTCATATAGCCGACCCTATGTAGTTGGACAAAGGCTTGATGTTATTTTTGTAATTGTTGTTGGAAATATAATTAGAAAATAGATAAAATACACATTGAAATTTATTCATTTTTCTTTAAAAGATTTTCAAATAATATCTAATTGCTCCATATTATCTGTAGGTTATGTTATGGATATTAGAAATCAAAGAAGTTGGATGTATAATCGATTGGTGCAAGGACGAAAGACATTAACAGATGAATTTATTAATGGAGTGTACATTTTCATTCAGTAGTGAAACAACTACCCAGCTTCATATCAGATGGAATGTTTCGATGACCATGTTCTAAATATAAAAATCAAGTGCACCTAAGATCAGATTATGTAATTTTTGATCTGTATCGTAGAGGGTTTATATCATAATATTGGTATTGGAATTCTCATGATGAGTACGAGCCATATTTTGATTCTCGATATAGTCCATCTACAAGTAATAATATAATTGAGGATGAAAATATTTGACTAAATCTTGAGGAATTAGTTCATGATGTAACTAGAATACAATCTGAATAATATATAGAATAGTTACCAAATAAGAAGGCACAAAATTTTTATGATTTGTTGCAAGCTTCCCAACAACCAATATGAAAGGGGTGCACCACTCACTCAAATTTATCTATTACTATGAAGATGTTAAGTATCAAGATAGAATATAATGTTGCTCGTGAATATTTTAATGAATTCATTGGGTTGCTTAAGAAAATCAACCCAATAAATAGTATAATTCTTATATATCTATATCAGACAAAGAATTTAGTTTTCAAACATGATTTAGCATACACAAAGATAAATTGATATATCAATGGATACATGTTATACTTTAAAGATAATTTATCAGAGATTATATGATATCATTGTAATACACTAAGATTTAAACCAAAGTTTGGAATGAAAAGAAAGCTGAAAGAAGTACCTGTCAGTAGGATGTTTTACTTATCAATAATTCCTAGACTACAACAGTTACATGAATCCATGAGATCTGTTGTACATATGAGATGATATAATGATCACATTCCATAAGAAGGTGTTATTACACATTCATCAGAAGCAAAGACTTGGAGACACTTTGATCGTATATATCCCATATTCATGGTAAAACCAAGAAATGTAAGATTAGGTTTATGCGCAGATGGTTTTACTCCATTCTGTTAGTCTGCTTCACCTTACTCATGTTGGCCTGTGATACTCACCCCTTAAAATCTTCCCCTAAAGTTGTGGATGACTACTCTTTATAAGTTTCTGATACTAATCATTCCAAGGCCATATAATCTAAAAGTAAAGATTTATATATTTTTACAATCGTTAATTGATGATTTAAGTTTTTTATGAGAAGAGAGAGTAAATACATGTGATATCTCCACCGAATAGAACTTTATAATGAGAGCAGTATTACTTTAAATAATTGGTGACTTTCATGCATATGGTATGCTCTTAGGTTGGAACACTTCTGACAAGTTAACTTGTTCATATTGTATGGAACATACAAAATCATTCACTTTAAAGTATGGAAGAAAGAACACTTGGTTCGATTATTATTGCATGTTTTTATATCCAAGTAATCATTTTAAGAAAAATAAAAATGTCTTTATTAAAAATAAAATAATAATGTTGCAACCTCCTGCAAGAATAAGTAGTGAAGAAATATTTAAAAGAGTAAGATTTATGTCCTTAATAATGGATTCTCCAATTGCCGATCATAATTGGGTCAAAAAAATATATTTTTTTGATATTACCATATTAAAGAACAAACTTGATTAGAGATAATTTGGATGTCATGCATATAGAGAAAAATATTTTTGATAATAATTTTAATACAATCATGGACATCAAAGATAAATATAAAGATAATATAAGAGCAAAGATAAACTTAAAGGAGATTTATAGGAGAAAAGTATTAAAATTAAAGGATGGTGGAGGTGAAAAACTTCTCAAACTAAAAGTACCATTCACATTAACTTTATAGCAAAAACGAGCAATTTGTGAATGGGTAAAGACCCTATGAGTACTTGATGGATATTCTTCCAATTTAAGTAGGTGTGTTGACATAAGATCAGGGAGATTATTTGAATTAAAACATCATGATTATCATATATTCATGCAATGTCTACTACCAAATGCTTTTATTTATCTACAAGTTCAAATTTTAAAGCTCTTGATTGAGCTAAATGTCTTATTCAAAGATTTATGCTTCTAAACTAAATGTACAGAACTTGATTTTTATGAAGCAACAAATTCCTCTTATTCTATGTCAACTTAAGAAAAAATTTCCTCCAATATTTTTTGACTCTATAGAACATCTACTAGCGCATTTATCATATGAGGCTATAGTCGGTGGACCAATTCAGTATCGGTGGATATATCTTTTGAGAGATATTTAAATAAACTTAAGAAGACTGTTAAGAATAAAGCACATCCTGAAGGCTCTATATGTGAAATATATTTAATGTACGAGAAAACTCAGTTTTACTCGTATTACTTTGAAATAATGTCACAATCAGGTAGAAGTACTGTACCTCATAATGTGGGTAAATCTACTAATATATATGTATTCATTGGAAATGGTAAACCCGTAGGTGCTAGCACAGTGTGTTATTTGATCGATAAGGATATGAGAGTTGTCATATTGTATATCTTACTTAATTATGATGAAGTTGAGTCATATATCGAGTAAGTATGAGTTAGTTTGTTCATATATTTATTATTCATGACTTTGTTCTAAACCTTAAAGTTTGTAGGAGGCTTATTGATGGTTTAAATACATCAAAATCAGGAGAAGTCCAGAAGATAGTGGAGAAAGAATTCACTACTTGGTTTAAAAATATGATATATTTCTCGATTATTCGTTTTGAATAATTTGTCTTAATTAGTTAGCACAGCATGTAATAATATGCTAATAATATAATCTGGTTCATTGAAAGGTTCACACTGAAGATAATGATTCGCAGTATCAAGGGCTACTTGACCTAGCTTGAGGACCAAATAATTAATTAAATATTATCAAATATTTTTTGTCAATGGCTATAAATTCTAAATAAAAAATTAGTGTGAAGGTAGGAAGACAAAAATTCTGGTGTATGTTTAAGAAGAAACACCCATACAGGGGATGATTTTGAGTACTACGGGGTATTATAAGAAATATTAGAGGTGAAATATCCTGATAATGGAAATATTGTGTATCTGTTCAATTATGAATGATTTGATCTAGTACAAAATAGAGGCACAAAATTACACCCGATTTATGGTATAAAAGAAGTAAAGCGAGGTAGGAGATATGCAAAGTTTGACCCATTCATCATTGCGAGTCAGGTAAGCTAAGTTCATTATACTAACTATCCAAGCAGATTACGAGGTAAATAAGATTGATTTGTAGTTATGAAGACAAAATAAAGGAGAGTAATTGAGAAAACCACTTCAATACCCATCAACACATCAAGAAGAGTTTATATCAAATTTAAAAAATCTTTCTATCGATGTGGATGAACAAATTTGAATTAATGAGAGCGAGTTACAGTTAGAGGAAGTAGATTTAAACATAAAGGAAAGTCATGAGAAATCTGATAGTGATAGAAATATATCATCATATGAAAGTGAATCAATAAATGATTAGTTAACATAAGGTAAATTTTTTTGAAATTTTTATTTTATTGTTGCTGCACTATATTTATTTAATTGCTATATTATTTTATATTAATTTTTATTATAATTCAAGTTTCTAATATTTCTTATTTTTTCTATACAGGTGGCTTCAGGTGAAGAGCCTAACAGAGAATTGATTAAAAATATTTTTAATAGGCGCACCAAGAAGATCACTACAACTAAACCATCTAGGCCTGTATGTATTGAGGGGATCACTTTGTCTCAGCCTTCCACTCTTAGTCAGCCTACCACTCATAGTCAGCCTATCACTCATAGTTAGCCTGCCACACCTTTAACCACTCCTAGAGCTAGTAGCCTATAGTCTACTCACCAGACCCTTGATTTCCTTCACTAGACCCCACACAGAGTACCCCCTTCTACCCTTACTACCCACCCCCACCTTATGGTGCCCCTCCTGCTTATTCATATCCATCATATGTTCTGCCATACTATCCCCCACCACCCCCTCAGCCCACTACAGGTGGACCTTCGACCCTAGCTGCGCTAGAGCAGACGATAGATGGTCGAATGTTGATTACACCTGATGGTGACACGTACGTATATTCTCTTTTACTTAAGCTAACAAACATATTTATTCTATATTGTATGTTTTTCTCACCTAACATATTTTTTGTAAGTTTCATCCGTCAAAAGAATCGACACATAAAATACAGGAAATAATACGAAGCAGGTATGATGCTCCTTATGTTTCTTTGAAGAAAGTCCTGAAAGAAGTTTGTGAAATGTGGTTTAGAGAGTTTGAGGATTTGTGTTTAATATTTTTTGTGTTATATCAAAATAAATAGTATATTTTTTTTTTACTTAAGCTAATAAACATATATATTCTATATTGTATATTTTTAAATGTAGAGAGATTTTTGTTGGCTGCCCCAGCATAATGATAAAATTAGAAAGAATTTTTAAAAGCGTGGGTCTACTCGGATGCGTGATATATTTACATATATTAGAAAGATTGGTGAGCATCCATTATGGATTGGAGAGATTGTATGGGCTGAGCTGAATATTGCTTGGGGCAGCGTAGAGTATAGTAGGGGGAGGGATCAAAATCGACAGAACAAAGCTTCTAATGTTGGGGGTATGGATAGCTTCCTTCATACTAGGGGCTCAGTTTCACATACTGAGCACATATAACATTTGGTAAGGAATTTTAAAAGTTTTTTTAAAATTTTTTTAAGAGAAATATTAATAGAATTTTATTACATAAAGAGATGATGTGTAGAGAACAAACTCCTGTAGAATTGCATAGTCACACCCATAAGCGATATGAGGACCAACAATTGGTTGATGAGCGAGCAAGAAAAGCCCATATAAGTATATATGTTTAATAATTTTTATTTTATATCTAAATAAATTTTTATTAACTTTTATAGGAGGAGTATACACAGCTTCGAGAGAGTCAGGCCGCAGTAAGTGAGGGTTCTTCTAGAGGCTCTATAAAGTATTATGGGTACTGCATCTGCTCGTAAGTCTTGGGAGGAATGCAATATGATAGGGTTTATGGTTTAAGTTTGCAAGCCCAAGCATATGAGGGGATGACCTATAGTGGATCCAGCTTCACAGCAAGTTCACACGAGTCCTTATATAGTCAATAGATAATTTCCCTTCAAGCGAAGCTAGAAAAAATAAGAAAATTATAAGCTGATTGGCAAGTGCAATTGTAAGCACAGATACAGATGCATATGTTGGAGTAACATAATAAGTTGTTGGATGAAATGTGAAAAATGAGAGAGCAGTTGAGTGAAAAAAGGTAGCTCCAGCGGAAGATGAATCAATGGATTCATAGTAGTTGGTTAGTTTTTTCAGTTTCATACGAACTTTTATCAGTTTTTGAATATTTGGTGAATTTTATAAATATTTTTTGATCTTAATGAATAATTTGTGATATTTTTGAATATTTGATGATGTTTTTTAATATTTGGTAAAGTTTATGTTTATGTTTTTTAATATTTGGTAATTTTTGAGTATTTGGTGAAGTTGTTTAAATCTGTGCTATAGAAATAAGTGCTTTTGACTAGTTATACTTGAATATTTATAATTGTAAACTATAGGTGTGGAAATCTGATTGCTGCCTTGGAAGAATTTTTTTTTTACTTTTGCTATAGGTTTTCGACGGAAAAAATGCCGGTAATCCATCGAAAATGACGATACAATGAATTTCGTATCAATTTTTGGCATCTTTTTTTGCATCGATAGTTTCGATAGATATTGTACAGGTTATCTCCGTCGGTTAGTTTTTGGTGTATGTAGCGACTTTTATTCCACCAAAATTATCGACAGATTTTTACGCCGATAATTCTAGCGTATTTAATGCTGTAATAAGAAAATATAAAGAGGCATAACTGACACCCACTTTTCTGCTCGTTCAGCATTATAAAGTACGCCAGAAAGGTTTTTGGCGCATTATTTATGTCGAAAAAGTTTTTCCAACGCATGAATTATCGTCGTATAAAAATTCGTTGAAAATTCGATGGAAACATGCTCTTTCTGCTGAAATTTTCATGTTACCGGTGTATTCTGTCTGTTAGTAATTGCATGTTTTTCTGTAATGACAATTTAATCAGCAACGCCAGCAATTCCCTGGTTATTATCTTCCTCATGAGAAGCTAGCCACCAACACATTGAACAAATTAGCATATGTAAGTATATCAGAAATTAAAGAGGTAGATACCATACCAGCTGACTCTATTATTTGGACATTCAAATTGTCATGAACATCCTCCTTTAACTTATATCCGTCATCACCAACGAATGTCTCAGAATCAGGCTTACCAAGAACTTTATCCGGATCCAAAATAACATCATTAGATACCTTTGTTCTTTCAGAAACCTCCTCAGCAGATGTGTGAAATAAATTATTAATTGGCTGTAACTTTTTAATATAAACCAGACCTGGTTTAGATTGATTAATAAATTTATCAACAAAAACCTTTTTTTCTTATCCACTATGTAATTATTGGCAATAACTTTCCTCTTTCTCCCATAATTGACATGTACCCAAGGTCCATAAGAACCCTATTGTTCACATCTTCTGGCATAGACAACCCAGGAGTAATACCTTCTGTATCATCCCTAACAACACCTTCACCGACAGAAACTTTCTCCTTTAGATTACATTCATTGATGAAATGTTCAATTCTACCACATTTAAAACAAAATGTTGAAATTTTTTCATACTTGATCTTTTGAAAGAATCTTCCTTCAACTCCTTCCACCCAAACACTCGAAAGGAGTTGCTTATCGAATGCCACACGAAAACAGACTCTAGCGTATTCTCTCTTACCCCTTTAGAACATATTTCCATCAATCCATAAAGGAATACCAATCATTGATGAAATTCTTGTGACATTAATTTCATCCCAACATAATAATGGTAGATGAGGCATTCTAATCCAAATAAAAGATGAAAAGCTTTTTAATCAGGTAGGTGAAAATTGAGGAGACCATTTATCTAGTCCAATAATATGGTCATTCACATACCACGGGCCACCTAATAAAACATTATATACAGGTTCCAACGAGGTAAAAAAATATAAAACCTAACCTAAAACAAGGATTGTAAGGTGGAATTTCCCAAATTGCTAACCATTGGTGACGTAATTCATCTGCAATCATATGGACCAGGACATCCTTACCAAAAGCTTTAACTACTATGGAAAATTGAAGTTTTTCTGAATTAGCAATAACACTTGCATCAAGCAACTTCAAAGAAACACCATCTTTAGAAAGAATAGATTCCTCCTTCGTAAATACACTTTGATATTCGGATGTGTAGCCAAAGGATTCGTAGAAGGTTTATCAGCCAAACCTTCAACTAAAGTTTTATCAACTCAAACATTCTCTTGAACATTTAAACAAACATCATAGGGCTTATCAGATACCTCCTTCTTAGATGAATCCTCCTTTACCAGAATAAAAGGTTTAGCATTAAAATTTCCAAATCCATTCACCAATAGCTTCATATCAGAGGAAGATGACGCTTCAAAATCATTCAGTCTTAATGGAGGCGAAAAACTACCAGAAGGCTAAGGAGTCTTAACTCCCAATCAATTATCAATTCATTTACCTTTGCCAACAACTGGTGATGAGGGATTTAAGGGAACGAAAGAAGGTTCTTTAATAATCACGGACCATTCTTAACAAATTTTCTTTAAGGTATAAAACTAAACTAAAGATTGAAGAGGAAGAACATTTCAGGTTTCGAGAATCAGATATAGAACTTCCAGTAGATTTCTGGCGACCATCACTGGCGGCCGACAAACCAACAGTCATACGCGAAAAAACTGCCAAAAAGTGGAAAGGAAATTTTTTGAAAAAAAATGATAGTTTCTCTCTCTAAATGGGAGTTTTGGAAAAGCATCAAATCAAACTCTCTTAATTTATTTGTGAAACAACCCCTTTCACACATATTCTGTTGCGGATCTATGATTTATGGTTTTGATGATAGCAAACATTCCTTATCTTCCTACGATTGCCTTTTTATACTAATGTTTCAGGTCCACACGATCAGACTACATTTGGAACCAGCTCAAGATTAGGTAGACTAGGTCTATGTCAGTTTGTAATCTTTTTCCTTTCTTGAGTCTGTTGTATTTGGTGTGGCTATAACTTGGAAGAAATTCTCTTGCTCCCTATATGATTTCTATTTTTGGTAACATCGTCCGGGACGATATTAATATCGGCCTAGACGATATGTCCAAAACCAGAAACCCTAATTAGGGCATCCTCATTAAGGCAGCCGTCAACTAATCAGCCTGGACGATACTTTTATCGGCCAGGACGATATGTTCAATTAAGAAAGAATCAGACGCCATGACCAGTTAAGGCATTATATCTTTTAGGAAATCGGCCCGGACGATATACACATCGTCCAGGATGATCTAACTCATTTATGCCTAAAATGATCTGGTATCTTTGGAAAGAATTAATGGCTGATTGATACGATCAGATCGGCCAGGATGATCGTGAGATCGGCCGGGACGATAGCCTGGACGATTGACATCGGCTAGACTCTATTCAGGGCGATGATCAGGACGATTGAACTAGTTTTAAACTAATCGGCCAGGACGATCGTAAGATCGGCCAGGACGATGTAACCAAGTTTCTTCTGATCGTCCCATATCTTCCCGGGCTAATGGGCTTAATTTGTACTAATTGGCCAAGACGATATATCTATCGGCCTGGACGATAATGTCGGCAACTTGCATTAATGAGCTCGTTTTGAGAGCTTCTATTTAAGCTATGGCATGGCAACTTTTGTAAGTGTCTTTGGCAGCCATTGTAGCTTCGTTCTTGTGGGGGAGACTTGAAGAGAGAGCTTGAAAGGGAGAGAGGAAAGGGTGGAGTTTGAGAGGGAGAAGATCCTGTGAGGGGGAGAAACTCAAGGGAGTGTGGTGGGGGATCCACACGGTTGCTCCGGCGAACCCGCACCTTAGTACCATCGGATTCAAGGCTTGTCTCGAGGTAAGTTCACCAAAGAAGAAGATCTCTTTGGTGTCAAAGGTCCCGGCGACTCCGCCGCACCGGGGGAGGTGGAAGTGATTTTGTAAGGGCTTCTCCGCCTAGCTGTGGGGGCTAAAGGAGAGACACTTGTGTTAGTGCAATACTTGGGGGTGCCTCCAAGGAGTGGACGTAGGTTAAGGTTTGACCGAACCACTATAAATTCGGTGTGTTCTTTTCTTTTTATTGCTTCCGCGTTATTTTCTTCCGCATTGGTTTTCGTTGTGGTGAATATTGGTTTTGGAGTGTGTTTGTTTTAAAGTACCAATTCACCTCTCTATTAATTAGCTTTGGGACTAAGTTCAAGAGGGCTTAACATCCCTAACGAACTTTCATATTCATGCACAAAAACTTATGGGCTTCCATAATGAGTGTTGGAATGTCTTATATTTGTGTTTGTTGCTCCTTATTATGGGAATCTTATCAATAATTTATATCAAAAACTCAGGCTCCTAAAAATAAATATAAAAAAACAAATCATGGTATTCCTCAAACTTCATAGCTACCTGGTTTCCCTTTTTGTAAACCCAACAATTAGCTTGTTAAACCCAATTGGACATTGATCCCCTAAACAGCTCCTTATGTGCAAACCTTAAGGGCATAAATTCTAAATTATCTAATTATGTAGCTAGATAGTCTTCTTGGACCATTCGACGTGCTAAGGTTAAATGGCTAACACAAGATAAAGAGGATATGAAGTTTCTCTTTTCCAAAATTAAAAAAGGGAGATATTTTAAAAAGAAAGCTAATATGGTGGCCTTGGCTGTAACTGGCATTGTTTAGCATTTCAAAGTCCTATAAAATACTCTTCCTTCTCCTACATCTGATTTATCTTCTCTTCCTTTGAGAAATACTCTTTAGCCTCCACAGACGGCCTCTCTGATTGGGCCAATTTCTAATGAAGAGGTCAGAGCTACTATTTTTTTGGGTCCTCTTCTTATGCACCTAGTTCGAATGAGCTCAATTTTTTTTTCTATAAAAAATGGCTAGCTTGTTATTGGTCCTACAATTTTTAGATTTGTTAAATATTTCTTTTACAAAAGTGTTCTCCCTAGAAGTGCCAAGGAGACTACAATTACTCTGATTCCAAAATATCAACATACAATCAATATCTTTGATTTTAGACCAATCTCTTTATGCAACACTTCCTATAAAATTATTCCAAAAACATTGGCTAATTGTCTCAAACCTATCATACCCACCATCATTTACCCTAGCTAAGTTGGTTTTATAAAGGTAGTATATCCACTTAAAATATTATTTTAGCATCCAAGATCTTGGGGCTCTTTAAAAAAAATCACAAGCAACAATTCTTTTGTGCCAAACTTGATATTAGAAAGGCATTTGATATGGTTTTAAGGAGTTTCCTTCTCTCTAGATTAGCTCGAAAAGATTTTCCTAGAGCTTTTATCTCTTGGATAAGAGCATGCATCAATGATGTATACTTTTCTATTTGCGTGGACGATGCATTGGAAGGATTCTTTCATTACGCTTCTAGCATCCGGAAAGGCTGCCCCTTAAACCCCTACCTTTTTAGTATTATTATGGATGCTTTTTTCTATCTAAAAGATGAGCCAGTTGTGCTAAAGACTTCGAAGGCTTCAATATGGATGGGTTCACTCTTTCTCATCCCCTTTATGGTGATGGCCTACTAATGTTTTGAATAACAAATATTCAAAATTGTCACTCTCTTATGAACATTCTTAAAGTTTTTGTGGGGTTCACTCGCTTACATGAAAATAATGATAAAAGTTTTCTTATTATCTCTCCAAACTATCCTATTCCATCTGCCTTGGTTTCTTCTCTTCATATTACTAACCTTACTTCCTTTTTCCTATCTTGGCATTCACATCTCATCCTCACGAGCCAAGCTCAACGGTTTTTCTTCTCTGTTGGAGAAGATCACTAACCATTTTTTTGGCTGGAAGGCTAGACTTCTTTTTTTTTTTCCAAGTAATTAAGCTATATATTATAAAATACATCATTGCCTATTGTATAAGGGGGGCCATTATTATTCCAAAATCTATATGCAAGCTTATTGGGAAAATTTGTGTAAGATTTCTGTATTATAGAAGGACAAACAAAAAAATTACATCTCATCTCATGGCTTAATGCTTGTAAGCCGAAGGATAAAAAAGTCTAGGGATTCCCTCTCTGTAGGCTCTTAGATGTGCCTTTAATTATTCCACCATTTTTAGAATTTACAATGCTTCATCTCCCCTTATTGATTGGCTTCTTGCTAAAAATGTGTCACCTTGGAAACCACCTAATAGTTGGTCGTATGCTTACTGAAAAAATGTGTGTGGAACTTATCTTTCTATCAAGTTCATGTTAAAATTCATCATTAAGGATAATTTCGTTATTACTTTACTTTGAGATCATTGGTGCAATGGTTCCACAATTGATGTGTTGCAATGATTTGAATTTTCTCCTCAATTGTATCTGCCTAACGCTAAAATGTGTATCTAGATTGTGGGCAAGTTAAACTGAGTAGTTGGATTGTGGGCAACAGATGGAGTATTCTAGAGTAGTCCACTCTTCCTTTTAAAAAATTTATTGCTTCCTTACCAATCATCAAATTGTCTTGTCATAGAGAATTTATCTAATGCTTCATTTAATGCTTTTTTATGATGATTACTTTAAGAACTACGACTCTAAGCATTGGAGGTCATTTGTATGGCATAAAAGACACGCCCTTTGCTATTCCATTTTTGCATGGCTAGCTATATTAAGTGAGTTCAAATAGGCTGATGCTCTTAATAGGAGGAACCATAGAGTGGATCCATAATGTGTTCTATGTCACAACTTCCTACAAAACACTAATCATCTTTTTTTAGTGTGATTATGCTTATCAAGTCCTCTCCAGTTTGATGCCTGACTCCTTTCATTTGAATTTCCACCTTAAGCCAAATATAAATCAAGTTTTTTATTTCTTAGGGAGCTCCTCTTTTGTGAAATCCGGTTTCAAAAACTTTCTTCTTATCACTATTAAATGTACAATTTATCATATTTAGCATGAAAGGAATGAGAGCAAATTTAAGTCTAATATGTGTTGTGCTGCCTCCTTGAGTTGAAAAGTAAAGAAAGCTGTCATTCTAAAGATCTCAAAATGGAAGAATTTGGACAGTTAAGAGGTTTTTTAAATTACTAAAGTATGAAGTTGGATAGCTTGTGTTACATTAGATGGTTTTCTGTAAGTTGGGTGTAGTCCATTTATATTGTTTGATGTCTTTCTGTTTTCTCATTGCTACCCGTCGATGATGGCTGCTTTCTTCATATATATGGCCAGGTAGGAGTTTTAGGACAATGGATGATGATGAATTCACACCTTAAGACCCTTCACCTTGGATGATCTTTTGCCAGCCAGGGGAGACCGATTTGCTCTCATGTGTTATGAAAATCATGATTAAGTTCACACTTTTTTGAGCCTAGACCGACCTTCTCCGGATGGTTTTCTTTTTTGGGTTGGTTTTATTTCATTTTTTAGTTCTCTTTTGACCTTTCTCATGTTTGTTTGGGGTTTTTTGAGCATTATGCTTTTTGTTAAAGCTCTGTTATTTTTCCTTTCTTTTGTTCATTCTTTTATTTCCCATTTGGTTGAAATGAAAGTTCTATGCCCCTAATTTAACAAAAAAAAAAACTTTATGCAGCAGATTTTGTAAAACATATATATTTAATCCACTTTATACAAATAATAATGAATATGCATCTCAGTCAACTCTATGCCCTTTTGGAAAAATAGGTCAATTTACTAGATGTAAAAAAGTTGTAGAGAAAATTTGAGGGAGAGATTGATAGAATAAGATTTCATTTGAGACAAAAAATTTTTTTAATTTTTTTTCCTTTTTATATTATAATCATAGTTCTTATTTGATCATAATTTTTAAAAAAAATTGATAGAAATTGGTATCGCTATGTAAATGCTCGGTACCGTTCGGTACATGCTCGATACCGCTTGTTACATGCTCTGTACCGCTCGGTACAGCTTGGTACAACTCGGTACACGCTCAGTACACGCTCAATATTGCTAAGTACATGCATGATACCGCTCAGTACCACTATGTAAATGCTCGGTACCACTCGGTACATACTCGGTACCGCTAGTTACATGCTTGTACCACTCGGTACAGCTCGGTACAACTAGGTACACGCTCGGTACACGCTAAGTACATGCATGATACCGCTCGGTACCGCTATGTAAATGCTCGGTACCGCTCCCTAATTTCCATACAAACAAACTTCAAAATTTCTCTTACAAATAAATTTTGTTCCGGGGGCGCTGCCCCCAGAAACCCCAGCAAGGGCGCTGCCCCTTTACCCCGCGAGGGGGTAGCACCCCCTTGGACCCCCGACAGCCCCCATATTATGTTTCTTGGACAATATTATGTTTCTTTTATCTAAATTTGTTTGCTTTTAGGTGATCATAAAATGTCAGATTCAGTTTAATCTTTAAAAAAAGATCCAGCATGGAAATATGCTATACTAACAAATGAATCTGACAACAATAGTGTGACATGCATTTTTTGTGGTAAAATAACAAAAAGAGGAATTACACGCCGCAAACAACACCTCATTGGGGGTTTTAGAAATGCAAGGCCTTTGCTCTAATTGTCCCGAGCATGTGAAGTCTGAAATTAAGGCATCCATGTTGAAAAAAAAAGATTTAAATGAACAGTTTAATGACATATCAAATGTCAATCTTGCTGAAGAAGAAGGAGAAGACTTTGATGTGATGACAAATGATATTTTAGTTGTTAAACAATCCAAAATATTGCGGACAAATAAATCTAACACATCTAGTCAAGGATTGACATCTACATCTATCTTCAAAATATCACGACCTAATGGTCCATTAAATACTTTTCTTACACCAAATTCTGAAGATGTAGTAAAGCATAAAAAAGGTTAGTTTAACAAAGAAATGGATGCAGCTAAAAAAGAAATGTGGGGAAGGGCTGTTCAAGTGTTCAGTAGATGTGTACGATGCTGGAATTCCATTTAATGTTGTGAACTATGATAGTTTCCCTGCTATGGTGGAGGCACTTGGGCAGTTTGGACCTGGTATGAAATCTCCTAGTTATCATAAGGTACGAGTTACTTGTTTGAAGAAAGAGGTTGGACATACACATGAGCTATTGCGACGCCATCAAGAAGATTGTGTACGATATGGTTGTTCTCTAATGGCAGATGAATGGACGTCGAGAAATGGGAAAAGCTTAATCAATTTTCTTGTTAATTATCCAAGAGGTAGTGCATTCATAGAATCAATTGATGCTAGTTCTTTCTCCAAGAATGCTATGAAAATGTTTAAACTTTTTTGCAAGTACATCGAGGTTAGTGGACCACATAATGGGATCCAAGTGGTCATTAATAATGCATCCGAAAATGTTCTTGCAGGTTTGTCACAACTTTTATTCTAAAGTTATGTTATTTCATTAAGAATTTGTATATATCTTAACTTTAATTATAATGACATAACAGAAAAATTATTGATGGACAAATATCCTCACATTTATTGAACTCTTTGTGCTACTCACTGTTTGGATTTAATAATGGAGGACATTTTCAAAATTCAAAAGCTAAGGCGATGCTTTGAGAAAGCAGTGGCAGTACATAGTTTTATATATTCTAGGCCTCACTTACTTGAGTTAATGAGAAGGTGCACAAATCAAAGAGCACTGGTCAAACTCGCAAAAACTTGCTTTGCAACAGCTTTCTTAACTTTACAACGTTTTCATTAATAACAACTGAACTTGAAGATAATATTTACTTGTGAGGAATTTATCTTGGGTCCTTATGCGAAAGAGGCTAAAGCAAAATAATCTTAACATACAATCTTACAGCAATCATTTTAGAACACTATAATGTATGCCTTAAAAATAGCTGGTCCTTTATTAAAGGTTCTTAGATTGGTTGATGGAGAGAAGAAGCCCCCAATGGCTTACATATATGAAGCAATTGATAGAGCAAAAGAGGCAATTGCTGCAAGCTTCAATAACAGTGATAAGTATGATCAAAATTTTAAAATGATTGATAGAAGATGGGAAGTGCAATTACATCGGCCTCTACATGCAGCAGGACATTTTTTAAATCCTGAATTTTTCTTCAATAACCCTGATATTGCCAAGGATAAGGAAATAACTGATGGTCTTTACCAATATATTGGAAGATTATCTCAAGATGTAGCTGAAGAAGATAAAATCAGTAATAAATTAAGTTTATATATTAGGGGTGAAGGACTTTTTGGTATTCCTCCAACTGTAAGATAAAGAACTACCCGATCTCAAGGTATCATTATTTATAAAAAAAATTAAGATTGATTTGTTATATAATATTGAAAAAAAAAATATTTCTTCCAGCTGATTGGTTGTTGACATATGGATAAGGAGCTCCCAATTTACAAAGCTTTGTTATCAAAGTCCTAAGTCTAACATGTAGTTCATCTGGATGCGAATTTAATTAGAGTATTTTTGAACATGTTAGTATTTTACAATGTATGTGTTAATTTTTTATATATGTTCATAATACAGTAATGAAATAATATTTTAATTACAGATTCATAGCAAACGAAGAAGTAAATTGGATCATGGTCGCTTAAAGGATTTAGTTTATGTGAAATATAATAGAGCACTGATTCGGAGAATCAATCATCGTGATGTCATTGATACTATTTCTTTGACTGAGATAGATGATGCAAATGAATGGATAACAGGAAAATTAGATGATGAGTCTGATGAAAAAAATGACTTTATTGCTGGGAGGAAGATTTAACTTGGACAAGTGTTGCTAAAGCTACTGGTGTTTATGATAAAAATTATAATATTCAGGAAAGATCTAAAGGGAAAGAGAAAGAATCTTCAATTATGCATGATGTTGCTATTGAGAATGATGATGAGGAGGGTGATGAAGAGAATTATGAAGTAAGAGACAATGTTGAAGAAGATAATGAAGCTTTTTTAACATTGTTGATCATGATAATTCCCAAGAAGAGTAGATTAAATTCTTATTTAACCTTTTAAAAAAAGATTGTAATATTTGATTTATGAGATATTTTGATGTTACTTAGTCAAACTTATATATGTTATGGTTGTATTTTATTATTATGATAGTTTGTCTTTCCATTTTAATAATATTTTATATTCATGCTTATTATTTATAATTTTTATATAGCTTGCGCTATGTTCAAAATAGTGCGCGCCGCGCCGTGCGCTATGCGCCATGGCTCCAAAGAGACCTTTGTGCCATGGTGCACCATTCACTGTTAACAGGCATGCATTCTATAAAATTACTTATCTCATTTCCAGGTCAAGGTGCCCAACATCAAATTTGTACTTCCCATGTTTTGCTACAACATATGTAGAACTGAAAAATGAAATGTTAAATGTCCATCATTACATAAAGAAAATGGCAATAGGGATGATTGCCAAATTTGAGAAATACTTGTTAGATTTTAGTGTTATATTGGCAATAACTGTCATTTTGGATCCAAGATACAAAATGAGTTTCGTTAAGTGGTGTTATAAGAGATTGTATGGTGAGGATTACTTGTTTGAATTAAGAAAGGTCAAACCTAAGTTAATCTCCTTGTTTTGTAAATACACTTCAAGAGGGAATGGTTTATTTGGGGAATGTTCACATGCATCTGTTATGGTACAAGGTGTTACTTCAAGAGGCACAAAATCACCAATGCTTAAGTCACAATTTTTGTGGATTTTACTTTATCTATAACTGTTAAGTTACAACTTCATTATTTTTTTTCTTTAAGACTTCTAATGAGTTTTAAAAAACAGGATTTTAACTCATTTTAGCATGAGTCAATAATGCCTAGAAAATTAGAATTAGATGTTTTCCTTGACGAGCCAAAGCTTGATAGGAGTGTTGAATTAGACATTTTGAAATTTTGGTAAGGGAACCAATATAGATTTCCTACTGTTTCTTCTATGGCTTGTGATGTATTCTGCATTCCAATCATAACTGTAGCATCAGAAAGTGCTTTCAGCAATAGTGATAGAATTCTAAATCAATATCAAAGTGCATTGAAACATGATATTGTTGAGGCACTAGTTTATTCAAAGGATTGGTTATACGGAGAACAAGGTGATTTCCCTATCATATTCAATTACATTTACATTTCTGATCAAATTTATTTTAGCTAAGGAGCACAACATCACCAGTTATTTTTTCTCTTCTTTGCAACAGCAAATGATATTCAAAGGAGGGAGAAAATTATGAAAGACCTTAGCTTATAGTGATTTATATAATAGATTAGATACTAAGGAGGGAGAAAGATATATGTATAAGTTAGCCAACAAAGAGACAAGAGTAGTAAGGATTTTGTTCAAGTGAAGTGTATTAAGAATGAAGATCAAAAAATACTTTTCTTAGAAGATGATATTCAACAAAGGTGGATGAGATATTTTGCTAAATTTTTTAATGAAAATTGTGAAAATAAGATTGACTATAGTGACCTTAGCACCCTAAATGAAAATAAAGATTTCTATTTTTATCGACATATTAGTAATACCGAAGTTAGAGAGGCTTTAATAAAAATGAAGGGTGAAAAAGCTGTTGGACCTGATGATATTCCAATAGAGGTGTGAAAATTCTTAGGGGATGAAGGTATTTCTTGGCTTACTAAACTTTTTAATATTATTTTGAAGACTAAAAAGGTGCCAGATGAGTGGAGAATGAGTGTGTTAATTCCTATTTTTAAGAATAAATGTGATGCACAAGATTGTGCGAATTATAGAGGAAATAAGTTAATGTGTCATACTTTAAAACTATGGGAGCGAGTTATGGAGCATAGGTTGCGGCGTGATACTAATGTTTCTCAAAATCAATTTGAATTCATGTCGGGTAGGTCAACTATGGAAGCCATACATTTATTAAGAGGTTTGATGGAGAAATATAGAGAAAATAAAGAGGATCTACATATGATATTTATTGATTAGAAAAAGCATATGATAAAGTTTCAAGAGATGTGCTATGGAGAGTTCTTGAAAAGAAGGAGTTAATAATGCTTATATTCAAATCATTAAAGATATGTATGCATGAGCGATTACTTGTGTTCAAACACAAGGTGGTTTGACCAAGTATTTCCTTATTTCGGTTGGGTTACATCAAGGATCAACCTTAAGCCCATTTTTTTTTGCTTTAGTCATGGATGTTCTCACTAGACTTTTGCAAGAGGATGTACCTTGGTGTATGCTTTTTGCTGATAATATTCTTCTTGTTGATAAGACTAAAGAGGGAGTTGAAAGTAAACTTGAATTATGGAGGTCAACATTAGAGACTAAAGGTTTTCGCTTGAGTAGATCTAAAATGGAATATATGGAGTATAATTTTAGTAATAATAGACCTAGTGAGGGGATTGTGACTTTGGGCGATCAAGTCATTAATAAGAGTATACGTTTTAGATATCTTGGATCTATTGTTCAGAGTGATGGTGAAATAGATGGGGATATTATCAGTAGAATTCAAGTTGGATGGTTGAAGTGGAGGAATGCATCGGGCTTGTTGTGTGATAGAAAAGTACCCCTCAAACTTAAGGGAAAATTCTATAAGATGGTAGTGAGGTCAGCAATGCTTTATGGTGCTAATGTTGGCCATTAAAAGAGAAGCATAATATTAAGTTAAGTGTGGCAGAGATGAGGATGCTCAGGTGGATGAGTGGCTTTACCCTTAGGGATATGATACGAAATGAGCATATACGTGAAAAGGTTGGAGTAGCTCCAGTAGAAGATAAGATTAGAGAGAGTCGCCTTAGATGGTTTGGTCACATAAAACGGCAGCTTTCCAAAGACCCGGTTAGGAGAGTAGAGGTATTAGATTTGACTTATTATAAGAAAGGTAGAGACAGACGTAAAAAGACTTGGTTAGAAAATATTAGGAATGACCTTTCTTTATTAGATTTGAACGAGAATTTGACCTTTAATAGGACACAATGGAGAAAAAGGATTCATGTAGCCGACCCCATATAGTGGGACAAAGGCTTGATATTGTTGTTGTTGCAGCAGCAAATGACCCCAATGTGACCCCAATGTTGATGCTTTAATTGATGACATCCTCAGTTTGGATGTCAACACATGTCATAGAAAGCAGGGTGAAAGCTCAGTTGTTGGATGATTCAATTAGGGTAAGAATTTGATATATGAACTCCCTAAGATATGATTATTTATTTCCTTCTCAAAAATGTAGAGTTTATTAGCCTAATCATTATTTAGGCTGCTGTTCATGGGTTATTTAATGCTGGCTTGGTATCATTTCTATAGTATTCATTTCCAGCTACTTATTTTCTAGTACTAATTGGCTGCCTATTTTATGTTGCGTGTTCTTAGTATAACCCTTATTTGATGAGTTACTCGGTTTCATACTCTCATTTTCCTTTATTCCAATTAATTTGATTGTGAACTTCTGGTATGTGGAATATTAGAATTCATATTTCCAAATCAACAAAATAATGTCTGTTACTGTATGCAGTTCATTCTTTCTATTAAGATGAGTTGGTGCTTTGACTTTAGGCTTTGTTGTTATTCTAACATGATGTTTTCTATGGTTATTGATTTCCTGTTTTGAAATTTGTTGACTTGGTTGCTAAGCTGTAGTTTTGTGTGAGGATTTTGAGACATGGATTGCTGACAGCATTATCCATTCTGTTGTTATTTTGAATTTTATTGAAATTTGTTGTAAGCTGTAAGTTTTAAGCTGCTGGGATGATAGTTTTCCTAAAGCCTTCAGTTAGTCGATTGTTGTTCTGAATTATGTTGACACGGGTGGTTGTATGCCCACATCGAGTATTGGATATTTGGTTTATATTCTCATTGTTGTAAGCTACTGCCATGAATTAGTTAGGGTTTACTGGGTTTAATGTTTTATAAAGCGATGATCATAAACCTTCTAAAGTAAAAGTGGGAATTGTGTCAATGTAAGTGCTATTACAACCAGGTGGCAATTATATTCTCTTAGAATGATCAGATACTATATAATTGAATGAATAGAGACTACCTAAGTCAATACAAGTTATAACCTTGGATGGTAATATGCTAAAATTTATTACACTTACAATCCATTATCTGATTAATGATTTGGAGGGTTCAATCTGAGATATGTATTGAAGTTTTCTACTTATTTAACAAGCTTTATTGCGGTTAAATATATATGGAGATTGAAGACATTGTTGAAGCACCTTTTTAGAAGAGCAATTGAGCAAATAATCAAAGTGTAATTTATAATTCTCTTAGTCATATTTGATGCAAAATCTTATGTAATTTGTATTTTGTAAACTGATTTGGAAGTGGTTATGAACAACAAAATTGTTTCCTAAAGTCTTTAGTCAGTGGATTGTATACTGTCATTTGCCTTTATTCCATTTAAAGTGTTTGTGAACTTCTGCTGTGTGGAATTCCTATTTCCATATGAACAAAAAAAAAAGTTGATTTTAGTTTAAATGTTGAGCCTAAAGTGATTTTAGTAAACTGATTTACATTTCCAATTTACAGGAACAAAAAAAGTTATTTTTCTTCTGGTTTCAAGAATTTAAATTTCAAGAATTTAATTCTATATTTCCAAGAGAATAATTGCGGCTAGTTAAATATTTAATGCTTCGGATTCGGGTCGATGGGTTGTGTCAGGTTGATCCGAGTCTGAAATAGGTCGGGTTCGGGCTCGAAAAATTGACTTATTTATAAAAATGGGTTGGGTTTGGGTTGATCCGAATAGTGTCGGGTCAGCTTCAGATTCGACCCGAATCCAACCCATAACCTGAAATTAACACCCCTACATTCTCCTTATAAAATGGTGCACCTATCTCAAATGGACCTTAATTGATAGCTATAACACTCATTTTCTATTTTATTTTTTTACTTACCCTTTTTTTTGTAATTACCTAATGAATATATACCACTCATTAGTCAGATCAAGCAAGCATTCATTCCTCAAATGACAATGGGCAATGTAAATCCAATATTTTTCAACCCATTCATTTATAAATATAATTACTCGTTTGGTGTCCTAAAAGTACAATAACCTCTCAGTTAAGTATGCAACTTGAACCTGAAAATTTCATGTTTATCTAATCGGTATGTGCATACTTACATTTAGTTGAGGGTTCCTCTCCCATTCGCAAGCCACACTCTCATATGGCCTCCCTGTCTGTGTCCTCACTCATAATTTTTATCCACTGTTAGCTAATCAAGCTCCCTTCAAGCCTCCCTGCCCAGGCCTGCACGCCTCGCCAGCGCCCGCACAGTTAGCTCCCATTTGTCGTTCGCAAGCCAAGCTCCCATCCATCTGCCCAATCAACGTCTGCACACACAAGTTCGTCTGCCGATCTGCAAGTACGATCACTCATTTTTTTGGAGGAAATTTACTTGTCTAAAAGGCAATTTGTTTTGATGCAATAATCCACCATATCTACACAATAAACTTTTTAAATTTAATGATGAAATTTGATTATGTCAGCATGTGTAAAATAATGAAAGGACTCAAATTCACACTTATTTGCATAGCTTTTTTTACATTTTGTGTTATCAAAGTGCATGATCTCCTATATATGTTGAACCTTAAGATATTTTTAAAAAATTTCGTACTTCATGAGGATGTATACTTAAACTGGTGTGTATTTAAGCAGGAGATTACTTTAGTTACAATCAAGGTTTTAATCACATTGAATTGAGGGTGGACAATTGTCCAACCTCAAAATTGTGTTTTACTTCTGATGGAAGTAAATTTTGAAAATTTTGCCCGTCTTAAATTTTTTTTTTTCCTATCTTAAATAGTTTTGCCCACAACAAATCCTAATCTAATTCACGCAAGCACGGACACTCATTAATTTGTTTCCTAGGTATCCCCTATCTCGTTCATGCATATCAAATTGCTGCTTGAACACCTCTCTAGCAATGCTAAAAGTCCCCACCAACTACGCATTTTTGAAAGCTAACCACCAACTTTGCCGATCCTAAAAAGTAAAGTTGCTTACCTAGTATTTAGTTACATAGACAAAATTATAGGCGACTCAGATACATATCATATAATTCTTATTAAATTATATATATAATATTTAAATATTAATACCTATTTATATAATTGTTGCGTCCAGGAGTATTCGCGGCGATAGAGAAATTTAAAGTTTATCGTCTTAGCGTTGTACGAAAATCCGGCATGCAATCAGATAAGAGAGAGGGTCTAACATTTATGAGATACCAAAATTTTTACGTGGAAAACCCCTGAAAAGGGGGAAAACCCACGGGGCCTAGCCCAGTTTGAATGAATCCACAAGTATTGCAGTCGATTACAAATGAGGCCCTTCCTTAGGAGAAGGCCTTAGCTTGATGTATATTTTATAGAGTACATTATATGATGTGAATACAAAGAATCACTATTGACAAGTTCGTTTGGTCGGGAGGCCGTAGTCGGTGGGCGACGGAGGTCGGAAGGCTTGTAGTCGGTGGGCGACGTAAGTCAGGAGGACCGTAGCCGGCTGGCGACATAAGTCAGGAGGATCGTAGTCGGCTGGCGACGGAGGTCAGAAGGACAGTTGCCTTGCGAGGGAGGTTGGAAAGACTGTGTCTGACGATGAAGGTCAGAAGGACGGCGTCAGGTAGAAGTCCAACAATGGAAAGAAACCCATATTCAGATATACGTCCAGCGAAAGTCCAATAACCGTTAGAAGTCCGGCATCGGGTAGAAACTTGGCAAAGAGTGAAGGTCAGGTGTCGGGTTGAAGTCCGACGTCTGTTGGTGGACGAGGAGAACTCCGGCATCACTTGAGCGGAGTTTCGGCGTCAAGAGGGAACTCTGTCGTTAATTGAGAAGAATTTCCGCATCCCATGGAAGTTGAGCAGAATTCTGGCGTTCTCACGAATATCTTGCAGAGTTCCGGCGTATTCAGGCGGCAGGAAGAGCTCCGGCGGTAGTCGAGAAGGAGAGGATTCTCCTTTTCCCCTTTCTCCTCTTCTTCTCTTCTTCTTCTCTCTCTTCACTTCTTCCGCTCTTGTGAAGAATGAGGGCTCTATTTATAATTTTTCTGGAATGGCATGGCTTGTAAATAGGTGTGAGATCAGGGGCGAATTGGGAGTGGTTTGAATAGACGGCCGATATTGAACCCTTCGATCGTGAACCGTTTGTTGGACTTTTGGAGGCCTTATTGATGTCGGAATTTGGCGATCTTGGGCTCGTTGGATTTGTCTCGTCGGGCCGCTCGATCCGAGTATAAGCTCGTTAAAATCGGAGACCGTTTGGTAACTCAAATTGCGGTTTGAACCTTCCAACAGAGCTTCGGGTCCTTGATTCGGACTCATTTGGGCTCAGATTGGGTTGAATTTGGTGTCGTTGGGTTCGTATTTCCGAGACGCTCAGTTTGACTATAAGCTGGCTTAAATCGGAGTTCGGGAGCTTCCAATTTTAATTTTTGAAGTTTCTAACTAGCTTTTGCCTCGAGATTCGTGCCCGATCAAGCTAATTTTGTGATGCCGTATCAATAATATTTTAGTATCTTAATTATATAAAAAAATATATTTAAATTTTAAAAAATAGATATTAGAGAAATTTTTATGGGATTTATGTATTTAAATTTTAAAATTGTAAATATAAAAGTTATACGTAAATATATTATAATTGTAAGTTATATATATGTTGATATCATAATTTATATCAAATATTCTAATCATTTTTTATTTATATGTGAAAATTTTATAACCCATACTCTTACTTTCACATATAATATATTATCTCTCAATATAACTGAATGATTCGATAATATAATAATTTTTTTTTATAAATAAAATCATAATTATAGACAATAGATTTCAACTGTTAGACATATATCATCTTAAAATAGAAAAAAAATTAAATATATAATAATTAAGTTTTATTAAAAAATAAATTAAAAACGCACATGACACAAATCAGTCTCGATTAGTCGTTGCTAAATGGGCTTCTAAATCCTAAAATGGTCTCGGATAGGCCCAGATGGTAGCTGCTTCTACAGGGCGGCTCGTAATCATAACAACTAAAGGCTTTTTAGTCGAAAGAATTTTTTTTAAAATTAAAATCGTTTTAATAGTATCTTACATTTTCATTACATAAAAATTATATATATAATTTTAGTTTAATATGCTGTTATTTTCTTGTGTATCTTTTATCATTCAATCATTAAAACTGAATAATAAAAAAATAATATCACAAAAATTAATTTTAGAAAATTACTATTATTATTATATTACATTTTGATTAATTTTTATAGTTTCTTACATTTTCCCTGCCTGCCCCCGCCCCCCTCCCACCGCCCCCCCCCCCCACCCCAAAAAAAAAAAATTTATTATTATTTATTAAATAAAAGCTTAGTTAAATTATGAACTTTATCCTTTTAATAATCTTTTTATAGCTCTTATTTTTATATAAAAATAAATTATATTTGGACATTAAAATTAGAATTTTTTTTATGATATATTCAAAATTTTAGAATTTGGTTTAAAATAAATATTTAATTCTTTTATATTAGGATATTATGAGTTTAAACAAATTATTTCTTTATCATGTTTATTACAAAAAATTTGTTACAAAATATAATAGGGTATTGCCGTATTAATGCTATTTTACTCATTATATTGAAAAAAAGTAATTATATTGATATTAAAATAATTATTAAACTTTCTAGAATGTAACGGCTAAGCATTATAAGATATATATTTTTTTCATCTTATATTTTATCTTTTTTAAATAAGAATTATAAACAAGAAAATTATTTTAAACCGACAATATTGGCCTCAAGTTTGAAAAAAAGAATCCCTTCCCCCGCCATTGAATACTATCAGCTAAAGCTGTGAGGCCGGCCTCTAACCATCAGCCTGTAGGAGGGCAACGTTATTCTTGGCTTGCCAAATGAAAAAGACAATGAGCTGGGCCTTATGCCTAGACGGCTAGGCTTTTAAGTTTTGCTCTGTTCCCAAAGGACGAAAGCCTTTGCGAGGCATGTTCCCCTTTTGTAGGCTGATGGTTGGTTTGAGAGAATTCAAAGTAGAAATGTAAATGAAATTTTTGACACGACACGAAACATGACCCGAACCTGACCCGGAAAAATCCGGGTTCGGGTCAAACCAAACCCGAAACGGGTCGGGTTCGGGTTCATGAAATCAACCCGTTTTAAAAATCGGGTCGGGTTCGGGTTATCCCGCCAACCCGAAATTTACCCGAAAGTGACACGAAAAATCATTTTTATCCGAATACCCGAGATTGACCCGTTTTTGACCCGATTTTGACATGAAAACCCTAGATTGACCCGATTTTTTACCCGAAAATTAGCAATTCTGGGTCAATCCCGGGTCATTCATGTCGGGTCGGGTTGACCCGGACCCGAATCGGGTCGGGTTGACCGGACCCGAATCGGGTCGGGTTGACCGGACCCGAATCGGGTCGGATTGACCCAGACCCGAATCGGGTCGGGTTCGGGTCCAGAAACCTAACCCGTTTTTAAAAACGGGTCGGGTTCGGGTTGACCCGAACAGTGCCGGGTCAGTTTCGGGTTCGACCCGAACCCGACCCGTTGACCCGAATTGACACCCCTAGCAAAGGGCAACGCCCGAAAATTTTGGTCGTAAGGATATTTTTGGAATTCATATTAATAAATAAAATGATGAATTCTCTTTACTATTTCGCTTTGTATTTAGTTCATCGTTTCCTAAAAATTACACCTCTACACAATGTGTTTAATTATGCTAGGGGGCAATTGCCTAAAGACCATAATATTTTAAAACTTTTAGGGGGGTGAATTGCCTAAAATCCCTTAGAGTAAAGACTAAAAATAGATGGAGAGGAATAAATTTCCTAAAAAAATTATATAATAAATTTTTTAAAAATTTTTTAGGTGGGATAATTGCGCCCCTGGGCTTAAAAGGGATCCGCCCCATGATTTTATATGTTTTAGGAGAGATTTAGTTCCGATTTCTTGTAAGGAAATGATATTATATTAGGAAATGGAATGAGAATAATAAAGAAAAAGAACATATAATTATTGTAATTTAATAGTTTCCTATTTTGTAGTCTCCCATATTTTACTTTTAGATTTTTTGCTAGACTTTTTCACGTGCATTTGAAATTGAGAAATCTCTCTTTAACAACTTTGTTCTTTTTTTTTTGTTATGCAAAATTTCTTGAAGGAAGAATCATGTTATTATTTAAATTTCTCATATATGATTCTATAGTCCTTTATCTCCCATTCTTTTTTCTCTCTCCTTCCTCCATATGACGAATTTTTATTGGGTCCGATGTCCTGATGTAGATCTACGTTCGGACGCCAGTATAATGGCGCCACGTAGCGGCCCGATGACCCGACCCAAACCCATTGTATTTTGTAGATTTTGCACGTGTTTTAACTATTTGGGGTCGGCCCGATGTCATATATATGAATTGAGCATGAAAAGTTAGAACTCCCGCCATCTTTAAAGGTCTTACAACCTGTTGGCAGTTTATTCTATAGACGTTATACAAGATTTGGGGTTTAAAGAAATCGTGCTGCTCGGCACCGCTCAGTAAATACTTAGTACCTAGCGGTATCGAGCATGTACCTAGCGATACCTAGCAGTACCGAGCATGTGCTGAGCGGTACAGAGCATGTACCTGCTCAGTACCGAGCATGTACCTAATGATATCTAGTGGTACTGAGCTTGTAATAAGAGGTACCGAGCATGTACATAGCGATACCTAACGGTACCGAGCATGTACCTAGTGATACCTAGCAGTACCGAGCATGTATCTAGCAATACCTTGCAGTACCGAGCATGTACCTGCTCGGTACCGAGCATTTACCTAGCCATACCTAGCAGTACCAAGCATGTACCTTGCGATACCTATCTTTTTTCAGCGTTGGGTAGTCGGGCCATCATCTTTCAAAAAATGCACGTGCTATATACCCACTTTTCGGGCGGCTGGGCCCGCGATAACGTGGCCACTACGTGGCACCATTATACTGGCATCCGAACGTAGAGCTACTTCAGGACACCGGACCCAATAAAAATTCCCATATGACACACCTTATATGTTATATACTACCAACACACACAATAGCTTCAATTTTCCTCTTATGCATCTCTCTCTCTCTCTCTCTCTCTCTCTCTCTCTCTCTCTCTCTCTCTCTCTCTCTCTCTCTCTCGGTTGCACATAATAGGACTGACGTAACACATCCTCCTTATGTTAGCACCTACTACTACAAGCAATAACCTGAGATAGGTTTCTTCATGATAGTGCTAACTCACATGCATCTATCTCCATCAATCCGTTGCAATCTTCCCATACTACATACCATCTCAATGCTACTCACTTCTTCCAATGCCAATAAAATTCTTTGTGCAAACTTATGTCATTGTGTAATCCTGTCATAAAGCCAAGCACACTGATGAACTAACACCCACTTCAATAGCATGAGTCCAGAGATGACATGGGTTTAACCATGACTAACATTAGCTCCACATCTTAACCATCCTTCTCTTACTATTATACCTAAAAAATATTATTTTTATCTTTAACATTAAAAAATTTTATTTCTTTACATAAATTTTATCATTTAAATAATTTATCTATTGACTTCCTGCCCACTATTTCTATGTGAAGGATCTACAAATAGGGGAAATGTTTTGATGAGGCAAACTAATGATGGTATATATGGCTCATCTATTCATTTGCTCTATTCAATTTATATTAGTTCTACTTTCATTGTTAAAAACCTTTTAATTTAGTAGAATCATAGACTAAGCTATCCATCAATCTTGATTCTCAAACATATTGTTTTGTTAATTGAATCCCGATTTATCATCCCTGCTATTATTAATTAACTCTTCAATGTAATTCTTGTAAATGCATAAAAAGTCATGAAATTTTAGATTTTACCTCCATTAATTTATCTTTGCAAGCGCTTGAAACACAATTTTCATATTTGAGGACTTCATATGTAAAGTCATAGACTGATTTTAAATGTTAAATAAATTTTATTGATCACTATATCAAATAAATATGGTATTGTCCACTTATGTAAAAATTGATTATTTCTTCTTTTGTTTAAAATCCTTAGTCCATAATAGCTTTGATAAAAAAAAAATCATCACCAATACTCCAACAATAGTGGTAAGTATCATGCTCATGACACATTCCTTTCAACGACTAGCCTCTCATATCTCATTAACCTAATACAAATACTTGAAAACCATGGATACTCTAAGAGATGACATTAACATGTTTTCAAATATGTCTCTTTCTTCTATCTCATGCACTCATTTCACCTTCGTAATGGATTCATGTTATAACCATCATAACATACCTTATAAGCAATATGCTTCCCCCCACACTTTGCACATCTTCACCTTATGACCAACTTTTATTCCACCTCCCAACTATTTTAAACTTCATATGTTTAATTATCTATATTTTCCATGATTTTCCCTATACACCATAAACATACATTAATCACTCTAAATCTTATGTCATTATTGGCTACTCCCTACTCAAAGTGCCTACTGTAATATTGATAAAACTATATAAAAAATATCTATCTCTCGCTTCATATAATTTGCTTGAAAAATATTTTTATTTACATGCCTTTTCCTATGTAGTGACCACACTAGGAATTAATATATTTTAGTGTCCTTATACCATTTCCCTTGTTCTTCTTTTATGATTTGCTTCGTAAATAACATCCACAACATTTCCTTATGTAATTACACTAATTACAATTTGTATGCAAAATAAATTTCGACAAAACCTTCATCTCCCTCTATAGCAAGATTGGGACCCTCTTCTACAATAACAACTAACCAAGCCTCACCTTTCCCCACAAAATTCATCCAATGACCTCTTAAGATCAAAATTGTACT
This sequence comes from Dendrobium nobile, assembly GCA_022539455.1. Lineage (NCBI taxonomy): Eukaryota > Viridiplantae > Streptophyta > Magnoliopsida > Asparagales > Orchidaceae > Dendrobium > Dendrobium nobile. The sequence continues at coordinate 37,178,863 of CM039722.1, read as the reverse complement.
CAATCTTAAAAATCACTCCAAGGCCAAAATAAACTAATCACTGGATCTTAGAACCACACCACAAACCATGAACATAAAAATTATAACTAGCATCAAATCATAATCTATCTTATAGTTAATCTTGACAACATCATTATAATAGGTAACACAAACACTATCGCATAGTGTTTTCATTCTTCATGCATGACAAATAAAAATTCACAAATCTAGCAGAATTTTAATCAGCAAAAATAATACATAGCCTTATACGTCCAATAATTACTTACAATGATAACAAACTATCATATTTTAGGTACCACCCTATAGCTAATCATTGGATTGTAGTAAAATGGTTATTACAATTTTTATGTGGCATTATATATTGAAGCATTCTTCCTCTTCATAAGTAATCACTTAAACATCATACATTCTTTGAAGCTAATAGGATATATTGTTATAAAGATGAAATAGCTTATATAAGTGTCCACACCATGAACCTTGGCCAAGACCTCATCCATTGGAATGCTAAAAAATAAAGTATTATAGGATGTCCCTCCATTGAGGCTAAATAATATTGCATTGTAGTTGCTGTAACTTTTAAACTTTACTAGGTTTTCTCCCTCCTAACCAACTCATGGCTAGCCTTAAGTGGTTTTTTTTATTTTTCTTGCCTTTTTTTTCGGCGGAAAAATTCCATCGTTAATTTTTTTTGGTGAATAAAATATGCTGGAAAATAATTCCGACGAATTTTTTCCTCCAGAAAAATTTTCTGACACCCGTTGAACCGGCGAAAAAAAATTTCTTCGGAAATTCGCTGGAAAATATTCAAATCAGCCGGAAAATGAAGAAATTGTCCACTGGAAAATCCGCTGGTAATACGTAATTTTTCTGTAGTGATATATGTATTTATTAAGTAAAATTCATTTACATGTCCTCTCATTCCTTGAAACAAAATATGACATTAATGTCCTTAAAATTGTTTGAAAATTCCATCATATAATATTATTAGAATTAAAATATGGAGTGTAAGAATGTTTTAATTTCTATTGAAGTATGATGATAATTTTATAATAATTTGGATATTATTTAACATAGAACAAAATTTAATGCCAAAAGGCTCATCCTACTTCAAAGGGTTTTTTTTTTTTTTTTTTATAATTAAAACCCACAGAGGAGCCTACGCATTAATTAATGGGAAAATTACAAGTCCTTAACGGGACCATCAGCCCGCTACTGCTCAAAGAGCTACAATCAATAAAAAAGATAAAAAAACCTAAGGGCCGATTGTCCCCATCTATATTAAATACAAAATTGCCTAAATACATTCTAAGCCGGCATGGAAGGAGTGCCCAAAAAATAAGGAGAACTAAGGATATCCCATCAGCCCCAGCTCCTTTGTCAAAAACTTCCTCAAGGTGGAAGCAAACCTGCAAAAAAGATAGAACAGAACAAGACGGAAAACGAAAGAACATGAAAACAAAAATACCATTGAACCACATGGCAACACCAGCGTCCCGATCCAAAAAAGGCAGATCAATTATGCACACCTCCGATAGAACCAGCAGCCTGCAAACCACTAAGAAAACAAGCAAACCAAAATCAGAATAGTTAAACATTAAACAAAAACCCAGTAACCTCAATCCAGAAGAGCCGGGCCTCGAACCAAACCAACCCCCATCCAGAATAACCAAAAACCTGAAGCAGCAACCCGGGGCATACCCACCAGCACAACCAAAACCACCCTTCCAACGCCCAGCCAAATGAAGACTAGGATCCAACGACTCAGCAGAAGAAATAAACATGAAAACACAACGAGAAAGATCCAGAAGCCACCAACCAGAAAAACCCCAGCATAAAAAACCCCAAACTTAATGATAGACATAAGGAAAACCAACTTTGTAACATAAAAAAGTGAAGAAAAAAAACAAGAACTAAGAGAGGGCAATACTTAGTGCTCTAAAGTTCCACAAATATATCCTTATCCTCTTCAACTAAAAGGATACAACCTCGCCTAAGGAGAGCTCCAATAATTCAAATAACTACTAAGTACGCATATAAGAGCTCATTTTCAAGAAAAAAATCATAAAATAAGGTATGCTAAACTCTTAGAAAATTGGACTGTACGTAATTCCAAGCTTAAATGGATGACTTCCTCAACATGAAAAAATCAATCTAAAAGTAAAATTATAGGATCCATGAATAAAAGCCAAGGAAGAGACCAAACAAAAGGCCCAACAATTAGAGCTTAATCAAGATCCAAAATTTTAGAATATTTAAGAAATTATTTTGTATTTTGTCATTTTAATTTTTGTACCCATGGACATGCATAACTAGTTATGGTATATTTTGGAATGGAGGAAATATTAAAAATTAAGTAGTTGGATTTCCTCCTTCATTAATGACCGCTACGCCCTTTCCCACATTTTTTGTCATCATTTTTTCCCTCCAAATGTGATAATCCAAGAATTTTCTAATGTCTATTAATATGCGATGATATACTTCATAATTTATATTATTTAGTGGAGATATATTTCTTCAATTTGCTTGTTGGCTTTAAGTCTAACATTTATTTGAGGATATGAGATTATTAACCCATTTCCTTAAGTTTATTACTTTTCCTCATTTAAACATCAGCTCAATCATCCTAACATATCTTTTTTTATCCTATGCCTTCACCAAGATTAGCCACTCATCACTTAATGACTTATAACTACTCCAAATACCTCCATTTAGCCCTTAGGCAAACTAAACAACACTAAGATACAAAGTTGCTCACTATACATCCACACAACTTTGAACTCCTTTAAAGTCTACCAATTACTCTATGTCATAACCTTACATCTTACACAAGCCCTCAATTATAATTGCTATCAATTTTTCTTACCAAAATATATTTCTTGACATTGTTCCCACAAAATTCCTCTAAACCTTCCATCTTATCAACTCCATATCACATTGTCATACCTCAAACTAAACACACATAGCCATTTTTAGCTATATATATCTCACTATTTCACATACTATCATCATATTTAGTACAAGAGCAATGCTCGAAAGGAGAAAATCTAATTAGAGATTTTTTTTTGATAAATGGGTCATTTTTGCTCTACTAATCACTTGAAACATTTTTTTTTTTGGGAAAGCCCTTTTATGGGCAATTATTTTATTTCATCAAAAGAAATGTTACAAGGTCCTCAAAGGAAACCAAAGCTCGCTAAGGCTCCCAAAGCTACAATAAAAAAAGAAATAAGACCTATAGAACACAAGTTCCCAAACTAGATACACATAAAAAGAAAAAAAAAAAAAAAGATAGGCAAGAAAACAAAACTTGAAAATAAGCCCAAGCATAGATAAATAATATGACCAATTATGAAGCACCAATAGGAACTAGTCCAAATATCAGAGAAGCCACAAAGAAATCCATATCACTAAAGAAGAAACAAAATGAGTGATCCCGTAGAATACTCAATCAAAAAATTAATGTATTTCAAAGCCATCAACAGATGCAAGAAGAGGCAAGAATTAATAATAATACAAGAGAATCAACCATAAACATGAAAGATGAACCTTAAAGTTAAAGTGAAGACAATCCCACCAAAATAAAGTTAGATCAATAGAGATAACTCTACAACAGCCGAAACACAGAGCACCCAAGAGAAGCAAAAAAAGTGACTAACACCTCAACAGATAGAATATATGAAAACAAAAGAAAAGGGGAAGGCCAAATCACAACATCAATAAAAATGAAGAGGGAGAGATATGAGCTCCGAAAGGTGTAGTATCAAACAAAGTAAACCTTTTGGCAAGCACCAGAGTTACCAAGCCAAATCCACACACACCCAATAATAAAATTGGCCCAACTACACACAAATAAGGCCAAAAAAGAAGGCAACCAGCCTGTCAATTCCAATAGAACCAATACTATGAAGCACCATCTTACCAGAAAGGGAAAATTCTACCACCAACCATCACAACTCAAAAGTCATCAGAATTGGCAGCCACAAAAAAGCAAAACCAAACATAAATAATGCCAAAAACACTAGAAGGCCAATAACTTAACACACCCAACAAAGCCCCCATATAGAATCACCTCCAAAACACATAATCCTAAATAAGAACCACCCACTAATACAAACCTTATGGCAGTAGAATTGGCAATAAACAAAGGGCTTTACCAAATGTTTGAGAAAGACATGTAATAATAGTCCATTGTAGCCAACCAAATGACCAAAGACAAAAAGGCAAATAGAAAACACCAAGAAAAATAGGAACCAACAAAATAGCACAAAAATATATCAAAGGGGAATTAAACCAATACAAGACCAAGAAATTTGAAAAATGAATTAGTCATTAATATATAATAATATTTCCAAATGTAGGAAGCATTTTGATAATCAAATCCAAGCCTCACAATTAAAGCAATTAGCATCACCAAATCCACCTTAATATGATAATGAGTATCAATCATACCCACACCTTTAAAATAACAAGTAATAGAACTAATCATTAACATTATGATTAAGAGCAGTATTAGCTCTAGTGATTCTAACTTCAAAAGAATTTTTATTCATATTTTTCTTCCTATTTTTCTTCTTTTCTTATTAGAAGATAGATTAAAATCATGTTTTGAAACTTGAATGACATTTAAATCAACAATTTCATGAAAGGAATCTTTATCCGTAGAAAGAAACTCTCCCTCTTCACATATTGAACATGAATGACTATAAGGGCTAATTCGATCAGTGGAAATATTAATCACATGTAGCAACCTTCGAAATTATTCTGAGGCAAGACAACAAAAAAAGGATAAATTAGAATGAAAATTATGAGTATTAAAATGAAAACATCTGTATAACCAGAAGAAAAAATTGACCCTACAAATGGGGCTAATTGATTACAGACTTGACCAGTTGGAATATAAATAACAATATCATCACCACTAATTAAAGTGTTATCATTTTATAGATTATCAGAAGATTCCAAAGCAAGATCAATTTGATGATGTTGCTTTACTACGGCTGTGGCTTCAATAAGAACGGGCTCCTCTATATCCTCATTAAGATCATCAAGCTTGTCTTGGTTAGGCTTCTCATTATGAGTGACAGGATGATAAATTAAATACATGCCAAAAGTAATAAGAATACCAACATTCCCAGTAATAAGAAAATTATTGACAGTAGTAGAAAAAGAGGATCCAACACAACCAATTTATCATTGTTAACATTGTTCATAGATGTAATTAGTTTCTACATATCAACACCCTTTGATAATTGTAATTTTCTTTTCTTAGATAAGATTGTAAAATAAAACATTTGTTAATACCATGCCCTTGAATCTTATAGTGATAACAAAAATCATTAACATTTTTAAAATCAGTTGTCTACATATTCCAAATAGTTTCCTAACCCAACCAAACTTCCTTTAGATTTTTCTTCATAATATCTAGGTCTACTAAAATATGTGCCACTGAAGGTCTAGTTCTCGAAGTAGTTATTTGATCGGATTGCAAGGGATGAAAAAAAATGGATCCCAATGCTTGCAAAACATGAGGATTGAACAAGTGCATAAGAAGATAATTAGGAAATTAAATCTACATAGGGAAAATTGGGGATTCTTCTTTTATATCAAAGAATGGAGTCCATTTTAGTAAACATATTTAGTAGTTATTAATGTAATAGGATTTGCTAGAAAACAACTTACTATAAATTAAATCATTTGATAGTTGGATGGAACATGACGAGCATTCAGTAAATCAACAGAAAATATACTAAACAGTTTAAGGTTAATGAAAAAATATCGAATAGACTCAAGATTATGTCATTGAAGAGAAAACTTCCCACCAAAGTAAATTCAAATGGACAATAATTAAGTTTAAGAACATCTTCATCTGAAAGTAGCATAGCTGGAACACCCTTAAAAGAAGTTTGAATAATAGAGATTTTAGGAATAAATGGTGAAGTATTAATAGTTACAACATCTTAAAACGACTGAGAGATCTGAACATTACCATTACCATTTGAGCAAAAAAATCTATGATTTTTAGCAATAATGACAAATTGCTAGAACCCCAGGGAATCAAAGTCGGAATCGCTACCATCCAATCAGAAGGAGCACAAGTAGAGAAAACAGGGGAAAAAAAATCCCCCAATCCTCCAAAAAAATTAGAAGAAGCTAATCTAACGAAAGAAATACATAAAACCAGGGAAACCAAGAAAAGAATTCCACATAAAAGCTAAATAAGAGTGACGCCTAGCTGGCCAGATGTTAAATTTTGGAAAATAAACAACCAGCATGAGCTTAATTAGAAGCACATACCTAAAGTAAATTAACTATTTCGACTGAGATAACCACATTCGAGAGCTCCAATGTGCGGGAGGACTGAACAGTGCAAAGCTCTGACAAAGATTGTTGAAACAAAAATTCACTTCAAATTTGGTAACATTATTAAGAAAAGTTTTGTATGTTTTTATAATTTATTAATTCTATGGTAGAACACATTCAACAACTTTTTTCTCACATTTATTCATCATCATATTTTTTGAGTAGTTCATATATGACTTCAGCAAACATAAAAATGCTTCGATAAAAATTATTAAACGATGGGAAAAAATCTAAATATGATAAGAGAGGACAATAATAAAAAAATGATATAAGAGCTAAAACAAATAGCACTTCTCTCAAATATAGATAAAAAATATATATTAACATGATTTTGACTCTCACTAGATCATACGAAGAATATTCATATATTATAAATGAAATCAATCTCCAAGGTCTACGAGCTCCAATTGATTATCCAATAATCAATACTTGAAAATTTCTTCAAGCTAGTTTGATGTTCACATTTGACTATCGTTCAATACATGCTAATGACTAACATATATCACTAATGTCTACCCTCCTATAAGAAGAATGACCTATTAGAGCACTAAATGGCACCATTATTTAATAACCCCAGTGATTGGGGCTTGACCTTTGCCATGATCAACATATGATGCCCATTTACTATTAACAATTCATGTCTATTTTTTTGATCACCTGAGCTACCTTCCTACAAAGAGAGTAATCGAGATGACCACTTACTATTGTTTGATGGTAATTTTGATAAATGAAGTCTCCTTCGATTGCCATCACATGAGATATCTTCCATAATTCATATTTATCATAACGTATTAAGATCTCCAATTATGCAAAAGCACAGTTTTTGAATATTCATTTATAAAAGTAGAATCTTTTCAACTAGGTTATGCTACATAGTTTTTGTCCTCCCTTGATTTATTTTCTTAATGTAAAAAATACTCCTCCTATTAGTTGCTCTTGACTATTAGTCAGATTTTGTGTTCAATACTAAAATAATAAACTCTCTTTATCATTATGAATATATTATTTTTGATGTGTTAGACACAAAATAATTTTAAAAATAAATTATTATATTCTCACAAGACTTCGTTTGGGACAGTTTTCTTACTGCTTTCTAAAATAGTTTTTTAGTTCAAAAAATTTCGTACTAAAAAACTCGCTTTAGAAAGCTGTTTCATAGATTACTTTGATGATCAATATATAATAAAAAAAAAATAAAAAACGTGTTACATATAAATTTTGAAAAACAATTTTTATATAATACTTAAATTTCTTTTCAAAATATCAAAATCAGACGAAACCTCAATCTACCAATGGCCACTTTATTTATGTCAATCTCAATTGAATTCAAATTCAACCACCAATTAATCAATAAATATAATAATTTTTTTTTTAATCATTGATGCCAACAGTATTATTTTTTTCTGAATATCGCTACTAGATAAATTGGCCACGCAAGTTCTTGGCTGCTTCCTCTACGATTGATTCAAGGCCTGTTACTGTTGTATCTTTAATCATGCTGAGAAGGAGAGCTAATAAATAAAAATAATTAATATTATTTACAACAATGAATATTTTAAATTTAAATACATCAACAAATTACTTTTTTTCACCTAATTGAATAAAAAATAACTTTAAAAAACAACAATATTTTTTAACTATGCATTTGTTCTTCAGCAAATTAGCAAACTTCCCCGAAGCTCTTGTCCTCACTCCTCGTGGAGGAGATGGACCCATCAATTACCTAGCCAACAGTTTCAGTAAATTTTTTTTTTTTTTTTTTTTTGTATTTTTAAGTCAATCAAAGCTTTGTGTGGGACAGCTTTTAAATTATTTTTTAAAACAGTTTTTTTAATAAAAAAAATTAAACAAATTTCTTTTTATTAGAAAACTGCTTTAAAAAGCATTAAGAAAGTTGTCTCAAATGAAGCTTAGATAAATTGACACAAATATTTCATACACAAACTATGAATACAAGACCGCTTATCTAATAGCGAAGAAAAATTGATAAAATTAGGGAAAAAACCATAATTATATAGTGTCTTTGTAAATAACACATTAGTTTAAACAAGAAGGCATCAAATCAAACATACTAAAATTTCATTTGGGAGAACTTACATATTGCTTTCTACAACAACTTTTAGTTAAAAAAATTAGTTTAAAATAACAAAAAAAAAAAAAAAACAATAGTAGTCAAAAGCTATTCCAAACAAAACTTTAGACTTCATTTGAGAAAACTTTCTTATTGATTCGTCAAGTCGCTTTCTAGTACAAAAAAATTAATTTTTGTGCTAGGAAGCAACTTTAAGAAGCAGTAAAAAATCATCACAAACGAAGCCTAAGTATTTTAAATTAAATCAATTATTTTCCTTATTTTATCTACCCATCATAATATTGAAGTTACTTTCTCCCTAATAAAAAAAAAGAAAAAACAATCAATTAGATTTTTTTGAATTATACAAATGGATATCAATCTTTTATATCTTTCAAACTCTCTCAACTTGGAAGTTGCGCAAAGCTCCAATATATTGTGATTTAGATGTTCTTTTACAAATAGACATTTTATTTCTTAGTCTTTAAAAATAAATAAATAAATAAATCATGGAATTACATCAATAACAACAACATTAAGCATTAAGCCTTTATCTCACTCGGTGAGATTGGCAATATGAGTTCTTTTTTTCCCATTGTATCTTATTAAGAGTTAAATTCTTATTTAAATCTAATAAAAAAATGTCATTTCTAATACTTCCTAACTAAGGCTTTTTAAAACAGAATTTTAGTACAAAAATTATAAAACTTTGTTTTAAGAAGGGATAAAAAAGACATCCCAAAAAAGCCTAAAGCTTTGTTTGGGAGGACTTTTAATCTGCTTCTTAGAAAAGATTTTTAGTACCAAAATTTTAATTTTTGTACAAGAAAGCTGCTTTAATAAGCAATAAAAAAATCATCCCAAATGAAGTATAAGGCTTCGTTTGGGACGTCTTTCTTATTGTTTTTTAAAATAATTTTTTAGTTCAAAAATTAAAAATTTTTAACTAAAAAGATAAGTCTTCTTTTATTCACCTCTATCTTTTTTTAACAAAAGCTATATTTAATATATCTAATAAAAATTCTTGCAACTTGCAAGATGTATTATTTTATTATTTAATTTTATTTAATTTATTCAATAAAAGGTTACACGCAATTAATGACTATACATATTGTCATAAAAATTTACTAATTAATTATTAATTAATTAGAAATTATTTGATTATACATTTTTAAAATAATAAAATTAATTATTATATGATAGGCATCCTCGCTTCACTTTATATATATATATATATAAAGCGGGGCTGCCTACCTTCCGGATATGATTTGAATCAAATTTAAAATCAAAATATTAATAAATTCATTCTTCACAAATTGAAAGTTAGCAAGAAGTAAATAAACTATTTTAAGAATAAAGTAATGGTTGTGCGGTTAGAAATTTTTGTCTCATCACTGTAAATACAAATTTGATTGTAATTTAAATAATCAATAATAAAATTAAACTCCCCTTAAAAAATTGAAAATATTTTTTGTTAAATTATTAGAAAATTTTTAAATGTTTTCTAGTATAACAATCTTGATATTTTCTTAAAATGAAAATAATTTTACTTTGTAAATCAATAAAAAAGAAATAAAAAAAATTGCAAATAAAACACTTAATTTATGTAAGTAAAAGATGTTTTGCTTTTTTCAAATGGTTAAGACAAATTAATAATATGATATATTTTTGACCTAACTAACGCAAGAATACTTTTGACTGATATTTATGAAAGATAAGCATTTGATTGCGCCATAATTAATGAAAAAAATTGACTTACGAAAATATTAAATTGACATATATATATATATATATATATATATATATATATATATATATATATATATATATATATATATAGTTTTAGTGCTTCATATAATAATATTGGATGAAAGCTACTCGTTTCCATTATTTTCAATTACAACAATTTGCAAATATAAGAACGAATATGTCCACATACAGTAGAAATATTTAACATCTATTATTAATTTCCAATAATTAAATTCTCCACCAAACAACAAAGAGCAAAGTACTCCATGCTTTCTTTTAGTTATAAAAATTGAATAAAAGAATTTCTTAGAAATTGTTAATAACACTTTATTTGCCATTTAGCAAGCCAATTCTATATTAATAAATTTTTTTGTTTGGAAATATTTGTTGAATTTATGAGTTTAGAAACTTAAGTAAATCTACTGATTGGAGGAACTGTCAGTGTCATTTTTTTTGTTTTGCATAAACTTTGGTTAATGTTTGGATTATACTCTTTTTCATTTATATCATTCTTCTTATTAATTTATTATCATTTTATTTTAAATTAGGCTAATATTTAAATTCTTAGATTTTTTATTTATTTATAGAATTTCATTATCATTTTAAAAAATAAAATAAAATATCATTTCTATTTCACTTCTCAATAAAATGTGTGTTGAAGCAATATATATATATATATATTATTATTATTATTAATTAAGAAAATATTTAAACTTTAATTATCATTATTTAAAAATAAAATAAAATATAAATTCTAAATCACTTCTCAATAGAAATGAGGGTTAAAGAACAAAAAATATTTAAATTTTTATGAAGGAAATATATAAACTCTAATTATCAAAAAAATAAAGTTTTTTTTTAGGGGAGGCCTTTGATGAAATGGTACTCCACCGTGCATTTCAAGAAGGAGAATTAAGAACAGTGTGAATTTAATATCTCTTAGTTGAGAATTAAACTCTTAATCAATAAATTAAGAAGAGCTGCCTAAAAGTTCTTTGTAAGTGGAGATTAATCCGGTCCATTTTGGTGAAATCAAAGAAAGATCTGAGGGGTGGAATTAAATAATAATTCCTGCAAAGTTATCATTACTTTAAAGTTGGGCTCAAAATATTTTATGAAGTCTGATGAGCTGGGAAAGCATGTTTGTCGCACTCAAGCAGGAATAATAAAACCTGAAATGAAGAGAGTAGAAATAAACAAAATAGAAAGAAGACAAAGAAATATATGAATAAAAAAACTACGAGACTGAAAAGATAATAATTCTTGCCTTGTATACTAAGAAAAGGAGTTGGCCGGCCTGAGAAAGGAGAGGCGAGGAATCCATTGAAAGCTGCGAGCTTAAGAGACTTGCATATGTGTTGTTTCATTTGTTTATTTGTTTTTGTAAAGATGCCTATCAGTTATAAGACCAAGGCAACAGTGATCATGAAACAATAATGAAGCAATAATAAAAAATGAATGTGATGACGATAGGTACGTGGGCTGGTCCCATGACTTCGACGGCTTGACCAAATTGTTAATTGCCACTGTGATGAAAATTTGGATTTTAGCTTTCATACCCATTAGCATCTAATTCTGTAATGACAGAAGAAATCTGTAATTTATTTTTTTTGCATTTGAATGCGTGACTAAGCAGGTTTAGTTTGCATAATTTATTGTAAACGTTTGTTGCCCAAATCCTCTGCATGCATTGACATGCTGTACTAATGTCTGATAATAAAGTCTCATAATATTTTTTTTTTTTGTAGTTATTTTATTTCAATAATGCTTGTAATTTTGAATGCAGGGTGGTTGAAGAAGATGTCACGTAGCCTCCTCATCATTCAAGCTTCAATAATTCTTATAATTTTGAATGCATGGTTGTTGAATGAGATGACACGTAAATCTATAAAATTCTAAGTTTAATGCATAAATCAAGGTTTAGTTTAACGTTTTCTAAACAAAAAAAGGGTTCTTTCCATAATTTAAGGATAATTGTAACGAATTTTTGCATAAAATCAATCATGGCGGCATTTGATATTTATGTTAGGATATTCTGACTGAATTTAAGGTCAAGATGGGTTTTAAGGTATTTGGATCTATTTTGAGATAAGTGTAATATAAATATTTATTAATTGCACTTATTTCAAAATAATTCCATGGGTTTTAAAGCCTATCCTAACCATTTCTTGATCAAGATATCATATGATAAATCTTTTTCATGGAAATTTAGGTTGTTATGATTATTATTTTTTGTTTGGATTGATTCAAGTTTTATGTAGTGTATAAACAAACCTTTCGACCTATTGTAGGGAAAAAAAATACTTCCTCTCTGGCTTTGGGTTTTGAAGTGATTTTGGGGCGATTCTAGAGCTTCTTCTGCGTGCTGGTTTGCTCTTCTTGTGGCTCTCACTTTTGATTTTTTCGACTGTTTCCTTCAGCTTTTTTCTTTCTCTAGTCTTCATTTTCAGCATTTTGAAGTTTCGTGGTTTCTCGGTGTTGGGCGATGACGTCCCCTTCGTCATCGAACCCGACATCTTCCTCTCTTTTTGAGGGAAAATCACGATCTTTTAAAGTGTTTGTGGGTCTCCAAAACGATGCTGCTCATGGGATTTGAATGCAAAGAGTACGACCGCACTATCCCGTAGGACAAAATGATCGTAGGCCTTTACACTCGACACAAGCAGGTTATTGGAAGAACAGATGGAGTCATACATACGATTAGTAATAGAAGATAGCGGCTTTCGCCAACACACATTGATGGATAATAATATGTATAACCCAAAAATCATGAAATTTTTCTCATTCGATACATTAGCTCGAATGAGATTTATTTGATATGGGGATCAGTCTCCCACGGATGCAAGCCCCCGTGGTTAATTACATCCTAGACCTTGACTTAGAAAAACTCTCGATTAAGGGTGTTGTAGTATTCTCTTCTTAATTTGGTGCACAAAAAAAGTTCATAAGTTTTATTCCAGAGAAAATAAACTCTTCTATTTATCCTTAGTGATGATTAGAATTTTAAATGAATAAAGATATAATTAAGATTTTGAGTTTAGAAGATTAAAGATCGGATTACTATCTTAAGAGAAGTGACGGACTCGGAATTCATCAAAGATGAAAAGAGACACACTGAGGGGTGTACAACCTGGGCTTATGTTTGCCTAGAGTGAGTTGCCAGCTAACATCCTAAGCACAACCAATCGTCCTATATGTATATAAGATAGAAAGGCTCTATCCTAAGGAATCAAGGATTTGTAATTCAAAATGTTTAAATCAGAAACTCTATAATATATAAAAGAATATACCTAGTACCATATATGATGCATGAAGAAGACGTATAAGTAAGAGTAGCCTTATGTCTACTGAAAGATAAGATAACATGTTAATCTGAGTAATATTGATGTAATGCATTTATGTAAGAAATGTGCACTGTGGAGTAAAGTATATAAAAATGCATGCGTGACATCTAGAGTAAATAAATAAATAAACACATCAAGAATATCCTCCAGGCAAGGTATCCACATCATATTATAATAGAAAATCATTTTAATGGTTCCCACTTTGTGTAGGAAAATAATGATTCCCACTTCATGTGGGAAAACAATGATACCTACGGCACAAATAGGTGATATACACGATAAGCCTAAATGACCCTAATAATTTTTAAGGCTCACAGAAGGTGGGGGGAGGGGGAGGGGGGGGGGTATCATACCCAAAAAAAAAAAAAAGGAACATTTTAGTTGTGTCCACTTCGTGTGAAAAAAATAATGATGCATATAACATAAATGGGTGGGCATACACTACAGGCCTAAGGTAACTATAAGGGTCTCTAAGGCTAATAGAAGGGGGCAAGCTTTGCCCTATAGGGTCAAAGCTTTGTTAGTGCACTAATCTATGGCCAACTACCTAAACATGCTAGAATATACATTAAACTAAGCTATTAATAAGATGTGTGTGATGTGTAACAGTTTTGACATATAATTAGGAGTTCTTTATAAGTTATAGAAATTATATCTGAACGTGGTGCAGCCACTTAAGAGCTCCAAGTGAGTAAATTATCCACTGATTCTCAACCATGCAAAACTTATGGAGTAGCCACATAAGAGCTTCAAGCGAGCAAATTATCTACTGATTCTTGATCATGTATGACCACATGTACCACACAAAATAAAATAAAAATAAAGTACACAAAGGAGCGTAAATGTTATTCTGAAAAAAAATGTAGGTATATAAAAATATAACTAATAGGAAGTTTAATATTAGTATTTATAAAGTATGTGTATATAGTAAACATTGAATAACAAAAGAAAATATCGATCTAACCTAGAGCTAAAAGTCGTGTCATAACCAAACAAGTCTAGGTGTGTGTAACAGGCTGTGTGGTTTATGGTATATCTTATGTAGGATAATTAGTTCAAGTTATTTATGTTTTGATTTGTTAAAGGTTAAGGGAGGGATTTTCAGTTTAAGTTTAAATATTAATATTTTAAGATTAATTTTTAGAATTTATTTTAATATTCATTCGATTACCATCTTTGTTGCTCATCGAAGCTGTGAGGTTTATTTTACCCTCATTGGGGCTAACTTAATAGCCTTATAGGCTGGGTTACCCAGTGATAACTAATTTTATTAATTATTTTAGTTGGTTATAAATTAAAAAGAAATATGAATTAAGTAATTTATTATCAATTAAGGTTTGATTTAAATCATTAACAATCAATTAATTTTAAAGTTCTAACACTCCATTGAGTCCATTCATGACGTTGTGCCACTAAGCTCGATGAACCAGGCCTCCTTATGACACTTAGCCCTGTAGCCTAGAGTAGCTCATCCAATAAACTTTATCTTTGGAGTGATTGTTATATATTAATGGATTTGTTGATTGATTTTAAGAGATTATTCTAATATTTGATCTTTATAAGTCTTTTATCCTAATGAGTTTTAGTTTAGGTTTTCTCTCCTAGTTTAGTCTACATCTTTTAAACTTTAAGTTGGTTAGAAGTTGATTATTAGATTAGTTAGATTTGATTTAGATTTTATATTTTAGTAATTATGAAATATTAGTTATGATTTGAATACAAATTAAGTATTTTAGTGTATTTTTAAGAGTTAGATTATATTGATTGGTTGATTATTAATGGATTAAGAAAAATTTAATATAGAAAAATATGTCACTAAGTTTATGTTTTGATGTCTCTATCCTATAAGGAGCATGCACCCTAAGTCTATGTTATCTAAGATTCAGTCCTTAATTTTCATCCTTAGGTGTCACTAAAGTTATGGAACTAAAAGAAATTTTTCTAATCCTTAGAACATTCGTACGTATATCAATAAATTTAGGGATCTATGAATAAAATAAGATAATAAGTAAAAAAAATATTAGAAAGACAAGAACTAAAAAAAAGAAATACGATAAAACACCAAAAAGAACGAATGGAAATCAAAATAATAAATGGAATGTAGGCATTTTGTTATTAGACATGCTTCTTCAAAGTCAAGCATGTCTCTAAAATGTCATTCACTCCTATTCAATGTAATATGAATAGGAGAGAAGGTTTTTTGATGTCATTTACTGTCCCCACGTTTCAAGTAAAGCACTCGAGAAAACCCGACTCAATTACATATACTATTCTTTAAATAAAGCTCAAAGTGGCAAAGGGGAACAAGCTCCTAAAACTAAAACCCAAACAAGCTCATCTTTCCAAATACAACATTCATTCAAAATCAATTCTAGAACCAAGCAGAAAGAGAAGAAAGATAACTCACATACGAAATGCATTTTGTTCTAAAAAGACATCAAAGAGCCTTTCAACCCAAAGCTAATTATAAAGCTCTAAATCCCAAATTTTAACTTATGAAACTTTCCAAATGAAACAACACATAAAATCTTTCTAAAAAAAAGAAAACAATCTACAAAAACTCTTTCCAACACAAAAACGATCGAGTGCTCTTTATGTTTGGCGTGGGGTACAACCAAGAAAATTTCATAAAATTCTTTGTCATAAAACACTCACAAAAATAACTCATAAAGCTTTCTAACAAGAAGAAATACAAAAAGCATGACTCTTTAACATAAAACAAATAACAACATCTTATCAATATAAATCGACCCATAAAGCTTTTCTTGCATAATTTTCAACATAGCTTTCTCATGAAGTTCAAAAGAAAAAGAGTGGTCTAGATTTGCAACAAACACAGAGGCATCTCAAGGCCTACCAATGTTTTCTTATAGATGAATGCATTTCCCATAGCATAAGTAACCTTGCTTTAATTTTGTAAGACACATGCTTGCTTCCTGACAAACTTCCAACCTCCACATTGTATGCCATCAAATATTCAAGAAATCTTTTAACTCAAAGCTATAAACTTGCTTTTGTGCTATAACCCATAACATTTTACCAAAAGTTTATAGCCAACAATGCTTCCACACAAGCTCTTTCAAACCAATGTTTCTTCATAGCAAGCAACAAAATAACTCATCTAAATATAAGCTTGGAATTCAACATTCTTACCAAAAATACGATCACAATAGGTAGGATTTGATGCCAACTGTTTCCCAAAATTTAAGAAATATTTCAACATAACTATCCAAATACCTTTCACATAAAAACTCTAACAAATAAAGAGAAATCTAGATATTGTCAGCTCATAGGCTTTTCTTTTCTTTTTTTTGTAGCTTGTTGGAGCATTAGTGAGCTGATCATCTCCCTTAATTACTTTGTAATTTTTTTTACTATTAACACGTAGGCCCCTCTGCGGATTTTAATTAAAAAAAAGGAAAAAATACTTTCACAAAGCTTACTTTAGCATATTGTGGCGATTTTAACCACAAAAAAAGCTAGTAATAGTTCTAAAATCGTTGCAAGACCATTGTAGTCGCTATTTGCTGCAAAGGTTGTTAGCAACAGTTTTGTAACCACTAGGAAAGAAAACATGTATTGCAAGTTTTAGCAGTAATTTAAATTCACATAAAAGCTCTAAATTAAAACAAAAGGTATAATCCCCACCCTTGAAATATGTGATGCTCGATACCCTCTTCATTATGCTAGACAAAAATAAGATGTTATATATAATTTGTTATGTATGTAATGCTTAATATCCTTTTCATTTTATAGGTTAATATGATAATAACATCTATAATAATTATATATCATTTACTAAGCCATTAGAATCAATTTCCAACATGTAAAGCTACATGAATGCATACACTTTGATGGTGAACTAGATTAGGAACCCAACACTCTGGATCACTTCTTTACTTGACTGCTTCTAGGCTTGATATTATGTTTAGTGTTTGTTTTTGTGCTAGATTTCAGACTGATCCAAAAGAGTCTCACTTGACTGCTGTTAAAAGAATTCTTAGATATCTCTTAGAAACTCAAAACTTAAAAATCTGGTATCTTAGGCATAGTACTACCTTTGAAATCATAGGATATTTGTATTCAAATTTTGCATGATATAGGGTTGATAGAAAAAGCACTTCTCAGACATATCAATTCATAAGATAATCTTTAGTCTCCTGGTTTAGTAGAAAATAGAACTCAGTTTCCTTATATACCTTTGAAGCTAAGTACATAGCCTTATAGGGAGTTGTATAGCCCAAGTCCTTTAGTTAAATCAATAAATTTTGGATTTAGGATTGCCTATAGTCACAATTTTAATTCTATATGATAACACTAGTGTCATATGCATTTCAAAGAACATAATCCAACACTCCATGACTAAACGCATTAATATAAGGCACCACTTAATTAGGGATCATGTTATAAAAGAAGATATTGAGCTACACCATGTAGCCACTGAAAAACAACTTGATGATATCTTTACAAAACTATTGGCATTTGAAGCTTTCAACATCTTAGAAACTAGATTAGGTGTAATAGATATTAATGCTTGAAATTGTTACTTTCTATTTATAATGTTTTAATTTTATTTTATTTGTATGTATATTTCTATTTATGTATTTCTGTTTTATATTTTTTCTTTTTTTTGTTATTTCCCTTATGTGTTTTTTTAATGAATCAAATCAATGGTCACTTCTGATATTGATTTCCTAAATGACATTTTGTTTTTCTTTTGGCTTTATAAATTAGTAAGTAGTGATTGACTTCCCTAAATCAATTAAAGGAAGAAATATCGATGATTATATATCTTCCTCTTACTCCCTTTATGGGTTAATATCTTTTGAAGCAAAATTTATTTCAAATTTAAAGATTAGACTTTAAAATTGTGATATATTTTATCTTTTTACAGTATTCTATCTCATATAAATAATGATCAAATTCATTAAATCACTTTCAAGTTTTGTTGATCAGGTTGTTGCAGTCATCATAATAATATGATTCTGATTTATTTTTATTCTTCCTTATATTAGATATTGAGTTTTTTTCTATTATATATGGAAGATAATCTCACAACTCAGAGTCTTTAATGGATTTGAAAGGAAGCCCGCTTATAAAAATAATAAGAGACACAAAATGAACCTAAAAGAAAACTAAAAAAAAATTCAATGACTACCATGTAATTGAAAGACACATCAAAGTGTATAAAAAATCAAAAGATACATAAAGTGCGTCAGATAATTTAAAAAGAGGCATAAAATAAGCCCACAAAGAAATAAGCTTCCTTCTCTTTCAAATCTTTAAACCTTAGAAGAATTCATGTGCCACTTGATATCTTCAAACACTTGAATTTTTAAAATTATGATTTTGGTTAATTACTTTGCAATATTATTCTATTAGATAATTTTTTGAAACGAAGTTTGAACAAATCACTTTTCTTATTTGGTTTCTTTTTGAATTAGATTTTAGCTTAAATAGATTTCTAATATGTAAGGAGTCTGAGCTAGGGTTAACAAGATCATTTTTTTATCCTTTTAGTATTTCAATATTGTTAATTCATTTCTTACTAATTTTTAATCAGCTCATAAGGGAAATTTATCTTTTACTAGAATTAATCAATTAAAAAAATGTTCTTTCAATTTGATTGTTATTAGTTTTTATTTAATTTTTATGTTATTTTATATTTTTTATTGTTTTTATTTTTATTTTGAAATCCTCTTGATCATCACATTTTATGTCCTAATTTATTTTAGTTTTACTCACATCGTCCAGGATGATCTACATTGTCATGTATGATATGAACAAATATATACATCTTAGATCACAAGACATCCAATGGCTAAAATAAACCAATTATTGGTGATCGTCTCATATGATTAGTACATCATACCGGACGATCCATATGGTAGGATTTATTAGATTATTTGAATGTTATTAGGCTGATCCATTATTATACATCATCCCAGATAATACACTTATCATCATGTACAATCCAATTATTCAAAGGTCAAACAAGCTAACTTCTCGGGATGATCACTCTGTGTTTAATCATCTAGTACGATATCTATTCGTCTTGGATGATAAGATCAACTTTTTTACTGATCATCTGGATAAAATTATTACACCTGATTGTCCTGGATGATTTTCCTGAATCTATATAAACAACCCAACTCCATGTTATTCTTCACTCCAATTTTCCAATACTTCTTCCTTCTCCTTTAAAATATGATCTTTTACAATGGCTAGTGGAAAAAGCTCTTGTGTGCTCACAGGCAGCTCTTCCAGGAGTGATGTCGATTCCTAGTTTATTGAAGTAGTTGATGAAGCTGCTTACACCCACTATAAATCTACTGAGATTAACCCCACAAAAG
Source organism: Dendrobium nobile (assembly GCA_022539455.1). Classification (NCBI taxonomy): domain Eukaryota; kingdom Viridiplantae; phylum Streptophyta; class Magnoliopsida; order Asparagales; family Orchidaceae; genus Dendrobium; species Dendrobium nobile. The sequence goes on along the minus strand of CM039722.1, from coordinate 37,158,986 downwards.
TTATTAATCAGGAGGTTTTGACCTATCAGGTACTAAACCTTTTTGCCCAAACCACTCTTAGCTTTATTCTTACACTTATTTTCCTTATTAATTTCAAACTGGTTTTTAAATTCTTTGCAAGTCTTCAATTAAATTTTGACTTTACTACACTCTAATCATATGTTAATAGATGCCCTGTTAAAATAACATATCTGGATTTCTATGAATTTCATAACCTATTCACCACCGCAGACAAAGTTCATATTTTGGCTTTAGATCCTGATTAATTGGGGCTCTGCTAATACCTTTCTTAGAGAAACTCATATCACCTATCTTTACTCTACAACCACTACCTTAGTAAAAGATGCCCTAACCATCCATAATATTCTTCGCATCTCCATTATTACTAATATTGGGGATCAAATTCATATTACTCACATCTTTTTACTCACCACCTACTACATTATGGCTTATCGAGATTTTAATGACGCTGATCTTCTAATCCGCTATATTGAACATCTAACCAGCGTTAGGAATCTTGGCCATTAAAGAAACCAAATACAGTCTTATGACATATCATTGCCTATATTATTGAATCTAAATATGACATTTAATATCCATGCCCATCTGATCACCTCCCTATTTTCTACTCAAATAGTTCTTTCCATGTCCTTCACAATACTTATCATCACCCTGTGCACGAGGAGGTTATGTCAAAAAGGAAGGACCTATTCCTACACTTGCTCCTATCCATCAGCACTCCTAGATAGATCAGTTGCCTTATAGTTTGACCAGTGGGAAGCCAGGTTTGAATCCTATGTCACTAAGCAGCATCAATAACATGTAGAGGATATTGCTCATTTTGAAAGCTGTATCGCTCAGCAGTGGCAACAACATGATACGGATATGGCATGGTTTGGCAAGCTATTTGCCTCTCTTTACCGATACATTCAGCCACCACCACCTTCACCTAATCAGAGGTTTTCTTTTTCCTAGTTTGTTAGTGCTTTTATTTTTATATTTATATTAGTCTTCCTTTATGAACTTTATTATATTTAGTGTTTTTTTTTCCTTTTTTTCCTCCTTTTAGTGATGTCAAAAGGTGGAGTAGTGTATTATTTGCTTATATTTTAGTGAAATTTGCCTTATTCTATTTAAGTTCTTTTTTATGTCTCATTTTTTCCTTAAAAAAGAAAAAAAAAAGAAATTTCTTACTTTAAAATTTTTTAATAGTAATGTTTATCATCATTAAAAAAGGGTGAGATTGTTGCAAATCTAGGCGCAAGTATAATGATTTTGATGTTAACAAATATTATTATTTCCTTACTACACTATTCTTACATATCTATTGTGTTTTGTCTTGCTCACTAACTTTTTAGGTCCACAAGTTCATTTGTAATGCCAATCATCTCAAGATCGGGCAGACAATGGTTAAATCTATCTGTAATTTAAATTTTAATAAATTTTTTACCTTTCTTGAGTTAAGTCATATATCTGATGGACCCCAAGCTAAGTAACCTTGCACACACACACTTAGGGGGAGAAATTTGGTGAGTAAGAGATTTATTTTTTTGACCTAATGGAACTAAATGATTTCAAATCGTACAGAACAATTTCAAATCATACTGAATGATTAGTTAAAAAATAGAAATCCTAATTAGGGTATCCCTAGTAATTAAGTTTGCTTAGCTAATCATAATATATGATTCATATCATATAGGATGATCAGTTCAAATTACAAAATATAGCTATCAATCATAAGTTAGGTAACATTTTAATTTTAAATTTGTTCTAATCACACAGGACGATATGCATTATCCTGGATTATTTATGACAATCATGCCTAAATTGATCTAATGATTAGGAGACTAATTATTGTTAGATTGATCAATCATACCGTAGATGATCCCCAATCGTCCAAGATGAAAACCATATATAATTTTCTTCTAATTATTAAGGAGATCATCCTGGACGTCTTGAGAGGGTTACACATTGATATGTCAATCGCCACTTATTATCACATATTATATAGAACGAGCAATATAATATCTTAAACTAATCATCCTAGATAATCGCAAAATTATACAGGACAGTCTGTACAAAATACTTGTACTGATCGTATTGAGCAAAGTTGATCATCCTAGCTGAAAGGGATATTTTGTACTAATCATCCCAGATGATCTATCAATTATACTGGACGATCTTTATCTGCAAGTTAAAAATTAGGGTTTTTTTTAGGTTTTCTATTGAGACATGAGAGAGAGCTTAAAAAAGAAAGAGGGAGAGCTTGAGAGAGAGAGATCCTTGTGTGGGGGAGTTATGAGATATTCACAAAGGTTAATTGGAGCAAAGTGTTCCTCATCCTCATCAAGATGCTTCTTTGGTTCCTTTGTGGCTATGGGGGAGATCTTCATCAACATTGGATTTAGGTTCTCTGCCTTTACAAGGTGGGAAAAAAAGAATTTCAAGATTCTCTGCCTAGTCCAAGAGGGAGTAAAAGGATTTTAAGGTTCTATACCTTCACCAGGTGGGTACAAAAGGATTTATAGATTCTCTACCTACTTCAAGAGATAGTAAAAGGATCTAAGGTTCTTTGCCTCACCAGGTCGATGGAAAGATTTTGTAAGGGCTCCTCCATATTGCTGTGGGAGAAAAAGGAGAGTCACTTTTGTTTATTATAATACTTAAATAGTGGGTCTCCAAGGAGTGGACATAGGTCAAGTTGATAAAACCAATATAACCTTTGGTGTGTTCTTTCTATTTATTTTTTCATATTTTAATTTTTGCATTTTTTTATGATTTTATTTGTGATTGAAATATTTGATTATTTTTATTATAAAATTAGTTCTACTTCTGCATCAATGATTTTTAACATTTTGTTTGCTAAAGAAAATTTTTAAATAACCAATTCACTCCCCTCTTGGTTAGCCTTAGGACTAATTTTTTAGGGTTTTATAACACTAACAAACTTTTAGCAAGAAACTTAGATTTCTTACGATATAAATAACTATGAGGGCTTAATCTCGTAAGAGATTTAGACCCCATATCTACTTTTAAAATCAATTTAAAAAAAAAATCAACTAACTTCCTTAGGAATAATCAAAATCATCGATGATCATTATCATTATGTTTAGGAAAACAACAATATGTGCTATTTTATTTCCTTAGAAAGATATATCATTTTATTATTATGACTTTGAATATGAAACTAATAATTCTTTTTCCACACTATAATAGTTAGATACTCAGTTGAACATCATTTTGACCCTCCGTGGTCATATGTAATTCTTCCTCAAATTTAACTATCATAACAAGATGAAAGTTTCAGTTTCATAGTCTAAACTCATTAGTAAATAATATTTTGGCCTCCTGATATAATATATCATTCATAATGATATGTTCAATTTCAAAATTAAATTCTCCTAGAGAAAGTTAATATTTCAAAACCTCTTTTCCAAACTCAACAAACACCAAGTTGTAGAAAATAGATATCAACTTTATTGGTGATGATGGGAATCAAACTTAGTGGTAATAATAAGCATTAATATTATTTTTTATTATCAATAATGGCAATATTGGTGATGGAAAACATCATGCTTATTGTTGATGATGAGCCTGAACCTTTTTTATGATGGTGGTTATCAACTTTGTCATCAATAATAGGCTTTGACCTTATTGGCGATGACTTGTAAGGGATGTAAGTATTGATGGTGATAATGAGCTTCTACATTATTGATTATTGTGTGTGTTAACACTAGTCATAATGGCATGAGTTAGCCTTATAAAAGATAACATGCATCATTATAGGTGTTGATGATAGATATCAAACTTATTATTGACATCTACATTGAAGTCAGTATCATTAAGTGAGTCAATTTTTTTGGCAATGGAGGGAATATGAAGGGAATTTAACATGTTGTTGATTGTGGGGGTCGGTCATATTAGTGATGCCAATCATCAATATTGATGTCGATGATAGGTGTTAGTCTTAGTGGTATTGTTGGACTTCAATTTTATTGGCAATAATAAATGTAATAGCCCGTATTTTAAATTTGCCAATTTTTTCTGGAGTCATTATAACTCCAAATCATAACCCATCTTTGCCATTTTATTTTGATCAAAGTATTTTAGTTACACAATTTTTTTTTTCATAATTTTTGGGCACTATCAAAAATCCTTAAGGAATTTGTACACATCAATACAAGTGAGGATTTTAGAAGCATCAGGTATCCATTTTACAAACCAATTTCATCTATATTTCTTAAAAAAAATAATTTATTTTATAGATATTTTTTATAATTTTTGAAGTCCCAAATTGATTTATATAAATTTTCTATTAAGAATTAATTAAATTAAATAATATATTCATATTATATTAAAATATCTAAAAGCATGATACGATTTTTATTTTAAAACCTTTTTCTCTTTTCATTTTCACATAATATAGTGGTGTGATAGGGTTTTAAGAGAGAATCAGAGCAGAGAGAAATTAGAAGCTCGGATTTGGAGGCCGTTGTGAGATTTTTGTCCATCGAGCTAGTTGAAAAATTTGCTCATTTCGTTATAAGGAACTTTTACCTTATTTTTGATTTCAAAGATTTTAGGTTTTTGATATTTTTCTGGTCAAATTTATATTTTTATTACCAAAAAATACAAATAATTTTTTATTGGTAAAACTTTCACCACATTACATTTTGTATATTATAGAGATCATGATTATGAATATTTTGAGAATTTATTTGAGATTTTTCACTGGGTGATTTTTAAAATACTCTGATATTTTTCAATTCAAAAATTTATTTTTATATCTAAAAATAGTAGGGTAGTATAATAAAAGCCTTAAAATATTATTTTATATAATCCATATTAATTTGGTAATTTTCTAAAAATGTGTATTTTTGCCTTATATGATTCTTTTTTATCTACCGTTATGATATTATGGGCATTTTCTAAATTAAGCTCAATTATATTTTACTTTTTGTAATGCATTGAAAATAAATGTGAATATACGATTAAAATTAATCTTATAGTAATATGATATTATTGTGTGTGTAAAAGACAAAGACTAGTTGACCCGTTGGTTGGAGACTGATTGATCTGTATAGGATGGTGGGCCGACTAACTTTCCTTTAAACATTATGATTTGGTGTTATCATCTACTGAGTCATGTAATACTAATTGAGAGTTATAAGAAGATGATTACTGTGCTGACGGAAAAAAAGTGATAACTTTATTTACTTAGCCAATAATTTACTGATACTGATATAATACTGAAAAACACCATGGTGGCCAATATTACTTACTTGTTTAGTATGACTACTAAAATGCATGTTCTTGAGGGATTTTTTTTATTATAGTATGGATTTATTATTACTGCATATATAGATTTATTGTTAATGTATTATTTTACTAATCCTGCCACTGAATTATCACTGGTATAGATACTTATATTTTTTTATACTGTTAATTCACTATATTAATACTGAGCATGTGATATACTAAACACGTGATATAGAATACCTCAATAAGTTATACTCTTATATAGATTTACTACATTGACATGATTTTGACAGTCTTTATTGATATTTAGATTTCATGCTTTATCTAATTTTTATATATGGAGATAATGATTGCTTTATAGATTCGACTCTCATATTGGTTCACCACTTTACTGAATTCCATACTGTTGTATTTTGTTGATTATAGATTTTACTACTATTACATATAAATTTTACTATTTATGCGCCAAGTTAATGACATATAGATTCAACTACTATGATTTAATTGTTGACATGCATATTACTCCTTTGCCATATTTTAATTGCAGTTATAGGTTTTAGTGACTTATCGGGTTTTTAAGCTCATTATATTTAGTTAAATAATTTCAGGCCAGGGGTAGGGGAGTAGGAGTGTGAACTGGTCAGGATTCTTCATGTTCAATTTCATTTATTTTTCTTTTATACTCAGGATAGAATAATTATGATTTGATTGTATATATCCTATGTACTATATATGATTTTTGGGATTGAATATAGATGTGTACATTGATATTTCAAATTATATAATATATTTTGCTATTTATTACTGATAGATGATATTAGATAGCTTTGATTATTATTTGTTAAAAGATAAATGAATAATTCTTCTAATTTAGATTTTGGATATCACAATTAGTGTCAGAGTACAATTGTTGGAAGAATTGATTGTTACCAGAGCTGGAGGAATTGATTAAGAGTTAGGTAGAATGGGTAGTCTTAGATGCATTATTTTGCATACATAATTATATGTGCGTATTATGTTGCAACTTAGTTTTCACAACTATATTTTTATATTATGTGTGTTTTTTATGATTCCAAAATCTTATTATATTGATTACTATTTCTCCTCACATATATTAGAAATTTTGCTTTTGTTGTTTGTGTGTACTAATGTTTTAGGAAAATCATACTCCAGACTGCTTAAGACTTCAAGATAGATTAGATTAGGGTTTATTATATTTGAAGTCTATACTTTTTATAATTTTTTCTTGAGTCTAAGAGAGTGTGATTGTAATTGGATAACCATGCATACACACACACACACACTAGGGGAGTGTAAAAAATTATAATTTTTTAAAACCCTAATTATACTATATGATTTTGGATCATACAGGATGATTTGACCTAAGCATTCATCCAGAAAGTAGTCAATCAAACCATGTCTGAAAATTTTCTAAGTCATGTTCATACTATATAAAGTTACTTTAGTACATATGATGTATAGAGTAAAAATTAGTGCGTACCAGTTCGTCCTAAATGAACTCAAAATATTTCTAAACTATTCATACTATATGATCTTAGGTTTATACATATGACATACATAATATAAAATTGATGTGTATCTTTTCGTCCATAGGAATAGGTAAATTTTTTGATATGTTTATACTATACGATCTTAGGTTTGTAGAGACAATTTTTAGAGTATGAAATGGACTCGTCCATTTTTTGTGCCCAATGAAACATGGTTTGATTAAAACTGATTGTACTGTATGATATGAGGTTCATGCAATACGTTATCTAGTGTACAAAATTGGTTCATACTAAATCATATTGGATGAATTTTGTTCAATTTTGAACTGATCATACTTTATGATGTCAGTTCATATATAGGCAAATTAGAGTACGAAATTAATTTGTACAGGATTATACTAGCAATTTTTGAACTAATAATATACAAGAAGTGCAAATATACTATACAATCATGGTCGGTCAAATTGAAATTTTTAATTTTTTGGATGATTTTTCATGTCATTCATATATAAGTTCCTAAAAGACTAACTGGAACGAATGCTTCTTCATATTTTCTTTGAGACCAAGTGTGAGATTACTTTGGGAGAGTATTTAAGAGTGTGGATTGTGAGAACTTACAAGTACAATTTATGAAGGGTTCACAAGGTTGCTCAAAGATGAGAATTTCTTTATAAGTTTATCAAATCTCTTCCTTACTTCTTTGAAGATGCTCGAGAGATCTTTGGAGAAGATCTAGTTCTCTGCCAACACTAGGAAAGTGTGAAAGTATGACAGTTCTCTATCAACACTTAGAGAGTTTGAAAGGATGACTATTCTCTACCGACACTTGGAGAATGTGAAAAGATGACGGTACTCAGTCGCACTAGGGATTGGTGAAAGAGAGGTGAATTATAAATGCTTCTCTATCTTATTGTGAGAGCAAAAGAAGGGTCAATTTTATATAGTGCAATACCTGGAGAGAGAGTCTTTAGGGAGTGGACGTAGGTCTTATTGGACCAAACCACTATAAATTTTTGTGTTCTTTTATTTTTATTTTTTATAGCATTTTTAATTTTCTATACTTAATTTTTTTGTTTAAAAGTTGATTTTTGGAAAAAATTTCATTGTGAAAACAATCTTAAAATGGTTTTCTATTTTTTATCAAGAGAATTTTAAATTACCAATTCACCCCCCTCTTAGTTAGCATTGAGATAATTATAATAGGTTTAACAACTTATATGGGCTTTCATATTATTCAGATCATACTAAATTATGCAGTGAAAAGTTAAATGGATCATTAAGAGTAAAATGTTCCAAATGAGCAATATAGTGCAACTCCAGTGCCATTATAAAGTAAGAAGCAGTTGGCTACTGTTATAGCACATATAATGGGGATGCGTAGAGTAAGTCAGTTGGGAGAAAAGAAGAAGATGGAGATAAGCATTTGTAAACCTTTCATAAGCTGAAGCCTCCTTTATTTAAAGGAGTAGTGGGAGCTCAAGTTATAGAAGATTAATTAATGAGAATAGAAAAGATCTTTGACAACATGTAGTGTCTGGAGAGTTAGAAGGTTCCATTGGTTATGTTCCTCTTTAAAGGAGAGGCTGAGAGATTATGGGTTGGATAGTATAGAGAAATTTCAAGGGAAGATAAATGTTGAGATCACTTGGGATGAGTTCACTATAGTGTTCTGGGTGTTATTTGTACCTCCATCAACCTGATGATAGATGTAGGAAGCTTTCATTAAGTTGGAGCAAGGATGTATGATAGTGATGAAATATGAGGCCAAGTTTACTGCTCTTACTAGGTATGTTCCTCATTTGATCCCCACTAATAAAGAAAAGTGCTACATGTTTCTATAAATTTGAATAGGGAACTCAAACACCTGCTAGTACCACTACGGATTTAGGAGTTTTCTGAGTTGGTGAAGCGAGCTAGACTGATAAAGGTTGATTTGGCAGCACCATCATCCAGATATAAGGTGGGCTCCATATATGATATTAGTAGAAGGATGTGTAGAGATGAACCAAGTAGAGAGAGAGAGAGAGAGAGAGAGAGAGAGAGAGAGAGAGAGTGATAAGAAAAGTAAGTATAATGATTCAAAGGGATTTGCATCAGCCTCTTCTGGAAGCTATAACAAGTATATTCATTGTGGTCGACGACATGCAGGTTAGTGCTACTTGTTGATAGCGAAATATTTTCACTGTAGATAGCAGGGACATAAGGTAGCAAACTATCCACATAAGGGATTTAAAGAAAGAGTTGATTATGGTGTAAGTCAATCCAGATATTCTACATGACAGAGGACTGTCGGGTCAAGAGCCTATAATGAAATATCAATAAAAAGGCGAATAACATAGCTATTAGTGGTAATCAGAGAGAGAATGTTGCACCGTGACCAACTACACCTACTTCAGTGATGCCACGTGTGTATAACTTATAGTATCTTGAAGAATAATAACCTGAAAGCACTATTGGTAAGAAATTTATTTGAATGATTGAATGACATATCATGTCGTGCATAATTGAATTATATGTGATAGAATGAACTGCATAACTGTATGATTTTTTATAACTTTTGATTTAACTTTGATTTAATTTCAATTTCGATTTGAGTTTTGATTATACTGATTTAGTTGATATTTATTTTATGCCCAAATCCTTAAGGAAAATGTCGGGGATAATATTTTCTTAAGGTGGGTAGATTATAATAGCCCGTATTTTAATTTTGCCAATTTTTTCTTGATTCATTATAACTCAAAATAATAAATCGACTCTGTCATGATATTATGATCAAAGTTTTTCACTTACATGAATTTTTTTATAATTTTTGTGCACTATCAAAAATCCTTTAGGAATTTATACCTATCTGTACAAGTGAGTATTTTCAGACCATCAGTTCCCTGTTTTGTAAACTGATTTCACCAATATTTGTTAAATAAATTTATTTTATAGATTTTTTCTATTATTTTTAAATTCCCAAATTGATTTATATAAATTTTCTATTGAGAATTAATTAAATTAAATAATATTTTAATATTTTTTTAAAATATCTAAAAGAATTATAAGATTCTTATTTTAAAACATTTTTCTCTTCTCATTTTTGCATAACAAAGATACGTGAGAGGGTTTAAGAGAAAATGAGAGGAGAAAAAAATTAGAAGCTTGGATTTGGAGGCTGCGGTGCGATTTTAATCCGTCAAGCTAGTTGGAAAATTTGCTCGTCTGCTGTAAGGAACCTTTATCCTATTTTTAATTTCAAAGATTTTATGTTTTTGAATTTTTTTTATTAAATTTCTACTTTTGTTACCAAAAAATGCAAATAATTTTATATTAGTAAAACTTTCATCCCGTAACTTTTTGTATGTTATAGAGATCATGATTATGAGCATTAATTTAAAATTTTTTATCAAGTGTTTTTGAAAATATACCAATTTTTATCTATTAAAAAATTTATTTTATCATCTAAAAATAGTAAGGTAGTATAATAAAAGTTTTAAAATATTGTTTTTCATAATCCCTAATAATTTAGTATTTTTTTGAAAATGCACATTTTTGCTTAATATGATTCTTTTTTGTTTACCATTACGACATTTTGGGTATTTTCTAAATTAAACTCAATTATATTTTATTTATTACAATGCATTGAAAATAAATGTGGATATACGATTGAAATTACTGTTATAATACTGTGATATTACTATATTTGTAAAAGACAAATAAAGATTGGTTGACCCATTAGCTGGAGACTGATTAACCTGTATAAGATGGTGGGCCGACGAGCTTTTCTTTAAATATTGTGGTTTGGTTTTATACTTTACTAATTCATGTGATACTGATTGAAAGTTATAAGAAGATTATTAGTGCCAATAGACAAAGAGTGATGACTCTATTAAATAAGCTAACGGTTTACTGATACTGATATAATACTGAAAATATCATGATAGCTAGTACTACTTACTTATTTAGTATGACTACTGAAATGCATGTTCTTGAGGCATTAATCTTATTATTGTATGGATTTATTATTAATTCACAGATTTATTGTTACTATATTATTTTATTAATCCTATCACTCAATAGTTACTGAAATAGATACTGATATTATTTGATACTACTTATTCACTACATTAATACTGAGCATGTAATATATTGAGCATATGATATAAAATACATCGATAGTATGTGAACACTCTTACATGAATTTACTACGTACATAAACATGATTTATACAGTCTTTATTGATATTTGGATTTGATATTTTATCTAATTTTTATACAGAGACAATAATTTTTGTATAGATTTGACTATCATATTAGTACACCACTTTACTAGCTGCCGTATTATAGTATTTTACTAATTATATATTTTACTACTATTGCATGTGAATTTTACTATTTATGCACTAAGTCAATGATCATATGGATGCATCTGCTATTATTTGACTGTTGACATGCATGTTACTCATTTTTTGTGCTTTAATTTTAGTTATAGGTTTAGGTGACCTGTTGGGCTTTTAAGCACATTATATGTGGTTAAATGATTTTAGGTCAGGGCTGGGGAGCATGAGTGTAAGACTGATCAAGATTTTTCTGGTTTAGTTTCTTTTTGTTTTTCTTTTGTACTCATGATAGAATAGTTATGATTTAATTATATAGATCCTGAGCATTGTATATAATTTTTTGGGATTGAATATAGATATGTACATTGATGTTTTAAATTATAGAATATATTTTAATATTTATTATTGATAGATGATATTAGATAGTTCTTGTTATTGTTTGTTAAAAGATAAATAAATAGCTCTTCCAATTTAGATTTTGGGCATCACACTGAATGTTGACCTTGGTGGTGATACAAGTTTTAATATTTATGGCAAAAGCACGTGGTAATGCTGATTTCAATAGTGGGCATTAGCCTTGTTGATGATTGTAGGTGTCATTGTTGTAAGCAAAAATTGACATTGACCTTGAAGTTGATGGTAGATTTTGGTATTGTTGGCAATTGTGATGTTAGCCTTGGGAGTCATGAAGGTCATTGAATAGTTGTCGATAGTTAGTGTTAGCCTTGGCAGGTAGAGTAGTGTAAAATTTTCCTTATATATCCCTTCCAACAGCCTAATCTCATCCTCCACAAATGCTTGGAAGTATGGTATATTAATAGATTTTAATAGTTGGACATTCCTACCATTATGACAAAAATTATAACAATCCATCTATATGCGATCTATGTTGAAACCCTCGATCACAATCTATATTTTAGTCATCTTCATGTTTTAACAATATTAAAATTCAATGATCTTGAATTTGTTAGATTCTTATTATAATCCTAAAATTAATCCTGAAAGTATACAATTTGAAAATTGAAGTGCTTTGGGACTTGGAAGAAATTCCACCAAACTTTGAGTTGATCCCATGAATTTTTAGGAGACATAAACACTATTTTGGCCCAAAATATTTCATGGTGATATTTTATACAAATAAAAAGTTGTGAAGAATATTACTCTAAAATTTTACATTAAGAAATATAATAACTCAAATATTTATGTATAACAATATATATTATTTTCATTATTAAAATATTATTTCCCTAAAATATAACTCATTTCACCTACAGCCCAATATTAAAATAACAATAGTGCAAAATTTGTGAAGAATCTTTGAGTTGGAAAAATATATGAAGCACACTTTTTTGTTGAGAATTTTGTAACTGTCACCAGCTCTTAAAAGCTTTCATCATTCCTACTTTTGTTTGGGTGGTCGCATTTCGACTATATTTATATCCTGCTTAAAGCAGTTTAGACTAATTTAAGTGGACCGCCCATTATTGTGCAATATCAATTTAATAAGGCCATCATTTCCTGCCTTACAGCGATACTTATTTTAGTGGCAAGCTTATATAGCCACAATCAGTTTTCTAGAAAAGATTATAGTACTGAACATAATTTAGTTTTTATATTCGAAGGGTGATGTAAGAATAAAGTTGTGAGGAGACAATATTGACTATCTATGCTAACCTATCTTGAAGGACTTGGCATTAGAGGTAATATTGATATAGATAATTGTAGAAGATAGGTTTAGTTTGGGACAGCTTTCTTACTGCTTTCTAGTACAAAAATTTCTTGAATTAAAAATTTTTGCACTAAAAAGTTGTTTTAGAAAGCAGGAAGAAAACTGTCTCAAATGAAACTTGACTGTCATAGCATTCATGTCACTACATTCTTATCTATTTTTATATATAACACTTAAAAGTTTTTATTTGTTTATATAGCATCTTAATATTTCAATTGTTAAATTTAAATTATTCATGGGTGATACCTAGATTTTATATAGCATCTTAATATATCAGTTTTTTAATTATTCTTTTATACTCATGATAAAGTAGTGGTAGTATGATTATGCAGATACTAAGTAGTGTAAATAATTTTTTTTAAATGATTTTCGATGTATATATTGATATTTTGATCGATAGTTTTATTTATGCTTCTATTTAATTAGATTGATAAAATATATTAGATAACACTGGTTAACTAAAAGATTAAAAGATTATTTTCCCAAATTAGATTATGAAGCATTATAATTAGTAATAGACTAATGTCATTGACAGAATTGATTATTATTAGAGCTATAAGAATTGACTGAGAGATTGATAGAATGGGGAGTTTAGGATGTATTATTTTGTATACATAATTAATTACATTTGCATATTATTTAGATCATATTAAAAAGTGCAGATAAATAATTAAAATGGATTCACTAGAGTCAAATATATCAAATTAGCAACATAGTGTAGCTCTAGTGCCATTCAATAATGTGATGTGGTTAGCTACTATTATAGCACATGCAATGGGAGATGTGTATAGTAAGTCAGCTGGAAGTAAAGAAGAATAAGAAGATAAGAATTTGCAAATATTTCATAAGCCGAAGCCTCCATTATTCAAAGTAGATATAGGACCTCAAGTTGTAAAAAACTTACTATGTCTAGAGAGCTGAAAGGTACCATTAGTTGTGTTCTTATTTGAAGGAGAGGTAGAGAGATGATGGATTAGACAATAGAGAGTGAAATTCCAGGGGAAGACCAATGCTTAGATCACTTAGGATAAATTTACTATTGTGATTAGGATATGGTTTGTGCCTCCATCAACCCAACAACTGATGTAGGAAGCTTTTATAAAGTTGGAGCGAGGATATAAGATAGTGATGCAGTATGAGGCTGAGTTTGATGTTCTTGTTAGATATGCTCCTTACTTGATTCTTATTTCCAAAGTAAAGTGCTATAGATTTCTACAATAGTTGAATAGAGAGCTGAGATATCTATTAATATCTCTAAAGATCAAGAAGTTTTGTGAGTTGGTGGAGCAAGTTAGATTGATAGAGATTGATTTGGTAGCACCAACATCTAAGTATGAAGTGAGCTCCATGTATGATGTTAATAGGAGGAAGTTTAGAGATGAACCACATAGAGAAAAGAATCAGAGACAATAAAATATGGTTAAATGATTTGAGGTGATCTACATTAGTAGGAACTACTAACAACGACGACGAGGGTATTTATTATTGTCGACAACATTCAAGTCAGTACTACCTATTAACAGGCCAATATTTTCACTATGGATAATTGGGACATAGGTTTGCAGACTACCCTCAGAGAGGATTCAGAGGAAGAACTGATTCTAGTGCTTGACAATCATGATAGATAGAAGGATGGAGGATTATAGGTTACAAAGTATATAATAAAAAATAAACCAACATGGATGATGACCAAGGCGTCAATGATAGTTAGAGGGTGACTATTGCACCATGATCGACTGCACCTACTCTAGTGATGTCATGTGTACATAACTTGCAATATTTGGAAGATCAATAATAACATGAATTGTAATAGCCCATATTTTAAGCCAAGAAATTAATAATTTTATTCATAACTTATTATTAGTTACAATCACGAATCATCTTTTCCATAGCATTACATGAACTTTTTTTATACATTTTGGGTATTGGAGCAAATACTTAAGAAATTGACACATGTTAGTACAAGTGAGGATTTTGAGTCCGTCAAGTGTCACTACAGAAAAAATGCCATCTTTTGGCACTTCCAATGAAAATATTTACATCAGTAAAACAAGCGTAGAAAATTTCCTACCAATGTAAAACAATTTTTGGAGGTTTTTTGGTGGAAATATTTTCGAAGATATAAACTGCCAAAAAAACTTTAAAAGATGAAGAAATTATAAAAAAAAATCCATATAGCCAACTACAACCCCCATCCGATCTGTGCAACCTCCCCTACCTCACACTCGCATAACTCATCACCGACCAGTGCGACCCGCCCTGCCTCATGCCTGCGTGACCTGCAACCAACCTACGTGAGGTACATTGCCTCATGCCAGCTTGACCAACCCAGAGCCACACCACGACCTGCCCGCCACTATTGTGCCTGGTGGGGTTTGAAACCCACCCTATAAAGCACTCGCATGCCGGCAAGACCTTCATGCCACCCCTGCAAAAAAGTTTTAGAAGCTGAGTTTTTTTTTATATTATAACTCACAAAATATTATATTTAAAATATTTGAAATCACATTTATATTTTATTTAAAATAATTAATATTTTTAAAAGCTAGGTTTTTTTAGATCAAAATAATTATTATATTTAACTTAATTTAATAATAAATTATTAAAAAAAATTTAAATTATTTTAGTTTAGTAATATTTAATCAATTAAGTTAAGTTAAAAAAATTAATAATTTTAAATATTTATAATAATCATTTTCCAAAAAAATTAAAATTATGTTAGAAATCTATCGCTAAACTACCAAAAAATACGTCAAAAATCTAGCAACAAATCTGCAGGAAATATTCGCCGGAATTTCTAGCAGATTTATTTCAACAGAAAAATCCACCAATACTAAGTGTTTTTCTAGTAGAATGTTTGTTTTTTAAACCAATTTTATCATATTTTTAACTAAGATGATTTATTTTATGGATATTTTTTATAATATTTTAAGTCACAAAAGAATTGTTATAAATTTTATATTGAAAAAATATATGAATTTAATAATATAATATTAAATTATTATTTTATTAACATATCTAAAAGCACTTATGTTTCTTTTTAAGCCATTAATCTAATTTCCCTAATTAGCTAATAGAGAATGGATAAGGGAAATTTGAGAGAAATTTAAGGAGAAAGAAAAGAAATTGTTAGATTTGGAGGCAGTGAAGCAAATTTTTTTAGTCGAGTGTGTTGATAGATTTTCTTGTCTTGTTGTAAGGAACATTTATCCTATTTATGAATTAAATAATTATATATTTTAGCATTTTATTTATAAAATTTGTATTTCTATTACCGAAAAATAAGGATCACTGCAGAAAATTATCAATTACTGGAGGAATTTTCCAATGACTTTTCGGAGGTCAATTATCTGGCAGCTTTCCGACAGTTTTTCGACGGAAGACAATGAGACAGCTTTTTCAATGGAAATTTTTTGCGGTTTCTTTTCAGCGTATTTTTCCATAGGCATTTTTGATAGCTTTTCTATATTTTGATGGATTTAAATAATTGAATTAAAATGATTAAAAATTTAACTATTTAAATTATTTAAAAAAATTATTAAAAAAATTAACTGATTTAAGTTACATATTTCCATAATTTAAGTAAAAAAAGATTTAAATGAAAAATTATTATTTAAATTAATTTAAAATTTATTTTTGTAATTAGTATCTCTAAACTTAATTAAATTAATTATTAAAGTAATAATTTGTTTTAATTAAATTTTAATTATAATACTTTATTTTAATTAAATTTCTTTCTTAAGTTAATTAGTTATAATTTAATTTTTTTTCTAAAATTAATTATTAATTTTTTATTTTCAAAATAAAATTAATTAGTAAATTTAATATAAGTTTTTAATTTTACATAATCATTTGGATTAAATATAAAAAAATTGACAATTAAAACATATTTTTCGGTGTAGCAATTTCGTTGGGTGTTAGAAAAATTTATAACCAACCAGAGTTTGAATATCATAGGATGCAGGCGTGCATGCAGATGGGCGGGCTGGGCTTTGGGCAACTGGGCGGGAAGCGCGAGAGTGCCTTCGGACAGTGTAGGAAGGCGGGCGGGGCTTCGGGAGCATGGGCAGGGGCTTTAGGTAGGCAGGCAGCGCGGCTGTGCTTCGAGCAGCTGGGCGAATAGCATGGGATGGCGGGCGGCCTGACAGAGTGAATTTATTTTAATTAATTTTTTTTTATTTTCCAGCGACATAATTCTACCGGATAGCCGTTGAAATTATTTACTGCCAGAAAAATTTTTCCTGCGCGGATTTTACCGGCAGAAATTTTGCCACCAGAAAACCACCGGTAAATTCTAAAACTGCTAGAAAATGATCAATGTCTGTCGAAAAAGAGCACTTGTAATTGTGATTTTGTTGTAGTTGATAGTTTTATATCGGTAATCTTTAACAGCGTAACTTTTTACAAAATATAGATATCAACATTATAAATATTTTGAGTATTTATTTGAGATATTTTACTAGGTGATTTTAATAATACAATGATTTGTGTCTATTTCAAATTTTGTTTGCACCTTAAATAGTACTTTAGTTTAATTAATGTTCAAAATATTATTTTATACAATCTATGGTAATTTGGTCATTTTTAAAAAATATTAATTTTTGCTTAGTATTGATTTATATTGCCTACAATTAGGTGATTTTAACAATCTATGAATTAATCCTAATTATTCTTTATTTATTATGATGCATTAATATATGAGAAAAAAAAGTAAAGACTAATTATTAACTAATGTTGACTGTCAAATGCGTATTTTGAAATGGACTCCGTTTTTTGACATCAAAGAAGAATCTCCTATAGTACCTGTGTGGATTTCGTTTCCTAATCTTCGTCTTCACTTTTTCAATCAACAAGTGTTGCATGCATTAGGCTCTATTTTTGGTAGACCGTTGCAAACGGATCAAGCTACAGCATCTCGCACTAGACCATCTGTAGCTCGTATTCTCGTTGAAGTTGACATTTCCAAAAAACATCCTAAAGAAATCTGGGTTGGTTCCAAAACCTTAGGCTACTTACAAAAAGTTGAGTTTGACAATGTTCCGGAATTTTGTTCCCATTGCAAAATGCATGGGCACGCACATAGTGAGTGTTTTAATTTGCATCCTGAACTTAAAAAATCTAAAATTATGTCTAATGGGAAGCTTGGCTCCGCCGACTCTCATAAAACCTATGTGCCTACTAGTGAAAAATCTTTCGAGAATGTTGAAAAACTGGAGAAATTGGTGGAACCGCAACCTGCTATTCATAATTTGGATGATTTAAATGCCCCTGATGTTACTGTTGTTAATGACAAGGAGGAGAATGTTGCTTTACAGGTTAACTCTAAAACTTCTTTAAATAGTACTATGATCGATAACCCCACTCATGAGGATGTTTGCACTTTAAATGATCCTTCTCTCTTTGTGTCCATTGCTTCCATGTTTAATGAAGTTAACAATAGTGATAATATTGAAGAATGCTTGCAACCTGCTTTGTTAGAAAAACAAGTTTCTTTTTTAAATAATTATGTTAGTGAGGAACGTGAAGATGGGGAATTTATCCCGCCACCTACGTGTAATGATCCTTCAAGCTCTCATGCTAATCATGACATTTTTGTGCATAGTAAAGAGAAATCCAAAGATCCTCAAGAGGATAATTTTCAAATTGTCTCAAGGAAAAAAAGTAAGCAATCTAAGCATGTTGATCATGTTACTTCTAGATCAACAAAATCGAAAGCTTCTTCAAAAGGTTTGCAATGATTAAAGCCATCATATGGAATGTTAGAGGTATTGGTGGTATGGACTCTAAACTCAGAGTTCGTAATTTATGCAGAATTCATAATACTCAAATACTTGTCTTGATTGAACCCTTAATTAATATTTCCAAGATTACTTCTACTGCTATGTTCTTAGGCTTTCCTAATTTTCATGCTAATTGTTCCAACAAAATTTGGATTTTGTGGAAACCTGCTTTTTCTGTTGACATTATAGAGGACTTACCTCAAGTTTGCCATTGCTATATTTCTCTATTCAACATTAACTGCTACGTTTCTTTTGTTTATGCCGCTTGCACTAAAACGAATCGTATTCCTTTATGGAATCAATTGAGACAATTCGCTTCTATTATCAATGGACCTTGGTGTATTGGTGGTGATTTCAATATTATTTCTAACGTTTCTGAAAGGATTGGTGGTAACCGTCCCAATGCTAATGCCATAGATGACTTCAATTCTATGATTAGTGATTGCAAGTTGAATGATATTGGTTATTTTGGTAGTCCTTTTACTTGGCATAGAGCTAATTTATGGCAAAGACTTGATAGATGTCTCTTTAATGATGAATGGATTGCTGAATTTCCTTTATCTAATATTGAGCATCTTAGTAGAACCCTTTCGGATCATTCTCCTCTTCTTATGAGTTTTAATAAATGCTTAAATCATAATGCCATGTCTTTTAGATTTCAAAACATGTGGATGCTTCATGCTGATTTTAATACTCTTTTATCTTCTAATTGGAATGCTCCTGTTCATCCGAATAACAATATTACTGGCATGTTAAGATTGTGGTCTAAACTTTCTAGATTTAAACAGTGCTTAAATTGGTGGAACAAAAACATCTTCAAAAACTTATTTTCTAACATTAAAGATGCTGAAGCTAATGTTTCCTCGTTAGATAATATTTATCAGCAAGACCCGAGTGCTGCCAACTTGTTGTCTATCAATCAGGCTAAGGAATCTCTTCTTCTTCTTCAATGTCAAGAAGAATGTTATTGGAATCAAAAATCCAATGCTAAATTTCTTTTAGAAGGTGATAGAAACACTAAATTCTTTCATGCTTTAGCTAATAAAAAGAAAACTAGAAGTCATATTCATAAGATCATTGATATGAATGGCAATGTTATTACCACTGATGAATCCATTTGTAATTCTGGAGTTAATTATTTTCAGCATATCTTTAACTCCTCTACTGATTGTATGCCTATTACTAACCCGTATTTAATTCCTAAGCTTATTACTGAGGATGAAAATGCTATGCTTTGCCAAAAGCCCTCTGAGGATGAAATTTTCAATGTTATTAAAGATCTTAACAGCAATGCTGTTGCGGGTCCCGATGGTTTTACGACTAAATTCTTCCAAGATAATTGGGAGATTATCAAGGATGATGTCATTAATGCTGTGAAGGAGTTTTTTGCTGGTAACTCTTACCCCAAATTTTTCTCTTCTACTTATATTGTTCTCATTCCTAAGAAAGATGGTCCCACTCATTGGCAAGATTTTAGACCTATTAGTTTATGTACGTTTCTTAACAAGCTGAATTCTAAAATCATTGCTAAGAGATTAATTAACATTTTGCCTAACATTATTTCTCTTAACCAAACTGGTTATGTGAAAGGCAGAAGTATTTTTGATAATGTTTTGTTAGCTCAGGAAATTACCCATGATATTAATGTTAAAGTTAATGGTGGTAATGTGATTTTCAAACTTGATGTTTCCAAAGCTTATGATAATATCAACTGGGATTTCATCTACAAAGTTCTTTATCTTTTTGGATTTAACAACTTTTTCATTTCTCTGATCAAGAATAGCATTGAAAACTGTTATTTCTCTGTTATCATCAATGGCAAGCACAATGGTTTCTTCAAATCATCCAAGGGTTTAAGACAAGGTGATACTATGTCCCCTGCCCTCTTTATTATTGCTATGGAATATCTTTCTAGAGGTCTTAATGATCTATTCTTGAGAAATCCGAAGTTATATTTTCGTACTATTAGAGGATTTCCCATATCGCATCTTAGCTTTGCTGATGATTTTATTTTATTTACTAATGGTTCTATAAACAATGTATCTTTATTACTGAATTTCTTAATTAGCTTTTATAATCAAAGTGGTTTATCTATTAACAAAGAGAAAAGCACCTTCATTGTTGGTAAGTCTGTCAACAACAATAGAACTAATGCCATTCAGAGAATTTGTGGTTTTCAACAGAAATCTCTTCCTATTACTTACCTTGGCACTCCCATTTACAAAGGAAGAAAAAGAAATTTCCTCTTCGATAATATCTTTTTGAAAATTGAAAAAAAACTTCATAATTGGTCTTCCAATTTCTTATCTTATGGTGGTAGACTCATTTTAATCAAGTCTGTTTTAAACTCTATGCCTATTTATCTTTTTCATACCTTGCTTCCCTCTGTTTCTACTTGCTCTAAGCTTGAAAGAATCTTTAACAAGTTTTTTTGGGGATCTACTTTCAACAATAAAGGTATTCATTGGTCTACTTGGGACAAAAATTGTGGCATTTTAGCAGAAGGTGGTCTTGGTTGCAAATCTGTATCTGATTCTGCCAAAGCTTTCTCCTTTAAATTATGGTTTTCTTTTAGATCGAATTTAAGCTTATGGGCTCGCTACATGAATATTAAATACTGCCCTAATATTCATCCTACTTTATGCGTTCATAAAAATACTGACTCTTTTGTTTGGAAGAGATTGTGCAACATTAAATGGAATGCTGAGAGGCACATTCAGTGGGGTCTTGGAAAAGGTGACATTTTTTTCTGGCAAGACAATTGGCTTGGGTGTGCTTCTATTGATAATATGCTCAACACCTGTTCTGTAAGTAATATTAAAGTTGCTAATTTTTTTTTTTAATGGTAGATGGGATATCACGAGACTTTTGGAAATTGTTCCTACTTGGATAGTTGACAAAATTTTAGATATCCCTCTTCAAATTATTGAAAATGATGTTATCCTTTTCTCTCTTTCTTCGTCTGGCAAATTTGTTTTGAACAATGCTTGGAATGCGTTCAGAAATCAAAAAGATAGCTCTATTTTATACTCTGCCATTTGGAATACTAATTTCCCTCTATCCTACTCTGTGTTTAGCTGGCGTTGTATCAAAGGTTTTATTCCTGTTGATGTGAGGCTTCAATCTAAAGGTTTTCAAATGGTTTCTAAATGTTTATGCTGCTCGAATATTGAAAGTATGGATCATTTATTTGTTTCTGGTGACATTGCTGTTAAAATTTGGAGTTTCTTTAATAGTATTGCTAAGAAACCGTCCACTACTATTGACAACAACCTTGTTTCTGTTTTCAAGAATTGGTTTCAGAATTTTAAAGGTCATATTTTCAACCTGATTCCTATTCTTATTGTGTGGTATATTTGGCAAGCTCGTAATAATGCCAAGCATAATGGTATTAAGATGAATGCTGATGTCATTATATCTAATGTCAAAAACAAGATTACTCAAATGCATGCTCACAAACTCCTATCCAGAAAAAATTTTAAAAATTGTTATCATTTAGCTGAGAGTTTGGGGCTTAACTTTTCTAATATTCATGTTCATTCTGCTGAAATATTTGTTAAATGGATTAAACCCAAGCCCCCTTACATTAAGCTCAATACTGATGGTTCTTTTGGTCATATTAATGCTGGGGCCGGTGGTATTATCCGTGATGTTTTTGGCAATGTTGTCGCTGCCTTTGCTGAACCGATCAGTTGTATTTCTGCTATTCACGCTGAGATATATGCTCTGTTTGTTGGCCTTCAATTATGTTCTAAGCTGGGTTTTAATTTCATCTGGATAGAAGTTGATTCTTTGCTCCTAACTCAGATTATTAATAACTTGGTGCCTGGAAATCCTAATTGCTTTTATCTTATTAGAAAAATTAAGACTTTTCTCAATTCTGTTACTTATTATATATCTCATATCTTTCGTGAAGCTAATACTTGTGCCGATTGGTTAGCTAATTATGGCTGCAATATTGATCAATATGTTGAATTAAATCCTTCCGAGCTGAATCCTATTTTACATGCTTTGATCAAATTAGACAATACTGGCTTGCCGTATATTAGACATGAGTAATTCGTCTTGCGGTTATCCTCTTCTCTGTTCTTTGGTTTTTCTTTTTTCCTGCAGCTGGTTCTATATGTTTTTGGTTACTTCTCTGTTTAACCATTTCATTTTCATTTGCTGCTTGCCGTGGCTGAATCCCAAGATGTATTCTTATAACTGTGAGATTTGTCAATTATCCAGCCCTTTTATCCATATAATTGTCTGTTGGCATCATCGTATCAATGGTTGTATCTCTACTAATCTGCACCTTTATTTGATGCACATCTGTGTGCATTACAGATTCGTTGAGCCATTCGGCTTGCTGCAGCTGCTAATCCATTATACCATTCTGAGTCTGCGTTTTCAACGAAAGTTATCTGATTATCCGAGGAATATAGTTCTCTTTTATACCATCAACACATCTATGGTCGATTTACTTAATTTCATCAATGATATGTTACAAATTTTCACATCTTTCTTGGTGTTTTGGAGGTTTCATTGCAGGTGTAACTCATTCTTCATCTTTGTCTACTGCTTTGTACCTCAGGTTAGTCTTTTCTGGTTACTTTTTGTGCTGTTTTCCTTTTTGTATCTCCTTTTTTGCAGGAAGCCTATGTCCAACGACTATCCTTTGAGCTTCAATTTTTGGGTGCTGAGCAATTTCAGCCCTTGTCATTTTCTTTTTGGATATTGTATTTTTAGATTAAGGAACCACAGGCTCATTAGGCTTTTTTATCCTTTTATTGTAGCTCATTCGAGCATTAGCGAGCTAGTGGATCCTTTTAAGGACTTTGTAACCCCCTTTTTGATATTAACACGTAGGCCCCACCGTGGGTTTTAACCAAAAAAAAAAAAAAAAACTAATGTTGGCTGGAGAATGACTAACCTGAACATGATTGTGAGCCGACGAGCTATCCTAGTTATAAGGAGTTATTTTTGTGCCGATGGACATAGAATGACGATTCTGTTTACTGAGCCAACATGTTATTGATACTAATGTTGATACTAGAAAAACATCATTATAGCTATGACTCTTACTTGTTTAATATGATTATTATAATGCATGCTACAGAGCCATTATTGCCACTGTACTGCTTTACTATTACTTTCACTCATGATGCTGATATTATTATTATTATACTATAATTAACATATTAATCATGTGATATATACTAAGCACGTGCAATGGACACTAGTATGATAATTTTGAGCATGTTATACATGCATATAGTTATTTTTATATGCTTTTACTACTTTGATATGATTTGACAGTCTTTATTGATGTTTTGATTTGATACTTTATACTATTTTTATATTGATTTTAGTATTGATATGAAAATTTATTTTAGTGATTTGACACATGTACTAGTTTATTGATTTCTCTATTGTATTTCTCTGTAATCATGTGAATGCCACTGTTATGATTTGACTGTTAACTTGTGTATTATTCCTTTACATATTATTGACTTCAATTATAGGTTTTGGTGACTTGCTTAGGTTTTTAGCTCATTATATATAGTTAAATATTTTTAGGCGAAGGCAGAGGATAACTGTGTGAGATTGATCATTTCAGGATTCCTCATATTCTCTTTCTTTTTATTTTAGTTATTCTTTTGTACTAAGGATAAAGCAGTAATAGTATGATAATATAAATCCTAAGCAGTGAATCTAATTTTTTTTATAAATGAATGCATATATATATATATATATATATATATATATATATATATATATATCGATAATTTTATTTTTGTTGTTATTTAAATTGATAAATGAATTTAAATTGATCTAGTTGTATAAATTAAAAGATAAAAAATAATTTTTTAAAATTAGATTTTGGGGCATCGCATTTGGATTGCAACAATCTCCTAAGAAGCTAACCACTGATTAATTAATAAGTTAGAAATTCTTTAAGTCAATGCACATGCTCTAATATAATTCAAAGAGTTGGCATTGATGGAGCATCCAATATCAACTAGATCATGGAGTACTTCTAAGTGATGAATGATTATTAAGATGATAATAATATCATTGTAGATATTTCGATAATATGGAAAGTCGTTATAAGAGAAAATTAGAATGGGGATAGCAGAGGGGGGATTATACCTCATTTTGTAATACTTTTGAGTCTACATTGTCCATTAGTACATATCCTGACTCCTTCAATGATAAATAACATCATCTTAGTTATATTGATGAAATCCCTTCCCCTGAATAAGTGATAGTCAATTCACATGCTACTTATTAGCAAATCAACTAAAAATATATTACTTTAGAGGGTCTTCTTAAAGGAGCTTTTTTAGATAGAATTTGATGAGATAATTTTCCATGATGTGGTGCTCATGATCATCCTAATGAAAACATACTAAGACTTGCCCGCGGCCTTGAGACTCTTCCATATTGGGGTAGGTTACTTGAAGTACTCTTTTAGAATCATTGCCAGAATTAAAAAGATGATTGATTAGAGGAAGAGTAATATCCTTGAATTTTTTTTAAATGGGGTAGAGTGAATTGGTAGTAATTTCCCCCTTGGTTAGAAAATTCCATCTTTTTTTTTTCTTTTGTTGGTGAGAAAAATATAAGAGTTTATCTAAGATTTTGATTTTCTCTTAGCAGGGGCTTGAAAAAATGAGAAGTACTCTTTGGCTTCCCAAGTAAATTTCTCAATGTTGATGTATTTGGATGCTTTCACAATAAAACCTACAAAGTTTTTGATAGATTCTTAGCAATAAAAATTTTGAACTTCTTAGGTTGCATCCCTAATATAGAATCATATATGGTGAAATTTGTTACCTTCAATAATTTCATGTCAAGTGTAATTGGACCAATGGGTGTAGTCCCTCAAGGACTCTCCAACCTTTACTTAATATAGATCAATAACTGATAGGTTTTCATTGACCACTTAGAACAAATAATTTGATAAAAGAATAGGAAAGAATTTTTTTTGAAGGACCTAATTATGTTGGTGATAATATATACAATCTCTATACAGATAAAAACTTTGAAGGTGTTTATAGATATCAAACATTGGATTGCCTAAGTGATACTATATGATGTCATCTTATTCTTGATGTGGGTCCATTGCTTTCATGGGGTCTATCATCCCAATAAATATTTCCATATGAGTGCCATGAACTTTTACTATACCACCTCATTAGTAATTTATGTGAAAAAGGGTGAATTTTTTATGTACTAGCATGGTGGATAAAGCAATTTGGTATCACTTAACCAAATAGACTCCCCTTATTTGAGGTTCGAACCATTGATCAATTTACGTAAGTGGATGTTGGTGAAAGGCCATGACGAGGCCAACGAAGCTATTGATTTGTTAGTAAAGATCATTCAGGATGCCATCCAAACACCCATGAGTAATAAATGCATTTCCACCCTTGGTATACCCCTAAGAAGGAGAATAAGAGTCACAATGTCGATGGCCATCTGCCATTGCTTCTTTGTATAACAAAAATGTGACTTATATTCCCATACATTGTGCCAAGTAGGAATGAAAGCTTATTAAGTTGAGGTGACAATGGGGTTACATGCTTACAAATTATAGAAAAAGATAAGAAACACACAATTCTTGTAGAATTCTAAATGAGAAGTCATGGAGGAATCAATAAATGAGAAAGAGTATGAAAGAGCAAAATATGACACCAATACTTCTTAGAGTAGTTTGGTTTAATGACTTATGCCTACTCTATGGTTGATTTAGATGATATATTAATCCCTCGATATAATTAAAGAAAATGGGATCTCACTAAGCAAGCCATAATAGGTACAGATGACAAAAAATTTACAATCAAATCTTACGAAAGAAGAGAGGAGAATACTCTATAAATGAGTTGCAAAGAGGCATTTAGAAGTGAGAAAGGGAGAAATGACAAAGCTTTGTTTTAACCAATGTGAATTTCTCTTGAACTTTTTGAAAGACTATAGATACCTTGTGTAATAAATTTATTATCTAAAAAGTTGATTTTCTAACTTCACACACTTTTCTTCTTTTACAGGACTCTACATATAAGTTGCTATTATTTGAGGTGTGCATGCCATGAAACACTATTATTGGAGAAAAAATAGGTTATAAAATAATGATATTAGAGCATAGTGTCATGGGATGAAAATCTCTATATTTGGAAAATTATTATAACCATTAGAAGAAAGATTGGGGGAAAATAGTGTTGACAAGAAAATGCTAATGGAAACCTCATTGGTGCTTAAAATGTGGGGATTAGGGTTATGTTTCATTTTTATTGTCCTGAATAGGTGAAAACAATAAGTAGGTTGATATAAAAGAGTTCAATAATGACATGCAAGTTAATGTTAATTTATTATAAGCTCTAAGGACAATATTCTTGAGAGGTCACATGATCAACTAGGTAGGAGTTCTCAAGTGCATGGCTAAGGATACGGGTGAGAGAACATCCAAAAAAATGCTAAATCCTTGGTTTGAGAGACTACTACAGATCTCCCCAAGGATCATTATTGAGAATTCATCAAAAAACTTTCTTAGAAGAGACTCACAAGGGCAGTTAGATAGTTGAACTACGTGATAATGAAATGATGAGCTAGATTCCCTCCACATGTCATATTGTAATTGACGTGAGTATTTTGAGGCTACATTTGGGATGGTGTTTATCTTTAACAAGTTTCTTAGTGGAATTGGTCCGACAACCTATACTTTTACCCTATATTACCAAGCCTTAGGATTAAGTCCTTTGACCTTGAGCCAAATTAGCTAATTATATATAATCTTGTCCTCCTTAGCCCTTACAAATCAGACACACCAACAAATATTGGGTTATCAATGAAATGTCAATGCCACTCACACAAAATAAAGCTCTAGTTTTTATTAGCTAGTGCAAATATTTATAATTATCACAGAGCCAATTATAGTCCATGATAACTCTGACATGAACACTATGTTGGTTCATGCCCAAAGTATCACTAGTATGCTTTTAAGTGTGGGTTCTCGCTCATGTCAGCACTAACACCAATGAGCTCTCATTAGCATTGATGACCACATTTATGGCGATGATCGTGTTTCGGCAATAATATACTTGCTTTGATTTTGAAGAACCCTCTCAAGAAACCTAAAACAAATGTCGCAAGCCTCTTCAACATCTCTTTAGCTTCAACGTCTCCTCAGCTTAAAACAAGTCAATCTACTTTAAATTTAAAACTTTTCAAATAAAATAATTATGAAATACTTAGTATTAATATCTTGGTTGTCAAAAGTCCAGACAATTATATCTGTACTCAAAGAAGTCCAAACTTCTTCTTACCTAAGATAATTAATATATATGAATTTTCTTAGAGTCACATAAAGATGCATGGATTTCAAGAAAAATAAAATCACAATTTTAATATCTATAGGTTTTCCTGCACCCGGTATGAATGCATTGCTTTCTGGAAACCTATGTACGTATGCTCTAATTTCAAGAAAAGCAAAATCCTGACATAATTTTAAGATTTTTTTTTTAATTTCAAGAATGAACCGTACAATAAAATCTAAGTTTTCCAACGCATAACAAAGATTTATTTTTGATAGCTTACTCCTTTTTAAAACACATTCTTCGTTCATAACAGTTTTTTTATTTCTTTCTAAAATAATTATATAGTATAAAAAATGTTAATTTAAATAAATTTTGTATTAAAAAATTGCTTTAGAAAATAGCAAAAGAGCTATCCCAATTGTAATCTTTGACTTTGGCTTCATTTGGGACGGCTTTTTTCCTGCTTCTTAAAGTAGTTTTTTAGTACAAAAGTTAATAATTTTGTACTAAAAAACTGCTTTAAGAAGCATTAAAAAAGTTGTTTCAAATGAAGTCTTTGTTTGGGACAGCTTTCATGCTGCTTTTTAGTACAAAATTTTTAAATCTAAAAAAGTCTTGTACTAAAAAGCTACTTTATGACACGAAAAGAAAGTTGTCCAAAATAAAGTCTTAATGTAAAAATTTTTAAAATTAAAAATTTTTATACTAAGAAGCTACTGTAAAAAATAGTAAAAAAAAAAAGTTTTCTCAAACAAAATCTAAGAGTTACGTGTTGGTGAAACTCTTTGACATTTTAACACATAATTTAATGTTGTTCTTGTTCATGAAATCGGCTTAACCCATTACAAAATACTTATAAAAGCCTAACCGTAAATACTTTTGTTAAATTATTTGTCATTTTTTGCATTAAGGACAAACTATCATGAATTTTATACAGAATATCCTTATTGATAGCTGTAGCCCTCTGCTTTACTTCAGTATGAGAATAACTACGTAACCTTAAATTAAATTTTAAGCAACCTTTCATTGACTTTTTGGGCTCTCTTTGACTCGGCCTACGTGGGGTGATTTTGGGCTCAGACCCAATTTCACATTTAGCCCATTTGAGCTCCACAGCTTGACGTCTTGACCCAATGGTTTGAAGCAAGTTTAAATAGTTTTTTGATACCAAAGTTTTTAAAATAGAGCTTTTGAAACTGAGCTTCGTAGCTTTAATAAATTATATATTATCACTGTGAAGACTTTAAAGTCGCATTTAATTCAGTATTTTAAATAAAAAAATAATATAATACTTGAAAACAAGAAGAGGAGTACTAGCCATGTAAATAAATGATCCAACTTGTGAATCTAGGGCTTACACAAATAATTTGGGTTCGGATTGACCCATTTAAAACAATGGCTAGATTCAGGTCGTGCATTCCAACACGTTTATTAAATTGGTCATATTCGAGTTGACTCGTCAGTCTAATTTTGACTTGTGTTTATTTTTTTTCCTTATTTTTTATTTTTATGGTATAATTCTCTTATTTTTTTATTTATGAATCTAAAATTTATAACTAACAACTTAATAATTTTTTTTAATGAAAATAGGTTGCTAGTTGATCAAGTTCTCGTCCACATTTTTGACCCGTTTATTAAATAAATTGAGTTCATGTTGTTTGGATTCAGATCTCATCAATTTTGAATCAGGCCTGAACCCTACTTATTGACACATTTTCACGTCTCTAACAAGTAAAAACATTTTTATATATTAAAATGTAGGATAATCATTAAAAATAAATAAAGAAATTAAGTGTATGACAAATTTTTTATTTTTTATTGGAAGAATTGATTTGAGGGTTTAGCTTATTTCATTCACTATGAAGAATAACAAAAAAAGACGAAACTTATAGTACTACTCTAGAAGATTCAATAATAAAAAATCAGAACTGTTTAAAAAATTTATAATGTTCAAAATAAAATATGAAAAATCTTAAGATGACAACACCAAGATTATAATCCAAAGGTTCTCTCTCGGAAAATTATTCCATGCGGTTATTGAACTGATCAGAAGCGAATCAGGATGCGCCAAGTCACCGAATACACTACGATACAGAATATCAATACATAACAAAAAAAGTGATTTAGAGCGTCTTAATTTGCCTCTAGACCACATTCTGATGACTGCAAGTAATTTCTCCTCTATCTCTCTCTCTCTTAGCAAGTAGTTGTTTTCTTATAAAATATGAAGGATTTTGGTACCTTGAATTTAAAATAGAGTGTAAGTCATGGGCATGACAGATGAGGGATCAAACCAATATCCCAATCATATTAATTAAATGCAAATGGGGAAAGCTAAGAAAAAGAGGTGTGCTCTTGGTGTTCATTCTATCCACACATTCATACGCCCTTTTCCAAGAGAAATAAGAGACAGTTTTCTTATTTTTTCTAAAAGCAATATTTAGGCATAAAAATTTTTAAATTAAAAATTTTTATACTAAATAGTTACTTTTAAACGTAATAAAAAAACTGTCTCAAATGAAGCTTAAATTTATACTCCTTCACTTTACAAAAATAATAATTTTATGTCAAATATAATTAAATATCTGCCCACATATTCCTGTTTCTAGCACAGCTCAAAGTTCTGAAGGTCTGCCAAAAGCATGCAGCTTTGAATAGAAATCTAATGAAGAGATTAGTTTCAGAAATTCCATGAGGAATTTCTCAAGAAGATTATATATAGACATTATTTTAATTTTTAATTTTTTATTGTTAGAATCAAATATCAGCTATAAATTTAGATTTATTAATTAATATTGCAAAGAGATGATCCATAAATTGCTCTATATCTTTGATTGTCTGCAAAATAAAGTTTTATAGAAATGAAGTAATCTATTTTCTTAAAAATTTTATTAAAAATAAATATATGTATAAATCTTTGGTAATGATTAATTGTTTCAAAAGGATAAATTTAGATGCAAAAAATGAAGTTAGCATATTGCTTTTTAAGAACTTCATGAAGAATTTCTATAATGAATTCGATATAGAACATTGGACCCTTGTCATTTTTTGTAGACATACTTTGAAATTATTAATGAGTATACCTCATGAATATGTTTGTGATTTTGGTTTGTGTTTTGTTAAATATTTATTTTATATCAAGGCTTGTTGAGTGTTGGGATATTTATAACAATAAAAAAGAGTTTATTATCTTAGAATTACATAAAAAATTTCATGTAGAGTCACAAAGAAATTGAGGGCAGCACATAAGAGACATGAGATTTATTGTAACAGTCAAAACACTAAATTATCGAGATATCGGGGTAAGAGACATGAGATTTATTGTAACAGCACATATGTCTGCTTTAGTCTAAGAATCTCGGGGTTTTATCCTGTTGGTGTAACTTCCCAGGAGGTACCCATCTAGAATTTCTCTGGGATAAGCATACTTAAATGCAAAGTTTTTTAATGAAATTCTAATCATTACACCTAGGGCTGTCAATATATATTTGACACGACACGAAAACTCGACCCGGACCCGACCCGAAAAATCCGGGTTGGACCCGATCCAATTTCAAAATGGGTCGGGTTCAGGTTCCCATATTCGACCCTTTTGAAAAAATGGGTCGGGTTAAGGGTTGAGCCGGCGGGTTGCCGGGTCAACCCGAAAACCAGTTTAATTTAAAAAATTTGGATTCTCGCCCGCTCTGCAAGTTGGCCCCGCCAGTGCTGCCTGCGCCCCGCGCTGCTGCCCAGCGCCCGCTGCCCGCGCCCCGCGATGTTCAAGATATGTAACCAAGAGCAATACTACAGTCGATGTTCAAGATATGTTAGAAGCAATACTATTGTAACCAAACAAACTCACTACTTCAATTCTCTAGAATTCAGGATACTGTACATTTCCTCATGTAAGAAGAAACTAATAATTATTTTTCTCAAACTCAACCTGCCTTACCTTTCCGGCGGCATATATTTTGATGATTTTCCAGCTGTTTAAGAATAAATATGCCCAACTACTTTTTGTAGATTTTCTGACTGTTGCCTAGCAGCTATTCGACACACTACAGAAAAATCAGTCATTACCGGCGGT
The DNA here is from genome assembly GCA_022539455.1 of Dendrobium nobile. NCBI lineage: Eukaryota > Viridiplantae > Streptophyta > Magnoliopsida > Asparagales > Orchidaceae > Dendrobium > Dendrobium nobile. The sequence continues at coordinate 37,127,018 of CM039722.1, read as the reverse complement.
TAGTATAAGCTTTATGGCACATTTGAAAAAAAAATCGGTGGCTTTGCGGCGGTTTAAAAATCGCTGGTAAAAATAGCATAGGAAACGATTTCTGGCAGCCTTTTTCTGGCGGTTCTATGCACCAGAGGCTTTATGGCGATCATAATGCCGGTGATCACCGGCTATTTACCGGTGGCATACCAACTGTTCGATCGCTGGTTTGATCGGATCGTTCCGAAGGCCAAACCGCAGGATTATCGTCGGTTGAGCATCGACGATCGCCAATAAACCGCCGGTAAATAACTGGTGGTGTACCGGCGGTTATAACCGAAGGAATTACCAGCGGCTAAATTGTCGGCTTATCGCCGGAAAACTGTTGGCAATCGTCGGCAAACTGCTGGTATGTTTCAGCGGCTTCAATGAAATTCTGGTAGCTATAATTAGCGGTCTAGTATCGACATATTCGGCGGCCAAACTGTCAGTTAGCCGCTGGAAATCTGTAGCATCCGAAAAAAAAATGACAACCTCCCTTTTGTATTTACTGAATTTCACCCTAAACTCTAAATATGTACAAAAAATATAATAATTATCACAAATATGGGCAACTTGCCACTATAATCAATCACAATAATTATCATAAATATGCTCATCAAAATAAATAAACTCATAATAAGTTTATTTTTATATAGACCTTATTGCTATAGATATGGAAGATAGAAAGATTACTATCATATTGGGTACCCTTCGTTGTAGTAAGTTAGGTGATGGTAAATGTTTAGGAGGAGGAGTTGACCATAGGAGTTTACAATCAAGAAATCACTTTAATGTCTTTAATTTTATGAAGTTTCCCAAGGATCAAAGTAAGGATTACTTTAAAGTGAATTTTATTGATGCTTGTGTGGAGAATATTATAATTGAGTTTGTGAGTGATAGTCTTTTAGATATGTCCTTATTTTAGGATGACTTAGGAGGGGTAGGTTGAGATTATTTACATGTAATTAGTGAAACCCCTAGGTTTTTTAAGGAGATATTTAAAGTATTGGATAAATAATCTCTAGGAAAACTATTGAACCCAACAATAATTGATGCACTTACTCTTGAACAAAATATTTAATTGCTCATTTAAAGTATGTGTTTTAAATAGAGAAGTCAAATTTACATGTCATTATATCTACTAAGAACAGGAAAAATCAAGATGATATGTTGATTAGTGCTTAGCATGAATAAGTCTTCCTAACTATATTGACACTATTCAACTATATAATTTAGAGTTCAAGCATCATATTCGGCCTGCTTTGATGAGAAAATAAAAAATAAAAATAAAAATAAAAAAGCAAAAATGCAAACCTACGGTTAAGGTTCGGACTCGAACGTCGACTTCGCGTAGGAGTGGAGGTGAGATCATTGGCCGTGCTTTGATACCGGAGTGGGGGTGAGATCCTCAATCAGAGGGATCTTGTCGGTGGCCGAAGGGAGCATCTCGATCGTGACTGTCGCGAGGAGACAGGGGTGACTGTCGCATAGGAGAGAGAAGAGGATGTAAGAAAATGAAATGGAAGGCACGGGACGGCTTATTTTAGGGCTTTTTCTAGCAACTATCCGGCGGTTATTATCGCTGAAAGAAATTCACTTAACACCGGCGATTTGAGCCGCTAGTAACATGCCGGTAAGAATTAATAATGGAAGGATAACCGACAATTACTGGACCGCCGCTAATTTTGCGACAGTACATTAAATAACCACCGATAAACACTGGCGGTCTAACCGCCGATCCAGACCACTGATAATTCATAAATTTTCTGCACTGACAACATTTCTGACGGCTTTCTTATTACATTTTAAATAAATGTGACATTTTAAAAATTTTTGCCCTACAACAAATTTGTTGGTGCTTTAAAGCATACTCACTTCGAATCTCACAACAAGTAGGAAGCACGTGTAGGCAGCCAGGCTAGCAGGATGGGAACAAGGAAGCACGAGCAACATGGGAGAGAAGAAAGCACCACGGGCAGGTAGTGCAGGTGGGGAGCCGGGCAGCGCGTGAGGCGAATAGTGCAGCCGGGCGGCCTCACTTTTTTATTTTTTATTTTTTTATTTTTGGTGGCTATAGCCACTGAAAATATGTTAGAAATATTTTCCTCTGGAAATAAATCATCGATTTTAGTTTCTTACGCGGTTTATAAGTGTGAAAAAAATCACAGGAAAGCAGCCGAAAAATCTCATTACCGCCAAAAATTTGCCTAGTTCCTCTAGCAAAAGCCACCCATAATGACAAATTTTCTTGTAGTGAGTAGATAATGACTCAAATAATGTAGTGCCAATAAAATAGTATAATTCTCCTTATTATAGATTGAATAATTTTATCAAGATTATTTCAATTTTTAACTAAAAAAGGCTACACAGTGCTATTCATGACTCAAAACAGCTCTAATGCCTACATTAGATGCACCACTCTACTTTAAAAACTTTGTTAAAATCAAGAAGAACTAAAACTGGGGTAGCTGCCATGTTTTTTTAAAAATAATCAAACCTCAATTGAGCAACATCAGTATAATGAAAAGTTACAGCTTACTATAATTCAGTGATTGGAGATGTTATTGTGCTAAAATCACTACAAAAAAATGCGATGTAATAGGTGGATAAAATCCACCAGTAATAGTAAAAATTCATTAGAAATTCTATCTCCGGTGCAATACCAGCAAAAATCAGTTCGATAATAATTCACGTGTATGTAAATCCAAATCGGTGAAAACATTCCACCAAAATGGTTTTCGGTGGCATTTCCGGTGGCATTCTAGTGGAAAAAATATGGGAAATATGCATCTTTTAATGTGCTAAATTCGAGAATTTCTTCTGCTAGTATCTTCGGTTGAACATGTACGCTTGAAGTTTTGACAGATAATCTATCGCCCTTCTCCGTCACACGGTCCAGCATGAGTAAGGTGAAGCAAAATGAATAAATATAGTAAAATCATCTACGTATAAACCTAATCATATATTTCTTGATTCTATGGTGATGGTGGGATGTGTTTGATCAAATTGTTTTCAAGATTCTACTTCAAACAAATGTGTAATAAAATTTTCTTATTAAATGTGTTCATTATGATATCTCATATGTGCAACAGAACTCATGGATGCATAATTATGATGAAGTAAAACCTCCTACTGACTGGTTCTTCCTTCAATTTTTTTTTTCATGATAAATTTTAGTTTTAATCTTGGTGCATTATAATAATAGCATGCAATCTCCGATTGACCATCTTTATAGAATAACATACATCCACTGACATAATAATTTATCTTTATGTATGTCAATTTAAGCTTAGAAACTAACTTCTTAGTCTGATATAAATTTATAGGAATAATTTTATCTGCCAGGTTGGTTTTCCAATGTTATATTATACATTGATGCTTAACATCTTATAAACAACAACGGATAATTGTTAGTGAGTGGTGCACCCCATTCATATTAATTATTGGAAAGCATGCAACAAATCATAAACATTTTATGCATCCTTATTAGGTGTCTCTTCTACATATTATTTAAATTTTGCTCTAGTTGCATCATGAACTAAGTCTTCAAGATTAGATCAGATATTTTCTTCCTCAGCTATATTAGATCTTATCAACGAGCCGTATCGAGAATCAAAATATGATTCATACTCACCATAAGAAGTCCAACACCAATATTTTGGTATGAAGCCTTAACGGTAAAAATCAATAGTTACATCATCTAGGCTTAGGTGCACATAATTTTTATGTTTAGAATATTGGTAATAAAACATTTCATCTGAGATGAAGCTGGGCTGTTGAGAAGCTGTATGAATAAAAAATTTACCCCTTTAATGAACTCATTCATTAATGTCTTTTATCCTCACGACAATCGATTATACATCCAACTTCTTTTAGTTCTAATATTTATAATATAACCTACATATAATATTAATATATTAAATAATGTTATAACATTTATTAAAGAAAAATATAAAGAGTCTAAGATTGCTTGGAAGGTCGTCATTTTAAGTGATGACACAATCCCTCAACTAGCTCTATTACTATTAAAAATACACTCAACATATTAAGTTTTAGATCTATTTATACGAAAACCTTTAGACTCTAAGGTTGACCTACATAATTCAAGTTTACCTTCAACTTCCTCTCTACTATTTTCAGTTACAAGAAAAATATCATCGACAGAAAGAATACAACAAGGTATATTCTCTTGCAAATGTCTAGTAAGAATATCCATAATGAACTAGATAAAAAAAAATAGAGCAAAATACATTCTCTTGCAAATGTCTAATGAGAACATCCATAACTAAATCTACATACACCAAGGTACATTCTCCTGTAAATATCTAGAGAGAACATCCATAACAAAAATAAATTAAAACCATACACTAAGATATATTCTCTTACAAATGTCTAGTGAGAACATCTACAACAAAAAAAAATCATACATTAAGATTCATTTTCTTAAAAATCTCTAGTGAGAACATTCATAACAAAACCAAAAGACATATACCAAGATTCCTTTTCTTTCAAATGTTTAGTAATAATATCCATAATGAACTAGAGAAAAAAGCATCAAGCAAAATACATTCTCTTATAAATGTCTATTGAGAACATTCATAACTAAATTCACATACACCAAGATACATTCTCTTGCAAATGTCTAGTGAGAACATCCAAACTCAAGGTTATGAAGATAATACCTTCTCTTACTAGTAGCAACGACCTTCCATTACTGGAGGCGCGCAGCGAGTAGTGGCAACCGATATTGAATGGTGCGGCGAGTACGGGCAACCAACAATGGCGAATAATGCTACAAAAGTTGCTGAGGGGTTTGGTCGCATTTGGGGCAGCTCTCAAATGCAAGCGAATATATCTGAGGAAAGAGGAAAAGAAATGAGAGGTTAGACGGTGGATGTGCTGAAATAGGGCTCTTACCATCAGATTTTTCATCGGTGTTAGTACCGGAACAATAGTCACCAGTAAATTCTTTTTGAGTTTAAATAAGCCAGAGTAATATTTACTAGTAATTCTGCTAGTATTCACCAGCGGAACTTGCACCGAAAACCTTTTAAATACCAGTGAAAACCCAGCAGAATAAGTGACAATAATTTTATGGCAAAATTTATGCTGGACATGTCATCGTTAATTTATTGGCCTATATTCAACCGATAAGGCTGCCGATTTTACCGATGAAAAATTTTCGCTTTAAAATTTGATAGTACATCCAGGTTTTCCTATAGTGATGATTCAAAAATCGTTAATTGAAGGATGCTAGACTATGAAAACTTCTTACCTTTACTTCCAATTGGGGCCTTGGCCAATTCATAATTGCTTCAACTTTTATAGTATATGCTTCAACTTCTATGGCTGACATAATAAAGCCCAAGAAATTTATTTTACAATCTAGAAGTTGACATTTTTTTGGTGAGCAAACAACCTTTGTTCTCACAGTATTTTTAATACCTTGCAGAAATGTTGAAGGTGATCCACCTGATTGCAGTTGTAAACTAATATGTCATTGAAATATACAACTATAAATTTGCACAAAAAAAACTAAAAGATTTTATTCATAAGCTGCATAAAAGTATTTAAGGCATTAGACATCTTGAGTGGCATAACCATCCATTAATAGAATCGTTCTTTAACTTTATAAATGGTCTCTACTTGTCTTCCGCATAAATACAAATATGATGATAACTGTTGCTTAAGTCTATTTTAGATAATATAGTGCTCCATGGAATTGATCAAAGAGATTATCTATGCGAGGTATTAATTTTAAATTGATATAGGATTGTAATTTTATTAATTGCTCTACTATTGATATACATTATATATGTCTCATTTTCTTTTGGAACCAAAAGTGGAGAACCTACCCACAAGAGCTAACGCTGGGTCAAGTGAATCCCATTGTGTGTAGCCCTTCCAACTGACGACGTAGCTCTTCATATTCATCTAGGTTAAATATGAATGGGGGGTTTGTTGGGAAGTGTAGCTCCAGGTATTAAATCTATTGCATGTTGAATTTCCCTTTTGGGAGGTAGGCCATCAAGTATATCTTTAGTCAAAACAACTTGAAACTCTAACAAGAATCCCTGGATCTCGATGCTATCACTCACAACATATGCAAATGTTTCTTTAATACATAGTAAGTATCATGTATTTAGATCTTATAAAGCTTACAAATAATTGGAATGATTCAACATTAGTTATTCTGATGCTACTCCCTTGGATACTGACACTAATGAAACCATTAATGCAATTTGCGTTCAACAATGGATGAAAGAATAAGTTTTGGATATTCCGTCATGTATGATTTTCTGATCATACTGTCATAGCCTTCCCGACAACAGATGATACACATCCATTAGTACCACATCACTCCAAACTTGTTCTTTGGAATTTCCAATAGAAGAATTAATCAAGTACCCCTTATACACCTCAATTTCATTCTCCTTATATATCCAGAATATTTGGTAAAGATTAGGTTGTTCCTCTATTGATAATTTAAGCTTCTTCTCCATTTTGATGGATGCTACATTCTCACAACTCCAACTATCAATGAATATTTGACACACCTAACCATGTATAGTACACCTAGTTCTAAAAATATTATGTCATTGCGTAATTGTCATTTATGTACATTGAGCAGGTGAGGAAGAACAAGAAATTGACCTCCATGAGCTTGTATGATGGCGGGTTCTTGGTGTTTCATCAATGATTACCTAGATTAGCTTCGATGGTGTCCAATACTCCTTGTTCAACACATTCTATAATTATGATTATGCAATGATTTGTATAATTTGATGTAATATGCGCAAATCCATGGCATTTAAAAAAAATTCGGGATGTAATTTAAGTTTTTTTTAGGGAAAACCCATGGAGGGGCCTACGAGTTAATATAAAAATAGGATTACAAGGTCCTTAAAAGGAACCTTCAGCTCACTAAAGCTTAAAGAAGCTATAAAATAAATCAAAATAAAACCTAAGAGTTGATGGTTCCTTATATTAAGAAATACAAAAAATCCTAAAAACATACTAGGGTTGCAAGTAGACAACACCCAAAAAAGGAAGAATATGAAAAAACCAATCAGCTCCAACTTCCTGCAAAAAAATTGTAGGTTAAACCATACATACAAAAAAAAATCCTTGAACGTGTGATCTTCCCGCAAAAAATGCCAAGACAATCATCCAACCTCCAAATCTACAAAATGAAGAAGCTCCAGGACAAGGGGATAAAGTCGCAAGCGGGTTGGAAACAACAGTGAAAAAGTAATAAAAGTAAACAATTGTGATTAATATAAATAGATAAGGTAGCAAACCAAATGTATGGCATACTATTAGAACCAATTAATGTAGGCGGTTACAGTAGCCTTCTAAGTGATAAAAGTAGTCCAAAAAAATATATATAATTTCCAAAGAAGATGAATTAGAACAGTTATCGCAATATACCAGGAATGAGCTTACTCAAACGTAGAGCCCCAAATTCGAATTGAATATTAATAAGGATCATCAGATAACTAAGGGTATAAAATACACACCAATAAAAGTCCCAGAATTGCAGCAGCCTTGCCACAAAACCACCAATAAATTATCCAAATAGTAGTTAACATCACAACCTCTTGAACAGAAATATAGAATCACTATAGGAAAAATGCCCAAAACCGGCGGTTTTTGCCGGTGGATTGGACGGTTATACCGGCCATTTTTGTATATACTGGTGGCTTTATGGCGGGTATTACACCGCCGGAAAAAATGGCGTAGGAAATGATTTACCGGCGGTTTTACCGATGGCTTAATTAGCCGACGGCGTTCCGGCGGCTTATACCGCCGGTTATTCACGGCTCTGTAACGGCGGTATTCCGACCGATGTACCGCCGGTCAGCCTACCGACGGCTTTCCCGGCGGTCCTTCAACGATGGCGTACCGGCGATTACAACAGGCATCATGAGTTAGATTAACCGCCGGTAGTCGTTTCCGGCGGCTGAGCCGCAGGTTGGCCGCCGGAAACCTATAGCACGTGCAAAAAAAAAATTACAACCTCCCCTCTATATGAGGGAGGTTTACCCTAGATTCTAAAACCTGCACATAAAACAATATATAACAAGATTTGGGCAACACGCCGCTATATTCAATCAACAAGATTTGGGCAACACGCCGCTATATTCACAACAATATACATAAGCACAACCAAACCAAACATTACATATAAACAAAATTAATATGTTCAACCATAAAACATAAGTTCACAAGTTCAGAATTTCACAAATTCATAAAGTCACAATAAACATAAGTCACAAGTTCTACTCCTCATCTATATCCACGCTGTCTCGAGATGTTCGTCGCTGCTCTTCTTCTTGCTTCCTCTGATTTTCAACTCTGTACGATTGCAGCTCTTCTTACATTTCACTTTGAACCCTTCTCATTTCTTCAATCTCTCTAGTCAATGCTGCAACCCTCTGACTCACAGCTTCTTCAACTCCAGTACTTAGATCATAAAATGCTGAGGTGGATGAACTGCCCTCATATGCATAGCCCTGTGAACCCAAGCCATATATCCTCCCCTTAGGTCTTCCACCAACAACATCAGACCAAGTATAATACTCAGAAGTGTGGGCTGATCCAGAAGATGATCCCTCACTAGTGGAATGATGGCTTTCTCGAGCTCGTACAACCATAAAAATAAATTGTAATTTAATATTACAATTAGTTTTATTAAAATAAATTTTTATTCCAAATTTTTTTAAAAAAATTACTCACATGAGGCTTCTTAGCCTTGTCATCAACCCACTGATGATCAACTGGATGTTGATGAGTTCATGTATACAACTCCAGTGGTGTTGGCTCTCGACGAAGGGACTCTTTCTAAAAATTTAAGAAATAGTTATAATAACATAAATATATTTAATACACTAATTTAAAACTCTTACCAGTCGCCGCCTATGTTCCGTATGAGGTACCGATCCACCAGTATAAAGAGAGCTTCCTAAACCTCCATAGTCATAGGCTCTGTTATGTTTATTCTGCTCTCTCATTTTTACAAACTCAGGGGTCGCCCAAGCACTACTCAAATCAGCCCAAAAGCCCTCTCCAATCCAATTAGGATGCTGCCCGGACTTTCTAATGTCCGTGAACATGTCCCTGAAACGGGTCGCTCCTCTCCTCTCAAAATTTATTCTGATCCTCGTGCTGTGCTCAGGCAACCACCTAAATTCTTTATGTAAATATTTAGGCAATAAAAAAAAGATTAGTATAAATTAAATCATATATTTGAAATCATACTAAAAAAAGTATACCTGAAATTCTTCAAACCACATATCTTTAACTGACTTCGGGATCTTCTTTCAGGATAAGTAAGGAGCATCATATTTATTCTTTATTATATCCCGGATCATAAGTATAGATGGCATTGAAGGATTGAAGCTGCAGGTGACTTGTTTGTCAATAACATGTAATATATCAAAATAAAAATAACTTAATAACTTAAATTAAACTTACTTATCGCCCTCAGGCTCAATGTATTGACGCTTATCTGTTGCAGCTGCATGATCGCTAGCGCCAACCTTTAGTGGTCTGGATGGTCCACCTTGTTCATACTGCACCGGATAGGGGTAGTAATATGGGTAGGGGTAAGGAGGACGTGGACCAGTGGATGGACCTGCTACTTGTGATGACGGTGGAGGGTAATATGGATAGAATGGAGAGACATGTGTCTGATCTGGAGAGGGGTAGTGAGGACTCATTGAGGGAAGAGGAAAGTGGCCAGGAAAGTATGGAGGTACAACAGTAGGTGGATCTGACTGACCCTGACCCTGACCCTGCTCACTCGGGGAATGCTGCTGGCTCCTGGCAGGTGGTGGCAGTGGTGGTGTAGGTAGATCTGATGGAACTGAAGGCCCCTCACCTTCCTCAGGCTGTGGCTCTACTAACAGTAATCTTCTTTCGGTGGAACTTTGAGGCAAATGATTTATGAGGAGGATCGTCGCCTGAAGCCATCTACAATATTAAAAAAATAATAATTAATAAAGCATTGTAATAATTAATAAAGTAGGTAATAAATTATGAGAAGCAGTTAATAATGTAGGTAATGAATTACGAGAAGCAATTAATAATGCAAGTAATGAATTATAAAAAATAGTTAATAAAGCAGTTAATGAATTATAAAAAGCAATTAATAAAACAGTTAATGAATTACAAAAAATAGTTAATAAAGTAGTTAATAAATTACAAAAAGCAGTTAATAAAGTAGTTAATAAATACAAGTTGAAAAATAACAATTTTATTTCTTAGAATTCAAAAAGTACTATTCAAAATATTACAAAACATTAAAATTCTACAATTCTAAATTACAAAAACTAATCAGAATCATCAAAACTATTTTCATTGCTCTCAAAGATATCTTCACTTTCATCCTCGTTCTCATCTTCGCCTGAACTAGTTGAACTATTCACATCTTCTAACTCCATTTCAATAGTAGATGTTGTAGTTGCAATCTCCTCAATTTCAACAGGCCTACAACTTGACATCTCATTCTCTTGATGTGCAGTTGCTACAATGTCTATTGATCAATTATTCCCCGTGCTTTTGTTTTTATGACAGCTAACCAATCTTGTTTGTCTCTACGACCACTAGGATATTTGCTGAAATAAACTTGAATAGCTTGACTTGCTAACACAAATGGATCAAACTTCCTGTATCTTCTACTATGTTTTACATCTACTAAATCATACGCAGGATGAACCCTTATGTCTCTATTCTGTACTGGATCATATCATTGACAGTAAACAAGCATACAAAGTTCTCATCTTTGCCTAGGTATTCCAAGTCAAGAACCTCATTCAGAATACCGTAATAATCAAACTTATCTTCTTCATAAGTGTTCCCTCTAACAAATACTCTACAATTTTTAACTTTTCTTCTTTCACTCCACGACTTGATATAAAATCTGAACCCATTCACTATATATATTGGTCAAGGTTTTACTTTTCGCATTGGACCCCATGCTAGTGTTTGCAAACCTTTATCGAAACATTTGTTATCAGTGTTTTGTACCTAGAAATATTTTCAAATATTAGTATTTTTTATAATAAATAAGATTTAAATTTGTAAAAAAAATGTGCTCACATATGATCTAAACCAAGTTGGAAATTTATTTGCAACAGCTTGCTCAATATCTCTCGAATCCATCAAAGACAAATTGCTTACGAAATATCTTGTGACAAATAATACTTTAGTATTTTAAATAAATATTATTAATTATTAACATAATGCAAGAACTTACTCTAAGATTGGCTCAACTTCTTCACAGTTCAATAGTACATATAAATTCGCCGTATTTATTTCTAAATCGTTAAGAAATCTTTCAACACATTTGCCACTAGGCTTTTCTTGCCTTCTAAATACTGATTGTGCAGCATGTGATTGTTCTTCTACATCGAAATCCATGTTATAACCAATTTTTATTCTTATACTTCTTACATGGGGCTCAAAGTAGTATGAGCAAAAGTGAGTTATTTCTTGAGACAAATATGCTTCACATATTGATCCTTCTGATCGTGTTTTATTCTTAATATATTTCTTCAACTTGTTCAAATATCTATTAAATAATTACAATCATCATGAAGTTAATAAAAATATATTATCTCAACTGATTCAAAAATATTAAAGACTTAATAAAAATCTGAACACATTTACCTTTCGAAAGGATACATCCAACGATGTTGTACAGGTCCACCAACTCTAGCTTCATAAGATAGATGGACTGGAAGATGTTTCATAGAATCAAAAAAATTTGGGGGAAATATCTTCTCTAACTTGTAGAGGATGATTGGTATGTTATCCTCGTACCTCCGTAAAGCATCTTCGCTTAGTTTAGATGAACATAAATCTTTGAAGAAAATACTAAGCTCAGTCAACGGATTTGATATGTAATCGGGTAATATAGATACTATAATCGGAAAAAGAACCTCCATAATTATGTGATAATCATGACTTTTGAGTCCAAATAATCTTGCAGATTTCAAGTCAATATATCGGCTTATATTTGATCCATAGCCATCAGATATCTTTAAACCTTTAAATCACGGACATATCGATCTTTTTTGCTCTAACGTGAAAGAGTACGGAGCTTTGGGCTTCATTAGTTTACCGTCAATTGTTGTTACTAACTCCAGATTTTTTCGTCGGCAAAACTCTTTAATGTTCATCCTTGCTTTGACATTATCTTTACTCTTACCTTTAACATCCATAATTGTATTAAAAAAATTGTCCAGAAAGTTCTTCTCAATGTGCATAACATCAAAATTATGCCATATCAAATTAGTTCTTCAATAAGGTAATGTCCAGAAAATACTTTTTTTTATCCAATTATATTCATCACCATAACCCGGAAATTTAGACTTTGATAGCATTGGAAAATCAATAATTGTTGGAATGTCTGAAAGTCTCTGTAGTATATCATCACCACTTCATCTAGGTGGAGGAGGTGACCACTCAATTCTGTTTTTAACAAATGCTTCCTTATTTCTTCGAAACTGGTGATTAGCATATAAAAACATACGATGATATTCAAACCAAATATTTTTCCCTCCATATTTTAATGTGAAAGCTTTACTGTTCTCCATGCAGTAAGGACATGCTAATTTTCTTGCTGTGCTCCAACTAGACAACATACCATAAGTTGGAAAGTCATCGATGGTCCACAGCAAAGTAGCTCGAAGGAGAAAAATTTATTTTGTTGATATGTCATATGTGAGCACTTCTTTTTCCTATAATAATTTGAGGTCATTAATTAATGGTTGCAAAAAGATATCAATTTTTGCTTTCAGAATATGTGGTCCAGGTATAATCAGAGTTAAGAACATGAACAAAGTAGTCATACACATCTCTGGTGGAAAGTTGTATGGTGTTAATATAACTGGCTAACAAGAGTACGACATAGCTGTTTGACTATAGGGAGTAAAACCATCAGTACATAATCACAATCTTATGTTGCGGGATTCAGCAGCAAATAAAGCATGCACTCGATCAAAATATTTCCACGCTTCAGCATCTGATGGATGAGAAAGAACATCACTTTTTGCTATTTTTTCCTTATACCATCTCATATGGCCTACTGAAATCATTGATGCATAGAGTCGCTGAAGTCTTAGAACGATTGATAAATAAAACAAACAGGAATATGACACATCTTTCTTTGGACAATATTGTTTTCCCGAGTTTGACTTAAATCGAGGAGCATTGTAGGTGCGATAAATAACTTCTGCTGTATCATTCTTATAGTATAACATACATCCATTGATACAACAATCAATTTTTATAGCTATGAGACCCAGGTTGGATACTAATTTCTTTGTTCGGTACAAGTCTGAGGGAATTAAATTGCCAGCTGGATTAGTTTCCTTCATATGATCAATAAAGTCATTAAAACACTCACGGGGAATATTATACTCAGTTTTAATACCTAGCATCCTCACAGCAATGGATAATTCCAAATGTGTACTGCAACCATCCCAAATTGGCTTTTGAACTGAATGTAATAACTCAAAGAATTTTTGTGTTTCTGCATTTGGTGGCTCTTTCACACTAAACCTTAAATTATGACATGTTACATCAAAAATAAGGTCTTCATAGGGTCTACTCATTTGATCTTCATCAAATGTTTCATAAGCTGTAGATGAACCGGCATGAGCATCTCTGTGTGGCTCGTACTCGCCATGTGATGTCCAAATCCAATAGTTTGGAAGAAATCCCCTATGATATAAATCAAGCTTCACATCATCGGGCTTGAGGAATGCTATATTTTTATGCTTCGAACATGAACATCCAAATATTTTATCAAACTGAAAGGAAGGTAGTTGAGATGCAACTTGAATGAAAGTTTCAATTCCCTCTATAAATTCAACTGTCAATCCTTTTCGACCCGGCAACAATCTATTATACATCCAATATCTCTCTTCTTGGATAGTCATTTGGACGTTGAAGTAAACGTCACCCTACATAATTATGAAAATATTTATTAGAATACATGCATGTGCAAACGTGTTACAGTTTAGGTGGATGAGTGGATTTAATCATAGTTTAATTTTCAATGAAATTGATCTCCAGAGCAAAGGGCATTAACCCAAAAGAGAACATCTTGCATATGTCTAAATTGCTACCTAAATCATTTATTGAGGTATCATTTAGTGAGGATTTTCTCTTTAAAAAATGGATGTTCAATAGAAATTATGCATCATCACATCAATACCAAAAATATTATTTTCACAACTACATAAGAACCCAAATACTGGTCCACTACTTGCACTACCATGCCTTGATCATCAACTATGTCAATATGTACAACAAAAAACCCAAAGCATACTATTATATTACAATCTATAGGTGCCTACTTTTGGAACCTGATCACTCATCCATGGGCCCTTTGTCCTTACCTCAAATCAACAAGACATGTAGGTATAATATGACATGTATAAAGCCTAGTGAGTTATATGAATCATGCCACAATATTTAATGTATGGTAAAGAAGAGTAATGTATGTGTTGGTTATATTAATAATTGTACATAGTAGTTTAGGCTTATAAAATCATTTACAATAGATCTGTAGTATGGTTGTAAGCTTACCACGATGTTATAGTGTATATATGATTATGCTTATAGTGATTTATGTAAACAATCTAGTGAAGATATTATTATAGAAGTACAACCATGTGACCAACACCATATTAATGTCTTTAAGATTATATCAAGGCAATGAATCCAATCATTATTACATAATAAATATTACAATCTCTACATTCATATTAGCATGTAACATATTAAGACTGCACATTTATATTACAATCCCTACATTCACAATAGTATTAATAGAACATTAACCAATAATAATCATCATATGAATTTTCAAAATGCAATAGAAACATCCACTACAGATACTTTGTAGGTTGTATTGTGGATCAAATGAACATAGCAATATATAGTACCCCACATTAAAAAAAAAAAAAAATAGTACCCCACATAGATTTCATATGCCTTGCAATGCATGGTTAAAACATCATAAGAGTGCAAAACATATAAATGTCTAGTGAGAACAATATATTAAAAACTCTTGTAAATGTCTAGTGAGAACAAATAATCAAAGAAAAACGTTAAAGATTACCTTAAATTCTTGATTTTTCTTCAACTCACACGAAACCTAGGGCAGCCGGTGTGAGATCCGGAGTGAGATCGACGGCGGCAAGAGACAGCAAAGGTTGACCGAGCGAGAGGTGGCCGGTGTGGGGTCGGCGGTCGGAGTTACTTCGTCGGCGACAACAAACCAAGCTCGATCTAGCGAGGGGCGGGCGGAGGCGACGGCAGAGCGACCGAAGCGAGAGAGAGAAGGAAAGAGTAGAAATGAAATGCGAGGTGCGAGTCTGTTCATTTTAGGGCATTTACCGGCGGTATTCCGGCGGTCCGGACCGCCAGTAATATAATTACTTATCAACGGCGGTCCAATCCGCCGTTAAACCGCCGGGTATATTGACGTCCGGCGATTTGCCGGCGGTTACGTGACCGTCGCTAGTACCGGCGGCATAACGTAACAAAATCACCGGTAATAGCCGGCAGTGAAACCGCTGGCGAAACCGCCGTTGAAACCGGCGGTCCATTAACCGTCGGTCAGAACCGCCGGTAATCGACGTTTTTCCTGTAGTGAA
This sequence comes from Dendrobium nobile, assembly GCA_022539455.1. NCBI lineage: Eukaryota > Viridiplantae > Streptophyta > Magnoliopsida > Asparagales > Orchidaceae > Dendrobium > Dendrobium nobile. Next base: position 37,111,332 of record CM039722.1, on the reverse strand, counting down.
TATTGAAGGGGTGAGAGTCCCACCACCCCTAGCAAATAACACCACTTCACAACTTCCTCCAAACATCCCTCCACCTCCTCCAAAATAAAGCAGATGTCATCGAGAAATTAAAATGGATAAGCAAAATAGAGAACCAGTTACCCAAGATGCACAAATTAGCAGAAAATAAAGAAACAATAACTGGTGGCATAAAAAACATGCCCATAGAAGTCCAGAAGGGTAGCAAATAACCCAAAAAGCCACCAACAACTTATCCTGATAACAATTAGCATCCCAACCGCACAAAAATATATAAAATTAAAGGGAAGCGATTCCCACCACCACCAATAAATAATACAACTCCACAACCCCTTCAAAATAGCCATCCACATTCTCCAAAACAGAGCATAAAACACCCATAATACAAAACGAATAAGTAAACCATAGAAATAGAGACCCAATAAGTAGCTACGAGCAGAAAACAGAGAAATAGAAATGAGAAAATAACACCAGAAAGAACCATCAAACATTACGTATATAAGGAGGTCTGCATTTGTCCAAATTAACCAAGCCTCTCAACAAAGTGGGAATATTAGAGACATCAAACTCCTAAAAATTATTAATTTGACCCCCAAAATTAGCTAACCAATCCACACAAGAGTTACCTTCTCGATAAATATGAGAAATAGAGTAGTTAAGAGCAACGAGAGAGTGCTTAATTTTTCTAATAAAATAGAAATCATGAGGATTACCATCTGAATTAATAACTTAGCATCAACCTCAATAGCCGCATGCTCCATCCCCAATCTATGACAAATATCCAGCCCACGGGATAAACCCATCAACTCAGTAGTAGTCACAGTACATAAATTAAGCGGACCAGGAAAAGAATATATAACATCACCATAGTAATTGCGAATAATGCCACCCATCCCAGCAAAAATAGTCCCAACCGAACCATCAGAGTTAAGCTTAACATAATGGTGGGAAGGGGGGGTTTGATCCACCTCACAACACACTCAATTTTTTCCACCAGCCCACCATGTTGAGTTGTTATGAACCTGATTCAAATTTCCTTATGCTATGTGGTTGTATTGCCAACTGCAAACATTCTTGGCTGTGGCAGTTCTCCACTCCAAGACTCCTTCACAAGCTGCCCATCCTTTCAATGAATGTTTGATGCCCTTTTGCAGCTTTTCTACCTTTAAAGCTAGATCCATGACATCATGCAATGTTTAAAAGGGTTGTAATTGCACCACATTTGCAATAGAATGTTATAATCCTCTCAAGAATATTCTTATAATATTTTTAAAGGGTCTAACAAATCGCATTTGAGAGATAATTGTTTGAACTCAACAACATATATACTCTTCCACCATGAGCTGGTTTTGTTGGAATCAATGCAATTTCAAGAATATGTTAATACCTTAATGATATTAAAGTTAAACAATCTTGCTTCGTTTTCATTTGTCTGGTAAGAAACTTATTTTGACTATCAGCTCATAGAATTTTGATGTTGTTTGATTCCTTAAATGATTTTATTCAATTTCAAATTATGCTTTCGAATATTAGACTTAGACTTCGTTTGAGACTGCTTCCGTAATGTTTCAAAGGCAACTTTCTACTAAAAAATTTTTTGGTTCAAGAGATTTTTATACTAAAAAATAACTTATAAAACAATAAGAAAGCTATCACAAATGAAGCCTTTGTCTTAGCATTATATTCTTATTGGTGAATCACATAATTTCATTGATTAATATTCTAATTTAAATCTGGAATATTAATAATTGTCAAATTTTGTATTTAATATGCTGATTTTTTTTTGTGAAAAATCAAGGCTAATATTATCAAATATAAATTAATATTAAATTATATAGATATTTTGGTTGATTTTCATACTAGAAGAATAAGATAAAAGATGCTTGTGAAAAATTACATTTCAAAAGTATACTTAGGCTTTATTTAGGACGGCTTTTTTATTGCTTCTTGAAGCAATTTTTTAGTATCAAAATTTTAATTTTTGTACTAGAAACTATTTCAAGAAGAAACAAAAATACCGTCCCAAATGAAGCCTTACTATAAATAAAAATCATTTTTTGATAAATTAAGTAGCATACAAGTAGGACAAAAAAAAAATCTTTGTTATCAGAATGAGAAATTTACATTTATTCATGCAAAGATATTATTAATTTTCTAAATTATACGCAATGAAAAATTTTGATGTTGTCTTGCCATTGTCTCGCATATGTTCACATTGAATCTACTTTGTCGTATAAAAAAATTTATTTTTTTCCTCAAATAAAGAAAAAATTATCTCATGGGAACTAGAGCTACACTAGGAACTGTTGCGCAGACTGATAAGACCGAGGGGTAACAGTCATTGACGAGGGGGGTGAGAGAGGAAGGGTTCCTGATATGCTTGGGGAGCAAAGGTAAGGACAGAAAGAGCAACGTCAGTAGACGCTGTGGGTGTTGAATGGGTGGACGACTATACTCTTCCACTCATCCTAATAGACCTCTCTCTCTCTTCAAAAAAATTCCTTCCACCTCGACCTCTCCCTCTCTCTCTCCCTCTCTCTCACACATAAAATTCCTTCCACCTCTTTCTTTTCTTCTCCTTCATCATCTCGTTTATCCTCGATAGATCTCTCTCCAAGAAAATACCACCGTTAGAGCAGTTTTTCTGATCTCCTTTTTCCTGTGTTTCTGTTTTAATCAGAACTCAATAGCTTTACAAGGACTGCCTTATTTCTGATTTCTTATAACTTGGGTCAGTACGGTACCTTAGTTCATCTGTTTGCATGATTAATTTGATCAACAGGATTTGATGCAGTTCCTTCTGCAGGTATAGTAGTTTAGTCCCTTCATGTTTTCTCCTCCTTCTCTGATTTCTTTTTGTTTAATTCTATTCAATAATCCTATTGTAATTTAGATCTGAATCTTTCTTCTTCTTATATACACGCATAAGGAATGATTGCTAATTAATTACCTTTTAATTTTCTCTTGCAGAATGGAGGTATATCCCTCGGATTCATTCCAGGCTTTTGAGTACTAATTAGTGCGCCTTTCCTGAGCTCCGGATTCCTTCTTCCCCCTACTCTATTAATTTTATTACACTCATGCATATATAGATCTGCCTTTACTGCCTAAACTTCTCTCTCTCTCTGTCTCTCAATACCCCAACCGATCTTTTCACTTCACCACAGCAAACCAACCATTGCTTGATAATGATGAAAGGTCTCATAATCCCCTCACAGCACCAGCTACTCGATGAAAACATGTCGAACCTAACCTCAGCCTCCGGCGAAGCCAGCGTTTCCTCCAACCAACAGTCCTCCTTCGCATCCCCGAACCCTAACCCTAACCCGCAACCTGCAAAGAAGAAACGCAATCTTCCAGGCAATCCAGGTATATATATATATTTATTTCAATTACTACGCGTCCATACTTCATCTTTACTCTTCCCTGAAACAAGCTATGTATTAATCTTACTCCAGACCCTGAAGCCGAGGTGATAGCTCTATCCCCAAAGACACTGATGGCAACAAACCGGTTCATCTGCGAGATCTGCAACAAAGGGTTCCAACGAGACCAAAACCTTCAGCTCCACCGGCGAGGCCACAACCTTCCTTGGAAGCTCAAGCAGAGAACGAGCAAGGAAATGAGGAAAAAAGTCTACATCTGCCCCGAGGTCACGTGCGTCCACCACGACCCTTCCCGTGCTCTCGGTGACCTCACCGGCATCAAGAAGCACTTCAGCCGTAAACACGGCGAGAAGAAATGGAAGTGCGATAAGTGCTCTAAGAAGTACGCCGTACAATCCGATTGGAAAGCCCATTCCAAGATCTGCGGCACGCGTGAGTACCGCTGTGACTGCGGCACTCTCTTCTCTCGGTAATTACAAATTAATTACCCATGATGTGCTAGCTTCTTCTATGTTTATTAATTATGAAGACTTAATTTGCAGGAGAGATAGTTTTATAACCCACAGGGCTTTCTGCGACGCGTTAGCCGAGGAGAGCGCGAGGACGATGACGGGTACTGCGTTGGCAGCTACTCAGCACCCACTGCTCTTTTCGACGAATCAGCCTCTTGAAGCTGCGATGCAGTTTCCTCATTTGATGAGAGCGGGGGCTGAGGGCGGGGGGCAGAGCTTGCAAGAGCTTACTCTGAAGAAGGAAACACAGCAGCCAACTTTCCCGGCATGGTTGGGAGCTACAGCTTCCCTTAATCAACTTGACATTCCATCTACTATTTATACCTCAAGGATGGAGCAGGAGTACTCGCAGGAGAATCATCAGGCGAATGGTTTGGCTCATCATTTAATTCAAGGACCGGCGGCTCCGGCACACATGTCGGCCACAGCTCTGCTGCAGAAGGCGGCGCAGATGGGTGCAACGATGAGTAGGCCTACGTCGGTGAATTCACAGATGGCTGGCCATAATAATGGGAATATTGTCAACCCTCATGCTTCAGGTGGTTCTGGTGTGTTCGGGCTAGGATTATCTAGTTCTAATCACAACGAAAATATTGGAGTGAATGGGTCAACAGCAGGTGCTAGTCCATTTCTGCATGATTTGATGATAAATTCTCTTCCACAAGCTGGTTCTGGATTTGAATTGGGGTCATTTGAGGAGCATTATGGGGGCGGTGGGAATGATGGAATGACCAGAGATTTCTTAGGATTGAGAGCATTTTCACACAAGGACTTGTTTAATTTAGCCGGGTTTGAGACTTGCATGAGTAATTCTTCTTCATATGAGCATCAGAATAAGAAGCCATGGCATGGTAACTAAGCTAGCTTCTGTGTTCTACAACTGGTATGAATGCTATGATTTTTTTCTTTCTTTTTTTTTTCTTTAAAGAAGAGAGGAAAGAGGGAGCTAGCTGTCAACTGGTTACTTCTATGTTGTTTACTATTTACTATATATTTCTGTCTTTTTCCTTTTGTCCAAATGGGTGAAAAGCTGGTTCCTTCCTGCTTCCACCCATCACTCATTTTGTGGCAGCTATCAGAAAACTCATAAGCAGCTAGAGTAAATAGTTGGTACCTTGAAATAGTTGTTGTTGTATGAATGTCATTGCTTTTATCTGTGTAATAAACCTTGTTAATTATATACTCTTTTCATGCTAAGCTTTGAAATATGTTTATATAGTTTATTTTAATGTTATTGTTACTACACAAAATGCTTTGTAAGTTGAATGAACAAATAAAATTTTTTCATTATTTTAGGGTAATTTTTTTTTTTGCAAAGTTTTCATAAAATCTTTTTTTTTTTTCTAGAAAGTTTTTATTTTTATTTTTTTGAAACTCACTTGTCTCCCCTATATATACCTCCAAAGGAAATATCTTTTCATTGCCTGATATATTATGTTAATAATTGTTATTAGTCCTCATTTTAGAAATAAAATATCTGTGTCAAATAGTTTGGTTGAATATATTTGTTTCATTTTCATAGATACATAGAGTATATATATATATATATATATATCCCTTTTTTATTTACTATAAAATATATTTTTATACAATAATTTTTTTATGAAAAATAAATCAATAATTATTTTGTTAGTTCAAGAAATATTTTATGATTTTTAATTTCCTAATATAATTAATATTTGACACTTATTTTCTTAGTTAATAAAATGCTTAAATAAAAATTAAATTCTCCAATAATAAATAGAAATAATTTGCATTATAAGAAGGTGCTAGAAATACTAATCAATAATATAATTAAAGATAGCATATATATAGATAATTTAGTAAATATGATATTATGGTAAATAATTACAATTAAACGAATTAACATTGTATGTCGAATTTTTAATTATTTCTCAAAACATTGGGTAATCTTATGCACAATGAACTACACATGTCTATCTAATTATTAGATTATAGATTAATAACATTATTATTTAATAGAATTTACATTTATTGGATATATGATGATTATAAAAATAACTATAACTATTATAAGTCTGCATTATAATACAATAATTTTAAATTGCTTGGATACTAAGGATTTGTATGGGATAGCTGTAGTACTATATCAAGTTGATTGTAAAGTTGCTATAGGAAAAATAACTTCATTATTCTTGTAGAAAAAAAAAATATTTTTCACCATAGAAATTTTTTGAGAAAAAGACATGAAAAAATAACCTGAAAGCCAAAAGTCAAATGAAATTGTGATTGTTATCTGAAAAGTAAAACATGGAAAAAATTGTTCCAAAGAAACCTTAAGTATGTCTATTAAAGATAACATTACAAGAGTTTAATCATATTTTGTTGTAATAGGTGACTAAATAACCATCTTTAGCCACAAAAAAAGTTGATAAATGAAACTATAGCACTATTAACAGAAAATCTAAGGATAAAATTGTGATTATTAATTTGTTCTTTTAACTCAATTTTAAAAGAAACATTTGACTTAAAATTAATTTAATTTTTTAGTCGCAATATTTCAAATATTATAATTGTGTTTATAAAAAAAATTTATGTTTTATTATTTATTATAATTTTATTTGGATTTTTTAATATTATTCCTAAGATTACGTTATCTAACTTGTAATAGTATTTACCATGCAATGTTTGTCACAATGACATCACATAACAATATTCTTTGTTTTAGATCAGATGCATATCTGAGACGAGCTAATGTGAGTTCAAACTCTTTACGGAATTAAGAAAAATGTGAGAAATTGAAAAGTTATTGGTTCATTGTTTTGTTGTAAAGGAGTTATAACTTTATTACCATTTCTTTATATAGGAGAGTCTATTGCATAGCTATAAGCATTTAGTTATTTATTAATTTATATAATATTTTATACACATTAGTTCACAATAATATGTAATAATCAAATACACTATTTTTCTAGTCTTTGATTCCCTTCAAATGTTTTTTTTTTTTCAATCGTCTTTCTTGAGAGAATATTTAAGTACTCTAAATCCTCTAATAAATAACCATCCATGCATAAACAAAACTCTTTTGATGGACGATTAACACAAAGCTTTATGTATTAATAGGTGTTTATCATATTATTAGAAAGACTTTTTACCTGTGATCGACATTAACTAAAATTTCTCCATCCTCTCTTTAGATTTAAGATTCTCTTCAAAAGGTTTTTACAGCCACTTTTTTTCGAAGTTCATTTATCCTTAGGTTCCTGTGCTTAAGATTACTTAATCTACTTGTAATGTCTCTTCTTCCTCTCTCTCTCTCTCCTCTGTCTCACTCACGGGAGATTCGATCTCGGGTTCATGTGAATGCTACTTTCTTGGGTTCAGTGCAACGAAATTGAAAGGTAGCACGAAGGAGGAACATTCATGGTAAATAATGAAGACAAGGACCACGCCACATGCTACTGTTTTGGAATTGTTATTTAGCCTGGAATGGGCATCTCTTATAGATTTAAACTTGTTAATTCCAATGAGCTGCTACTGCTGATCTACATGCCGAATGTTCGTTTTTATCCCAGAAATGCAAATTTAATGCGGGGTCATTACTGCAGCCGATCAAGAAATAGGGCTCTGATAAGTCAAGTTTGGTCATTTTCTATGGAGTAATCTTACATTGCTAAATGGATTTATATATAAAAAAAACCATGTCATTTATCATTCATTTTTGTTTTGTCACCTTTAATATAGATTCCCTTAGCATTTTGTTGGGTTTTTGTGAAAGCAACATAGTAGACCAATGCTTTTTTTTTTTGAGGCTTCGCTTGGGATGACTTTATTATTGCTTTTTAAAATTAAGTTTTAGTTTTAAAAATTAAAATTTTTTACTTAAACTCTGCTTTAAGAAGAATAAAAAAGCCATTTCAAACGAAGCCTTAGTCTCAATTTGATATGTCGGATACTGCCTGTAGTGATGAAAGATGTGAATGATCAAAGCTAAGTATTTTTTAGAAAAACTTCATAGTTAAAACTTAAATTTTGACTGTTCAAGAAACTAAAGCACTTCACCTTTTATTCATGAATTTACCATTAAACACTACAGGAAAATCGCTTATTACCGGCAGATTTTCCGCAGAAAATTTTTTCATTTTCTGGTGGATTTGGAAGTTTCCGACGAACTTCCGGCAGAAATTCTTTTCGACGGTAAATCGAGCGTCGAAAAAATCTTCCGACAAAAAAATACGCTGGACAGAATAAATAAAATTCATGAAAAAAAAATACTGCCGGCTAAAGCCTTTGAATTTTGCTAGTGAATATTTAAATATCAAAATTCTTATCCACCTCAGGTTTGCTTCACAACTTGGATCTTCGATTGTTCTACATCCTTTGAATTTTGCTAGTGAATATTCTTACACCCCTCTTCCCTAGTTAATAGGATCACCCCATGTTTCAAAATAGAATTTTCTTTTTATATAATTTTGGGTTGAATGAGGTCCTTTCGAACAAAAATAAATAAATTGAAAAATCGTTACATTAAATTGGAATACTTTGTAAGAAATAAGATGACATCTAGGATGAACTAATGCCTTAGGATGGACATCGGCCCTCTAAATTATTGTTAGTTCCCTATAACATTAATCTGAGTTTTAAAATTTTATTTGACTAGTTGGTCAACATGGATTTCTATAATATTTTTTCGAGTGTTACAATATGTTTGACACTAAGACATGATTGGCTAACATTAAGTTAGTGATTAGCTGACCTATATCTTGAGCATATGCGATCTTTCTTGATTTCAAGACCTTTCAATCCTATTGATTTGGCTTAATGACCCACTATAAGTGCAGATTTCAAAACAAATACAATTAAAAGTTACTAGGGTGTCATTTTATTTACCAAATTCTTATAAGATTTTATCCTTTGGCAGCTACATGCTTGGGATGTGATTCCCTAGGATCTAATGGAAGGATTATAAATCATAATCCCGTAGTTATAGGTCAAACCATTATTAGAGACAACAAGAGCTACTATAAAATTCAAATTAAAAAAACAAATAACTCAATGTATCTCATTTCATTAAAATATATGTACCTTAATCCAGCTCAAGAAGTTCTTCGCATAATAATAATTAAACATTGGATTTCAAAATATTACCTGTTTCACTAAAAGTATGCTTCTACCCTTTTCTACTATACTAGACATTTTAATTTTCTTGAAATATCAAAAAATATCGTAGGATGGGCATAACAAATTTGGTAGACCTCTCTCCCAACCCATCATAATATCAATAGTAGTTAATTATTTAAATAAATACAATGATGTGTAAATAATAAATAAATTAATAATAAAATATGACTTATGATTTTAAAACCCGATTTGCACCTTTCAAGTCACTTTCTCAGAGGGTTCAGATGCATTATAGAACACTTATTATCATAGGTTCACTTGTACTTAACTTTCATATTTGATCAAGGTTCATTCAAAATATTTCTTATACTAAACTTATTGAAGTATTAACATATGTATCTTAATTTATATCTTAATTTACTCAATACTGCTAAAATTAATCTTGCTCATCTTCATGATCAAGAGGAAATTTTCTGGAAACAAAAAGCTAATGTTAAATTTACCACTGAGGGGGATAGAAATACCAAGTTCTTTCATGCTATTGCTAATAGAAATAGATCTAAGAACTTCATTTGTAAAATTATGAACGACGATGGTTCTTTTATTGAGTCGGATTCTTCTATTGGTAATTCTGGTGTGGATTATTTTAAGGATACTTTCAATGATAGTTTTTGCAATTCCTCTATTACTAATCCTGCTATTATTCCTAAAATCATTGATGATAATGATAATATCCTGCTGTGTTGCCCTCCCTCTGAGTTGGAGATTTACAATGTTATTATGGATTTAAATGGTGATTCTGTTGCTGGTCCAGATGGTTTCACGACTAAATTCTTTCAAAAAACGTGGAGTATTATTAAGAAAGATATTATTGATGATGTTAATGATTTCTTTGTTGGTAATCCTTACCCTAAGTTTTTTACTTCTACGAATATTGTTCTTATTCTGAAAGTCAATAGGGCTAACAAGTGGAAAATTTTTAGACCTATTAGTCTTTGATCTTTTTTCAATAAGCTTATTTCTAAAATTATTTCTAATCGTCTAGTGAACATCCTTCCTAGAATTATTTCCATTAATCAAACGGGTTTCGTGAAAGGTAGAAGTATATTTGACAATGTCTTGCTTTACCCAAGAGATGGCTCATGAGATCAATACCAAGTCTAAAGGTGGAAACATTATTGTTAAGCTGGACATTTCTAAAGCCTATGATAATCTCAACTGGAATTTTCTTTATAAAGTGCTCTCTTTATTTGGCTTTAGTAATGTTTTCATTAACTTGATTAAAAACAGAATTGAGAACTGCTACTTTTCTGTTATCATCAATGGTAGGAACCATGATTTTTTCAAATCTTCTAAAGGATTAAGACAAGGTGATAATTTATCCCCTGCTCTTTTTATCATTGCGATGGAATTTTTTTCTAGGGGTATTGATGATTTATATTTAAGGAATCCTAAATAGGGGTGTCAATATTTGAACCGACCCGAAAACCCGACCCGGACCCGACCCGGAAAATCCGGGTTGGACCCGACCCGTTTGATAAACGGGTCGGGTTCGGGTTCTCTAATTCGACCCGTTTGATAAACGGGTCGGGTTCAGGTTGACCCGGCAACCCGCCGGGTCAACCCGCAACCCGTTTATTTAAAAAAAATGAATTTTTTGCTGCCTGACCGCTGCCCGCTCTGCCCTGCCCCCTGCCCGGCCGCTGCCCTGCCCGGCTGCCCCCTGCCCGGCCGCTGCCCTGCTCCCTGCCCGCGTGCCGCGTGCCGAGATCGGCTGCCGCGCGAGTGCCGCGTGCCAAGATCGGCTGCCGCGCGCGTGCCGAGAAGCGGAGCCGCTGCCACGTGCCGCTGCGGCGCTGCCGCCCACGTGCCGAGAGCAGCTGTCGCCCGCATGCCGAGAGCGCTGCCGCCCGCGTGCCGAGAGCAGCGTGACGCCCATGCCTTCGCCGCTGCCGCCCGCACAGTCGCCGCTGCCCCGCGCCGTCGCCGCTACCGCCCCCACCGTCACCGCTGCCCCGCTGCCGCGCGTCACCCACTGCCGGGTCGCGGGTCGAGTCGGGTCAACCCGGCAACCCGGCCGGGTCGGGTCCGGGTTGAAATGCTCGACCCGTTTTTGCAAACGGGTCGGGTTCGGGTTGACCCGTTTAGATCCGTGTCGGGTCGGGTTCGACCCGAACCCGACGGTTCGACCCGAACCCGACGGGTTGACCCGAATTGACACTCCTAATCCTAAACTTTATTATCGTACTATTCATGGTATTCCTATTTCTCATCTTAGTTTTGCTGATGATTTCATACTTTTCTCTAATGGTTCTATCAATAATATTAAATTGTTGCATAATTTTCTGGATTACTTCAATAAGGTTAGCGGTTTAGCTATTAACAAGGAGAAAAGTTCTTTCATTGCTGGAAAAACTATTAACAAGGAAAGGATTTTGGCCATTCAAAGATGCTGTGGCTTCCATTCCAAATCGTTGCCTATTACTTATTTGGGTACCCCTATTTACAAAGGTAAAAAGAGAAGTTTGTTATTTGAAGATATTTTTGCTCATTTTCAGAGAAAATTAAATCATTGGTCCTCTAACTTCCTTTCTTATGGTGGGAGATTGGTTCTTATTAAATCTGTGTTAAATTCTATTCCTATCTACTTATTTCATACTCTTCAACCTTCTGCTACTATATGCCTTAGAATTGAAAGATTGATTAACAAATTTTTTTGGGGATCTAAGTATAGTAATGGTATTCGTTGGTCTTCTTGGAACAATATTTGTGGTGAGCTAAAAGAAGGTGGATTAGGTTGTAAAAATTTAACGGATTTATCTCAGACTTTCTCTCATAAACTTTGGTTTTCTTTTAGAACTAATTCCAGTTTATGGGCCCATTTCATGCTTGCAAAATACTATAAAAACCTTCATCCCTTACTTGGGGAGTACAAAACCTATGACTCTCATACTTGGAAAAGACTTTGTAAAATTAAATGGAATGTGGAGCAAAACATCAAATGGGGTGTTGGTAAAGGCAATATTTATTTTTGGCAAGATAATTGGTTAGGCACTTCTTCTATTGACAATCTTTTACATACCAATTCTCTTGATAGTACTAAAGTTTCTGAATTTTTTTTGAACGGTGGCTGGAATATGAACAAACTGTTAGATTATTTACCTATTTCTATCATTGATATGATTGTTAGAATTCCTTTAGACTTATCCTGCAATGATAAAATCTTGTTCAAGCTTTCCTCTTCGGGTAAATTCCAAATTAGAGATGTTTGGGACACCTTCAGAGAACATTATGTTTCTAATTTTAATTTTGCTAATTTATGGCATCATAATATTCCTGTCTCTTATACTATTTTGATTTGGAGATGCATTAAAGGCTTCATTTCCGTGGATGATCTTCTTCAGAAAAAAGGTTTTAGCTTTCCTTCCAAATGTCATTGCTGTTCTAATATTGAAACGGTTAATCACCTTTTCGTTAATGGCTATATTGCTCAAAAGGTTTGGTATCATTTTTCTACCTTGGCTAACATCAAGTTGAATTCCAATATGAATGAGTTATCTAGTATTATTAGTGGGTGGATGATTAATTCTAAAGGCCATATTCTTAATTTATTACCTATTCTTATTATTTGGCACATCTGGAAGGCTAGAAACGAAGCGAAATATAATGGTATTAAGATGAATGTTGATGGTATTATTTCTGCTATTAATTGCAAAGTTAGACATATTTTCTCTTGTAAACTCCTTTTGGCCAAGCATTTTAGCAATTGTAAAGGTTTTGCTGCTACTATTGGCATTCAGTTGGGTGATACGTTTTTAACTGGTTTTGATAAAACTGTTTACTGGGTCAAACCGACTTATCCTTATGTTAAATTAAATTCTGATGGCTCTGTTAAAAATAATTGTGCGGGTATGGGAGGAATCATTCGGGATCATTTTGGCAATGCTCTTGCGGCTTTTGCTGGTCCTCTCTTTAACTGCTCGGTCATTACTGCTGAACTCAATGCTCTTTCTTATGGTATCGAAATCTGTACTACTATGGGTTTTAATTTCATCTGGATTGAGGTGGATGCCCAGCTTGTTGTCCAAATCATTAACGATCAGGTGATTGGAAATCCTAATAATTGCTATCTCATTAGGAAGATTAAACAGTTATTATCTTCTATCAATTACAATATTTCTCATATTTATCGTGAGGCTAATGCTTGTGCGGATTGGTTAGCCAATTGGGGCTGTTTGTTGGATAACAGTCAGGATTTAAACATTAATGATTTACATCCTGCTCTTAAAGGCATGATTAATCTTGACAAAACTGCTTTACCTTATATCAGACACCTTTAGCTATTTGTTTTTTTTTTACAATTTTTGTTAGACATTCTGTTTGGGAATTCCTTAATTGTCATTATGATCTTTATATAACCAGTTTTGATATTTACATTAAGCTCAATCTCTTGGTTACCCTGTTCTGGTTTTTCGATCACCACCTCTTCTTCAGTGTTCGTTGCTGCAGTTGCTAGCTTAACTCTGTTTCTTTTGTTAAGTTTTTTTACTGGAGAAATGCTGGGTGGGATTTAAACGGGAATTTTTATGATAACTTCAAGGCCTTGAGAATTATGTTGCTTTATTTCTTCATCCTGGTGTGCTATGGTGTTCTGGGGGATTGGTTTTTTGGGAAGCTGCAGCTGTTTTCTATCTTCTATCCTTATGTGACTAAATGTGTGCTCTACTGGTTTAAGGTTACCCAGTGGTTCTGTTTTTGCTGGTTTGGCATTTTGACCTTTACTGTTAAGGGTTGGTTTTATAACACCTGCTCTATTATTAGCTTATTTTTTCAGATTCAAATTTTGGTTATGCTATACCGATTTTTCGCTATACAGAGAATATCTCTTCGATTACCAGGTATATTTATTTGGGTTTATACTTTGCTTTTGCTTTTTTCTTCTTCTTTTTTGCAGGAATATTGAGCTGAATGATTCTAAACGGATCTTCCAATTTTGGGTGCTGTATCTTTACAGCCCGTGTCTTTATTTATGTTCTTTTTGTAATCATAGGTTAAGGACCCACTAGCTCTTAGGTTTTCTTTACTTCTTCATTGTAGCTCTTTCGAGCATTAGCGAGCTGGAGGGTTCTTTTAAGGACTTTTGTAACCGTTTTTTTATAATTAACGCGTAAGCCCCTACCGGGGGTTTTAACAAAAAAAAGAAGAAGTATTAACATATGTAAGGAAAGATTAAAATGCACATGTTATGATACATACTTATAACTCCACTTTCACTTATACCTCTATTCAACCTACCACACACCTGCTTAGGGCATTTCTAGGGTTTTTCTTACTCCCTCCCTCTCCGTGCTTTTCCGAAGGGGGTTTTTGGGCAATCGTTTTGCTCTCGTCTCTGCTGGTGTTCGAGCTAGTTTTTGGCCCTTTAGAGCCTTGCCGCGATGGCGGGGGTTTCCTCCTCAACTCCTTGGGGATATGTCGCTTCTCAGACTCAAGATCCAAACAAAGGCTTCTTCAACTTAAATTCAGAGGTTCCTTCTCCCACTAAATCTAGATATTTTAAAGACTTTCTTTCTGGATCGGCAGGTGATATCTTACCTTCTCTTACTCAAACTATTTTTAATGGAGTGCCAGCTGTCTTGATCTCTGATGATGAAGTTTTAAAACTTGCTTCCCCCTTTCGTTTTACTCTGGTTGGTAAGTTCTGTGTCCGGCGTCCTAATCTTGATGTAATTCGAGCTTTCTTCAGAAATCTTAAGCTTATGGGTTTTTTTTTTCTATTGGTTTACTGAATTCTAAACATGTTGCTATACAACTTTCAAATGATCTGGACTATAGTCATGTTTTTGCCCGTAGATCTTATTTCATACTTAACTGTCAAATGCGTATTTTGAAGTGGCCGCCTTTCTTTGATGTCAAAGAAGAATCTCTGATAGTGCCTCTCTAGATTTCTTTTCCGAATCTCAAACTTCATTTTTTTAATTCTAAAGTCTTGCATGCTCTTAGTTCGATATTTGGTCGGCCCTTATAAATGGATCAAGTTACTGCCTCTAGAACCAGGCCGTCGGTGGCTCGGGTTTTAGTCGAAGGTGACATTACTAAGAAGCATGCAAAGGATGTCTGGGTTAGATCTAAAACTTTTAGTTATTTACAAAAGGTCGAATTTGAAAATGTACCTGATTTTTGTAACCACTGTAAAGCCCATGGTCATGCGATGTCTGAATGCTTTAAACTTCATCTGGAGCTTAAGAAAGTTTCCAACAACTCCACTAGAATGGTGGGAAATACGGCTGTCACGAACAAAAAAGCTGAGTTCATGACTCCTATAACTCAGGGTGAAAACCATTCCAATGTTGAGAGGGTTGGAAATGATCCCATCATAGCCTCGAATAATATAGCGGTTTTGGATAAATCTCCTAGCATCTCTCCTGTGAAAGAGTTGGTTGATAATGAAAATCATAGTAAAGAAAGTTAAGAAATTCCTAATACTGTTATTTCAGTTGACTCTATGCTTAATAATGTTGAATCTCCAAATCTTATGCTTTTTCCTAAAAATATTGATAAGGGTAAGGAGTATTTGGAGGAATACGAAGAAGGGGAATATATCCCTAGTAAAAATCCGATTAATTATGTGGAAAATTTTGATAATAAAGGTAGTGGGGAGGTTACTTCTTCATCTGCTTCTATTGAGAATGGTAAAACCAATGAGGACAATGGCTTTCCCAAAGTGCAAAAGAAAAACAAAATGTCAAAGTCACATTACTGGATACCCCTCGTTCTACTAGGGCTCAAAATAATATCAAAGGTTCAAATGATTAAAGCCCTTATTTGGAATGTGAGAGGGATTGAGAGGTCTGATTCTAAGACTCATGTTAGGAATTTATGTCGTGTGCATAATATTTACTTTCTGGTTTTACTTGAACCTTTTATCTCTTCTGATAAAATTGCTTCCATTGCTTCTCGTTTGGGTTTTCATAGTAGTTTTGCTAATTGTTCTAATAAAATTTAGATTATGTGAAAAAATCATTTTAATGTTACTGTTATTTCTTATTTTCAACAAGTTGTTCATGTCCAAATTTCCTATAACAATTTTATTTTTCGTGCTTCTTTTGTGTATGCAGCTTCTACTAGACTGGGTAGATTTCCTCTATGGGAGTGCTTATCTGATTTTGCTCACAAGTCTAATGGCCCTTGGTGTGTAGGTGGTGACTTTAATATTATTTCTAATGCTAGTGAAAGGAGAGGGGGGAACCCTCCGAATGTGAATGCTATTGATGATTTTAATCATATGATTTCTAATTACAATTTAACTGACATTGGTTTCAATAGCAGTTCTTTTACTTGGAGTAGATTTAAGATGTGACAAAGACTCAATAGAATCCTTTTCAATAATGATTGAATCACTAAATTTAATATGACTCAAGTTCAGCATTTGAGTAGAACCTTATCTGACCATGCGCCCCTGCATTTGAATGTCTTTGAAAACAACTTGAAGGGTTCCTTGGCTTTTACATTTCAAAATATGTGGATTAATCATGCTGATTTGTTTAATGCAGTGGCGAATAATTGGCATGCCACTGTCTTTCCTGATAACAATATTCATGGCATGGCTAGGCTCTGGGCTAAATTAAGTAGACTTAAACAACTCCTTAGATGGTGGAATAAGCATATCTTTTAAAAATATTTTTGATAATATTAAGGAAGCTGAAGAAAAGGTTTTGGTGGTGGATAAGTTATTTCTGGTCAATCCCTCTAGTGATAACCTATATAATCTTGATAATTCTAAACTTCATCTTTTCCATTAATTTGCAAAATCACGAAGAAATTTTTTGGAAACAAAAGGCCTCTACTTCTATCATTTTGGAAGGAGATAGAAATACTTCTTTCTTTCATGCTTTAACTAATAAAAATATAATTAAAAGTCATATTCACAGGTTGGTTGATAACCAAGGTTGTGTTTATGATATGAAGGATTCCATTGTTACATCGGGTGTGGAGTATTTTAAAGATATTTTTAATGCTTCCAATCCTATTATTCCTATTACTAACTCCAATGTCATCCCTAAACTTGTGAGTGAGGAAGACAATCATTTTCTTACTTAACTTCCTAAGAAAGATGAGATTTAGAGCTCTATAAAAGGCATGAATAGGGATTCTATGGCTGGGCCTGATGGTTTTACTACAAAATTTTTTATTAAAACTTGGGATATCATTAAAACTGAGGTGGTGGAAGCTGTGCTTGATTTCTTTAGTGGTAATCCTTATCCTAAATTCTTTTCCTCCACTAATATTTTCCTTATTCCTAAAAAAGATAATACTACTTATTGGAATGATTTTATACCTATTAGTCTTTGTACTTTCTTTAACAAACTTGTGTCTAAAATCATCGCCTCTAGATTATCTTTAATTTTAACGAGACCAAACTGGTTTTGTTAAAGGCAAGAGCGTTTTTGATAATATTTTGTTAGCTCAAGAGATGGTTCACGATATTAATGCTAAAGGTACTAGAGGTAACATCCTTTTTAAACTCGATATTACTAAGGCATATTATAATTTGAATTGGGATTTCCTTTATAATATTTTGTCTCTGTTTGGCATTAATCAGTATTTTCTTATGCTTATTAAGAATAGCATTGAAAACTGCTTCTTCTCTATTATTAAATGGTAGCAATCATGATTTTTTTACATCATAGCATGGTCTTAGACAAGGGGACCCTTTATCCCCCTCTCTGTTTATTATAGCAATGGAATATCTCTCCAAAGAGTTGGAGAATCTTTACAGAAGGTATCCTAACCTTATTTTTTGCACGTTGGGTGGCTTTCCTATCAATCAACTTAGTTTTGTTGATGGTTTTATTATTTTCTCTAATGCTTCTATAAAAAATGTTAAAACTTTGGCTCAATTTTTAGCTCATTTCCAGAATACTAGTGGTCTATCTATTAATAGAGAGAAGAGTAACTTTATCACTGGCAAATCTGTGAATAGTAGTAGATTGAGTAAGATCAAATGAGTTTGTGGTTTTAACCCGTCTTTTCTTCCTATTAAATATCTTGGAACTCCTTTTCTTAAAGGTAGGAAAAAAACCATGCTTTTTGATAATATTTTTACTATGTTTCAAAAAAAAAATTTTGAATTGGTCCTCGAATTTCCTTTCTTTTGGAGAGAGATTAAATTTGATTAAAAGTGTTCTTAGTTCTATTCCTATATTTATATTTCATACTTTGCAACCTCCTTCTAATGTTTGTATGAGAATGAAAAAAATGATAAACAAGTTTTTTGGAGTGCAACTAACAACAAAGCCTATATTAATTGGGCAACTTGGAGAAAATTGCGTGGGGTCTATAAAGAAGGTTCTCTTGGCTGCAAGTCCATTTCTGACACTGTGCTTGCTTTTTCTCCCAAATTGTGGTTTGGTTTCAGATCTAATAGTAGTCTATGGGCCAAGTTTATGAAGGTTAAATATTGTAAGGGAATTAATCCTCTGATTTGTCATTACAAACCGTCTAATTCCTCTGTTTGGAAAAGGATTTACAAAATTAAGTGGGATGCTGAACAGTATATTCAATGGGGGATCGGTAATGGGGAGGTTTCTTTCTGGCAAGACAATTGGTTGGGTTTTTCCTCTATTGATAATTATCTTAACACCCATCTCATCACTAACACTAGAGTTAATGAATTCTTTCACAATGGTGTTTGGAACCTATCTAAACTTCAGGAGGTGGTCCCACAAGATATTATTGATAAAATTATTTAAATTCCGTTACAGTTACTGATGAAAGATAAAAGTCTTTTAACTTATCGTCTACTGGTGAATTCAATTTTAAAAAGATTTGGGAGGATATTAGAGTTAAAGGTGAGACCTCCCACATCTTTGAGGCTCTTTGGCATAACACTATTTCTTTATCATATTCATTATTAACCTGGAGATGCCTTAAAGGTTATTTGCCTATGGATAATTTGTTATGGAAGAAAGGTTTTAGTTTTCTTCTAAATGTCAATGTTGTTTCAATATGGAAAGCATTCAACATGTTTTTGTTAATAGTGTTATTGCTTGCAGAGTTTGGTTCCATTTCTTTAATCTGTCTGATTTGTGTGCTTTTAATGATAATTGGGCTTTGGCTGATATTCTTAAAATGTGGTTTACTAAGGGAAAATGTCATATTCAGGACTTACTTCCTATTCTGATAATTTGGTACCTTTGGAAAGCTAGAAATGATTCCAAGCATAATGAAATTAAGATGAATGCTAATCAGATTATTATCAATATTAGATATAAGGTTCTACAATTACTCTCTATTAACCTTATCTCTTCTAAAAACTTTAGAAACTGTAATAGTTTAGCCAATCATTTTGGGTTAAATACTGATATTGCTACTGCGGGAAAGATGGACCGTATTGTTAGATGGCTTAAACCCAGTTTTCCTTATGTGAAACTTAATACAGATGGTTCTATTGGTGTTAATTCTGTTGGTATGGGTGGCATTATACGCAATCATTTTGGTAATCCTATGGTTGCTTTCTCTGGGCCTCTAAATTTTTGTTTTATGTTGACTGCCGAGCTACTGGGTTTATCTTATGGTTTAGATCTTTGCCTGAGATTGAGTTTTCATCATGTGAATATTGAGGTTGACTCTAAACTTGTTATTCATGTGATATCTGATAACAATGCTGGCTCCCCGCAAGACTTTTACACTATCAGGAAAATTAAGATGATGCTTGCTATACTTACATTTAATATCTCCCATATTTATCATGAAGGAAACGCCTGTGTCGACTGGTTGGCTAACTTTGGCTCCCAAAGTGATACTATTCAGGAATTGCCTGAGACTAATCTGCCTCCCCCTCTTAGAGGCATGATTACTCTGGATAAGAACGGTCTCCCTAATATTCGTAATGCTTAGCTGCTCTGGTTGTGAGTTTTTTATTCCTGTTGCCTGCTCGTGTTTTATGATTTGTTATTGCCAGTGTTTGCTGGGGTATCTTAATAGCTTTCTCTTTTGCCGGTGTGGGTTTTTACGGGGGTGAATTGGTTTTTTGGGTTACTTTGGCTTATTTTTGGCTGGAATTTTTCTCTGCTGCATTTTTTTGTTTATAATTCCCAGATGGTGAGTATTTCAAATTTGTCTATCCCTTATAGCACGCAGAATTATTTTACTAATATTATCTGGATGGTTACTGGTGAGTTGAATTTTGTCTTATGTATTTCTGGGTTACCTAAGAGAAGAATTGTCTATAGTAAGGTGATTATGAGGGAGAACCTTTTTCAGGTTATGATCAATTTGGTTATTTCTAGCAAATCCTATATTATTCCTATCTTAAGTGATCTGCAAGGGTTGCCCTCGGATAATGCCGACATGGCTCTCTACAGGGTTTATATTGATTGGTCTAAGTTTTATTCTATTTACTACTTCTCTAATTATTTTTTTTTGGAGTTTTCCTTGTAGGCAAAATATCTCTTCAGTTTTTTGGAGCTTCAATGATTGCAAGGTTCTCTCATTTCGTATTTCTCCGAGCTATTCGAATTTTGATCAAATTTTTTGCAGGAAGATTGTGCTGAACGAGTTTGATATGTTCTTTCCTTTTTTGGGTGCTGCCTGCTTGCAGCCCAAGCTTTTATTTAAGTTTTTTTTTTGTAATCTTAGAAAAAGGAACCACTGGCTCTTAGGTTTTATTTTGATTTCTCTTGTAGCTCTCCTGAGCAGTAGCAAGCTGGAGGATCCTTCTAAGGACATTGTAATCGTTCTTTTGAATATTAACTCGTAGGCCCCTCTATGGGTTTTAACCAAAAAAAAAACCTACCACACCTCCTTCTACAAATGTGTCTAAAATTATGATAGAATAATGACACATAACCTCTCAACACTAGGTATATGGGGCCAAAATAAAGCATGTAGGGTCTTTATAATATATCAAAGAGTGTACATTTTCACATATTAGAACATCTCCAACACCATGCTTTTAACAGTGTAATGCAAATACAAGTGAAACTAAATTATAACTTCAATACACTATTCAAATAATGCATGAATTGCTAGTAAAAAGCCACATTGCTTGTATGACATTATACCCACAGAACTTTTCACCTTCAGATTTTAGCTTTAGATTGGCATTCATATTAACATAATAAGACTTTTATATAACTTTTGCAATTGCCAAAAAAGCCTCAAACTAGTTATATGCTAAAAAATTTGCATAAAAATCAACCATTGAAACTTTAATTTCATATAAACAAAACACTTAGAATAAAGTGTATAATAACATATTAAAAGTTATGTGCTGAAAGCATCATAAAATCTAATAAAAATACATTTTTATTCATAAATTTTTATAAATCACTGTAATTAAAATCAAAGATAGGAGTTTAGAAATCTTCCTTGTGCTCTACAATATCCTGAACTAAGCTTCCTAAACTCATAATTAATTATAAAAAACTCCAAATAGAGCAAACTCAAAGGCATTGTACTCACCCTTGGGTCTAATATTTATGAAAAGTACCAATTCATAATAATTCATTAAAAATAAAAAGGTAACATTTTGGATAACCTCAATTTAAAAACACTTTAAAACTTTAAAAATTTATAACTAACTACTAAAAATTCCATATCCAATAAACTCATTAGCATCTTACTCATCATATTGTCAAATATTTATTAAAAATATAAAAAACTCTAGAACTTAAAGAAAATTAAAAAGTCAAAAAATGGATCTTTTATTTAATGCTTAAAAATATTCCATAAAATACCAAAAATCAACAAATGACAAAATCTCCAGCAAATCACTAATCTAATCAAACAAATCAATGAACCAACATTTAAATAAGTAACCAACATTCCACCAATGAAGTTTTTAGGATGGACTGCTTCGAGTTGTAGGGCTAGATGTCCTAAGGAGGCCATGGTCCTCATGCTTATTATGACAACGCCTCAAATGAATTTGGTAGAATGAAAATTATAAATTATAAACTTAATAAGTCATTAATAAGATAATCATAAATCTAGACAAATAATTAATGAATTATATCAAACCTAAACTCAAAAAATTATTATTGAGCGGGGTCTACGATGCTATTAAGTTAGCACCAAAGAGAGTGAAATAAAGCTCACGACATAAGTATTAACAAAGATAGTTATTATTCAATCTAAATAATTGACCATAAATCACTAATTAATTGTACCCTCTATACCTTATGTAGATTTCATTTTGGAGAGCATAAGTGTATTAAATTTGATACTTAAGGATTAAACACCTAATTAAAATTTAGGATCTTAGAAAACCAATAATTAATAACTTTAACACTTAAAACTCATCCTAAAATGAACACTAAAATATTAATATTTAAACTCAAATTAAATTCCCCTTAACCTACAACAAAATAAAATAAAACAATGGAAAACTTTATTACTAATCCATTTAAGACACATACAAACCACATAGCCCGATGCACACACTATAGATGGCTTGTTATGATAAATAATCCTACAGTTAGGCTAGGATGTTGCTCTTTTATACTTGCTTTTTGTGTGACATAAATTTTTGTGGATTTCACACAGTTATCCTAGTATGTTGGTTGATGTGGTTTATGTTGCCTATTGATGTGATGTTCTTTTCTTCCATACTACTTATGATATGATGTGATAAGGGCTAGAGTTCCCCTAGGTTAGGATGAACTAGATGCTAATAAAGTTTCTATCGCTGGACATACTTATGTAGGGCTATATAAATGGGGCATATAAAAATATGTGATTAATGAAAAATGTTATAGGTGTTAAAATTGCTAAGCCCCTTTTAAATTTAGAAGCTTAGCCAAGTGAATGTGGTGGATCAGTTATCAGAAATTGATCATATTAATCTTGTGATTTGAATAAATTTATGAATGAACTGCTTAGGATAATGTATATGTTATATTAGAGTCATTTAATTTTTTAATAAATATAAATTAAAAAGAAAGAGTTGTGAATGTAGGTTAAAATGGGATATTTAGTATCCAATTTGGATTCAAAAGAGAAAGGAAACACCCCTTCGGGAAGGAGTTCCTTCCATTTGGAGATCCAAATTGAAAAGAAATACCCCTTTGAGTAGTTCTTTTCATTTAGATATCCATACCTGAAATATCCAAGGAGCCCAAGGGAAAGAGCTGAAGGAGTGAAGAAAGAAAAATATCCCATTTTAACACTTGCATCATTCTGTAAGATTAGAATCTTGGATATTGTCAATGGTGTCAGGCCACTTTTAATTTTTGCATATCCTAGATTGTATATTAAGTGGCACTAGAGCTACATGGACATTTCTACTCATTTGACATAATTTGATTTGATGATTGTTTAAATTGATTACACCATAGAAATTACATGTATTTCTAGATTTCTTTCTTACATGCAATGTTTATTATAGCCTAAAACATGATTTAGCTTTTAAGGAAAATGAAAAAATTTCTTCTACTTGTAACTAAATAAAAAATTATTAGGCTCATATAGAAAAATAAATATTTCCTAAGAATTAAGCTTAGGCATGCTAGTGGGTTCCCATGCTTCCATATTGACCATCTCTCTTTGCTAGGCACCTCCTCACTTATAGGTCCTAACAGATCACCTTACCTATTAGCGTGCAGCTCTTTCTAAGGAATATTATATATTTCAAAGAAAAAATCTTTTCTTTAGCCTAATTTTTAAAGCTTATCATATGATTTTGTATATAAGGTCAATCAGTATACATTGCATTAGAAACTAATTAAAGATAAATAAAATTTAATTGTATCAAGCATTATCACCTTACATATTTAAAGAGTCCAATTATGACCTTCTCTATATTTTAGCCCCAAATTCTTCAAAACTTAAACAATAAATCTTACCCATCTCTCATAATAACCAGATACATAGTTTCAAGTGCCTAGGTGTTTTAGGTGGATCTCTAAACCATGCCAAGACAAGCCCAGAAATAATTTCATTAGTTAGGTTTGGATCACTATCATTTAGTGCCCAACTTAAATCTAGGTTCTGGGCGGACCCAAAATTCTGAGTCCCCAATATCAAGAATTTAGTTCCAAATTCTTAATAAAATGTCAACTTGAATTAAAATTCTCTCACCCAAAATTTAAAGCTCAACATAGGATAGATTGTGGCATTTCTGAATTATTTCAGTATCCAAATATACCTCCTATGTCTCATCCTTTGGACTCCAAAATAAGTGTTCAAAAATTTATCTAATTTTATTTAAAATTCTAACCTCACTCCTTTCATATCACTCTTAGAAAATCCAAAAGTAAAATTTGTATTATTAATTTAATTTAGAATATTCATAGGAGGCATAAACTTTCTATGATGTAATTAACTATAAGGGTTGGGAGAAAAGAATCGAGATAAAATAATCCCCATCCTACTTAACACGTAAATAGGATGGGAGCATATTATTATTTTGGGAAAATTAAAATTAAAAGAAAATCATTATCTTCATACTCAAATAGTTAATTAATAGTAAGTGATAGTTTCTTTTATTAGAAAGACACATCATTTATCATTATGACTTCTACTATGAAACTACTGAGAACACATCCATATTAATTTAACTAAATGTTTGATCAAATAATGTTAAGGCCCTTATATGTAGTTTTTTCTTAAATTTGATTATGTCAATGAGGATAAAATTTACAATTTTGTAATCTGAATTGAAAGTTCAAATAGGTTCTTAGACATAATAGATTTGTCCCAAGGCTAATTAAGAGGGGGGTGAATTGGTAAATTAAAAATTCTCTTGAATTTTTGAAAATCGATTTAAGATTATTTGCACAATGATAAATCTTCTTAAAATAATTTTTCAACCACTAAAATTAATTTTGCAAAAAATAAAGGAATATAAAAATACCAAATTTTATAGTGGTTCGATCTAATTAGACCTACGTCCACTCCCTGAAGACTCCTTATTTAGGTATTGCACTATACCAATGTGACTTTTCTTTTGCTCCTATAATAAGGCGGACAAGCCCTTACAATAACCTCTCTTCCACCAACCCCAATGTGATAGAGTACCGATGTCCTTTCTCACTCTTTTGGTGATGGTAGAGTACCAACGTCCTTTCTTACCCTCCTGGAGATGGTAGGGTACTGATGTCCTTTCTCACCCACTTAGTGACGGCAGAGTACCAAATCTCCTACAAAGATCTTCTCTCAAGATTCATCAAAGAAGTAGGGCAGAGATTTGAATAATATACAAAGAGATCATCATCTTTGAGCAACCTTCTGAACCCTTTATAATTTTCACTTGCAAGATCTCTCAACCCTCACCTCCAAACACTCTCTCAAATAATCTCTCTATCACTCCAAAGAGAAAATTTGTAAAAGTAGAATTTTCAGTTTTTAGGACTCTTAAATATGAAGAACAAGAAAAATTATCCAAAAAACTAAAAATTTCAAGATAAATGTACTTGTATCTTATAATACGATCGAACTTCGTATGTACGAACAGTTCAAAATTCATGTATCTATAAGAACCTGATTTCATACTCTATCAGTTGTATAGTACGAGCATTTCAAAATTAAATAAGTTCATCAAGTACAATTTCGTATGAACCCATTTCGTACATTATGAATCATCTATATGAACCCAATGTCATGCAACACGAACTATTTAAGGAAATCATGCTTTGTATGGTGCAAACATGGATGATCCCATTTCATACTCTAGATGTTGTATATATGAACCCAAGTTCATACAGTATAAATAATTCAAAAATTTTATGGGAAGAACTGGTACACACCCATTTCATACTTTAGACATCATCTATACGAACCTCACTTTATACAGTACGATCAGTTCATGAAATGGTGAATTCATTTGAGGCAAATTTGTATGTATTCATTTTATACTATGGACGTCGTTTGTACGAATCTAACTTCGTACAGTACGAACAGTTCAAAAAAATTTCCAAGGCATAATTTGATTAACTTAGTTATTGAGGAATAATGTTTTGGTATCATGAAAAACTCACATGATATAAAATCATAGTTTTGAAAACTAAGTTGCAACATGAATAAATTAGAGAATAGTTTTCATCTTTCAAGGTGATATATATTTCATAGTGATATGTTTGACTTCAAAAATGAAAATTTAAAAATATATATTTAAATTTTTCAAAAAAAAATTTAATTATAATTAATTTATGCACTTCTCAAGCAAATAATTTTATGGCGAATCCATTAGGGATTTATCTCTCTCCATTTTTAATAATAATAGAAATTTTATTACATCGACAGTTAGAACTACCTTCCTTCTATTGTTCTCTCTACCCATTTCTTCCTTAAGTGAGTAAGACCAACATCAAAAAAAAAAAAACAAGTAAGAGAAACGTGTAAAAGAATTTCTAACAAAATTAAGGCCTTAACATCTTGCCCCAGGTTAATTGGTGAAATGAGAGGGTTAGAACAAAACTCCAAAATTTTCCATGTCAAATTCATGAACCTTATGTTGGGTGAAAACCCAACATGTTGAGTTCTAAAATTTGAACAAAATTTAACTAAATCCAAAAAATTCAAATTCCCTTAAGAGAAAAAAAGGATAAATTTTAGATTTTGTTGATGTATGTTATACAAGATATTCTTGTAGCTTAACATACACAAAAAACTCTAAGTTTACAGTCTCATAAATGATTTCTATGTTTTAATACTATATGTTATGATATATCTCCCATAGCCTAACAAATGTGATAAGAAGTAAAGTCATTAATGACTTCAAAATTTCATTTCAATAATTAACTAATTCAAATCATCTCACTTTCAATTACATAAAAATCTTTAAATGGTTGGAAAACTCTTCTTTTCCCTTGAAAAGGATCTGACTATGGAAGAACTTTTTTTTTTTTTGGATAAAACCCTTAGAGGGGCCTACGTGTTAATTTCAAAATAATCGGTTACAAAGTCCTTAAAAGGCTCCACTAGCTCACTAGTGCTCAAAAGAGCTACAATCCAAAAAGAAATAAAACCTACGAGCATGTGGATCCTTTTTCTAAGATTACAATTAACACCCAAAAAAATGTACGGGCTGTGAAGAAACAACACCCAAAAAGGAAGATCCTAAGATAATCTTTCGGCTCAATCTTCCTGCAAAAACAAAAAGGAAAACAGAAACACCAAATCTGGTAATTAGACCAAAAAAGCCATACCTTACATAGAAGGTCCCATAATCCATAAAAGAAAGATTCCTGCAAAACACTCTCCGAAAGGCAGAATTAGTCCATATCAAATTATAAATAACATAGTATAAAGGCTTTCCGAAATTAACAGAAATCATATATCTCCAGCCAATATACTTGAAATTATGCATAACCTCCTTCCACACCTTCAGCAACAACACAGAGACGACCACCAAAAACTCAACCGCAAAAGCCTCTCAGACCTGGAGCAAAAACCAGAACCAACACAAACCAACCATCAAGTAAAACATATACCCAATCTCCAAGTTCACATACCTCTGAACACCCCACAGTAACTCAACCAGCCAAAAACAGATGACACCCATCTTCTCCACAATAAGAACCCAAAAAAACATCACAGAAGAAACAGCCCAGAAAACTAACACTATCAGCGACCCCTAGCAAACACTAAAAGACACCCTCAAAGAAAACAGCAAAAAAAAACCAAAAAATCTAGCTCAACCATGTCTTATATGGGGCATAGAATACTTATCCAGCAAAAGCATACCTTTGAGATAAGGGTCTAATTGAAGGATATCAAATTCCTCATAACCATCAATCAAAGAGCCCTTATTGGCTAACCAATCTGCACAGCCATTCCCTTCTCGAAAAACATGAGAAATTTTGTAATTCATCAAGCTCAAAATAATTTTAATTTTCTTAATAAGGTAAAAATAATGAACATTCCCATTATTGCCTTCACCAATATTCTGAACAATAAAAAGAGAATCCACTTCAATCCAAACATTATTAAAACCCATTTTTAAGCAAAGTTCCAAACCGAGATAGAGAGCCTGTAACTCAACCAAATTAACATTCAGTTGCAGCAAAGGAGCAGCAAAAGAAGCCAAAATATCCCCAAAACCATCTCTTATGAGACCACCCGCTCCAGCCTTCTCCATATCAACAGCACCATCCGTATTTAATTTAACATAAGGCGGTTTGGGCTTAATCCAGTACACGAAAGTATCACGAGTATTAACAGAAGTCATATCTAGCAGAATTCTAAAACTCTCGGCTAAATCAGTACACTTAGCAAAAGTCTTGCTAGAGATAACTTTAAAATTAAAAAGCTGGACAACATTTCTCTTAAAATTGTTTATAATAAGAATCAGATCCATCTTGATATTATCATGCTTAGCCTCATTACGAGCTTTCCAAATATACCATAAAATATGACTATGGAAGAACTTGTTTGTGCAAGAACTAACCAATTTGGGATTAGTTTTCAAAACTTTAAACTATCATTAATTAATGGGAAGAAGATGAATGATCTGTCTGCTGAGACACAAAAGGATGTCCCCCATGTAGAAATTTCCTTAGGGAGGCCGCTATCGCCCCTACCCACTACTCCCTCTAATATGGATGATGAGAAACTGAAAGAAGTAGTAATGGTTGAGAAAAAATCTATGTTTGAGGTTGGAACCCTGCCCAAATTTTTTAGGTCTCCACCTCACTGGATGGAGTAGAGCTACCTTCATATAGCCCTCCTATATCTCTAAAGAAGGAGATCTCATAACCCAATGTGGATGCCACTCTTGTGACTATTGACCAAGGATAGTCAAAGGGGAAGAGGTAGGGGATAATGAAAATAATGGAGTTGATAATAATATGATAAAAGAGTCCATTAGTACAACTCAGGAAGCTAAAATATAAGAAATCATAGATAAGTTAGAAAATAAAGAATTTGACATGGTGATGGAGTACAACGGCTATTTACCTATTGATCATTAGTTCATTAAGGGAAGACCCATTAATGAAGTTGTTTAGGAGGTCAGGAATGTCACGACCCGACCCGAGACGGATCCCGCCCGCACCGGGCCGCGACCAGCCAAACAGACTAACCAGGATCTGGCTTTGGAATTTGCTTACTGAACTGAATCTTCCAAATATTATACATACAAAACAGACCAGAGCTACTAAAAATATCAAATACAGCGAAACAAATCATCTATATTTTTCTTTCTTTTCCTCAAAACAATCATCTACAAATACAGTACATGGCTGACAGAAAATAAAGCAGAAAGAGCCATGACTGTACAAAAATCAAAAAGTACAAAAGTACCTATCACAGATCAGACTCTGAACTCTAGTCCAATACCTCCTTCCCTTTCCCAGAACATGAAAACCACCAGAAAGCAAGAGTGAGCTCAACAGCTCAGCAAAGCG
Source organism: Dendrobium nobile (assembly GCA_022539455.1). NCBI lineage: Eukaryota > Viridiplantae > Streptophyta > Magnoliopsida > Asparagales > Orchidaceae > Dendrobium > Dendrobium nobile. The sequence continues at coordinate 37,081,986 of CM039722.1, read as the reverse complement.
ACAAACCTCCAATCAAAATTCTCAGAATCCAAAACCAAACACATCAGACCAAATCAGAACGGAAATCAGAACAGAATCGGACAACTATCAGAATCTTCGTATAGAAATCAGAATCGGACAGTTCATAACAAAACAGATCAAATCAGAACAGATACGGACATATATCAAATCAGAATATTCGTACAGAAATCAGAATTTCGGATTATATCGGAACAGAATAGAATCGTATCAGAATCGTATCTTACAGATCATATCAAATTAAATCAGAAATCATTTCGAATCAGAATCGGATTTGCTTACAGAACAGATACGGAAATAAGAAATCATTTCTCAGATATCAGATATCAGGTATATAATTAATAGCTAAATTCCCTGACACTGACGGAATCTCTACGGATCCTGGCCCCTTATGCCTCCCTTGTGCTCACGGCACCAGAAATTCTCTGAATAATTAATAGCTAAATGTGCTTACAGCACCAGAACAGATGTGCTTATCGCACCAGAATACATATATAGTGCTTATAGCACCTAAACAGATTTCCTCGGATCCGGAACAGAACAGATTTCAGATTGAGCTCATTTCAGATTTCCCAGACACTAACTGAATCTCATAGGATCCAGGCCCCTTATAACTCCCTTTTTAAAACATATACAGATAGCATATCAAATCAGAAGAAATCCGGACAAATCAGAAATCACCCAAAAATCGGGCAGCATAACGGCAGCGTATGAAATTTACACAATTTTCCTGTAAAATTATAAAATACCAAATTCACACAGAACGTAGATAACAACATTTCAGAACATTTATTCTACTGCCACAGCATTTAATAGTCACACAGAAAAATACAGACGGAATAAAACGCCGCCAAATCAAAACGGTCCGGACAAAAATCTCCAAAATATATTCAAAATGTGCACACCCGGCACGTCAACGATATACAGAAAGTTACGTGGTAAAAACTAAACTAGTCAAAAAATACGGACGAAAATCGCTAACAAAAATGAAATCCAGACAGAAAATACCGTCAACAGCGACGGTTCTGAAAATTGAGAAAGTCGGATTGTGCCTTACCTTGCGTACAGCAATATCTTCAACAGTCTCAACGGACGAAAACGGTCCGGCGTCGTCCAAAAATCAACTTTTCCACTTTTTCCTTCGTTTTTCTCTCTCCTCAGCTTTTTCTCTCTCTTCAAAATATCTCATTTCCATATATATCCAGACTGATCGTCCTGGACGATCGCACTTCGTCCCGGACGATCTCAGCTTTAGGTAGACTTCGTCAAGACGAAATTAATTATCGTCTAAGGACGACTTGGGCTCTGGAAAATTTTCGTCCAGACGATCCTGATTTCGTCCAGACGAACCATACAGACAGAACAGTTTTTCTGCACAACCTATACCAATCGTCCCGGACGATTGAACTTCGTCCGGACGAACCTGGAGCAAAACTGATATTACAATCTCCCCAACTTCAAAAAAAATGTCGTCCTCGACATTGTCCAATCAAAACTCCGTCAAAACAGATACGGATACGACTTCCTCATGTCCGACTCTTTCTCCCAAGTCGCTTCCCGTGCAGTACGGTGCTTCCTCTGGACTTTAACCATCGGAATCTGTTTACTTCGTAGCTTTCGGACGTCGTACGCCAAAATCAACTCTGGCTCTTCCTTGTACGCCAGATTCTCCTGAATCTCAACCTCATCAGCAGATACCTTCTTTCCAGAGTCAGATACCCACTTCCTCAAAGTGGATACGTGAAACACATTATGCATGTCGGGCATCGAATCAGAAAGTAACAGTCTGTAAGCAGATTTCCCAATCCTTTCTAGGATTTCAAAAGGTCCAACATACCTTGGACTAAGCTTGCTTACCTGGCCAAATCTGCTCACACCCTTCATCGGGCTGACTTTGACATACACAAAGTCACCAACTTGAAACTCAACAAACCTGTGCTTCTGATTATAATACTTCTGCTGTCGGTCTTGAGCCGCTTTCAACCTTTCCTTAATCAAGCTGATCTTCTGAACAGTTTCATCAGCAAAAGTGGCACCCAAAGCCTGTCTATCTCCGACCTCCGTCAGAGTCAAAGGAGTCCGGCACTTCCGGCCATACAGAGCCTCATACGGTGCCATACCGATACTGGACTAGAAGCTATTGTTGTAAGCAAACTCAATCAAAGGGATATGATCTTCCCAGCTTCCGCTAAAGTCCAGAACACAAAGCCTCAACAGATCTTCCAGCACCTGAATAGTCCTCTCAGACTGTCCATCAGTCTGAGGATGAAAAGCTGTACTGAAATGCAATTTAGTACCCAAGCCTTGCTGAATACCCTTCCAAAGTCTGGAAGTAAAACGTCCGTCTCGATCAGATACAATCACGCGAGGCACACCGTGCAATCTGATAATCTCCTTAACATAAACCTGTGCCAAGCGATCTACGGAATCAGTCTGTCTGATTGGAAGAAAATGGGCGGACTTCGTCAATCGATCTACGACCACCCAGATGGCATCATGTCCTTGCCGTGATCGAGGAAAACCCATCGCAAAGTCCATCGTCACCTCCTCTCACTTCCACTCAAGGATAGGCAAAGACTGTAAAAGTCCACCTAGTCGCTGATGCTCTTCCTTCACCAACTGACAGGCCTCGCATCTCGACACAAACTCCGCCACATCCTTCTTCATCCCAGGCCACCAGAACAAAAGCTTCATATCAGCATACATCTTACCACTGCCTGGATGAATAGTGTAGCCAGAATGATGAGATTCATACAAAATCTCCTGCCTCAAGTCCCCAAACACAGGTACCCACAACCTGTTCTTGCAGAAAATAGCACCAAAATCAGAAATTCAAAGTTCAGGAGTCTTACCAGATCCAATCTGAGCAATCAACTTTGAATAATCAGAATCTGACTTCTAGGCTTCTTGAATCCTTGTCTCCAAAGTAGACTGGATACTCAGATGAGCCAAATCCAAACCAGTGGAGGGAATCACCTCCAACTGCAAGCGCTCCATGTCTCGAATCAGAAAATCATCAAAAGTAAGCAGAATACCTGATAATCCAGAAGACTTCCTGCTCAAAGCATCCGCTACCACATTAGCCTTCCCAGGCTGGTATTGAATAGTCAGATCATAATCCTTGATCAACTCGAGCCATCTTCTCTGTCTCAGATTCAGATCCTTCTGAGTAAAAATGTACTTCAGGCTCTTATGATCAGTAAAGATCTCACATCTGACACCATACAGGTAATGACGCCAAATCTTCAAAGCAAATACCACTGCAGCTAATTCCAGATCATGTGTAGGGTAATTCTTCTCATGTGGCTTTAACTGTCTAGAAGCATAAGCAATTACCTGATTATGCTGCATCAGGACACATCCCAGTCCTTTCAGTGAAGCATCACTGAACACCTGAAAACCTTCCGTACCTGACGGAAGTGCTAACACTGGAGCTGAAGTCAAACAGTCCTTCAATCTCTGAAAACCAGCTTCACACTCCGGTGTCCAAACAAAAGCTATTGACTTCTGCGTCAGTCTCGTCAGAGGCGTCGAAATCTGTGAAAATCCCTTCACAAATTTCCTGTAATATCCGGCCATGCCCAAGAAACTACGTACCTCAAATACCGTAGTCGGCCTCGGCCAATCAGCAACTGCCTGAATCTTCTGAGGATCAACAGAAATGCCTTCTCCGCTAATCACATGCCCCAGAAAAGAAATGCTCCTCAGCCAGAATTCACACTTGGAGAACTTGGCATATAGTTGATGCCGCCTCAAAGTCTCCAACACAATGCTCAAGTGTCTGGCATGCTCATCCTCAGAAGCAGAATACACCAGAATATCGTCAATAAAGACGATCACGAACTGATCCAAATACTCCCTGAATACTCGGTTCATCAGATCCATGAAAATAGCAGGCGCGTTGGTTACCCTAAAAGGCATAACCAAGAACTCATAGTGCCCGTACCGAGTACTGAAAGCTGTCTTCACCACATCAGCTTCCTTCACCTTCACCTGATAATATCCGGATCTCAAATCAATCTTTGAAAACACAGAAGATCCGGAAAGCTGATCAAACAAGTCGTCGATCCGAGGCAAAGGATACTTGTTCTTGATCGTGACTTTGTTCAAATCTCTGTAATCAATACACATACGGAGTGTCCCTTCCTTCTTCTTCACAAACAGAACAGGTGCTTCCCAGGGAGAAACACTCAGACGGACAAAGCCTCTGTCAACCAACTCCTGAAGCTGAACTTTCAACTCAGAAAGTTCTTTCGGTGCCATCCTGTACGGAGCTTTTGATATAGGAGCGGTACCTGGAAAAATATCGATAGAGAACTCCACATCTCTATCCAGAGGTAAACCAACCAACTCCTCAGGAAAAACATCAGCAAACTCCCGTACTACTGGGATCTCAGAGACAGAACCAACCTCCAGGTTCAGATCCCGCACCGAAGCCAAAAACACTAGACATCCTTTCTTCCACATCCTGCTTACCTCCAACACAGAAATCAAACTGGAGAGAACACCTCGTAAGCCCTGAAATACAAATCTCTCTCCAGCCATAAGCAAGCTCACTTGCTTCTTCAGACAGTCTATCTGGGCCTCATACTGACTCAGCCAATCCATGCCCAGAATCACATCATAAGAAGAAATTGGCAACAGAATCAGACTTGATTTCCACTTCTTGCCAGAAATGTCAATCTCACACAAGCAAAACTTCCGAGCAATCAAAGGATTTCCAGCCGGTAAAATCACAGACAAAGAAACCGGAAGCAAAAACGAGTCCAAATGCAAAATCTCAAAACAGTGCTCGGACAGAAAAGAGTGACTGGCTCCAGAATCAAACAGGGCTGATCAGAAATGTAAATCGTACCTGTCACAACATCGGGAGCATCTCGAGCCTCCTGCTGACTCAAGCTGTAAACTCGGGGCTGCACTGGAGCTGGAGCTGAAGCAACAGAACTACTGGGCTCCCCCTGACTAACAGTCGGTGGTCTCCGTGGTACAGAACTAGAACCACCACCTCTACCAGCAAACCCCTCAAGACGCGGAGGAACAGTCCTCGGTCTCCCTGCTGAACCAGCAGGTCTAACAGAGCCCTCAGATCGGAACTCAGAACGCCGATCAAATCCCATCTGTGGACACTCTGCAATCCGATGTCCTGGCTGACCACATCGGAAGCACAGACCAGCCATCCTGTAGCACTGGCCAAAGTGTCGTCGTCCACAGCTCTGGCACACAGGTGCCGTACTGACAGAACTAGAACTCGTCGTACTGGTAGCAGTACCAGACGACCCTCCACTCCTCCTAGAATCACCAGATCCAGAACCAGGTCCAGATACAAATCTCCTCTTCCCAGAGGAACCACTGCCAGATGCCTCGCCTCCAAACCTCTTCCTACTCGCAGTCCACCACTGCTGAGTAGCTATCAGGTCGTTCTCTATCAATCGAGCTCGCTCCACAAGCTCAGAGAAGTCAGTGATCCGAAATGGTATCAGGGGCTGCCTCAAAGTATCTCGTAGTCCCCTCAGAAATCTGTAGCACCTCTCAGCAGAAGTGCTAACCAGCTGCGGAGCGTACCTGGTTAATGCAGTAAACGCAGCCTCATACTGCATCACCGTCTTGCTCCCCTGAATAAGTCTCAGAAAAGTCTCCTGCATCTGCTATCGTGTAGAAGGGGGAACAAACCAGTCTCGAAACACCTCAGTGAACTCTTCCCAAGTAATCAAAGAGTTCAATCTGCCCTGAAATCTGGCTGCTTGCTGGCCTTCCCACCAGTGTTCAGCCTCTCCATCCAACAGAAAAACAGCTAATGGAACCTTCCTGTCTGACGGATACTGCATTCCGTCGAAGGTCTTCTCCAATCTCCTCAACCACTCCTCGGCTGCTTTGGGCTCGACAGTGCCCTCAAACCTCGGAGGTTTCAACCTCAAAAACAACTGCAAATGTCTATCAATATCCTCAGATCTGACAGTATAAGCTCTGCTCTGAGTCTCGCTCATCATCTGAGCAACAAGTGTAGCAAACTGAGACAGTGTATCAGCACCGGCCACTGGGGCTGTACTCCCCACTGGTGCTGCCTGACTGGCACTCTGACCGTCAGTCATGTCTGGGTCTGGCTGATCCATACAGAAAAATCCAAAAAATCCAGAAAACTATCACAAAAATAACACAATAAAAAGCCAAACAAACCAAAACTACCCCAGACCAACTCACTACAGATCACTTCCTATAGCTCTGTTTTACAATCCAACCAAATTCCAAAACCAATGCTCTGATACCACAAAAAGCTTGTCACGACCCGACCTGAGACGGATCCCGCCCGCACCGGGCCTCGACCAGCCAAACAGACTAACCAGGATCTGGCTTTGGAATTTGCTTACTGAACTGAATCTTCCAAATATTATACATACAAAACAGACCAGAGCTACTAAAAATATCAAATGCAGCGGAACAAATCATCTATATTTTTCTTTCTTTTCCTCAAAACAATCATCTACAAATACAGTACATGGCTGACAGAAAATAAAGCAGAAAGAGCCATGACTGTACAAAAATCAAAAAGAACAAAAGTACCTATCACAGATCAGACTCTGAACTCTAGTCCAATACCTCCTTCCCTTTCCCAGAACCTGAAAACCACCAGAAAGCAAGAGTGAGCTCAACAGCTCAGCAAAGCGACAAACCTCCAATCAAAATTCTCAGAATCCAAAACCAAACACATCAGACCAAATCCAGAACGGAAATCAGAACAGAATCGGACAACTATCAGAATCTTCGTACAGAAATCAGAATCGGACAGTTCATAACAAAACAGATCAAATCAGAACAGATACGGACATATATCAAATCAGAATATTCGTACAGAAATCAGAATTTCGGATTATATCAGAACAGAATAGAATCGTATCAGAATCGTATCTTACAGATCATATCAAATTAAATCAAAAATCATTTCGAATCAGAATCGGATTTGCTTACAGAACAGATACGGAAATCAGAAATCATTTCTCAGATAACAGATATTAGGTATATAATTAATAGCTTAATTCCCTGACACTGACGGAATCTCTACGGATCCCGGCCCCTTATGCCTCCCTTGTGCTCACGGCACCAGAAATTCTCTGAATAATTAATAGCTAAATGTGCTTACAGCACCAGAACAGATGTGCTTATCGCACCAGAATACATATATAGTGCTTATAGCACCTAAACAGATTTCCTCGGATCCGGAACAGAACAGATTTTAGATTGAGCTCATTTCAGATTTCCCAGACACTAACTGAATCTCATAGGATCCAGGCCCCTTATAACTCCCTTTTTATAACATATACAGATAGCATATCAAATCAGAAGAAATCCGGACAAATCAGAAATCACCCAAAATTCGGGCAGCATAACGGCAGCGTATGAAATTTACACAATTTTCCTGAAAAATTACAAAATACCAAATTCACACAGAACGTAGATAACAACATTTCAGAACATTTATTCTACTGTCATAGCATTTAATAGTCACACAGAAAAATACAGACGGAATAAAATGCCGCCAAATCAAAACGGTCAGGACAAAAATCTCCAAAATATATTCAAAATGTGCACACCCGGCACGTCAACGAAATACAGAAAGTTACGCGGTAAAAACTAAACCAGTCGGAAAATACGGACGAAAATCGCAAACAAAAACGAAATCTGGACAGAAAATACCGTCAACAGCGACGGTTCTGAAAATTGAGAAAGTCGGATTGTGCCTTACCTTGCGTACAGCAATATCTTCAACAGTCTCAACGGACGAAAACGGTCCGGCGTCGTCCAAAAATCAACTTTTACACTTTTTCCTTTGTTTTTCTCTCTCCTCAGCTTTTTCTCTATCTTCAAAATATCTCATTTCCATATATATCCAGACTGATCGTCCTGGACGATCGCACTTCGTCCCGGACGATCTCAGCTTTAGGTAGACTTCGTCAAGACGAAATTAATTATCGTCTAATGACGACTTGGGCTCTGGAAAATTTTCGTCCAGACGATCCTGATTTCGTCCAGACGAACCATACAGACAGAACAGTCTTTCTGCACAACCTGTACCAATCGTCCTGGACGATTGAACTTCGTCCGGACGAACCTGGAGCAAAACTGATATTACAAGGAATATACTAAAAAAGAAAAAAGCGATTAAAACGTTTGATCAGGAATAGGATGATCATCTGATGGAGACCACTGAGGGGTATGTTTCTATGAGTAGCCTCTTTATGTTAGAGACCATATCATCCATTAGCGATGTTGACCCTAGCAGAGCTCAGCCAGAGAAAGAGAGGATTCACTTGTAAAAGATTTAAATTTACATGTGTCAGTTAGGCTCAAAAATAAAGACGAGCACTTAAGAAATCTCAAGAATAGGTCAAAAAGATGATGCTAATAATTGCATAAATGTAGGATCAGCTAAAAATTGCATAAATGTAGGATCAGCTAGCCAAACTGCAATAGTCTAAAGTTGAGTAGCTACAACCAATAGTGCTTACAGTTGGTGAGCAGAGTAGAAGGCAAGAGCTAACCCCAATGATCTCTGTAATCCTTGTAGAATTGACATAAAAGGACATCCAATAAATGATCAAAAATTAGGTAAGGGAGGCCTCAACCTAAACATAAGGGACTATGTCTATTCCAAAGGGTAGAAAATTGCCTGAGAAGTTTGATTCATATCGTTATCCCAAGGGCTTTGTGCCACTATTATTTAAAGTCTTTAATGGCATAGAAACTCTTAGGCATCATCTAGCCCATTTCCGTGCAAACAGTTGCAATACTGGATGTTCTGATGCTATGGTATTTTGCCAATTCATTAGTAGTCTTTCTAGATTACTTGCAAATAGTATGTTGATATGCATAATGATTTAGTATGGATATTCAAAGAGTTGGAGTGTATATTCTTAAAGAGATTTTTTGGAAGTCAGCATTATATTACCGTGGGCATTCTAGTTGTAAAAAAAAAAAATTCAGGCGAGTCTCTGGTTGAATACATTTTAATTAAGGTGGCAAAACCTTCCAATGAAGTGTGAAGGCTAGATATAAGAGCAACAGATAGAGGAAATTTTGCTAAAGAATATCCATGGGCTTTTTCTTTTCTCCTAAATGGGTTTACTATAAAGCTTTTGAGAAATTACTAAACAACGTAAGCAACCTATAAGAAGAGGCTTCTAGAATGCCATTCTTGAAGGATTAATCTGATGAAAACAATGTAGTAAAGCTTCAAAAGTCTCTTAAGAAAAATTTAGCAACCATATCAATAATAGATAAGGGGAAACAACCAATGAAAAACCAATCGAGTGATCCTCCACCTTAGCCATTTCAGGTAACCCCCTATCCTAGTAGAGATCATTACTTGGCATCCTTTAAAGAGAAGATGGAAAAAGTTCATCCATTTAAGGGAGAGTTAGTAAGAACAATTTTCAAGAGTCTATTAAAGAAATCACACTACAAGTTGACAGAGGCCTAGAAGCCGGAAGTGGAAAAAAGAGGAATAATCCCAATTTTTTCCCCTACCACCGCTTGTTGGACCATACAATTGAAGGTTGCTTTAGCTTTGAGGACTAGCTTGAAAGAAACTTCAAATAGAAAAACATTATCATTCCAAAGGAATACCTGGTAGATTCATATCGGTGGTCCTTAAAAGTCATTTCAGGTAATAACTCTACTATTTATATGTCCATTGAAGATTATTATGATATTATTTTATTGTGAGCATTTAAAAAGTTGATTAATAATTCTTTTTACCTATCTTAATAGTAGTTGATGAGAGCCTAGAGTCTGATCTTTAAGGTTGAACAAGAAGAATCACAGGAGGACATTGAGATTATTTCCTCTCTAGTAGTTATATGAACTACTGTAATTAATAAGAAGAAAAAGAGTGACACATTTATAAAGAGGAAATATATAATTGATGAGATATATATTCAGATGACGGATGGCTGGGTGAAACCTCTATCCCCTCTATCTTTTTTCCTAACTTTTATTTTACCCCATCAAAGGCAAATAGGAAAAAATCAATAAAAGATCCTTTTGTGTATATTATGATGATTAGAAATAAAAGTGAAATTAAGTTAGAATCTACTAGAGATCAAAATTGAGATTTAGTAAGGATTGATGAAAATTCCTTGAAAATTGATCCTTCGAATTTAACCTTTAATGGGGATAATGAACCTGAAATCGTAGTAGATATTGATACCCCAAAATTAATTTCCATTGGAGTCCTAACATTTTAGATTTTTTATATTCAGACTATCCATCAAAAAATGGCATTACATTACCTAAGGATAGCGTAGACCTCGCCATAGTTTATCTTCCCAAGTAGATCATGGAGATACAACTTCATGACGATAAAGTCTTACTTCTTAGGCTTAAAATCAAGGAAAACGACAAACAAGTCATATCTAATGATCTGATTCACACTTCAACTTAACAAACAATTTTTTCCTCTAATCCACCAGGTCCTAATCCTAATGTTTCCAAGTTTGGTTACAATGTCTTAGCCCATCTTAGAAAATTGCCAGCTTAGTTAAGTATCTATAATGCCCTCGTTCTCTCATAAGAAATGAAGGAGTCTTTAATTAAAGTACTTCTCGACCAAAAGATTTATTTAGATCAGTTAACTACAACTTCCCAAGATGTTACTTTGTATTTTGAAGAAATCCAAAGAGAAACCTTTTTTTATTAGGATCTATTTCTAGTGACGGTTGATCATAACCACCTACTTTACATTTTAATAAATATGTGGAACTTTAGATTACCAAGAGTCTTTATTGATCAGGGGGCATTGGTTAAAATTATGAATGTAAAGACTTTCACATATCTAAAGTAAACACATGTAAGCTCACTACTGAAAAGCTAGTATTAAATGTGTTTAATGAAAGAAGCAAGAAAGCTTTAGTTTTAATCACACTCTTATTAGAGATTGGAAAGTTGAATATATAAGCTAAATTTTATATAATTGATTTGATGGCATCCCTCAATATGCTTTTAGGTAGGTCTTGAATCCATGAATATAGGATGGTTCCATCTACCTTATACCAATGAGTCAAGTACCAATGAGATGGAATTAAATATGTGATTCATGGTGATTTGTAACCTTTTTCTATTCATGAGATTGAGGATCTACGAAGATGCTATATACTATGCACCCAAAGGGTCCACTACTTGTTCTAAAGATAAAATTGCAATCAAGGAGGTGAAATTAAATGATGAAAATGGAAAAGGAATGGAAAAGTCAAAAGGAAATAAAAGAGAAAAGAAAATAAAGAAAAGAATCTGACAGTGAAGAAGACATCGAGGGCATGATCTTTCAGCCTCTAAACACTTTCTCTCAAAGAGCAAGGAGAATGGCCTAAAAAATATGTGGTCAATGTCGTGCTTAAGTTGAAAGAAAAACACCCCCGATATATATTGGATTAGAGTCATATTTGGATGATGAATCAAAAGTATGGGGTGCAATGATTCCTTTCGATTATAAAAAGATAAATCCTCCAAATTTTAATATCACTTCAGACCAAGATAGTGATATAGAGGATGACGTTCTAAAAACTCAAAGTGATGAGCCTGAATTAACAATGTTTGAAAAGCTAAGTAGAAAATTAAAGCTTTAACCTTAACCCAAAATTAAAGCTTTAACCTTAACCTCAACCACCCCTACAACCTAAGTAAGGGTGCATTAGGAATTGAATCTGTAACCTAAACCATTAGTTTAAAGTGGTTTGTAGCTCCATCTCTTTCTCTTCATCTCCCTAACCAACAACTCAAATATATTTTTAAAATGACCTTGCTGGGTAACTCAATATCATGTTTGAAGGCCAATAGGTTCATGATATTGGCCTCATCACTTTGAATCAAACCCCCTTCATTTCCACTTTTTGTGTATATTATAGAGAAGCCTAGGTTCAAGAGATCACTTGCTAAGTGTAGGCATAACCATTGAACCCCATAGCTTATCTTAAAAAGAACTTTTTGTCATTACTAGAGGTAAAACGTAGTTTGGTCAAGAATGATTGTGGTCTTCAATCTTATCACGCCATGAAAAGCGTGTATAGGTCTTCAAGGGGTACCTGTGTAAAAACATAGTTTGTGATAAAGATATTTCCGGCGGATTTACTGATTTTCTTGATGTGTGAAAATGTAGTTTTCGTGATAATGCAATATAAGGAAATATCTCGCTCTTTCTAATATTATCTTTCATAAGAGCTTCTCCAACATTTTCATGTATATGTTTAATTCGTATCTTGTCTCTAAGAATAAAGCTAGCCACTCATAAGCATTTTAATCTTTACAAACCATCTAAGGCAAATTTCTCACTCTCTGTAATATTATCTTCCATAAGAGCTTCTCCAACATTTTCACGTATATGCTCATTTCATATCTTATCTCTAGGAGTAAATTCCGTAAGAGCATTCTAATCTATAGCATTTTAATATCAACTAATAATATACACATCTCTCACTCTCACTCTCTGTAATCTCATTCCATATGAGCATTTTAATCTCAACTAAAAATATACACATCAAATCCCTCTCTAGACTCATCAACAAGAAGAATATCATCAATAAAATCCAAAAACTATGCTACAATCACTAGGTCGGTGACAAATGTCGGCAACGAACTAGTCTCGATGGTGGCGGCGCTCGGAGCAGGTGTCTGACATGGGCATAGCGAACTGAAACTGAAACAAGGAGGAAAGAAAATGAGAAGAAAGACGACAGAGCGGGCAAAATATGGCTTTCTCCATCTAATTTTCTGGTGGAGTTTCCGGTGGTAACAATACCGACGGACAATACGTTGGAAAGTTTCATAGGGTTTAAGTAAGTTGGCGCAATTTATGTTATCCACCGGAATATATGCCAATAAATTTGCAGAAAAAAATACGCCTGAAATTCTACTATAAATACCAGTGAAATATCTTCCGATTCGTCTACCGCTTTTACTGACGCATTTAAATCTGCAGGAAAGGTTGACGGTAATATAATAGTTTCCTGTAGTGATTTTCAATGGATTTTGCCACCAGAAATCGCACATTTTCCTATAGTTCTGGTAGATTAGAGTACCATCCATCTAATATTACTCAAATTAAGAATTCTTGAAGTACTTGAAACAACTAGCCAACCTTGTTGGCCCAAAAATTGATTAGGCAGACTTATTAAGAATCCTAAACTTTACTGCTTGTCGGATCTTGGTTGACCTATGATTAAATTGTCTGACAATTTTTATTCAAGTTTGGCCCTTAAATGAAAAGTCATAATGCATAGCTAATGAAATGAAATGGATATACATAGCATAGCTCCATCTCATGGAAGGTCATCATTGAGCCATACTGAACAATTTATGCGTTCATCTTTAATTAAACTTTCTTACATATCTATGTTTCTACATCAACCTATAAATAACGGATAAGTGTTCAAGCCTGAGGACACAATTATTATCTCAAGGCGCTTCTTTCAATTAAAAATAAAAATAAAAGCTCTCTCTCTCTCTCTCTCTCTCTCTCGCCCCCCGCCCCCCGCCCCCCCCCTCTCTTTGTCTATATATTTGCATAAGCAATCCTACAAAGGTGCAATCCATAGACAAAACTGGATTCAGCTAGACATTGCTGTTTTACTGGTTATCAGTACATATTAGATTGTTCTTAACTGTTCAATGTGTCATTAGAGTCCATTAATTCTATAAATAGTATTCCTAATAGAGTATTAAGGCACGAAAAATGACGGAATGAAGTTATGGCTCCCTTCTTTTTCCCCCAGCAAAGAAGTTATGGGCTCTCGAATTATCATTTTGTTCTTCCCTAATCAACTTCTAAACTTTTAGACAGACACGAAACTACCTAATTGTAATGTCATCTTCATAACTTCAATATTAAGGCCGCAAAATGTTGCATAAGCTCAATGAATCCCTGCACCCTCACTGTTATAATAAATGCTCTTGTCTTTGTCGAGAGGCCCCGTTGACGACTCTGAAAACAAAAGAAAAAGAACCCCTTGTGAAAACCAAAAAAAGTAGATTTTAACGAGTATAAGACATGACAGCTCTGCTTCTAGGCCCCTCCACTGCATGGAGCATCTCTCCTTGTGTTTCCCCTTATTATTGGCTCTTCTGAAAGAGAAAAAGCTTTGAAGACATTGGGAATTTTTATTCAACTCGTTAGTACCACTCATATATCGTGGTCTTTTTGTCCATTACCGTTGAAAGGTCCTATTTCCCAAGTCGTAGGACTCTTCAACTGTGCTGCATTAATCCCCCAAAAGAGACCATGCTGTTCACTTTCTAAGAAAGCTGATAACAAAGACATTTGTTCTCTCAATTTGCACTATAAATAAAAAAATTCATTGCTATATGCTACTTAAATGAATATTAATTTATAGATTTTTTTTTTATATTCTACTTATAGCTCAAAATAAAACCTCGAGAGATTATTCTGAGCGGAGTTTGGACATAGAGAACTATTCGATTTCATGACTGTAAATAATAAAAACGTAGTTACTGGTCTCCACTGTGCTTTTATTGTTCATCACTGTGCTTTTATTGCTCATAGTCTCAAAACCGAACGATTATCTGTATTCGGACTCCGCAAATAATAATCTCTCAAAGAATAGAGAGAGGATTTAAACTAGATGGGGAAGAAGGGCAGCTGTCACCTCCAAAATTTTTAGATGACTTTACCAATCACATATTTTTGCTTGTGCAAACATAACTTCTATAAAAATAGTCAATTTTCGACCCTCCAAAATTTTAGGATTTAGTAATTATAGATATTTTTGGACATTATTAAAGGATATTTTAAAATAGTGAATTTATCACCCACTTAAGCAAACTTTCTGATTCTATCACTATGGCTGGTAGGGGAGTCAAAATCGAGTTTCGGGTCAGATTCGGGTCAGACCCGAACTGACCCGGGGTTCAAACAAGTCAACCCTAACCCGATCCGGATATGTAAACGGGTCAAAAAGTCTGACTCGAACCCGACCCGCCGGGTTGCCGGGTTGACCCGAACCCGACCCGTCGGGTTGCCGGGTTTACCCGACCTGACAAGTATGGAGCAACACAATCAGTTGCTGGATGAAATGCGCAAGATGAGGGAGCAACTGAGTGGAAAAGACGTAGCTCCACCTGAGAAGGAGTCCACGGAGTCAGAGTAGTGTAATTTAGTTGAAATGAACTTGTATTTTTATGTGAACATGTGTTATTGGACAATTACTTTTAATATGATGTTATTAGTTGATTTTTAGTACTAAACTGTTGTGAAACTGTTATAAATTATTGTGAAGTTGTGGAACTGTTGTGAACCTGTTGTGGAACTTGTATGTGTTAGAATTGATAGGTTTGTAGGTGTGGAAATGGGATTGTTGGCTGGGAAGGCAATTTTTTTTTTGTCAAAGCTACAGGTTTCCGGCGGATTATGCGCCGATACTCCGCCGGAAACGACGATACTACGAAATGTATCGAGCGTACCGGCGAATATGATCCGTCGGAAACTACCGTCGCAAGTCCGGCGGATATTCCACCGTTAATTACCGGCGCAACAATTGCGTCGTAAACCAAGCGTGGAATTTCGACGACGCAACTCCAGCTCCTTATCCGCCGGTAATTACCGTCGCATGATACGACGGTAATTACCGTCGCATAAGGCGCCGGAATTCGTCCATTTTTCACGTCGGCAAACAAAACGTTTAATGCGCCGGTAGTGCGTCGGAAACTGCGCCGGAACTGTTTCCGGCGCAACATATGCATCAGAAAAAAATTATCGACGCACTCGAAACCGGCGGAGAGCTTTGCGTCGGAACATGCGCCGGAAACTAACATTTCCGTCGGAGTTTACATTAGTTCCGGCGGATTCTGTCCACCGGTAATAACAGGTTTTCCTGTAGTGTCCAAAGAGTCACACAAATAAAAGAAAGAAAACATAAGAGCCGGTGGTTCCTCGTTCTAAGATTACAAAAATAACAAACTAAACGAGTCGGGCTGAAAGTCGACAGCACCCAAAAAAGGAAGATCCTTAAATAATCATTCAGCACCATCTTCCTGCAAAAATAAGAGAAAAAACAACAAAAACGAAAACAGCCATAATTGAAAAGTACCTTATAGTTCTTTAATTTCTCCACTTGAGCATTACATCTAAACCTGCAAAGAACTCTCAAAAGAAGCAAATAAACATGACCGAAAATATCACAAAAAAGAGAGCCGTAGTTCTTATGGAAGGTATTACAGATTACAAGCAGAATAATAGCCTTAAAGTTAATATTGAAAATCAACTTGAAAAGCCTAGTGAGCCCAAAAACTTTCCCCTTCCGTAAAAAAGTTAGAGAGCTTAAAAACCTTATAATTCATCCAACTTAGCAAAATGTCCCCCTCCTTCCAGATGACAACCTCACAGCTATTAAAATGATACCGGAAATTGATCAGCCCCACAAGCCAATAAGACTTACATAAATAATCCTTCCAATCACATAACAAGGAAAACTCAATCTTCCAACCATACTCCAAGATGCAGGCAAAGAGATCCAAAGCAATAATATTACCTACCAACGTGTATAATTTTAATAGTATTTTTATGGAGTTTAAATATTAGGGTATTATATAAATAAATATCATTATTTAAATATTAGAGATATAATTTTATAAAAATTATGTGCTATACATATAAATCTCACTGAAAATAATTATTTTAAATATAAATTTATTTAAGGTGTATCATTTTATTGAAATAGTATTACTTGAGGTGATATTCTTAATTCTAGTCAAAAGGACAACAACAGTATGCATTTATGTGATGGTTTGCAGCAATCACTCTCTATATGTAACTATGACAAGATTCATTTTGGTCGTCTAGTAATTAATTAGAGAGCCAAGGTTGACTAAAAAGTGTTTATTGGGCAATTAATTTGGTCAGCCAAGTCAATGATAAGGCGACTTTCTTATGCAACTAATCATTTCAAATCAGTACAAAAATAAATATTATTCAAAGTATTTATTGGACATTTAGTTCTCCATATCATGACAAAGTAGGGGTAATAAAAATATCAAATATTTCACACATTATAGTTATCATTATTATTGATAAATTATTATTTTTTTATCAATTTTATGATTTCTTATATATTATTTTTCCCTTAATGAATGCTACATGAAGTGTTAATCACATACATTTGATTTATAGGTTTTCTTCTTTTTTTTTTAGTCTACTAATTTTAATTATGTGCCTATTTTATTGTAGGGAAAAATGGTGATATGAAGTATTATTCTCATATTGGATATTTGACAGGTAGAGATAGAAAAGAGAAGGGATTAAGGGTAGTAGGACCATCTAATCCTATCTCAACCTATGTAAAATTCTCATGGGAAGTTATTATCAAAGTCTGATCAAGTCATATTAAGTAAAGAATTTAGGATATTTGTTCTATAAAAAGGATTAGGCTCCCTATGATTAATTATTATTGAGATAATCTTAGAAAATGAAATGTCTTTTATTATTGTGAAGATATAATGGTTCAATAACTTTTATCCCAATAATATAGTCTTTGTTTTGTGATGGGTAAGTCCATAAGACAAGTTGAATCATCATAATCATGTGAGATGATTGTCTCTCTACGTAGAAAGCCAATGCAATAATGAGCATGAAATCACCTAAGACTAAAAAAAGGAAGCGCAATGGGCTTAAAAGGGTCATGGGTGCTATTAAAGAGTTTAGAAGTAGGTAGAAATAATCTTAGTAGAAATTTAATGGTTCTATCTATTATATCAGAATAACTTTTTTGTCATAAGAAAAAGTATCTCGACTTTTCTTATAATTGTTTGATTTAAATTTAATCAATTAAAAAAGTATACTGTGAATTTTTTGTCAAATCAAAGTTATTTACATTTTTGGTAAATGAAACATAAATTTGATCAGAAAAATGTCAAAAACACAAAATCTTTGAAATCAAAAATAGGGTGAAGCACTACACGAAAATCACTCATTACCGGCAGTTTGTTCCGGAGGTTAGCATTAGATTTCCGACGGTTTTGTAAAACACCGGTGGCTTTTCGGCGGTTTGAAAGCCACCGGTAAAAACCGCATAGGAAATCTTTTCCGGCGGTTCATACCACCAGTTAGTTTCTGGCGGTCATGGTGACGGTGACCACCAATTTTTTTTACCGGCGGCATACCGGCTGTTCAATCACCGGTATGATTATCATCGTTCTAACAGCGTAGAACGTCGATAAACCGCCGATGATTTACCGACGATCATAACCAAAGGAATTGCCTGCGGTGAGACCGTCGGCGTATCGTCGGCATACCGCTGGACACCGTCGGCAAACCGACGATATTTACCGACAGTTTTAGTAAACTTCCGCCAGCTATGGTTAGTCATCTGGTATCAAAGTTTTCGACGGCCAACTGGCCACCAGAAACCTGTAGCATTTGAAAAAGAAATTGACAGTCTCCCATCTATTTTACTGATTTTCACCCTAAACTCTAAACCTGCATAGAAAATACAATAATTTTCACAAATATAGGCAACATGCCACTATAATCAATCACAATAATTATCACAAATATATTCATTAAAACAAATCAACTCATAATAAGTTCATAATCAAACAATAAGTCAAACCAAATAAGTTCATCATAAGTTTACACATAAGTTCATCAAACCAAATAAGTTTACAATAAGTTCATCATAAGTTCTTCAAGCAAAATTTAGAAAATTTAGAACCTAACTCAATTCCTATCTCAACAAAATAAAAAATGCATGGCATCCTAGGTTCTAAACACTTAAAAAAAGGAGCAAAATTTAAAGCATCATATAAAATATCGGCGGTCTAACCGCCGGTTAAACCACCGTTAGTACCGGCGGTCACATAACCGCCGGTCAGGACCGCCTGTAATTCAAGAATTTCCTATAGTGAAGGTTCCTTACAGCGAGACAAAAAATTCTCCCAACAGACACGATGGATAAAATTGCACCGCGACCTCCAAATCTTAAATTTTCATATCTCTTATATATTTCTCTATTTCCCTTAAGCCATCTCTCTATTTTCGAATTTATAAGAGAAGACAAAGGAATAAAATCTTAATGCTTTAGGATCACTACAGGAAAAACATCAAAATCCGACAATTTTTTCCGGCGGTTAGTAAGGCAATACCGGCGATTTTAAATTATACCGGCGGTTTCTCGGCGATTTTTAAGCCGCCGATAAAACTGGCGTAGGAAACATTTACCGGCGGAATATTACCGGCGGTTATGTTAGCTGGCGGTTTTCCGGCGGCTTATACCGTCGGTGAATACCGGATTTTCAACCTGCGGTGTTCTAACTGTTAAGCCGCCGGTTATATTACCGACGGCTAACCGGCGGTCACTTTACCGACAGTATGCCAGCGGTTAAAGCGGCCGTCGTGCGTTCGCTTAACCGCCGACTAGCGTCGGTACACCGCCGGTTATTTTACCGACGACACCTGACGGTCACGGCCGACGGTATTATCGACGGTATACACCGTCGGGCTTTCACTGGATAATCGCCGGTGGCCGTCGGTAACCGCCGGTATATTACCGGCGGTTTGAGAAAATTATTGGCGCCTTAGCTTTAGCCGTCCGGTATCGTCGTTTCCGGCGGCCAATTCGCCGGTTGGCCGTCGAAAACCTGTAGCACCTGAAAAAAGAATTGACAGCATTCCTTCTATTTGAGGGAGATTCAGCTTAAATTCTAAGAAATAGCAATACATAATAAGATGTTTTGGGCAACACGCCGATATATTCATCACAATTATATACATAACCACAAATTAAATAAACAAGTTTACAATCAAACATTAAGAAGTTCTAAATAAGTTCATCAAACATAAAACAAGGTCACCAAGTTCTAAATTCTTTAATATTTATAAGAATTTAGAAATTATTTTAGGACTTAATAAATTATAGAAAAATATTCATAAAATAAATAATAATAAAATATTAAGATAATATTTAATTTAATCAATTCTTTAATATAAAATTCAATGCTTTAAGATATTTATAAATAAATAATAACAAAATATTAATATAATATTTAATTTAATCAATTCATTAGTATATATTTCAAATAAATTATTTTAGGACTTAATAAATTATAGAAAAATATTCATAAAATAAATCATTTTATTTAAAAAAATATAGGTGAAATCGATTTGCAAAACGGACATCTAAAGATCCCTAAATCCTCACTTGTACTAATAAGTATCAATTTCTTAAAGATTTTTGCCTATATCTAAAAATTATGAAAAAAAATTTTGTGAATAAAATACTATGATCAAAATATAATAGCGAAGACAGATTGCTTTTTATAGTTATAGTGACTAAAAAAATTTAACAGAGTCAAAATACGGGCTATGACACTATCATCCCAAGCAATCACGTTTAAAGTGTTAAGTCTACTAAATAGGTTGTTAAACCTAAATTAATGTCCCAAGGCTACCAAGAGGGGGGGGTGAATTGGTAGTTTAAAAATTTTAAACCCTCTTTAAATTTATGTTGAACCGAAATGAAAATTTTCTTTTAAGTTTTTGTAGAAAATGTTTTTCAATCACAGAGTTTTTAAAATCAAAAATAAAATGCGAAAAAGTAAAAACAGTAAAGTAAATGACACTAGATTTATAGTGGTTCGGTCTAAACCAGACCTACATCTACTCCCCAGAGGCACCCTCTGAGTATTGCACTAATACCAATAGTGACTCTCCTTTTGCACTCACAACAAGGCGGAGAAGCCTTTACAAACACTCTTTTCACCACTACCCGGTGCGGTAGAGAACCGTCATCCTTTTACACAATCCCCATTGTTGGCAGAGAACCTTCCATCCTTTCACACTCTCCTAGTGTGGGCAGAGAACCCTTCCGTCCTTTCACACTCTCCTAGTGTGGGCAGAGAACCCTTCCGTCCTTTCACACTCTCCTAGTATGGGCAGAGAACCCTTCGGCTGTTCACACTCTCCAAGTGTAGGCAGCGAACCCTTCGGCTGTTCACACTCTCCAAGTGTATGCAGTTAACCCTTCGGCTATTCACACTCTCCAAGTGTCGGCAGCGAACCGGATCTCCTTGACAGATCTTCTCACAAGAAATTTAGAAGGAAGAAAGAAAATAGTGAAGTAATCCCAATTCACAAGTAGAGATTCTTACCTTTGAACTCCAAGTGAATCCTTCAAGCTCCAGTGAAAGGAATCCTCCTTTGAATGCACTCTCACACTCTCTCCTTGGCTATTCTCTCAAGAGGCACGAAGATCAAATGACAAAAAGATTGGGTGACAGTCTAATTTGGACTATTTATACAAAAGACAAGAAAACCCGCCCAAAAACTGCAAGTTTTCAATTCTATACGTAGTGGATTGTCCCATACGATCGTGGATCGTCCTGGACGATATTACTTAAAAGCTATGAAACGACCTTATTTGTATATGTGTACGAAATGTCTTCGTACAAGCTGATCGTCCTGTACGAACTAAGTTCGTCCGGTACGAATGGTTATTACAAGGTCGGTTCTAGAAACTGCAGAAAAAACAGTCCTAAGTCGGTTGTATCGTCTAGACGAAAATTGGTTCGTCCGGACGAAATTTTTACAGAGAACAGATCGTCCTGTACGATATTTAATTTCGTCTGGACGAAAATCTTACAGAGAGCAAATCGTCATGTACGATAATTTAATTTCTTCTGGACAAAAATCTTACAGAGGACAAATCGTCCTGGACGATACTTAATTTCGTCCTGGACGAATAGGACTTAGAAAAATTTTTAAAGCCAGTTCCTATTCGTTCCATGTGCTCAATAGGAGATAATTGTCTGATCGTCCCGTATGATCTGATATCGTCCCGTACGATCAGTATAAATTTTATATGATCTCCTTATGTGTGTGTGTGTGTGTATGTTTTTATTCACTCAATTACAATCACTCCCTTTCAAATTTAATTCAAAGAAAAGTATAAGCTTCAAATTCACAAAGTATCTCATGTTGAATTTGATTTGAAGTCTTCATAGTCTGGAGTTCAATTTTCTTGAAATGTTAGTACACACAAGAGCAAATACAAATCTTCTAAAATTATTAGGAGATAACTACACATTTGAACAATAATGTTTGGAATCATCAAAACTATACAAGTTGCAAAAATTTAAAGCATGCAAATAGCAACTATCTTAACAATATCTCCCTTTTTGATGATGGCAAAACAATTATTATTTGTATGATTTCAATTTAAACAAATCTCCTAAACTCCCCCTGAATTGATGAATACATGAAAATAAGGAGGCATTTTGAACCAAAGAACACAATATTTTTTTTTTCATAAATTTTTTAACAAAAAATAAATAAATAAATAAATAAAAAGATAAGACCACAAGCTAAAAGACACAAAATCAAAATACAAGCATACACAAAGACAAGCATACAAACACAATACACAAAGACAAGCATACAAACATAATAATTTCTCTACTTTTTTGACAACAATAAAAAGTGAAGAAGAAATAGACAAGAAATATAAGTAATTATATAAAATTCATTTGAAAATTTAATCTAAATAGTAATTGGCATAAGGTATGCAATCTAAAACTAATAATATTAGGTAAATCATAGAAATTCATAGAATTTAAGAAGTGATATAACATTATAAGTAAGAAGAATTTATTAAAGACATGATTCAATTTATGAATATAAAAAATTATTACAAGAGAGATGAATAAAAAATTCTATATTTTAAAGTTCAATAAAATATAAATGAACATAAGATCAATTTGAATTAAGAGATTGAAAGAATTTGGAAAGAAGAGAATTACCACATGTGGCATTTTGCGCATCTTTTTCAAAATTTTGGCACATTTTTGTGCATCTTTTTACATTGGGCTTATTTTGTGCCTCTTTTTCACATTTGCGAACCTTTGCGCATTCCTTTTGATTTTTGTACTCTTTGTACAATTTTTCAAGAGTAATCAAAACCAATTCTTTTCAAGATCAATAATCTAAAATTTCAAATTTTTTTAAGTGCATAAATATCACTTGAGCAAAGAAATACAAAATAAGAACACATCTAAATTGCAATAATAATATTAATTTTTATGTAGTCTAAATGAATAGACATGAAATTAAAAATTCTAATTATAACAAGTTATAAACAAATTTTAAATTTAGAAAGATTAGATTTTCTAATGAAATTAATCTTAAATTATAATTTAATTTAAGCACAATTAAGATTAAAAAGACTAATGAAATTTATAAAAACTAAACATATTTCAAAAACAATCGAAATTTAAATCAACTATAACATATATTGATATTGATGAAAAAGATTACAAGATCATTTCATAATATCAATACAAAAAGACAAAAAAAATACATTAAACTTTTAAAACTTAACATAAACAAACACAACTAAAACAAACACTAGAACAAACACTAATACAAACACAAATACAACAATACACTATGACAAATGCATAGACTCTAAAAACAAAAACACTCAAAACACATTACAAAAATAAAAAATTATAAAAACACAAACTACGAAAACAGAAATATCAATGTTGCAAAAACTTTTTTATTTAAGCATTCAAATCAATTACACCAAGTCTTGTTCTTAATGTACTGAAAGTATCAAAGGCTAAAGGTTTTGTAAAAATGTCTGCAAGTTAATTTTCAGTTGAAACATGAGTAAGTTCAATTTCTCCCTTGGATACATGATCCCTTATGAAATGATGCCTTATGTCAATGTGTTTGGTTCTAGAATGTTGAATAGGATTTCTGAAAAAGCAAATAGCACTAGTATTATCACAATAAATTGGAATAGTGCCTATAGTTAATCATAAATCAATCAACTGTTGTTTTAACCAAAGTACTTGTGCCACACAACTTCCCAATGCAATGTATTCTGCTTCTGCAGTAGATAGGGCCTCTGAATTTTATTTTCTACTAGACCATGAAACTAATGAATTTCTAATGAATTGACATGTTCCAGAAGTGCTTTTCCTATCCACTCTACAGCCTGCAAAGTCAGAATCTGAATAACCAATAATTTCAAATGAAGAGCTAAACTTAGGATATCAAATTCCTAAGTTCTGAGTTCATAGTAAATATCTTAATATCCTTTTCACTGCTGTCAAATGTGATTCTTTTGGATCTGATTGAAATCTAGCACATAAGCAAACACTGAACATAATATCTGGTCGGCTAGCAGTCAAGTAAAGTAAAGATCCAATTATCCCTCTAAATTTTTTTTTATTAACAGATTTTCCCTTAAGGTCCTTATCCAACTGAACCGAGGAACTCATTGGTGTACTAACAGGTTTAGCATTGTCCATTTCATATTTTTTGATGATGTCTTTAATATATTTAGTTTGACTAAGAAATATACATTCCTCAAGTTGCTTAATGCTAAAGCCTAAAAAGTAATTTAAATCTCTCATTATACTCATTTCAAATTCACTACTTATTGTTTTAGAAAAGTCATCACAAAGATTTTTATTTGAAGATCCAAAAATGATATCATCCACATAAATTTGAACAATGAGTATATCCTTTTCAAATTTCTTTAAAAAGAGAGTTGTATCCACCCTTCCTTTTTCAAAAGATCTTTCAAGTAGGAATGTGCTCAACGTCTCATACCAAGCCCTAGGTGCCTGTTTCAATCCATATTATGCCTTTTTTAACTTAAAAACATGATTAGGGTATTTAGAATTTTCAAAACCTGGAGGTTGTTCTACAAAAATATCTTCTTCAATTACCCCATTTAAAAAGGCACTTTTGACATCAATTTGAAACAATTTAAAACCTTTAAAACAGGCAAAGGCAAGTAAAATCCTAACTGCTTCAAGTCTAACTATAGGAGCAAAAGTCTCCTCAAAATTAATTCCTTTAATTTGATTATACCCCTTAGCAACTAATCTAGCCTTATTTCTAATGACTACTCCTGAGTCATTCATTTTATTTTTGAACACCCACTTGGTTCCAACAATACTTTGATCTTTTGGCCTTGTAGTTAATTCCCAAACTTTATTTCTTACAAATTGATTCAACTCTTCTTGCATGGCCAATATCCAAAATTTATCAGAAAGTGCTTAATCAACATTAGTGGGTTCTATAGTTGAAATGAAGGCTGAATGATTGACTTCCTTGTTTAATCCACGCCTAGTTCTAACACCCTCACTAGGTTCACCTATAATCAATTCCTTTGGGTGATTTTTAGAAAATCTCAAATCTCTAGGCAAAAGGTTTTCTCTTTCCAAATTCTCTTCTACATCTTCTTCCAAATTTATTTTATCAATCTTTTGAGAGTTTTCCTCAATCTCATCTTCAACAACATTTGGCTCTTCCAAATTTCCAGATTCATCAAATACAACAAGTGTGGTTTCTTCAATTACTAAGGTTCTTTTGTTGAATACCCTATAAGATTTTCTAACACTTGAATATCCAACAAAAATTCCTTCATCTGATTTTGGATCAAATTTTCCTAAGGCAAATTTTTCATTATTATGAATGAACACCTTGCAACCAAAAATATGCAAATGAGACAAATTTGGTGTTCTACCTTTTAGCAACTCATAGGGTGTTTTATTTAAATTCGATCTCACATTCACCCTATTCAGAACATAACATGCAGTGCTAATCGCCTCAGCCCAAAAATATCTTGGAAATGAGTATTCTGCCAACATTGCTCGGACGGCTTCTATTAATGTTCTGTTTTTCCTTTCAACTACCCCATTTTGTTGAGGGGTTCTAGGTGCAGAAAAATTTTGATCAATCCCTTTTTATTTACAAAAATTTTCGAATCTTTCATTTTCAAATTCTCCTCCATCATCACTTTGTAAAGAAATTATTTCACATCCTAGTTTTCTTTAAATCCAAGTTGAAAAATTTTTGAATTCCTCAAATGATTCACTTTTATGAAAAAGAAATCTAACCCAAGTGAATCTTGAGAAATCATCCACTATAACAAATCCGTATACCTTCCCTCCTAGACTTACTGTTCCTACTGGTCCAAAAAGATCCATGTGAAGAATTTCCAAAGGTTTACTGGTCCTAAGATCCTTATTGGACTTAAAAGAGGACTTCACTTATTTTCCTAATTGATATGCATCACAAAGGTGGTCCTTAGTAAAGTCTAGTTTTGGTATACCTCTCACTAAATTCTTTTGGGTAATTCTCCTAAGATTTTTCATACTAGAATGACAAAGTCTCCTATGCCCAAGCCATGATTCATCAGAAATAGTTTTCAAACAAAAAGCAGTAAGAGATTGAATACAATTTAAATCTAACATGTAAACATTGTTTACCCTTTTTCCATTTAAAACTTCTTTCCCATTTAGGCTTAATATGCAGCTAGTAGGTAAAAATTTTACATTATAGCCCTTATCACATAGCTCACTTATACTTAACAAATTATGTTTTAAGCCTTCAACCAATAATATATTGTCTATGAAAAAGTTTTTAAAATTTCCAATCATACCTGATCCAACCACTTTCTTTGTGGTATTATCTCTAAGTGTAACCTTGCCTCCACTCCTGGCTTCCAGCATTATGAATTGAACATTATCTCCAGTCATATGCTTTGAACATCCACTGTCCAGGTACCATATGCTCCCACGAGGTCTTGTGTGAGAGCAACCCTCTTCTTGATCTGATTGATCAACATTATCTGCCATCAAGTAAAGGTTGGTGACTTCTTCTTCTTTTTCAGTCTCAGATGAGTCTGAAGCTGAGTCCGCCCAAAAAGCTCTTTGAAACTTCCTCTTGCCTTTCTTTACAATTGGTTTCTCCTCTATCTTCTCCTTGCTAGGAGTGGCTTTGAGTTTTGGGCATTCAGTCTTGATATGATCTGGTTTCCTGCATTTATAACAAATCACTTCATTAGAAACCTTGCCATTTATGTTAAACTTACCTCTATTCTATTGCTAGCATCTCTTCTGCTTCCTCTTTAAAAAGCTTCTGAATTGTCTAGTCATCAATGCAATATCGTTTTCATCCTCAGGTTGTGAGTGTTCACTCTCTGACTCTTCCACCTTTAGCGCAATATTCTTTTCCTTTTGTGGTTCACCTGCATCAATCTTTCTTTGACTTACTCCTTGCTCATAAGCAATGAGTGAACCAAGAAGATTGTCAATAGAATAAATGTTTAGATCTTTAGACTCTATAATTGTAGTAATTTTTGTATCATAAGCAGTAGGTAAACAACGAAAAATCTTATTAACCATTTCAGCATTAATTAATTCCCTACCAAGTGCATGCAAAGAAGTGACAATTTGTGTGAATCTTGTGTACATGTCAGAAATAGATTCATTAGGTTTCATGTGAAACAACTCATAGTCATGTAACAAGATATTGAGTCTTGATTGCTTAACCTCATTAGTCTCTTCATAAGTTATAGAAAATCTATCACATAAGTCCTTTCCACTTTTGCAAGTGGAAACCCGCATGTAGTCTTCAAATTTTAAAGCACAAAAGAAGCTATTTAGACATTTGGCATTTAGTTGTGCTAAGTCACGTTCTTCTATAGTCCAATCTGCAAAAGATGTTTCTACCCTAACTTCATCAACTAATCTAGTTGGTTTTGTATAACCTTCCTGGACTAGGATCCACATGCGATAATCAAGTGACTGTAAGAAAGTAAACATGCGTGTTTTCCAGAAATCAAAAAGAATATTGTCAAACAGTGGAGGTCTAGTAATAGAGTAACCCTCAGGTGTGTTTCGATTTCCGAATATAGCCATCTACGTTAATCAAAAAGTAGTTTAAACTTATGATATTGAAACGGAGCTCTGATACCACTTGTTGAGTCTAGTAAATAGGTTGTTAAACCTAAATTAATGTCCCAAGGCTACCAAGAGGGGGGGTGAATTGGTAGTTTAAAAATTTTAAACCCTCTTTAAATTTATGTTGAACCGAAATGATAATTTTCTTTTAAGTTTTTGTAGAAAACGTTTTTCAACCATAGAGTTTTTAAAATCAAAAATAAAATGTGGAAAAGTAAAAATAGTAAAGTAAATGACACCAGATTTATAGTGGTTCGGTCTAAACCAGACCTACATCCACTCCCCAGAGGCACCCTCTGAGTATTGCACTAATACCAATAGTGACTCTCCTTTTGCACCCACAGCAAGGCGGAGAAGCCTTTACAAACACTCTTTTCACCACTACCCGGTGCGGCAGAGAATCGTCGTCCTTTTACATAATCCCCAGTGTTGGCAGAGAACCTTTCGTCCTTTCACACTCTCCTAGTGTGGGCAGAGAACCCTTCCGTCCTTTCACACACTCCTAGTGTGGGCAGAGAACCCTTCGGCTGTTCACACTCTCCAAGTGTAGGCAGCGAACCCTTCGGCTGTTCACACTCTCCAAGTGTTGGCAGCGAACCCTTCGGCTATTCACACTCTCCAAGTGTCGGCAGCGAACCGGATCTCCTTGACAGATCTTCTCACAAGAAATCTAGAAAGAAGAAAGAAAAGAGTGAATTAATCCCAATTCACAAGTAGAGATTCTTACCTTTGAACTCCAAGTGAATCCTTCACGCTCCAGTGGTAGGAATCCTCATTTGAATGCACTCTCACACTCTCTCCTTGGCTATTCTCTCAAGAGGCACGAAGATCAAATGACAAAAAGATTGGGTGGCAGTCTAATTTGGACTATTTATACAAAAGACAAGAAAAACCGCCCAAAAACTACAAGTTTTCAATTCTGTACGTAGTGGATCGTCCCGTACGATCATGGATCGTCCTGTACGATGTTACTTAAAAGCTATGAAACGACCTTATTTGTATATGTGTATGAAATGTCTTTGTACAAGTTGATCATCCCGTACAAACTAAGTTCGTCCGGTACGAACGGTTATTACAAGGTCAGTTCTAGAAACTGCAAAAAAAACCGTCCTAAGTCGGTTGTATCGTCTGGACGAAAATTGGTTCGTCCGAACGAAATTTTTACAGAGAACAGATCATCCTGGATGATATTTAATTTCGTCTGGACGAAAATCTTACAGAGAGCAAATTGTCATGTACGATAATTTAATTTCGTCTGGACGAAAATCTTATAGAGGACAAATCATCCTGGACGATATTTAATTTCGCCTTGGACGAATAGGACTTAGGAAAATTTTTAAAGCCAGTTCCTATTCGTTTCATGTGCTCAATAGGAGATAACTGTCTGATCGTCCCGTACGATCTGATATCGTCCTGTACGATCAGTATAAATTTTATATGATCTCCTTATGTGTGTGTGTATGTTTTTATTCACTCAATTACAATCACTCCCTTTCAAATTTAATTCAAAGAAAAGTATAAGCTTCAAATTCACAAAATATCTCATGTTGAATTTGATTTGAAGTCTTCATAGTCTGGAGTTCGATTTTCCTGAAATATTAGTACACACAAGAGCAAATACAAATCTTCTAAAATTGTTAGGAGATAACTACACATTTGAACAATAATATTTGGAATCATCAAAACTATACAAGTTGCAAAAATGTAAAGTATGCAAATAGCAACTATCTTAACATAAAGCAATTCAACTATGAAGGTAGTTGACTTAGTTCAATGTTTAAGACACTATATTAGCAACCATAACTTATATCATCTAGAGTTAATCTCATAATCTAAAACCAAAGAACGAAAATTAAAAGACATTAGGCAAATGAGTTCTAAGATGTGGATTTGAAAGAAGGACTCACATTCCTTGAAATTAAATAAAAAAAATGCTCGCAAAAAGAAGAGAATGAGATGACCTAGTTATACGTAATTGGAGCTACTAATCTGGACATGCAATCATGTCTAGATAGGGATTGCCACTACCTAGCATACTAAGATAATAACTAGGTGTATTAAGAATTAAATTCTATATTAAAAGATCTATTTTAATAGATATAACATAGATGCAAAGTTATTTATCCTTAGTTAGGGATACTTTTTGTGGAACCTCGATCTAGAATCAGCATTTGGTTCAAACAATATTGAATAGAATGGAAAAAGGAAAATTTTGAATTTTTTAGTTTTGAAACCATTTGCATGTCTTTGAAAGTGTTTTTGTGCATTAAAATAAATGTATATCTTCTAGAATGAGTCCCTAGGGTCTAAAGAAAACTTCGGCAAAATCTTAGAAATAACACTATTAGAGTGTCTTGGCACTGGGTGTCTGAGTGCCTCATCGTTGGTACAATACCAGGTGACAAATAGTGACATTACATCACTCCCGGCTCAAGCTTTTGAGTTTGAACTAGCATTGCAATGCTTGAATTGTAGTGTCGCAGCACTAGGTCCCTAATAACACTATAAATTAAAATTAAATTCATTGTTTTATTCGACTTGATCGAGTAGGTGATCAAGAAGGATAGAGAAATAAAGAGGTTTGGAGAGGGAAAAGTTTATTTTGAGCTATTTCGGGGCATTTTTAGCATTGAGCCAGCTAGAAAAGTTGTATGGATCAAGATAGATCACATTATGCTTATATCATTTTTAAGAAATATAACATTTTTCTGAATTTTTTTATTACATTTCTATTTTTGTTAGCAAAAAATGTGGATCTTTGCAATGATAAAACTTTCACTGCATAACTTTTTATATGCTATAGAGATTGTGATTATTCACATTCTAAATATTTTTTGGAAAATTTCTACTGAATATTTTAAAATTTGAAATTTTTATCAAATAAAAAATAATTTGGATACTGAAAAATAGTGTTTTAGCATGATTTATGACTTAAAATGATGTTTTACATAATTCTTGATAATTTGATTACATTTTAAAATTGTGAAATTTTACTTAGTAGGAATTTTTGTTGCCTAACATTTTAAAAACTAGTAAAATTTTGTCACAAATTCAATTAAGCTTTAATTGTTACAATATGATAAATTATATGCATATATAATTGAAAAATATCTATTGGGAGATATAAAGGATCTGAATCCTTTGAGATTTTATCTATATTTGAGATATAAGGCATATTATGGTGGCTAAAAAGTTATATTCTGATAGTAATAAGCCATATTCTAATGCTTAAAGGCATGTTCTGATACTATAATCACAAAAGAAGGGAATCATAAGGGGCCAAAATCATTTAAAATTTTGTATGCGACTAGGATATGTGATATTAACTACTTCATGGATAATATGAATTTTTGTTTATTTATCTACTCAGTTTTATTATTTGAATGATTACATAATTATTCTACTCTAATTACCTTTCTTAATACAAAGATTTATTAGATTGTATTTAACTATTTTTAAATATTTATATAAATATTCAATAAAAGAGTTTAATATTTTAGATCACTTTGTGTGGCCTATTGGGATATTGTATCTCATTGTGATTTTGCTTCTAGTTTTCAGGATCTAGAAAAGGGAAGGAGCTTATTGATTAGCAGTTCAGGATTTGGTCGAAGTTAATATATATTATTTTATTAATTTTTATACAATCATGACTACGTTATTATATAATTTTAAAGCATCAATATATATCAATATACTATAGTATATATATATATATATATATATATATATATATATTATATATATATATATATATATATATATATATATATATATATATATATATAATGAAATAAAAGAAATTTATTAGATGAGTTTATTTATAGTATTATGGATATTTTAATAGCTTTATAGTTTTAAAATTATATCGTAAAATAAAGCTATTGGAATTGATCTGTAAACTCAAGTGGGATCATTTCAAGTTAATCTTGGTGTTCATTATTATTTGTTATATGTGTATGTATGTTCAATTATATATTCTATGCAATTATGAATATGCTAAACCAGACATAATAAATGGACAGAGTGCTAGTTAGGTAGCTCCTGTATAGAGTACAACTCTGACAACTATTTCTAATATAATTTCATAGATTACTCCTTTGATAGCCCAGATAATGGGTAAGGCACATAATAAGGTTCCCGCTATAAGATTTGATGAGATAGACAGACATCTATAAGTATTTTTGGGATTGAAGCCTTTAAGGTTTGGGGGCACTATTGAACCCAAGGTAATTGAGGACTTGTTAAGGAGGCTAGAGAAGATATTTGATGGCATATAGCATCCTCCTAAGAGGAAGGTATGCTTAGCAATCTTTTTATTAGATAGTGAGGCTGAGCGCTGGTGGATGGGCAAGTAGAAGGAGAAATTTTAAGGAAGATTGAATTCTATGATTAATTGGGAGGGGTTCTTAAATATTTTTAAATTTTGGTTTGTACCACCTTCTCCATGACAGTAAATAAATGAGTCTTTTCTAAGACTTGTTCAGGAGAGCAGGAAATTCATGTAGTATGAGGCTAAGTTTACTCTTTGACCAGATATACACCACAATTAGTTAGCATTCCCACGAAGAAGTTCTACAAATTTTTTAGAGGACATCTACATAGTACTCTAAGATATCCTCTAGTACCATTTCATATTTTTTATTTCAATGAGCTTTTAGAGATAGCTTATCTGATAAATAATGATTTGATGACTACTCAATGTGATAGACTGCTAGCAGGAAGATGTTCAGTGGCAAGACTTTTGGTTGTGGCTTTCTAAAATGAAGAGAAAATTTGTACTTAGAGAGTCTAGGAAAGGTGGACAGTCTATGACTATGACTACTCCAAGTACTGGTAGTGTTGTTAGTTCTAAAAGTTTTGTAGGTGGAGAAACTTTGTGCCAGAGTTGTGGCAGACGTTACTTTGGTTAGTGTTATAATATTATTGGACAATGCTTCAGATGTACGTAGGCTATACACATGATAGTAGAGTGTTCACAGGTTGTAAGAGTTCTTTTAGAATAGTAAGGAGAGCGAGGCTAATTCCACTTCACATGTTTGTTGAGAGCCCTTTTAGTAAAGTCAAACAATCTAGTTATGTTGCAGGTTGATTGCCTGTTAGTGGTCAAAGAGAGTCTAATAACACTACTGCTCTAGTTCCACTTCAACCACATGTATACATTTGGACTCAGTAAGATGCTTATGATGCTTCAGATATTGTGATAGATATGACATATATTTTTATCAGACATGTCAAATTTTATTTGATTATGGATCTATTTATTCATTTCTTAACACGCATTTCATTTATTTTTTACACTTACCTTTAGTTTTATTGCCTATATCTCTTTTGTTATTCTATCAACTAGAGATTATATATTATCCAATAGGGTCTATATTTATGATATTGTGATTTTTTATATGAAGTGGAGGTCCAACTTTATTTTATTACTATTTTGTATATTTGATGTTATTTTGGGTATAAACTAGTTGATTTGGTATGAAGCTCAAACTGATTTCTTGAAGAAGCAAGTTTTTTTTTTTTTTTTTGGCAATGAGAGTTATGTATTTTGATGAATTAAAGGTAATTTATTTTTTTAATTTCTACTGTGAAAGTAGGTAGACTATGGAAGAATAGTTATCTAGTATTTATGATAATAGTCTGGGATAACAATATAGATTCTAGTTCTATTTTTTGATGTCCTAGTAATACAAGATTTTTTTATTTATTTTCTAACGAGTTGGCAAGTTTATCTTCATAAGGAGATATAGATTTTTGCATTGATGTATTTCTAGGTACAACTTTAACTTCTAAGGCTTTATATTGGATGGCACCTGAGGAGCTTCAGGAGTTGATGGTTCAACTTCAAGAGTTACTTGACATAGGATTATTTCATCCTAGTGTGTCTCTATAGGGAGTACATATTATATTCATGAAGAAAATGGATGGTACAATATATATATATATTTATATTAACCATAACAAGTTGAATAATGTTACTATCAAGAAAAAGTATCACTACAGGAAAATGTGTTATTACCATCAAACTTTTCGGCAGAATATTTTATGCCTGTAATATCGACACACGTACTGTTAGAATATGTGCATGTAAGGTAACGGTGCAATTTTCGATGCAATATCTATCGTAAAAATACTAGCCCAAATTCCACCGACTTTTCATCGGCATTTCAAAGGTTTTTGACACATATTCCACTGGGAATTACCAACGTAATCACCAGCGAATATTGTACTAGCTTACTTAAACTCAATGAAGCAATACCAATGTAATATCCACTAGTTATAATACGCTGAAAAATGCACAGGTTAAGGCCCTATTTCGGCTATTCTGCTGAATAAGTTCTCATTTCCTTACTCTCTTATGTCGTAGAACTATCGATTGCTTTCCCTCTCTCGTGTCTGAGAGATGTCTCGATGCCCTGAGATCTCGAGTCATTCTTTCCCTCTCTTCACTCAAGTCTGAGAGCAAGCCCGATGACCAACAAGCAAGCAGTTCTTCCTCGCATCCAAGAGTTTCCCCGACCGAACCCTCGATGACTTTTGCCAAAAGCATTCTTGAACGCCACCAGTACGAGAAGGTATCATCTCATGACATTGAGTTTTGATGTTCTCACTATACATTTGCAAGAGAAGGTATCTTTGTGTATGTTTTTAATTTGTTTTTGTTATGAATGCTCTCACTATACATTTGCAAGAAAATGTATCTTGGTGTTTACCCTTGATTTAAGTTATGGATGTTCTCACTAGATATTTGCAAGAGAATATTGTACTTTTGTGTATACCTTTTGCAGGTGATATTATTCTTATAATTGATAATAGTGGAGAGAGAGTTGAAGGTAAACTTTAATTATGTAGGTCAACCTTAGAGTATAAAGGTTTTTGCATAAATTGATCTAAAATGTAATATATGGAGTGTATTTTTTAGTAGTAATAGACCTAGTTGAGATATTATGACTTTGGGCGATAAAGTCATTAATAAAAGTACAAATTTTTTATGTCATTGATCTATTTATGTTGAAATAGATGGGGATGTTATTGATAGAATTGAAGTTGGATGGTGGAAGTAGAAGAATGTATTGGGCATTGTTGTGTGGATATAGAGGAATGTATTGGGCATACTTGATTATAGACAGGATATGAAAATAACATATATGTGAGAAGGATGGATTAGCTCCGGTGGAAGATAAGATTAGAGAGAGTCTCCTTGGATGGTTTGGTCACTTAAAATGATGGCCTTCCGAGCAGGCTAAGACTCTTTATAATTTTTTTCAATAAATGTTACAAAATTATCTAATATATCCATATTTTATATAAGCTATATTATGGATATCAGAACTTAAAGAAGTTGAATGTATAATCGATTAGCGCAAGGATGAAAGACATTAATAGATGAGTTCATTAGAGGGGTGAATATTTTCATTCAAATAGCTTCTTAACTACTCATCTTTATCTCATATGGAAAGTTTTGTTACCCATATTCAAAACATAAAAATCAGGTGCACCTAAGCCTAGATGACATAATTGTTGATCTATACTGTTGAGGCTTCATGTCAGAATATTAGTATTAGACTTCTCATGGTGAGTATGAATCACATTTCAATTCTAAATATGGCTCATCGACAAGTGCTAATATAAATAAGGAAGAAAATATCTAACTTAATCTTAAGGACTTAATTCATGATGCTAGTGGAGCACAATTTGAACAATATATATAAGAGTCATATAATAAAGAAGCACAAAATTTTTATGATTTGTTGCATGCTTCTCAACAACCAATATGAAAGGGGTGCAACACTCACTCAGAGTTATTCATTACTATTAAGATGTTAAGCATCAAGGCAGAATATAATATTCTCCATTAATATTTTAATCAATTCATTAGACTGCTCAAAGAACCCAATCTGGCAGATAATATAATTGCTACAGATTTATATTAAACTAAGAAGTTGATTCCCAAGCTTGGTTTGAAATACACAAAGATAGATTGTTATGCAAATGGATGCATGTTATTCTATAAAGATGATCAATCAGATATTGCATGTCGTTACTATAACACACTGAGATTTAAACCAAAATCTATCACGAAAAGAAAGTTGAAGGAAGTACCAGAAGGTAGGTTATTTTACTTACCCATAATTCCTAGACTACAATGGTTATATGCATCCATGAGATCTGCTGCACATTTGACATGGCATAACAAATATATCTCGCAAGAAGGTTTTATTACACATCTATCAGAAGCATATGCCTGGAAATAATTTGATCATATACATCCCACCTTCACCTCTAAATCAATAAATATAAGATTAGGTTTATACACAGATTGTTTCACTCCATTTAGTCAGTCTGCTTCACCTTACACTTGTTGGCCCGTGATACTCACAATATACAATCTCCTCCAGAGTTGTACGTGCTTGACAACTCCTTATATGTTTCTAATGCTTATCATTCCAGAGCCAAATAATCATAAAGCAAAGATCGATGTATTCTTACAACCATTAATTAATGATTTAAATTTATTATGGGAATAAGGAATAAGTACATATAATATCTCTACCAAATAGAACTTCATTAAGGGCAGCATTACTTTGGACAATTGGTGACTTTCTTGTATATGGTATGCTCTCAGATTAGAATTCTTCTAGAAAATTAGCTTTTTCATATTATATGGAATTTGCAAAGTCATTCACTTTAAAGCACGGAGAGAAGAACATTTGGTTTGACTATCATCGTATGTTCTTAACTACAAGTCATCCTTTTAGGCGAAATAAGGATGCTTTGTTAAAAATAAAATGATGATGTTGCATCCTCCTCCAAAACTAAGTAGTGAAAATATATTTGAAATAGTAAGGTCCATACTCACAATAGTAGATTTTCCAACATTATTTGTTTACAAATTGTTAGGGTATGGTGTCAACCATAATGGACTAAAAAAGGTTTTGTTTTGGTCATTATCATATTAGAGGATAAACTTGATCAGACATAACTTAGACGTGATGCATATAGAGAAAATTATATTTGATAATATATTCAATATAGTCATGGACATAAATCCAAAGACAATATAAAATCAAGAATGGTTCTTAAAGGAGATTTGTATGAGTAAAGCATTAGAATTGAGGGATGGTGGAAATGGAAAAAAATTTTAACTAAAAGTTTCTTTCACCTTGACTTTAGAGTAGAGGCAACATGTTTTTGAATGAGTGAAGATTCTATGGATACCTGATAGATATTCTTCAAATCTAAGCAAATGTGTTGACATAAGAATAAAGAGATTATTTGGTATGAAGAGTTGTGACTGTCATATCTTTATGCAATGTCTACTATCAATTATCTTTAGTTATTTGTCGGATCGAGTTTAGTATCTTCTTTAATGATTTATGCTCTTCAAAACTAAATGTAGAGTACCTAATTTTTATGAAGTAGCATATCACTTTCATTCTGTGTAAACTTGAGAAGATATTTCCTCCAGCTTTCTTTGACCCTATGGAGCATCTACCCATGCATTTACTATATGAAGCTAGAGTAGGTGGAGCTATTTAGTATCAGTGGATGTATTCTTTTGAGAGGTATTTAAATAAACTGAAGAATACTACTAAAAAAAGCACATCCTGAAGACTCAATATGTGAATCATATTTAATGTACAAGACAACCCAATTTTACTCATATTACTTTAAAACAGTGTCACAATAAAGTTAGAGTACTGCACCTAAAAATATGGGTCAATCCTCAAATTTATCTATACTCAATGGAAGTGGTGAACCCATAGGCACTAGCACCATACGATATTTGACTGATAAGGATATACGAGTTTTCACATTGTATGTCTTGCTTAACTATATTGAAGTTGAGTCATATCTCGAGTAAGTATGAATAAGCTTTCTCATAAATTTGTTACTCATAAATTTGATATTTACTCATAAATTTAATTTATAGGAGTTTCATTGATGGTTTGAATACAACAGAATAAGTAGAAGTCCAGAAAATAGTGGAAATATAATTCCCTATTCGGTTTAAGAATACGATACATATTTTGACTATTTATTTCAATTAATATATCTTTAATTAGTTAATAAGCATGCTAATGACATACTTTACCTACTAACTAGGTGCACACTCAAGACAGTAATTTGTAATTTAATGTTTTACTTAATCTAGTTTTGGGACCAAATAGAGCTGTAAAGTGTTATCCAAATTTTTTGGTTAATGGTTATAAATTCCAAACAAAATTTTGGTGTGAAGATAGGAAAATAGATAATTCTGTTGTATGTGTAAGAGGGAATACCTACACATGTAAGTATACAGTTTTGGCTTGCAAGTGGCTGCATATGAGTTGCAGACATCTGGTGGCTCCAGTTTCTCAGCTAACATCTATGAGTCTTTATATACCAAATAGATAACTATCCTTACAACCGAGCTAGAATATGTAAGGAAAGCATAAGCTGATTGGCAGATGCAAATGCAGCAGCAGATGCAGATACATCAAGTTCAAATGTTAGAGGAAATGCGAAAGATGAGGGAGCAATTGGTAGTGGGAGGAGTACATCATCGACTGAGGAGGACACTGAATCAGAGTAGATGTTATTTATTTTACTAATGTGGACATTTGTATTTATGTATTTTTGAACATGTTTAATTATTATTCTTTTGGGCATCTTGACTTTTTTTTATTAGATATTTGTTGATGATGCCCTTCTTCTTTATATTTTTGTTTAAACATTTATATTTAATAATGTAATTGGTAATATTCTTGATCAAAAGTTGATATATGAATGTATATGGTATTCTATTTTTTTCTATGTAGATTTAATTATGGAAATCAGTTTCAAATGGAGGAATGTTATTTTTTATTTATGCTACCGGTTTTTGGCGGATTATCCGTCGAAAACAATGCTGGTAATACAATACAATGACCTTTCTGACAGACATTTATTCCATTACGTCTGGCAGATATTATGACGATAATGTACGTCGGTAACATGACTGCATTTTTTAGGTAGCAGATTATGCACCGGTATTTTTGACGTAGCTTATCCGCCTAAAATATCGACGGATCGTATGCCGGAATAAGGCAACAATAAAGGCATCGACTGATCATATTGTTTTCTTGGTATTTCATTAGAATATCTGCCAGATATCTTTTCAGCAAAAAACATTTGCCAATCTTGACTTTTCAACGCATAATTTATCGTCAGAACAATTTGCATCCGAAATGCGTCGGAAATGTCTTATTTTCGGTGGATTTTGATTGTTACTATTGGATTCCATCCATCGGTAATAGTGCATTTTCCTATAGTGTATCATCTATTGCGGATTGATGTTCTATTCGATCAGCTTATTGAATCTTTTATATTCTTGATGATTGATCTAAGATCCAAATTTTATCAGGTAAAGGTTAAAGAGTCTAACATAATGAAGACATCATTCATTACTCGATGCGGACACTATAAGTTCTTAGTCATGTCAGTTGGGGTGACAAATGCTCCCATTATCTTTTTGGATCTAATGAACATAGTATTATGTGATTTTCAGGATCAATTTGGAATTATTTGTGTAGATGATATTTTGGCATATTCTGCTTTCAAGGAAGATCAAACAAGGCAATTATTTTGGAGACTTTAAGGTAATATCATCTATTTGTAAAATTTTCTATATTTGAGTCCTAATTGAAGAGCATTACTTTTCTTTGGCATGTAGTGAGTAGTTCTGCCATTTTTGTTGATCACCAAAAAGTTCATGGAGTTGCTGATTGGTTGAGGCCTACTACCATGTTTGAGTTATATAGTTTCTTGAGTATGGCCAGATATTATATGAAGTTTATGAATAAATTTTTGCATATTTATTCTCCTCTGACAAGATTGACTTTGAAGTCTGTGACTTTTGTCTTGACACTTAAATGTAAGGATACTTTTTAGAGATTGAAGATTGTTTGACTTCTACTCTAGTTTACCTCTTCTTTCTGGTACAAAAAACTTTAAGGTATTCAATTACACTTCATTAAGAGATTTGGGATATATTTTGATGCAGCACAATAGAGTGATAGCATATGCCTCTATGAATTTGAAGCCATATGAGAGAAACTATGTGATAATTAGCTATTGTTGTATTTGCTTTGAAGAATTGATCGCATTACTTGTATTATTTTAGTTGTGAGATTTTCACTAACTATTAGAGCCTGATGTACATATTCACTCAGAATGATCTAAACTTAAGGCAAAAAAGATGGTTTGACTTGATTAAATATTATGATATGATTATTCACTATCACTTTGTTAAGGCTAATATGGTGGCAGATGTTGAGCAAAAAATCTTCTGAAGTTTTGTTTCTTCAGCTTACTTCTAAAGAGTATTTGATACAGGATATGAAGATATTATAGTTAGAGGTGATTTCTTCTCCTAATTGGGATTCTAATATTTTAGCTCAAATGATTATTCAACCTTCTCTAGTAGAAAAGATTTAGGAATTTCAGAAATCAGATACTAAGTATCAAAAGTTGATTGATTTGATTGGATCTAGTAAGAAATCTAAATTATGAGCATCTAATTCTGGTATAATCTTTTATAAGAACAAATTGTGTGTTCATATTTTTGCCAATCAAAGGTGGTATATTTTGTTTGAAGTTTACTATTCAGGCTATACTATTCAACCAAAAACTAGCAAAATGTATAGAGATCTAAAAGTTATGCTTTGGTGGCCTAGATTGAAGAAGGGTGTGGCAGATTTTGTATTAAAATGTGAAGCCTGTCAGTTAGTGAAGGTAGAACATTAGTGATTGAGAGGTCTTATATAGTTGTTATCCATTCTAGAGTGGAAATAGCAAGAGGTTACTATAGATTTTATGATTTGTTTTTCCAAGTCTAGATAGGGACATTATGTTATCTAGGTTGTAGTTGATCATTTGACAAAACCTTCACATTTTATTTTGATCCGACAGTCTGGTTCTACAGACATATTAGCATAGATATATGTGTGTGAAATTATTAGATTACATAGGATATTGAAGATTATAGTTTTTGATCAAGTTGAAGGTTTACCTCTTAATTTTGGAGGAGTATTCAATAAGGATTGGAAACAAAATTGCTTTTTGTATGGCATTTTATCCTCATACTGATCGACAGTCATAGAGGAATATATATACATGTACTAGAAGATCTTCTACTACTCTATATTCTTTATTTTGGAGGCAGTTGGGAAGACCACATTCCTCTAATAAAATTTGTGTATAGTAATAATTTTCAATCAAGCATAAGTATGGTTATGTATGAAGCTTTATATAATAGGAAATGCATAACTCCTCTATCTTGGATAGAGGTGGGTATGATGCCCCAGAATCTAAATTAAAAGAATTATTTATTTGTCATTTAAATAAACAACAACCATAGCATTCATTCTAATATCATCTATCAGTAATAAATTACAAAAGCAAATTCTATAATTTAAAACATCAATATATATTAGCATTCATTCTCAAAAATCACATACACTACTTAGAACTATAACAAAAAGAAATAGAACTTGAAGAATCCTAATCAGCCTCTCACTCATGCTCTCCTGCCCTGACCTAAAATCATTAAACTACATATAATGAGCTTAAAATGCCCGGCATGTCATCAAAACTTATAATTAAATTCAAAGTATAATAAAGGAGTAATATGCATGTCAACTGTCAAATCATAGCAGTTACATTCATATGATCACTTAATAAATGCAAAAATAATAAATCTAAGATGCAGTAACATTAGAATCTAAAAATAATAAACACTATGGTATGAAAGCCATTAAAGAAAGAAACCAGTATGAGTATCAAATTTATAAAGCAATCAATATATCCATAATAACAATCAATACAAAAATCATATAAAATATCAAATCAAAATATCGATAAAATTATTACAATCAAATTAATGTAGTAAAATTATATGGAAATATACACATATTATTCATGCATTTTATATCACGTGCTCAGTACACCACATGCATAATATCAGTACAGTCAATCAATAGTATCAAATACTATCAACATCTATATAAGTAATAATAACAATCAAGTGGTAGGAGCAGCAGATTAATGCAATAAAAGTAAATCTGTATAGTAATAATAAATCTGTACAAAAATTAAAAAAAAATGTCTCAAGAATATGCATTTAAGTAGTCACACTAAACAAGTAAGAAGTCTTAACTATCACGGTGTTTTTTAGGGTTAATATCAGTGTTAGTAAACCATTGGCTCAATAAATAGAGTCATCACTCTTTACCCATCGGCACAATAATGTTCTCCTTATAACTCTCAATTAGTGTATCACATGAATTAGTAGAGGATAACACCAAATCATAGTATTTAAAATAAATCTCATCGGCCTACCATCCTGTACAGGTCAATCAGTCTCCAAATAACGGGTTAACCAGTCTTTACTTATTTATTTCATGCATGCATAATATTATCAATATAATATAATAGTAATATCGACCAGCTACTACTCAAGCACGTATCCACATCCATATTCAATAAATTGAAATAAATAATGTATAATTGAGCTTAATTAAGAAGATGTCAAAATATCATAATGATAGACAACAAAGAATCCTATTAGGCAAAAATGCACATTTTCAAAAAATTATCAAAATAATAGGAATTGTTTAAAATGATGTTTTAAGACTTTTATTGTACTACACTACTATTTTGAGAAGTCAAAATAAATTTTTGGTTAGACAAAAATTACTATATTTTCAAAATCACTTAGTGAAAAATCTCAAATAAATAATCAAAATGTTCATAATCATAATCTCTATAACATATAAAAAATTATGCGGTGAAAGTTTTACCAATATAAAATTATTCATGTTTTTTGGTAATGAAAATACAAATTTGATTGAAAAAATAAAAAAAAAACTCAAAATCTTTGAAATTAAAAATAGTCTAAAGGTTTCTTACATCGAGACAAACAAATCTTTCAACTGACCCGATGGATGAAAATTGCACCGCAGTCTCTAAATCTAAATTCTCCTTTTCTCTCTCCTCACATTTCTTTTATAATATCTTAATCCATGCCTCTCTAGCCAAAAATGGATAGGAATATGTTTTTAAAAGACTTAGTGACTTAGGACATTTATAACAATATAATAATATAATATTTATTTAATAATTAATTAAATTAATTATTTAGTGTAAAATTCAAATAAATAATTTTGGACTTCAAAAATTATAGAAAAATATCTATAAAATAAATCATAATATTTAAAAAAATTCGATGAAATCAGTTTTCAAAATAGACACATATCAGAACCAAAATACTCACTTATACTGATAATTATAATTTTTTTAAGGATTTTCACCAACGCCCAAAAATTATGAAAAAAAATTCAAATAAGTAAAATACAACAATTAGAATAATATGGCAAAGACAGATTGCAATTTGGAGTTATAATGACTTTATAAAAATTAGTAAAGTCAAAATACGAGGTATTATAATCTACCCACCTTAAGAAAATATCATCCCCGACATTTCACTTAAGGATTCGGGCACAAAATCGAGATAAACCAAATTCATGTGATCAAAACTCAAATCAAATCAAAACTCATTTAAAATCATATAGTAATGCAATTCATTCTATCACATATCATTCAACTATGCATGCAAATTAATGCCCCTTAATCTATCCAATCTACCATACTCTCAATCAAATACTACATCTTTGGTAATAATTGATTCTTTGAAAAACTATGCTCTGGTTCTAATTGTGATGTCACAGAATCTAAATTGAAATAACAACTAGAGCTATGTAATATCATCTATCAGTAATAAATTGCAAAAAAAAAATTATAAATTAAAATATCAATGTATACATCTGTATTCATTCCCAAAAATCACATATACTACTCAACACTATGAGAAAAAGAAATAGAATTTGAAGAATCATGACCAACTTTACACTCTTGCTCCCCTACCCTGACCTGAAATCATTTAACCATATATAATGAGCTTAAAAGCTCAACAGATCACTAAACCTACAACTGAATTCAACCATGATAAATGAGCAATATGCATGTTAACAATCAAATCATAGCAGTTATATTTATATGATCATTGAATCAATGCAGAAATAATAAATCTGAGATATAATAGTACTAGAAGAATCTGTAAATAATA
Organism: Dendrobium nobile; assembly: GCA_022539455.1. Classification (NCBI taxonomy): domain Eukaryota; kingdom Viridiplantae; phylum Streptophyta; class Magnoliopsida; order Asparagales; family Orchidaceae; genus Dendrobium; species Dendrobium nobile. The sequence goes on along the minus strand of CM039722.1, from coordinate 37,038,065 downwards.
AAACACTTGATACGAAAGCTGATAAAGAAAGAAACCAGAATGAGTATCAAATCTATAAAGTAATAATCATATCCATGATACCACTCAATACAAAAATCAAATAAAATATCAAATCAAAATATCAATAAAGATTGTTGAAATCAAATCAATGTAGTAAAATTATATAGGAATATATACATGATATTCATGTATTCTATATCACATGTTCAGTACATCACATACTTAATATCAATATAATGAATAAGTAGTATTAAATAATATCAGCATCTATATCAATAATAATAACAATCCAGTGGTAGGAGCAATAGATTAATATAATAAAAGTAAATCTGTGCAGTAATAATAAATTTATACAAAAATAAAAAATGCCTTAAGAACATACATTTAAGTAGTCACACTAAACAAGTAAGAAGTTCTGGCTATCATGATATTTTTTAGGGTTAGTATCAGTGTTAGTAAACCATTGACTTAGTAAATAGATTTGTCACTCTTTACATGTCGGCATAATCTTTTTATAACTCTCAATCAGTGTATCATGTGAATTAGTAGAGGATAACACCAAATTATAGTATTTAAAGGAAAGCATGTCGGCCCACCATCCTGTACATATCAATCAGTCTCCAACCAATAGGTCAACTAGCCTTTACGTATTTGTTTCACACACGCATACTATTATTAATATTATAATAATTATAACAACCAGCTATTACTCAAGCACATATCCACATACATATTCAAAACATTACCAAAAATAATGCATAATTGAGCTTAATTAAGAAGATGCCAAAATGTCATAATGGAAGAAAATAAAGAATCCTATTATATTAAAATGTACATTTTCAAAAAATTATCAAAATAATACAAATTGTATAAAATAATGTTTTAATACTTCTATTAAACTACATTACTATTTTGGTTAAAATACATTTTTAAGTAGATAAAAATTGTTATATTTTTAAAATAACCTAGTAAAAAATCTCAAATAAATGATCAAAATGTTTATAATCATAATCTCTATAACATACAAAAAGTTAAGCAGTAAAAGTTTTACCATTATAAAATTATTCACGTATTTTAGAAACAAAAACACAAATGTGATCAAAAAAATTCAAAAATACGAAGTCTTTAAAATCAAAAAAAGGGTAAAGGTTCCTTAAAGTGAGATGAGAAAATTTTTTAATAGGCACGACAAACAAAAATTGCACCGTGGCCCCCAAATCTTAATTCTCTTTTTCTCTCTCCTTACATTTCTCTCATAATATCTTAATTCATTCCTCTATACCCAAAAATGGATAGGAATATGTTTTTAAAAGACTTAGTGACTTAAGATATTTATAATAATATAATATTTTTTAATAATTAATTCTTTAGTATAAAATTCAAATAAATTTTTTTTTACTTCAAAAATTATAGAAAAATATTCATAAAATAAATTATAATATTTAAAAAATATCGGTACAATTAATTTACAAAACAAACACCTCATTTAAATCTCAGAACAAATCTTTTAAAAAATATTTTAATCTCAGAATAAATTATAGATTAGTTACAGAAATAAAATGCGATGAAAATAATAAGAAAGAATGCACCGAGTAAAATTTTATCTACGACCACTCATTGGAAACTCCCTCTCCAAGTATTACACTAAATGAAAATTACTCTCCTTTTGCTCTCATGGTAAGGGGGAGAAGCCCTTACAAAATCTTTCCACCGACACGATGAGGTAGAGAATCTTGAATTCCTTTTCACCAACCTGGTGAAGGAAGAGAACTCAGGAATCATTTTACTCCCTTTTGAAGTAGGTAGAGAACCCGAATCTAATGCTGAAGATGATGTCCCCGGAGCCACCAAGGAACCAACGGAGCAACTTGAGGAAGACGACGAACACCTTTCTTGGAGTAACCTTTATGATTCCCTTACAAACTCCCCCTCAAAAGGATTTCTCTCTCTATCAAGCTCTCCCTCTTCCTTCTCTAAGCTCCCTTTTGGATCAACTCCATAACAATAGATTAACACAATGGTTAATACCATTGCATAAATAGAGAGCCTCCAAAAGAAGCCCTAATTTTTAATTCTACATAACTGATTATCCAAAATGATCAACATATCGTCCTACATGATTAGTACAAAATATCCTCATCAAATATGACGATCACCTTTGCTCTGTACGATCCATACAAGTATTTGTACATATCGTCCAGTACGATCTTTCAATCATCCAGGATGATTAGTTTAACATACCATATTGATTGTCCAGTATGACATTAGATGATGGGTGGCAATCTCCATATCATCCTAAAAATGTCTCAGGACATCCAGGACGATTGTCCAGTATAATTAGAGTAAAGTTATGATTTTTCATCTTGAACGATAGGGGATCGTCCAACAAAATATACTAAATTATCTTGTATGATTTGATTAAACAATTTAATCATAATTACTCTCCTAATCACTCAATCAATTTAGTTATGATTGTCACAAACTTTCCAGGATGATACATATCATCCTGTACGATTAGAACAAAATTTGAAAATTAAAACATTACAAAATTGTGATTAGCAGCTATTTTCATCATTTAAGAGCTGATCATCCTGGATGATATGGATCGTCCAATACGATTAGTTTAATCACTTATAATTAGCTGGAAACCCTACTCATGGTTTCTATTTTTTAACTGGTCGTCTATTATGATCTCAAATCATCCTGTATAATTTTGTTAAAAATAGAAAAAAAAATCTTTAACTCACTAAATTTCTCCCCCTGAGTCTGTATGTGCAAAGTTACTTAACTTGGGGTCCACCATATTCAAGATTTGACTCAAGAAAGGTAAAAAATATATTGATATAAAATTATAAGTAGACTCAATCCTAATCTACCTGATCTTGAGCTATTTTGCATTGCCAGTCATCTTTGTGGATTTGAAAGGTTAGTAAGCATGACAAACAAAATAGATATTCAATAATAATATCGGTGAAGAAATATTAATATTCGTTATCATCAAGATCAAAGTATTTGGATCCAAATTTGCAACAAAAGGATCCATCTGATCAAAGATAGATTAAAGCATATATAAGACAACCAAAAACAATATTTTGATTCTAAGCATCAAGCTGTATAATTTTAGGTAGGAGATTTCATATATATGAAGATCAAAGGGATGAAAGGTATTATTACAAAATGAAAATTGAGTCCAAGGTACATTAGACCATTTCAAATTATTGAAAATTTTGAGAAATTTGCCTATAAATAATAATTTTCATATCACATGTCTGAAATTCATAATGAATTCCATGTGCCACTTTTGAGAAAATATATATCTAATTCAAGAAAAAGGATATCTATTGAAGTCATCAAGGTAGATCCAATTTTGAGATACAAGGAAAAATTAGAGAGAATTTTAGCCTATAATTTCAGACAATTTAGAAGTAAATAGATTCCTATAGTTAGAGTTTAATAGAAGAATAGGATTGAAAGAGAAATCGCATGGGAAAAAGAGGTTGAGATAAGATAGTTGTGTCATGATTTATTTATGTGATTTGAGATCTGAGTGTTGAAAGATTGAGGATGACATTTTTTTAAGGAGATGAGAGTTATGACACCTCTAGGATTAACATTTGGTTCAAATGATTCTAACTCGATTGAAAAAAATATATAAAAATTTTTAATTTTTGAATTTTGAAACCATTTACATTTCTTTGGGAGTATTTGGGTTCATGAAAATAATTGTGTGCATTATAGAAGAAGAACCTAGGGTCTGGAGAAAATTTTGGTAAAATCTTAGAAATGTCACTATTGAAGTGCCTTGGCACAAGGTGTCTAAGCATCTTGAAACTGCTACAATATCAGGCACCAAATAGTGACATTACAGTGCTCCTAGCTCGAGTTTTTAAGTTTTAAACTAGCATTGTAGTGCTCAAATTTTCTGGAAACTTCATTTCATTGTGAAACTTTTATATGTTATAAAGATTGAGATTATGTGTATTCTAAATATTTTTTGGAAAAAATTTTACCGTATATTTTAAAAATTATACATTTTTAATCAAATAAAAAATAATATAAACACTAAAAAATATTATTTTACTATGATTTATATCAAAAAAAATATTTTATACAATCCTGGGTAATTTGGTTATATTTTTAAACTATAAAATTTTACTTAGTAGGAATTTCTGTTACCTGTTGTTATAAAAAACTATGGAATTCATGCACATACTCAATTAATCTTTAACTGTTATAATGTGATGAAACATATGCTTATATGATTAAAAAATATCTACTTGGAAATATAAGGGGTCATAATCTTTTAAGATTTTATCTCTGCCCGAGAATAATCTGGTGCCTATAAGACATATTCTTGTGGCAAAAAAGCAATTATCTGGTGGCTTTAAGACAAGTTATGGTGCCTTTGAGCATGTTCTAGTACTATAAGCATAAAAAGGGAGTCATAAGGGTCCATAATCCTTTAAGAATCTATCTAGGATTAGGATATGTGATATAAATTGCTTTAGGATATGAACTATACCATGATATAAATTTTAGTTTACTTATCTACTCAGTATTATTATTTAAAAAATTGAATGATGGTTATGCTCTTATTACCTTTCTTGATGAAGTGATTTAAAATACTAGATTTATTTTTTTTAATATTCAAATAAATGTTTAATAAAATTTGAAAATTTATATCAATTTGTGTGGTCTGGTGAGGTGTTATAGCTCATTGTGATTTTGCTTCTAATTTTTAGGATCTGGGAAAGTGAAGGAGATTATTTATTAGTATTTTAAGAATTGATCAGAGTTTATATGAATTTCTTTTATTAAATTTTTTACAATTTTGGCTAAGTTATTATTCAGATTTGTAGCTATGTACTTCAGTGTACAAAAACAATAACAACAAGCCTTTATCCCACTACATGGGGTCGGTTACATAAATCCTTTTTCTCTATTGTGTCCTATTAAAAGTCAAATTCTGGTTTAAATCTAATAAAGGAAGGCCATTCCTAATATTTTCTAACCAAGTCTTTTTAGGTCTGCCTCTACCTTTCTTAACATAAGTCAAATCTAATACCTCTACTTTCCTAACCGGGTCATCGAAAGGCTGTCGTTTTATGTGCCCAAACCATCTAAGGTGACTCTCTCTAATCTTATCTTCTACTAGAGGTACTCCAACCTTTTCACGTATATGCTCATTTAGTATCCTATCTTTAAGGGTAAAGCCACTCATCCACATGAGCTCATTTCATATCCTTATCTTCTATTGTAGCTATGTACTTTAGTGTAGATATATTATAATGAAATGAAAGAAATCATGTGGATAAGATTATTTATTGTATTCTAGGTGTTTTAGTAGCTCTGTAGTCAGTTATGTACTTAAAATGAATATTAGAATAGAATCTAAATTATTCTAAAACTAGATCTTGGGAATCGCTCGTCACAACTCAACACGGCACAACATGTCATATTCGGTTGGGGTTGTGACACTTTTATATGCATATTAGCTTACCATATTATGAAAGTGCACAAATGCTTGTTGTTTTGATCATTAACAAGCTTTACTTTGTACCTCATTTAAGATATATGATAAATCCATTTAAGTTAAAATTTTATATAGGGAGAGCCTTTATTTAAAAAATAAATATATTTATAAATTAATTTTTACAATTGATTATCAATTTATTGTAGTTCGTAGAAATGATTTTATCCTAAGAGTCAACTATAAAGTCATTTATATACTGAGCAACTATAAAGCAATAAACAAAGAGAAATGAATTACATTAAAATGATTAAAAAAAACTAGAATAGTAAACAAAATAGTGTTCTAAGATGGCTATTATAAGGGAATAAGGAGTATATCATTACACCTTGATAAAATAATTATACATGCCTTGATAAAAATAGAATGAATAGTTTAGCTCCATATATAAATGCTAAGAAATTCTTAATGATATACAAAAATAAAATAATATAAAGGTATTAGTACTTGTGATCCTTCTACTCATGGTATTTACTATATGGTTTAAATGTACACATGTCTGTTAGGTATTTGGATAAGTAGTTCTAGATCGAGACCTACACATTGTCAAGAATCTTTATTAATACCTTGTTACATATAAAAAAATATCATAAAAATAGAGCCAATAAAAAGTATAAGAGAGAAAATAAAATGAAATCATCACTGTATATATATCATTTGTAAAAAAAACAATTAATTAATTGCTAAATAAGAGCATCTTATCTAGTAATAAAATAGCCTAACACCAATAGTCGCATGCTATGCAATAAAAGGATGCTCTAGTAAAGCATTGAGCTAGCTACATCGTCTCTATGTTAAGCGACTAAGGGGACATAATTTTGAACCCCTCAAAAAATTTCTATGAACTTTTTTAATTTGAAACGAAGGAAGTCATTTATTTATTATATATTTGATATTATTCTACAATTGAAATTTTGTGCCTTTATGTCCCACATTCATAAGAATTACCAGAGTAAAACAAATAAACTTTGTGATTTCCATTAAAAGTTAAGGCCATATGAGTGAAATGTAAAAAAACACCCTTCATTTCCTCCTTTTCATGTTGCCTTTTCTTCATTTATAATTTATCTTCATGACTACTACAAGTTAGTCAATGCAAGTAGACCCCATGAAGCTCCTAAAAAAATGATCTCTCATGAATGAGACCTCTCGAGGTGAAACTGATTTAGATATGCATTAACTTCTCCCTCAGGATGGAGGCTTAAATATTATCAATGATTATGAAATCCATGGCTTCTCAAAATGTACCCTTAATGCTTTACATTGATCCTACGACAAAGGAAATGCCATATATTAGATAAAGAATCATTTTATTCACTATGCATTATTGATATTTAGTATTTTGTCATAAAAATGTTCTAAAATTATAAAATATATTAGTTTAATAAATGTTATGATGTCTTATTAGTGATTTGTGAAAATTTGTGAATTTTTGTGTTTAATTGAAAATTTTTGATGCAATATGTATTATGAGGGCATTAAGCTTCTTTTCAAATTTTTTCTATATTTATTATTTAAGATAAATTATTCAAACTCTTACGTTATAATTTAAATAAAAATGGTGTTCAGCTAACCTCATTGGATTTCACAATTGGCCAAAGCTAATTGGTTAGCTAATAGCAAAGATGACAATCACTTCATTTTTGGGAAAGCCATGGAGGGATAAACAACAATCACATTAAAGAAGTATCCACATCCTATGATTATTTTTGCTACCATTTTTATATTACCTCGAGTGTTAGCCAACATTATAAAATATTTCTCAATTATACTGCAATTCAAACAATATTTTTTAAAATATTTGGAACTCCACAATTCGATTTTGTAATGTCATTTTTCCTACATTGAATTTAGCCTTTGTTAAATAGCATTTGCTTGTGTTTGGAAATGATGCCTTAGTCACTACAATATAGAGGGGTCTTTAGGATAAGCATATAACCTTAAATCGCCTAGAAACATACCCGTGCTAAGTACTAAAGAGACAACAACTATAAAAATTTACAAGTTATAAGAGTGAGTAGCTTACTACAAAATCTATTGTACATAGTCCATGATCTCATATGATTGCGAACTAGAATACTCCACCCCTTTAAGAACTCTAGGGTGTAGGAAATGGGCAAGTCAATGTTGTTGAGCTGACTCACAATTTCATAAAAACAACAAAATACTTCTATTTCATCACCCTTATTCAAAAGAAACTCATCCTCATATAGAGTGAATAAAATAGAACACTGCCGTCTTTAAAGTCCTTGATGATAAAGATGTTGAACAGGGTGAGGCTCCACTAAATTCTCTCTTGCAACAAATGAAAAAGAAAGTTCACCCTGGACAAACCCATAAACATTAAGGATCTCGATGAGCATTAAAAAAAAAGATTAAGTCATATTCAAAATTTAAATTGGTCACAAAAGAAGCACATCTTATCCTTATAAAACATGTTTAGATGTTCAACCTCAATGGGGACCAAGATTACCATGTTAGTATCCTTATAAAGTACCCAAAAATATTATAACAACAAATGTTTAAAATGCTAATGAGACCTAATAGTACTCAAACTCAAAGAAGGCCTAATGATAGCTCCTCAAAGTAGCCATCTCGTACTAGAAAGATCATTCCAAAAGAGGAAGAAGATTACTGAGGAACAAATATTGAAGAAGAAATGAATGAAGATGTCATTCCCTCAAAGGTGAGGCAATATTTATAGAAAATTTTGATGCCCAAATTCAAAGGCTCAATTTACAACTATCACTAATGAGTCATAACTCACCTTCCTCTCTTCATTCTAAACAGATCTGTTAAGAGAGTTGCTATTTGCATGTTTTACATTCCTGTAACTTTTATAGTTTTGATGATTTCAAATATTATTATTTTATGTATAGTTATCTCCTAACACTTTTTGGAAGAGTTGTTTTTGCTCTTGTGTGTACTAACATTTCAGGAAAATCAAACTCCAGACTACAAAGACTTTAAATTAAATTCAGCATGAGATACTTTGTGTATTTAAAACTTGTATTTTTTCTTTAAATTAAGTTTTGAAAGGGAGTGATTGTAATTGAGTGAATACACACACACACACTTAAGGAGATCTTGAGAAATTTGTACTGATCGTACGGGAAGATCAAGTCAGTTATCTCCTCATAAGAGCAATGGAACGAGCAGGAGTTGAAGGAAATTTTTCTAAGTCATGATCGTTCAGGATGAAGTGTATTCGTCCCAGGATGAAATGTTCTCTAGAAAATTTTCATTCAAAAATGAAGTGTATTCGTTCTAGGATGAGTTGCTCTCTGGATTGCTATCGTCCAGGATGAAGTGTATTCGTCCCAGGATGATTTGCTCTCTGTAAAACTTTCGTCCGGATGAACCTTAACTTTGTACCAAGACGAAGTGAACCGACTCTGAAAATTAAGTGTCATTCTGCAGTTTTTGGGAAACGACCAATGGAATAACCATTCGTACCGGACGAACCTAGTTCGTACGGGATGATGTGTGTGTACGAAGTTATTTCGTACCCATATACATTAGGTTCATTTCCAATAAACTTAAGTAAAATTGTCCAGGATGATCCATGATCGTACGGGACAATCCAATACGTATTGACTTGAAAATTTGTAGTTTTTTGACGATTTTTTGTCTCTTTCCTATAAATAGTCCAAACTAAACTGCCACATAACCTTTTTCCCTACTGATCTTCGTGCCTATTGAAAGAAGAGTCAAGGAGAGAGCGTGAGAGAGTGTTTGAAGGAGATTTCTTGCCATTGGAGCGTGAAGGTTTCACTTGACACTCAAAGGTAAGAGTCTTTACTCTTGGTTTGTGATTACTTCACTCTTTTCTCTCTTCCTTCTAGATTTCTTGTGAGAAGATCTGTCAAGGAGATCCGGTTCTCTGCCGACACTTGGAGCGTGAAGGTTTCACTTGACACTCAAATGTAAGAGTCTTTACTCTTGGTTTGTGATTACTTCACTCTTTTCTCTCTTCCTTCTAGATTTCTTGTGAGAAGATCTGTTAAGGAGATCCGGTTCTCTGTTGACACTTGGAGAGTGTGAACAGCCGAAGGGTTCTCTGCCCACACTTGGAGAGTGTGAAATGACGAAGGGTTCTCTGCCCACACTAGGAAAGTGTGAAAGGACGAAGGGTTCCCTGCCTACACTAGGAGAGTGTGAAAGGACGAAGGGTTCTCTACCCACACTACGAGAGTGTGAAAGGACGAAGGGTTCTCTGCCCACACTAGGAGAGTGTGAAAGGATGAAGGTTCTTGGCCAACACTGGGGATAGTGTAAAAGGACGATGGTTCTCTACCACACCGTGTAGTGGTGGAAAGAGTGTTTGTAAAGGCTTCTCTACCTTGCTGTGGGTGCAAAAGGAAAGTCACTATTGGTATTAGTGCAATACATGGAAGGTGCCTCCGGGGAGTGGATGTTGGTCTGGTTTTGACCGAACCACTATAAATCTCGTGTCTTTATTTTTTCACTGCCTTTTTTTTGTGTTTTTTAATTAAAAAAAACAAACTGTGGTTGAAAAATGCTTTCTACAAAACTCATTAAAGTTTATTTTTCAATTTAAAAATTAAAAGGAGAATTTTTTTAAAATTACCAATTCACCCCCCCCCCCCCCCCTCTTGGTTAGCCATGGGACAGAAGCTTAGGTCTAATAACCTAATTCATAGAAATCAAGTTTCAACAAGTGGTATCAGAGCTTTGTTTCAAAATCATAAGTTTAGACTACTTTTTGATTAACGTAGATGGCTACATTTGGAAACTGAAATATACCCGAGGGTTACTCTATAACTAGACCTCCACTGTTCGACAATATGCCTTTTGATTTTTGGAAAATACACTTGTCTACATTTTTACAGTCACTTGATTATCGTATATGGAACTTAGTTTAGGAAGGGTATACAAAACCAACTAGATTAGTTAATAGAGTTAGAGTTGAAACCCCTTTTGCGCACTGTATAGTGGAAGAACGTGACTTAGCACAACTAAATGCCAAATGCTTGAATAGTTTTTTTTGTGCTTTAAAATCAGAAGACTACATGCGGGTTTCCACTTGCAAAAGTGGGAAGAATATATGGGATAGACTTTGTATAATTTATGAGGGGACTAATGAGATTAAGCAATCTAGACTTAATATCTTGTTGCATGATTATGAACTATTTTGCATGAAATTAAATGAATCCATTTCTAATATGTACACAAGATTCACACAAATAGTCGCCTCTTTGCATGCACTAGGTAGGGAACTGACGAATACTGAAATGGTTAACAAAATTTTTTGTTGTTTGTCTACTACTTATAATGCTAAAATTACTACAATTACAGAGTCTAAAGATCTAAACATTTACTCTATTGACAATCTTCTTGGTTCGCCAATTGCTTACGAGCAAGGAGTTAGTCAAAGAAAGATTGATGCAGGTGTACCATGAAGGGAGAAGAACATAGCACTAAATGTGGAAGCTTCTGAGAGTGAACACTCACAACTTGAGGATGAAGACGATATCACATTGATGACTAGACAATTCAGAAGCTTTCTAAAGAGGAAGCATAAAAGATGCCAGCATTGGAATAGATGTAAATTTAATAGAAATGCCAAAGTTTCAAATGAAGTGATTTACTATGAGTGCAGGAAACCTGGTCATATAAGGACTGAATGCCCAAAACTCAAAGCCACTTCTAGAAAGGAGAAGGTTGAGGAGAAATAAATTATAAAGAAGGGCAAGAAGAAGTTTCAAAGAGCTTTCTGGTCGGACTCAGCTTCAGATTCATCAGAAACTGAGAAGAAAGAGGAAGTCACTAATCTGTGCTTAATGGCCGATAATCTTGGTCAGTCAGATCAAGAAGAGGTATGTGACTTAACCTAAGATGAACTTTTTAAAGTTTCTGAACACATGCATGATACATATAAGAAAATGAAGAAAATGCATGCTAGTCTAAGTTTAAAATTTAAAGAATTACAAAAGGAATATGAAATCCTTAGGAAAGATCATGCTTTAATTGATGACAACCACATGAAATTACTTGATGAATTTGATGACTTGAATAAAAAACATGAAAATTTAAAATCATCATATGCTGAACTTGAAAAAGAATTTAAAAATTTTAAGGATGAATCGGAGAGCAAAATTTATAGATCAAATTATACAAATCGAATTTTGAAAGATATGAACTCATTTTACAAATTAACGACAAAAACTCTCGAGAATAATAGGATACCACCTAAACTTGAAGATTTTACTAATTCTATTTTGTATCCTAAATTTATGTAATCCCTGACTAGACAGATGAATGGTAGAAGACTTAGGAAACTATTTTCAAAAGTAAAATATAATAATTGTAGATTGTTTTGACATATAGCTCACACCTATACTTTGAAGATGAAAACTTATTTGATGTGAAAACATAAGATGCATAAACCTAGATATATCATACATGCATCTGATTATAAATTGCCAAAAGAAGAACCCAAACTTATTTGGATTTCCAGGTCTAACATTTGATAATTTTGTAGGGTCGCTCTCACACAAGACCTCGTGAGAGTATATGGTACCGGACAACGGATGTTCAAAGCATATGACTGGAGATACTGCACAATTCATATCGTTGGAAGCTAGGAGTGGAGGCAAGGTTACACTTGGAGATAACACCACAAGGAAGGTGGTTGGATCAGGTATGATTAGAAATCTTAATAAATTTTATATTGAGAATGTGTTCTTAGTATAAGGCTTAAAGCATAACCTGTTAAGTATAAGCCAGCTATGTGATAAAGGATATTGTGTAAAATTTTTTCCTATTAGCTGTATATTAAGCCTAAATGGTAAAGATGTTTTAAATGGTAAAAGGATAAATAATGTGTATATGCTATACTTGAATTATATTCAATCTCCTACTGCTTTTTATTTGAAAACTGTATCTGATGAGTCATGGCTTTAGCATAGGAGACTTTGTCATTCTAGTATGAAAAATCTTAGAAGAATTACACAAAAGAACTTAGTTAGAGGAATGTCAAAATTAAACTTTACAAAGGACCAAATTTGTGATGCATATCAATTAGGAAAGCAAGTGAAGTCCTCTTTTCAGTCCAATAAGGATCTTAAAACTAGTAAACCTTTAGAGATTTTGCATATGGATCTTTTTGGACCTGTTGGTACTGTGAGTCTAGGAGGGAAGGTATACATATTTGTGATTGTGGATGATTACTCGAGATTCACATGGGTCAGATTTTTATTTCATAAGAGTGAATCATTTGAGGAATTTAGAAACTTTTCGACTTTGATTCAAAGAAAACTAGGGTGTGAAATTATTTTTATACAAAGTGATCATGGAGGAGAATTTGAAAATGAGAAATTTAAAAAATTTTGTAAGGAGAAAGAAATTGATCACAATTTTTCTGCACCTAGAACCCCTCAGTAGAATGGGGTAGTCGAAAGGAAAAACAGAACATTAATAGAAGCCGCTGAGCAATGTTGGCAGAATACTCACTTCCTAAATATTTTTGGGTTGAGGCGGTTAGCACTGCATGTTATGTTCTGAATAGGATGAATGTGAGATCTAAATTAAATAAAATATCCTATGAGTTGCTAAAAGGAAGAACACCTAATTTGTCTCATTTGCATATTTTTGGTTGCAAGGTGTTCATTCATAACAATAGAAAATCTGTCTTAGGAAAATTTGATCCAAAATCTGATGAAGGAATTTTTGTTGGATACTCAAGTGTTGGAAAATCTTATAGAGTATTCAATAGAAGAACTTTGGTAATTGAGTAGACCACACATGTTGTATTTAATGAATCTGAAAATATAGAAGAGCCAAATATTGAAGAAGATGAAATTGAGATTAACTCCCAAAAGATTGATAAAATAAATTTGGAAGAAAATGTGGAAGAAATTTTGGAGATAGAAAACTCTTTGCCTAGAGATTTAAGATTTTCTAAAAACCATCCAAGGGAATTGATTATAGGTGAGCCAAGTGAGAGTGTAAGGACTAGGTATGGATTAAACAAAGAAGTCAATCATTCAGCCTTCATTTCAACTATGGAACCCACTAATATTGATCAAGCACTTTCTGATGAATTTTAGATTTTGGCCATGCAAGAAGAGTTGAATCAATTTGTAAGAAATAAAATTTGGGAATTAACTAAAAGGCCAAAGGATCAAAGTGTAGTTGGAACTAAGTGGGTATTCAAAAACAAAATAAATGACTCAAGAGTAGTCATTAGAAATAATGCTAGATTAGTTGCTAAGGGGTATAATCAGAATGAAGGGATTGATTTTAAGGAGACTTTTATCCCTGTAGCTAGACTTGAAGAAATTAGGATTTTGCTAGCTTTTACTTGTTTTAAAGGATTCAAATTATATCAAATGGATGTAAAAAGTGCCTTTTTAAATGGAATAATTCAAGAAGATAATTTCATAGAACAACCACCAGGTTTTGAAAATTCTAAATACCCAAATCATAATTTCAAGTTAAAAAAGGCATTATATGGATTGAAATAGGAACCTAGGGCTTGGTATGAGAGGTTGATCACCTTCTTACTTGAAAGATCTTTTGAAAAAGGAAGTGTGGATACAACTCTCTTTTTGAAGAAATGTGAAAAGGATATACTTATTGTTCAAATTTATGTGAATGATATCATTTTTGGATCTTCAAATAAAAATCTTTGTGATGATTTTTCTAAAATAATGAGTAGTGAATTTGAGATGAGTCTAAAGAGAGATTTGAGTAACTTTCTAGGTTTTAGCATTAAGCAAATTAAGGAAGGTGCATTTTTTAGTCAGTCAAAGTATGTTAAGGACATCCTCAAAAAGTATGAAATGGACAATGCTAAACCTATTAGTACACCAATGAGTTCCTCAGTTCAGTTGGATAAGTACCCTAAGGGAAAATTTGTTGATCAAACAAAATTTAGAGGGATAATTGAATCTTTACTTTACTTGACTACTAGCCGACCTGATATCATGTTTAGTATTTGCTTATGTGCTATATTTCAATCAGATCCAAAAGAATCAAATTTGATAGCAGTGAAAAGGATTTTAAGATATATGTTAGGAACTCAGAACTTAGGAATCTGGTATCCTAAGTTTAGCTCTTCATTTGAAATAATTAGTTATTCAGATTCTGACTTTTTAGGTTGTAGGGTGGATAGAAAGAGCACTTCTGGAACATGTCAATTTATTGGAAATTCTCTAGTCTCATGATCCAGTAGAAAATAAAATTTAGTGGCACTATCTACTGCAGAAGCTTAATACATTGCATTAAGAAGTTGTGTGGCACAAATACTTTGGTTGAAATAACAGTTGATTGATTTAGGATTGACTATAGGCACTATTCCAATTTATTGTGATAATACTAGTATTATTTGTATTTCTAAAAATCCTATTCAACATTCAAGAACCAAACATATAGACATAATGCATCCTTTCATAAGGGATCATGTATCCAAAGGAGAAATTGAACTCACTCATATTTCTACTGAAAATCAACTTACAGACTTTTTTACAAAATCTTTAGCCTTTGATACTTTCAGTGCAATAAGAACAATGCTTTGTGTGATTGATTTGGATGCTTAAATAAAAGTGTTTTTGCAACATTGATGTTTGTTTACTAAGTTAATGTGTTTGTGTGTTTTTATGGGTTTATGAACTTGTATGTGTGATTTTCTTTATTTAGAGTTTGTGTTTTTTTTTCATTATTTTGTGTTTTTAGTGTGTTTGTGTTTAAGTTTTTGATTGAGTACAAAAAATTTTAAAAATTTTGAGTGACAATAGTCCGGGACGAAATACTTTCGTACAAGACAATTTGTGTAGGTTGACAAACTATCGGATTTTGAACCATTTGAGTGCAGTTTCAATGTTTTATTATCACTTAGTCTGTACAATCATCCAAGACGAAATGTTTTCAAACGACGGGACGAATGAATAAAGTGGTTGAATGGATAAGGTAGTTTTTAATATGAATTTCGTACGTACGAACCTTTGGTTCGTCTGGACGAACACATGTCGGTTCGATGTAGGGGACGGTTTCAACTGCCATTAAAATGATATAAGTTCTGATCGTCCCAGGAAGAACACGTGTTTATCTGTACGATCAGAGTGGTCAAAAGTCTATACGAAAGGACGCTTCGTAAGTTGTATTTATTATGAAAAGCCGTTCCATTTTGACGCTTTGGATCGTCCAAACAAAATTTTTTCATACAGGACGAATTGAAAATTTTGTACGTGATGATATTTTTTCTTCTGGTACGAACGTATCATTTTCAATAAATAGAAGGGCTTTTGAACTCAACCGTTTCACTCAAAACTTCACTTTCAATCTCTTTTGTACTATAGATCTTCTTCCAAATGGCGAGCTCAAGTAAGAGCCAAAAGGTTTTGGCAAAGAAACCACGTAGAAATTCATCTGAAAACTTCCTTTCCAAAGCAAATGAGGAATCTTTTCCTAGGTTTGCCTCAGCGAAGATCACGCCCTCCCGAATCCTAATACAAGAACAAATTACCTTTCAAGTAATGAACTTATTTGCTTCAACACAATTTGGTTTTATCCTTACCCTCGTCCATCTCTACAATAAGGAAACCTTCCACTTCTTCCTCGCCAACATGTATTTTAATTCTGACTACTCTATAATCCATTCCTTTGTCTTCAAACAAAAAGTTGAAATCACCAATCATGACTTAGGAGCCTTTTTGAATTTTAGGACAGAGGGAGGCAGAGCTCATCACTTGATTAACACTCATGATTCTTCATGGTCTGAAATTAATAATATGATGAGAGGGAACAATGTTAACGAACATGTGGCTAGAGTATCCGGTCTAGTTCGTAATGCACGAATCATCCAGCATGTCCTTAGAACTTCCATAATTCCTAAAGCTGGTGATAGGATCAACATTACCCCTCTTCTTACTATGGTGACTTTCTTGATCATGACTAAAGAACCTATAGATAAAGTCCAACTTATCCTTGACTATCTTTATGGGCTGTCTGAAATTGGACATGTAGAGCATAAGAGAAAGAAGAACATCGCCTTAGGACATCTTGTTGTCTACATTCTAGAGAAGAAATACAATTTGGTTCATCATGATCAAGAGTTTGAAGAACCGCTCTACTACAATGACGGATCATTTAGAGCAATCTTCAAAGAAGAACCAAGTAAAACTCATGTCATTAGTGATACAGAGGAAGAACCAATAGCTGCACCTGCACCTGCCAATGAACCAAATTTTCAGGATTTGGTTCAAAGATTTGATCTCTTAGAGACTCATTTTGATCAACGCTTTGATCAAATTGAGACTCATCTTCAGCAGCAGGACGCACAATATCAGCATGACATGAATTTTATGAGGGATCAGATGAATGATATCAGTACAAATATGTTTATGATGAGTACTTACTTTAACATCTTTGGTGCTGCACCTCCTCCTCCTCCTCCTCCTCTGGATCAGGGTCATTCTTAGTGATTGTAGCACTTAGTTTTATGTATTTTCTATAGTTTGTGTTTTAGATGTGTTTTCAGTAAGTTTGTTGTATTTTCTTTTCTTTAAATATTTTGTTTTTGTATTAATATCCTGACCTTAAATTATAATATCTTCATAGTGATATCAATTTATGTTCATGTGTTTTGGATTTAATTGTATTGAACTGTGTGTTAGCCTTTACGACAATCATTAAATTTTTTCGATCTTAATAGTGCTATACTTTGAAGTGCAAGTCTAAATTAAATTCATTAGAAAATTTATTTTTTTTAAATTTAAGTTATGCTTATAACTTGATATAATTAGAATTTTTAATTTCATATCTCTTATTTAGACTACATTAATTCTAATATTATTATTGCAACTATAATGTTTTCTTATTTTACATTTCACTTATCAATAAATATTTATGCACTTAGAAAAATTTGAAATTTTTTATTATTGATTTTGAAAAGATCAAAATTACTCTTGAAAAAATGTACAAATGTACAAAAATCAAAAGAAATGCACAATGGTTCGCAAGTAGAAAAAGAGGCATAAAATAAGCCCAAAAATAAAAAAGATGCATAAAAATTTGCCAATAATTTGAAAAAGATGTGCAAAGCGCCACATGTGGTAATTATTTCTTTCCATTATTGTTTGTATCGTGGTTTTTATTTTTGTTAATTCATATTGTAATATTGTATGTGTGTGTGTGTCTTTTTTTTATTTTATTTAGGGTTTTGTGTATGTTGTATTTTTGTTTGTTATATATTTCTTAAAATGCCTCCTTATTTACACGTGTTCATCAATTCAGGGGGAGTTTAGAAAATTTTTTAAAATTTGAAAATTATTCAAACAATAATTGTTTTGTCATTTTCAAAAAGAGGGAGATTATTAAGAGAGTTGCTATTTGCATGTTTTACATTCTTGCAACTTTTATAGTTTTGATGATTTCAAATATTATTGTTTTATGTATAGTTATCTCCTAACACTTTTTGGAATAGTTATTTTGCTCTTGTGTGTACTAATATTTCAGAAAAATTAAACTACAGACTACAAAGACTTCAAATCAAATTCAGCATGAGATAATTTGTGTATTTAAAACTTGTATTTTTTCTTTGAATTAAGTTTTGAAAGGGAGTGATTGTAATTGAGTGAATACACACACACTTAAGGAGATCTTGAGAAATTTGTACTGATCATACGGGACTAACATAGTTCGTACGGGATGATCAAGTCAGTTATCTCCTCATAAGAGCAATGGAAATAGCAAGAGTCGAAGGAAATTTTTCTAAGACCTAATCATCCAGAACGAAGTGTATTCGTCCCAGGACGAAATATTCTCTGGAAAATTTTCATTCAAAAACCAAGTGTATTCGTTCCAGGACGAGTTGCTCTCTGGATTAATATCGTCCAAGACGAAGTGTATTCGTCCCAGGATGATTTGCTCTCTATAAAACTTTCGTCCGGACAAACCTTAACTTCGTACCAGGACGAAGTAAACCGACTCTAAAAATTAAGTGTCGTTCTGCAATTTTTGGGAACCGACCTATGGAATAACCATTCGTACCGGACGAACTTAGTTCGTACGGGATGATGTGTGTGTATGAAGTCATTTCGTACCCATATACATTAGGTTCATTTCCAACGCACTTAAGTAAAATTATCCATGACGATCCACGATCGTACAGGACGATCCAATACGTATTGACTTGAAAATTTATAGTTTTTAGATGTTTTTTGTGTCTTTCTTATAAATAATCTAAACTAAACTGTCACATAATCTTTTTGCCTACTGATCTTCATGCCTATTGAAAGAAGAGTCAAGGAGAGAGCGTGAGAGAGTGTTTGAAGGAGATTTCTTGCCATTAGAGCGTGAAGGTTTCACTTGACACTCAAAGGTAAGAGTGAAAGTTCGTTCGGGATGTTAAGCCCTATGAACTTAGTCCCAAGCTAACCAAGAGGGGGGGTGAATTGGTATTTTAAAAAATCTTTTCACAAAGAATAAAAAATTGCATAAACCAAATCACACCACAAAAATAAAATACGGAATTTAAAAGTGCGGAAGCAAGAAAAAGAACACAGAAATTTATAGTGGTTCGGTCGACTCGACCTACGTCCACTCCTTGGAGGCACCCTCTAAGTATTGCACTACAAAACGTGCTCTCTTTTATCCCCCACGGCTAGGCAGAGAAGCCCTCACAAGAACCTCCTTTTTGCCACCCCAGCAAGGCAGAGAACCTACCTCCTTTTGCTTCCTCCTGAAGCTGGCAGAGAACCACAACCAGAAGCAAACTCCTTACCTCTACCGACCCTTCCACGGACGAGAAACTCCAGACAAAAGACAAGCAGAGCGATCCTTGAAGCAACCCTTGTGAATCCCCTCACAAGCTCCCCCTCACAAGATCCTCTCTCTCTCCCTCTCTCTCTTTCTCTCCTCAAGGTCTTCTCAGGTCAAGGCAGCAGCCAAAGGTTTTTTAAAACGTTGAACAAGAGCTCTTAAATAGAAGAGCTTCAAATGAGCTCATTAATTGCAAGTTGCCGACATTATCGTCCAGGTCGATATGGACATCGGCCTGGCCGATCAGTACAAATCACAGAAGATCGGCCTGGGCATCGCCCTGTTTTAGGTGTTGGACGATTGAAATTTGACTTGATCGTCCTGGCCGATCTCACGATCGTCCAGGCCGATTAGTTCAATTCAGAAGAAAATTGTTCTGAGCATCGCCCTGTTTTTGATCTGGCCGATATTTATCGTCCTGAAGTAACATAAGGATTTTGAATAGATCGTCCTGGCCGATCCTGCGATCGTCCAGGACGATATGATCGTATCAATCATCCTTAATTACTCTCTTGATTTCCTGATCAATTAAGGCATAATTTGATATTTTCGTCCAGGCCGATCCGTGGATCGTCCTGGCCGATAATTTAAAAATACAGTATACCTTAATTGTCTATGGCGGCTACTTCTTTCTATTTTGAGCTTATCGTCCTGGCCGATACACGTATCGTCCAGGTCGATATGTTAATGTCGGCTGCCTTAATTAAGAATCCTGATTAGTATCTCTGGTTTTAACTCGATCGTCCAGGACGATCCAATGGATCGGCCTGGCCGATGTGAGCAAAAACAGAGATTCTAAATCTCTCAAGTGTGTGTGTAGGGTTACTTAGCATCAGTCTCTTTGACCATTACAAGTAGACTCAAAAGGTAAAAAACAAAAGTACAGACTGACTCAACCCTAAACCTACGCAATCTTGAACTGGCTTCCTCTTGATCGTCCGATCTTCGATTTCTGAAAAGTTAGAAGCAACAAGTAGTCCAGAGAAATAGTGTTTGTCAATCATCAAAACATAAGTCAAGAAAATAGGTCTGCAACAATCTCCTCCTTTTTTATGATGGCAAAACACTACGAAAATAGTTAATAGCAAAAATTCAAGATTGATGAAAAAAGGAATCTCATAAACTTCTCCCCCTTTTGACATATCAAAAAGGAGGGTACAAGAAAGCAAAGCAAAGAGATCCCCTTTTTTTTTTTTTTTAAACCAAGGCATGAACATGATATAGTATTCCATGTGATTGATTTTAAAATTTATGAGTTAATGTGTTAATAAGCTCATCATTCTATAGAATAGTAGAATATCTGATCATGATTACCCTTAGCTCAGACATTTTCTTAGGGTAGAATCGTCTTTTAAAATCAATGACCTAACTCAAGAGATTAATTGGATATGAGAAAAGGAATCCACCCTTCACTTGGCTTAAGAAAAAACATCTTTATAAAATAATGAAGTAAAGTAAATTTGTCACAATCGCAATATAATTGAAATCAAGCCTTTGATAACCAATACTTCTAAGTTCTAAAAGATTTAAAAAGGGAGAATAGCTTGCTTGTGAGTGGGCTCATTTTATGCCTCTTGTCAATTTCGTGACGCTTTGCGCATCTTTTTATAGATTTTTCAATTTTTGGCATCTTTGAGCATCTTTTGTTGGCATCATTGGCCAAATTTTGTTCTTTTTGCAAGCTATATTCTCTTTTATAATCTTTTAAAAAACAAAGTTGTGAATATATCTTCTCAGATATTAGAGAATAGGAGCACTCTCTCTAACATAAGGAAGAGTTACCACAAGTAGAATTAATAATAAAAGACAAGAGTAACGAAAAATCTTGATGTGACAAAAAGACTTTAAGCATTATAAGTATAAGATAGATTTGCTTAAGCAAGCTTAAGAAACGATCTCAATTCCATAAATAATCTTTAACTTGAGATAGACTTTTGATTAGAAAAGAAAACTATGCCACTAAAATAGGTTAGAGAAAGAGACCCAATCACAAAATATTCCTACTTATCTAAGAGATTGAGTAGATAAAAACATATTGACTACAAATTTCTAAAAGCAAGGACAAAGAATATAATACCATATTAGCGATGATTTTGAAAACTAAGTAAAGAGAGACAAAAGGACAAATAAAACACACAAAAAAAAAGTTAAAACAATAAATAGGAAACAAAAGTAATAAAAAGCAAAAGAAAAGCAAAACTAAAAACAACACAAAGTGAGCACAAAAACTAGCACAAAAATAAAATAAAAGACACACAAAAACTAAAGATTTCAAGCAAGTGATAAAGCAGCGAGTTTAAGCAACTTTGAGTTGCAAGCCTCCTTATGTCCAATTATCCTATGCTCCCACGAGGTCTTTGGTGAGAGCACTCCTGTAAAACTCAACAACAGTCAGATTTAGGAACCCAAACAGGTTTGGGATCCTTCTTAGGAAAAGTGAAATGCAATGCAGGTATGGTGTGTTGTAAATTATGCATCTTAGGTCTCCACACCCAATGTGTATTACGGTGTATGGTGCAAGTGTGTGAGATGTGTCCTAGCATGCCACAAGAAAAACATTGAACTCCAGGAAAAGGTTTTCTTAAATGGTTAGGGTAAAAATACCTCTTCCTAGGTTCTAGCTTTTGATTAGTAGTTGGTGTCATCCTAGTTTTCTTACATATTTTCAAATCATTTTGAATCCTCAAATTTGTTCTTTTTAATGCATCAATCTCAATCCTCAAATTTTTCTCAATCTCTTTAGATTTCTTAAGATTAACCTTAAGTGAGGTGTGTGATGCTTTTAATGCATTATGTTCATCAAATAATTCCAAATAATTTTTTTTCAACTCATCAAATTCATCAAGAAGAGCCATGTGATTTGAATCAATCATTGCATGATCTTTGAGAAAAACTTCATGCTCTTTTTGTAGATTTGAATGTTCTAATTTTAGGCTAGCATGAGTCTTCTTAAGTTTTTTGTATGATGCATGGATTTTTTCACAAATTTCAAACAATTCATCATAGGTTGGTTTACATACCTCTTCATCACTTTGATCTTCTCCCATGAAACACAAGTTTGTAGTCTCTTCCTCTGGTTCAGTCTCAGAGGAGTCAGTACCAGATTCTGCCCAAAAACCCCTTTGGATTTTCCTCTTGTCCTTCCTAGACTTAGCTTTCTCCTCACCTTTTTCCTTTTTTTTGCTCGAATGATCTTGAAGTGTAGGGCAATCAGCTCTCACATGTCTAGGTTTCCTGCATTCAAAACAAACAACATCAGAAGATCCTTTAACATGTTTATGATCCTTACCTTTCCTCCAACTTTGATGATGCTTTTGTTTCTTCCTTAGAAAGCTTTTAAATTGCCTTGTGATGAAGGCAACTTCGTTGCTTTCAGACCCGGAAGATTCAGAATCCAATTTGTGCGCCTTCAATGCGATTGTTTTCTCCTTTTTCTTCTCACCTGCATTAAGATTTCTTTGATTCACCCCTTGCTCGTAAGTAATGAGTGAGCCAAGTAAGTTATCAATGAAATAGGTGTTCAAATCTTTAGATTCAGAGATTGCAGTGATTTTTGCATCATAAGACGAAGGCAAGCATCTCAAATTCTTGTTAACTTTTTCATAATTCGAAAGTTCCTTTCCTAGTGCATGCAATGAAGTAACTATCTGAGTAAACCTAGTGTACATGTCAGAAATCGATTCATGAGGTTTCATACGAAAACGTTCGTAGTCATGCAAGAGAAAGTTCAAACGGGATTGCTTAACTTCATTAGTACCTTCATAGGTGATGCATAATTTATCCCAAATCTCTTTACCAGTTTTGCAAGTTGAAACACGCATGTAATCCTCAGATTTTAAAGCACAGAAAAAACAGTTCAAATATTTTGCATTTAATTGAGCTAAATCACGTTCATCGAAAGTCCATTCAGTAAAAGCAATTTCAATTTTAACACCATTAATTTCATGAGAAGGTGGAGAATAACCTTCTTGAATAAGCATCCACATGCGATAATCAGTAGATTGTAAAAACGTTGACATGCGGGTTTTCCAGAAATCAAACGGCAAGTTGTCAAACAGTGGATGTCGTGTAATCGAATAACCTTCAGAAGTATTTCTATTTCCAAAGTTAGCCATGAATCTAATTCAAAAAGTTTTTAAACTTAAATTTTTGAATCCCGCTCAAATACCACTTGAAAGTTCGTTCAGGATGTTAAGCCCTATGAACTTAGTCCCAAGCTAACCAAGAGGGGGGGTGAATTGGTATTTTAAAAAATCTTTTCACAAAGAATAAAAAATTGCATAAACCAAATCACACCACAAAAATAAAATGCGGAATTTAAAAGTGCGGAAGCAAGAAAAAGAACACAGAAATTTATAGTGGTTCGGTCGACTCGACCTACATCCACTCCTTGGAGGCACCCTCCAAGTATTGCACTACAAAATGTGACTCTCCTTTA
Organism: Dendrobium nobile; assembly: GCA_022539455.1. Lineage (NCBI taxonomy): Eukaryota > Viridiplantae > Streptophyta > Magnoliopsida > Asparagales > Orchidaceae > Dendrobium > Dendrobium nobile. Next base: position 37,014,312 of record CM039722.1, on the reverse strand, counting down.
GCCCCCACGGCTAGGCGGAGAAGCCCTCACAAGAACCTCCTTTTTGCCACCCCGGCAAGGCAGAGAACCTACCTCCTTTTGCTTCCTCCTGAAGCTGGCAGAGAACCACAACCAGAAGCAAACTCCTTACCTCTACCGACCCTTCCACGGACGAGAAACTCCAGACAAAAGACAAGAAGAGCGATCCTTGAAGCAACCCTTGTGAATCCCCTCACAAGCTCCCCCTCACATGATCCTCTCTCTCTCCCTCTCTCTCTTTCTCTCCTCAAGGTCTTCTCAGGTCAAGGCAGCAGCCAAAAGTTTTTTAAAATGTTGAACATGAGCTCTTAAATAGAAGAGCTTCAAAGGAGCTCATTAATTGCAAGTTGACGACATTATCGTTCAGGCCGATATGGACATCGGCCTGGCCGATCAGTACAAATCACAGAAGATCGGCCTGGGCATCGCCCTGTTTTGGGTGCTGGACGATTGAAATTTGACTTGATCGTCCTGGCCGATCTCACGATCGTCCAGGCCGATTAGTTCAATTCAGAAGAAAATCATCCTGAGCATCGCCCTGTTTTTGATCTGGCCGATATTTATCGTCCTGAAGTAACTTAAGGATTTTGAATAGATCGTCCTGGCCGATCCTGCGATCGTCCAGGACGATATGATCGTATCAATCATCCTTAATTACTCCCTTGATTTCCTAATCAATTAAGGCATAATTTGATAATTTCGTCCAGGCCGATCCGTGGATCGTCCTGGCCGATAATTTAAAAATACAGTATACCTTAATTGTCTATGGCGGCTACTTCTTTCTATTTTGAGCTTATCATCCTGGCCGATACACGTATCGTCCAGGCCGATATGTTAATGTCGGCTGCCTTAATTAAGAATCCTGATTAGTGTCTCTGGTTTTAACTCGATCGTCCAGGACGATCCAATGAATCGGCATGGCCGATGTGAGCAAAAATAGAGATTCTAAATCTCTCAAGTGTGTGTGTGTAGGGTTACTTAGCATCAGTCTCTTTGACCATTACAAGTAGACTCAAAAGGTAAAAAACAAAAGTACAGACTGACTCAACCCTAAACCTACGCAATCTTGAACTGGCTTCCTCTTGATCATCCGATCTTCGATTCCTGAAAAGTTAGAAGCAATAAGTAGTCCAAAGAAATAGTGTTTGTCAATCATCAAAACATAAGTCAAGAAAATATGTCTGCAACAAAGAGTCTTTACTCTTGGTTTGTGATTACTTCACTCTTTTATCTCTTCCTTCTAGATTTCTTGTGAGAAGATCTGTCAAGGAGATCCGGTTCTCTGCCGACACTTGGAGAGTGTGAACAGCCGAAGGGTTCTCTGCCCACACTTGGAGAGTGTGAAAGGACAAAGGGTTCTCTGCCCACACTAGGAGAGTGTGAAAGGATGAAGGGTTCCCTGCCCACACTAGGAGAGTGTGAAAGGACGAAGGGTTCTCTGCCCACACTAGGAGAGTGTGAAAGGATGAAGGGTTCCCTGCCCACACTAGGAGAGTGTGAAAGGACGAAGGGTTCTCTGCCCACACTAGGAGAGTGTGAAAGGACGAAGGGTTCTCTTCCCACACTAGGAAAGTGTGAAAGGACGAAGGTTCTATGCTAGCACTAGGGATAGTGTAAAAGGACGACGGTTCTCTGCTGCATCGGGTAGTGGTGGAAAGAGTGTTTGTAAAGGGTTCTCCGCCTTGCTGTGGGTGCAAAATGAGAGTCACTATTGGTATTAGTGCAATACTCGAAGGGTGCCTCCGGGGAGTGGATGTAGTTCTGGTTTTGACCGAACCACTATAAACCTCGTATCTTTATTTTTCCACTGCCTTTTATTTTTGTGTTTTTTTTAATTTATAAAAAAAAAAAAGCAAACTGTGGTTGAAAATTATTTTCTACAAAACTCATTAAAGTTTATTTTTTGATTTAAAAAAGGATAATTTTTTTTTAAATTACTAATTCACACCCCCCCCCCCCCCCCCCCCCTCTTGGTTAGCCGTGGGACATAAGGTTAGGTCTAACAACCTAATTCATAGAAATCAAGTTTCAACAAGATCTACTCACTTGATCAATGAAGCGTTGCCCTCAAATAAATAATATAATTTTCCTAAACTAATAATTAAAGATTCACCCTAAAAAAATAGAAGTGGTTCTCTTAGGTTGAAAGATAAAGAGGTAATGACTCACTACAACTAAAAATCAAAGTGACATGAAAGATGATATAAATAAGAAGTAAGTAATAAAAGTATAAGTTATAATAAAAAATAAAGATTACATAACACATGCAAATTTTTATTACTAGACATTTTTGTATGTTATATCATATCGGCAAGTTTACATCACTAGATCCCCAAAAATATTCTATATATGGGATTTTAGAGAAGATTAGGAGACACTGATGTTTCTCCACTAAGTGATATAAGATGAACCAACCACTTTGGAAGAACTAGCTTAACTTCAATGAGACAAAAAGCTTTCAATTTGCCAAGATCTATGCCCTAAAATCTAACATCTCCATACATAATGTGATAGCCTCATCACTCACCAACCCTTCCTTGTTATTGGCTTTTATCCTTATCATTCATTCGTCGTACTAGACTCTAACACATCCAAGTTCCTCCTAAGGCTAAAGCTTTCCCTAGCAAACCCTCTAAGGAAAACATCATGGGTACATGGACTTCTATGTCTCTATCACTCAGTTGTGTAGAAGACTCATGAACTACTAGCTAGCCTTAGCAAATGTAAATTAGTGGGGACTTCCTAGTGCTGGAGATAACTATACATGCTTCTTTGCAGGATTAGTCTATATGAACTTAGTAACCTTCACTATAGAGAGAGCTCCCGCAGATTTCATCATAGTTGGTCCATTATATCCTCCATTATTAGATTCACCCCTATTATATAACATGCGGGATAAGGAAGAGGTAATTCTTTGTATAATAAACCAAAAGTGGGACCGAGTACCCTATCATAATGATACAAGGTTTTCATATACAAACAAATATCTATAACTCACTTGTTAGGTGATAAACATGATCGCTCAATGTTAGGTGGATTTTATGCTCACTAAATATTGATGAAATATGGCACCCAAACATGCTCAAACAATGAAAAGAAATATTTCTTGCCTCAACTACTTACTCACGATTACTAGAATTCCTATAACATAGTGTTATAGTTACCAGTAGTGCCATTTAAAAGTATGTTACTGTTTCTTTAGGAGAAACTACTTTTATCTTATAATAATCTAAAATTTATAAAAATGATTTTTAAAAAAATTCTGGAAAATATGGAAAATTTGAGCTTAAGTGTTGGAGCCCTGTGCTTGTAAGTGAAGTGGTACTAGGAGGCATCCGAAAAGCATCACCACGTCGCTTTGCTCTCTATACTTTTTATAAATAATTCAACGTAACGGTGCTGAGGAGGCGCTACGGTGTAGTGCTATTTTACATGTAGTGTTGTAACCCTAGGACATGGGAGTGTCACGATGCTAAGAACTGAATTATATATTTTAATATAAATTTCTCCTCTACTATGCCATTCTTCCTATTCCAATGGCTTGGCTTGTCAAAAAAGAAAAAGGAAGAGAGGAGGATGGGAAGAGGGGAAGAGGAGGACAGACAAAAGAGAGAGAGAAAGGGGTTTAGAACATTTTTGTTCATTGATTTTATTTTGAGATTCCCTCTAATCATGGTAAGTAACTTGAACCCTACTATAGTTTCCAATAATTTTGAGTAATCTTCCAAAAATCAATAAAAACATATTTCTCATCATTTACCACACTTTTATCTTGTAACTTTTGTGTACAATAGATATGGATTGTATGAGGATTTTGATTATAATATTATTAATTTTTATTGGGTGGATCGATAGTTATAACTTTTTTAAAGTAAATGGATAGTATTTAGATTTCCTATATTCTATATATTAGTGCATTTCATTCATGATATTGACTTGCACTGCACAGAGAAAATTATGAGACTCATATATGATAAATATGGCATTTTCATGTAAGCAAGAAAGCATGGATGTTAATAATATAATTAATACAGGTTGGCTCTTAAAATATAATATTCTAAGCAACAGAGTGGGCCAACGGGATTTCCTTAAAATAAAAGATTTATGATATAATTTTGAATGTTAGCATGTTTTTAATTGACTGAATTATAACATTGGATAGAGAGTGATAACTCTTTAGAGATTATTGAAAGCCACCTTTGATGATGAGTAATGATGATAATATAACTATCTAATGAATAATTGATAAGACTCATAAATGATAGATGAAAGAATGAAAAACCATATTAAAGATAGATGTCATATCTTACTATTCATAATCACATTCATGATTCTATTTACATGATAGTATATGAATTGACTGATAGACAAAACTGATAGAACTAGCATTGAAACTGATATAGCATGACATACCATATGATAGATACACTTATAAACTTCGATAAATATATTGATGTAGTACACTAGTATGACATATTGATTGACAGATATACGTTGGACGTTATTGATATGAACATATGATGGAATTTTTGTGTGGATATAATTAATACATAATCGATATATTTGCTAATCAAATTAGTTTATATTGATATATTGGTATTATTTGATGATTTCATACCGATAATCACAGGTTTTCTATAGATTGAGATGAGAAAGCATATTAATATTGTTGTCATACATTAGAAGCTTTGGTAGTGTTGAGGTTATGCTGAGTTTTGTAAGCTCATTATGCGGATTTAATTTATTTCATGTCAAGGAAGTGGTCAATACCCTATGGAGTGAGGCTGTTAGGATCTTCAGGTTTTTCTTTTGATTTTTGTATTTTGTATTATTCATTTATATTCAGGTGCTTATTGAGATAGATCGATATTATAAGTGATCTCTTGGCTATTGTAAATTAGATTTTGATAATTGAATATAATGAAAGATTTTAATGTATATTATTTATAAATTTTCTTTCATTAGACTGGTTAATATTAAGGATTTTATAGAAGCTTTAGTAGGTTAAATAAGAGATAAAAGATACAATTATTTTAATTTAGATTTTGGGCGTCACACATCTTAAGGATAGTAATGGTCATGACTAGCACCTAACTAGTTTCTTGTAATGTCGAGAGTACCTTTTAGTGAAGGGCACATCTTCAAACCTCAAAAAAGTTCCACAATCACCTGGTTGAACTTAATTATCATCACCCAACTAAGCTTATTCTCCTTCGCCTTACTCAACTTGAATCTCCACCTCCTTACTCAACTCACCCTTTGTTGTCATAATTTCCTCTATCTATGTCACATTCTTTTTCTTCTTTTATAAACTTTTTCTACTTCCTCCCTTAAGCCTCAGCTTTACATTTGTGGAGAAGAACCTTCCTTAATTTTTGGCAATCCATGTCAACATAATTTGAATGGCTCATGTCAACCATCTCTCAAGCGAGCTAGGAGAAGAAAATCGATGAAAAGAAAATGGATAAGTTTATATTTATCAGAATCCTTAGTCATTATTCGTAGTCAAAGGCAGTATAGAGGTCAAAACAATGTCATTATGAGAATGTTGGAAGGAGCTATAATTTTTATTTACTTTGTCATTTGGTAAACATAGAAACTATTTTTCTTCTTAAATTGTCTTATCATTTTTCATAAGTTTCTCTTAAAGACACAAACAAATCGCTTAACTAATGTTTGTCCATAAATGCCCATGAAGATACAAATGAATCGATAAACTAGTGATTGTTCATAAATGTTCATGAAGATAACTCGCATGTTTCCAAATGAGTTCATGTCCAAGCTTTGTAGCTAGTAAGGACACTCGCTTAAAATAATGTTCGCACAATGTAAGTCATTCCTTGAGGGGAAATTGCGAGCGCCAATTTGTGAGCTAGTAGGAATTTGTCTGAGCAAAGATGCACTCATTACAAATGAGACACTCACCATAGGAGGATTCGCTCCTCTCAATGATTGTCACCAACTAAAGTCATTCACATCTCGTAGATGTCCTAGTTTAAACTACATGAAGCATGTACATATAGAGCATACAATTATGACTATGTTAACTACATTCATCGCTAGTTCACAGTCACATTTTTTCAAGAGACTCTCTTCTTTATCTCGAGGGACTCAACTTCACTAACTCACCCGAGATGCTCACTCCTAAAGACTAGCCTAAAGCACTCGCACTTAAGAACTCACAAGAGGTCCTCTTCGAGGGCTTTCTAAAGCCACGCTAAAGGCAAAGGCTCACATATGTGCACCATTCAGTTAAATCAAATGTTACATGTCTAGAAATGTATATTCTGTAGTTCGATGGGTCTAGACATTTGTATCCTTTAGAGATAGATGAGTAGCCAATGAATATACATGGAACAGATCTAGGAGCAAGTTTGTGTCTTTGGTTAGGTGGTAGCCATGGAAAACACTGACATCCGAACGTTCTCATGAGTGAGTAATCAGGTCTAGTGTTGTAGAGACATTGGAATGGTGAGAGGTTATTGAGTGTTCTGGATGGCAATCTGTTGATTAGATATGATGCTGTCAATGTGGCTTCTGGCCAGAATATTAATGGCATTTTAGCTGAGTGAAGGAGTGTTCGTGTGGTTTCAATGAGGTGCCTGTGCTTACGCTCAGCCACTCCATTTTGTTCAGGAGTGTATGGGCAAGATGTTTGATGTAGGATTCCATGAGTACTGAGATATTCCGACATTTGTTGATTAAAAAATTCTTTGCCTCCGTCTGTTCTCAGGCATTGAATTTTTAACTGGAGTTGATTTTCAATGAGTGTTGCAAATTTGATAAATACAGATGGTACTTCAGACTTTGTTATCATGGGAAATAGCCAAACAAATTTCGAGAAATCATCAATGAATATTACGTAGTATTTGAATCCTTCACGAGATGTAATTGGGGCAGGTCCCCATACATCACTGTGAAGTAATGCGAGTGGTCTAGAAGACTTGGTTACAGACTTATGAAACACTAATTTGTGACTCTTGGATACAAGACAATCATGACATGCTATGGTAGATAAAGGTATGTTGAGATGCTTGTTGTTATTTGCAATATCCATCAGGATTTGCTGATGCGGATGTCCTAAGCGATCATGCCAAGAAAATGCAGATTGTTGTTTGGCTGTTAGAGCAGAGTGATTTGTGATTGCAACGGGATACAGACCATTAGAACTTGGACCCGTGAGTAGAGTTTTGTGTGTCTTCAAATCCTTTATGATGTACCCATTGCCATCAAAAGAAATGGAAATGTTATTGTCTTTTGTGAGAGCATAGACAGATAACAAGTTATGAGAAATTTGTGGAATATGAAGTATTTGAGATAGTTTTAGCTTACTGTGTGGTGTAGGAAGAATACCAGATCCAGAATTTGCTATTGAAATGTTTCTCCCGTCTCCAATTGTAATGCTATCAGATCCACTGTATGGTTGAGGTTGATTCAAATTCTCAATTGAGTTTGTCAGGTGCGATGACGCACCTGAATCCAGGTACCAGTCTGGATTTGATTGATCAGTTGACGCCACCATTGCTTTTTGATTTTCTTGAACTGTTGTTTGTTGAGGCGTGTAGTTCAGGTTCAGCCTGTGCCAACACGCTGATGCTGAGTGTCCCTTCTTATTGCATATCTGACATATTTGGGTATTATTTGATACATTTCTTGTACCAGGATTACTTGTTCTTCCTCTGCCTCTCCTTCCTCTGCCACGTGAGGAGTACAGCGCTGTTCCTGACTCAGTAATAGTCATTTGTTTGAGAGCTTCTCTCTGTACATTTACTTCTTCACTCATCAGAAGTGAGTACAAATCATCCAAGCTTATTGGATTGAGATTTGTTCTGATAGATGTTTTGAACACCTGGTAGGCTGGAGATAGACCATTAAGTGTATACATCAAGATATCTTCTGTATCTAGTGTTACTCCTGCTGCCGTAATTTGATCTACTATCATCTTCACTTCACTGAGATATTGTGTCATCGTCTGATTTTTCATTGCCAGATTGTGTAATTCACTTTTTAACTGAATTACCTTTGATCTGTTTGTTGCTTGCAGACGTTTCTCTATTGTACTCCAGATGGCGGAGCACGATTCCAGATGTATCACATATGGAAGAACGGCGGCTGAGATTGCAGAACACAATGCTGCTGCTAAATTCTGATCAATGAGATTCCATCTGATATACTGTGAATTTATTACAGTATTTCCTTCCGTCGTTTTTGTGTATTTTTCTGGTGGATCTGTCGTTGAGGATAAGAATGGCATGAATCCATTTGCTTTAAGGAGTTTCATGACTTGTGATTTCCATATAGGATAGTTATCCCCTGATAGTTGCGTCGGAACTAGGTTTTTGATATTGGAAATCACAAATTTGAGTGATGCTGGAATGTGATGTTCTTCGTCTATTTCTGTTCGTGCAGGTTCTCTGATCTGCGACGATGATGAAGAAAGGGATTGCGCCATGATCGAGCGACGAATCTTGATTCGTCTCAATGCTCTGATACCATAAAGAAGTGGAACGAAATAGAGGAGAAATTGTGTTCAAATCTTATTAGAATTGATTTCTGTTACTTCCTCTTTCATATGCTTTGTCTATGTATTTATACATTTGTACAGATACTTCTAGAACTTGATGAGCTGTCTTTTCTTGAAGTTCGAAGAGGTGAACTTGCCGAGCTGCTCGTGAGCTGTACATGAGCTGTTGCTGAGTCGACGTGGCAGATCGTTCTCTTCGTTCTGCTTATAGCTTCTCACGCGACTCTTCTCTTCTCGTCTTATCTCTGTTCTCTGTATTTTTCCTTCTGTTCTTCTTGTTGCTGATACCATTCAGTTAAATCAACATGTCAATGTCACTATATTTGTGACATCATATATTACTTTTACTTTATTTTGATATATCCAACCCTACATCCCTCTTAGCTTTTAAATAAGGGATTAGGATTCATATTTATATTTTCATGTTCTTAGAGATATTCTAGCTTCTCATCTACTCTCCATACTTATCAATTAGGCTTTCACTTTGTTCTACCAATCTAACTTGGTAGACCAAATAGTGAAGTCATGTGTCGCCCACAAACATATTTAGATGCAACGAATTGCATCAACATGTCTTTCACGTTTTTTTTTTTCATAATTTGATATTCTTAATATATTAGATTCAAATAATTAATTACTTGTTTGATATGAAGATGATATTCTTAACAACAGAGTAATGCATATCGATATCATGTATTGTTTTAGGTATATCAACTTCATATCAAGCCATTTTATATAACCAATTAAAAATTTGAATCTTTATATCATACATGTAACTTTCTGGTTATAGTCTAAGGCTTCATTTGGGACGCATTTTTTTTTTTATTCTGGAGATAGAGTTTTTATTCTGGAAATAAAGTTTTTTGTAAAAATTAAAATTTTTACACTAAAATTCTGTTTCAAGAAGTAAGAAAAGCCATTCAAACGAAGCCTACCTAACATATTATATTGATATGTGGGTTTTTTATATAAAAATATACATTATAGCTAAATTATTTTTTATAGACATAAATATATGAAAGTTTTCATTTCCAAATCATTGGAAAGAGGGAAACTATTGGAAAGAAAAAAATGAATATAATTTCTATTTTGCTTTAAAAAATACTATTTTATTTGAATTCAAACGGTGAAATTTTCCAAAAAATAAAAAGTATGCAAGAGCACAGGTTGCTGGCCCCACTACACAGTAAGATAAAACAAAATAATTTAATTTAATGATGTCAAAAAAACTGCACAGGTGTCGCATAATTGACTGACTAGATATATATATTGGAAAATTGATAATAATTTAAACTAGAATCAATATGAACTTTAACTGTACATGAAAAAAGTATTTTGAAAATAATATTTTTTTTCTAATGATATGATATAAAGGGTTTATAAATATTAAAATTTTTTAAAATAATTAAAATTACTAAGAAATAAATATAATTTTTTTAATTAGAAAATCAATATTTAAGTAAAAAATATGAACACATCTTATTTTGATTTGTTGGCAGAGGCGAAACCCCATTATGGCTAGGTGGGCAATTGACACCCCTCAAAAAAAAAATTTTTTCATTATACTCTTATTTAGATAATTTTTAGTCTTTATTACAAGGGTTCTAAGGTAATTATCCCCCCTACAAATGTTAAAATACTATGGTCTTTAGGCAATTGCCCCCAATATATTTAAATACATTGTGTAGGTAATGATGAACAAAATACAAAGATAAATAGTAAATCAAAATTTGTTCCGAGGGCGCTGCCCCCGGAAAACCCCTGCAGGGGCGTTGCCCTTTGACACCGCAATATGACCGAGCAGGTCGAACCAGCCAGGGGGCGTTGCCCCTTTGGACCCCTGACATATATGCGAACAGTTACTTATACATTCCCCCCCCCCCCCCCCCCCCCCCCCACAAATTTTAAGTTATTAATCATGAGATTTTAAATTCAAAACTTACATATATATTTTGTGTATGAATTTATTTTTAATTAATACCAAAATCTCAAAAAAAAAAATAGAAATATGATGTAGGCTGCATTCAATTTCATGATCTTCAAAATAACCACCAAAATCTTTACCAACTAAAATTATTCGGCACCCATTAAAATTTTTCACTATTTTTAAGTACTTTATCTTTAAATTCAGTAGCCATAGCGCCAGATTGAGAAATGGAAACTAACGAGAATAAATGGAGCCAGTAAAAAGCTGATAAAAATCAATAAAAAGAGAAAGATTGATATTTCTAAGGCATGTGAACCAAGACGCTTCTGGCAAGCGTTTCAGTGCAATGTAACCTCCTCTCCAGCTTTCGTCAGAGTTCAGAATTTGTTCAGAGGAAGAGAGAGAATTTCATTATTTATTTATTTTCATTCAGATGATGAGAGCCAGATTTAATTCATCTGTTTTGAATAAAAACTTTAAAATATATTGAGTTGAAAGACACAAAAAGAGTTATTAGCACTGCAACAAGAAGAAAAACAGCAATAATACAGCAACAAAGAGAACTCAAAATACCTTAAAAAATAAAATAGTATGTATGATACAAGGAAATGTTTAGAAAATAAAAATTTCTGAAAACGATCAAGAGACAACAACATAACAGTGGACTAGACGCAGCTCTTATTATTCTGTTGGTTAAAAATTTTGACTATCAATTAAGAATTTTTGAATTTGAGTCTTCTATATATATTTTATTTGTAAATTTACCTTACAACAACAACATCAAGCCTTTGTCCCCCTAGGCGGGGTCGACTACATGAATCTTTTTTCGTCATTGTGTCCTATTAAAAGTGAAATTCTCGTTTAAATCTAATAAAGAAATATCATGTCTATTTTTTTCTGACTAAGTCTTTTCAGGTCTACCTCTATCTTTCTTAACATAAGTCAAATCTAATACATCAATTTTCCTAACCGGGTCATCGGAAGACCGCCGTTTTATGTGACCAAACCATCTAAGGCGACTCTCTCTAATCTTATATTCCACTGAAGCTACCCCAACCTTTCATGTATATGCTCATTTCGTGCCCTATCTCTAAGCATAAAGCCATTCATCCACCTGAGCATCCTCATTTCTGCAACACTTAACTTAGTATTATGCTTCTGTTTTAATGGCCAACATTCGGCACCATGAAGCTTTGCGGATCTCACCACTATCTCATAGAATTTTCCCTTATGTTTAAGTGAAACTTTTCTATCACACAACAAGCCTGATGCATTCCTCCACTTCAACCATCCAACTTGAATTCTGCTGATAATATCCTCATCTATTTCACAATCACTCTGAACAATATATCCAAAATATCTAAAATGTGTACTCTTATTAATTATTTGATCGTCTAAAGTCACAATCCCCTCACTAGATCTATTACTACTAAAATTATACTCCATATACCTTATTTAACATAAATGTCCCAAAAGAAACAGTGGACGAGACTTCCTATAGCAGTGGACCAGAAGTCACCTTTATCTGCCATTTTGTTGAGGGGTTAATGCGCTAGCTGTCTGCTGAGAAGACACCTAAGCTAATAGCCTACAAGCTGCTGCACCTGTGACCTGTAGTACATGAAATTTACTCTCAAACTCTTAATTCAGACTGCATATTGCCAAACATGACTTAATGAGTATGTTTAAACAACCGCAGATCATTTGTTCCTTTTGTTTAAAATATTCTTCCTATTTTCATTACATTTGAACGCATGGCTCAGTTATATGCTGAAATAGGGAAAGGAGACTAAGTAGATCAGCTAATCATTCAGTTTAAAACGAAAGGCAGGTTATTCATTGAAAGTTACCCACCGCTGTTTGTCCGGGTGGTGAAGAGCCGGCTAGGCATGTCCCTGGTTCGAATCCCGTGACAAACAGTGAAAACCATAAGTGTTGGCCCGTGTAAATTGATGTGGGTTGCATGCTAGGTCGACCGAGATTTTCACTGGCCTAATGACAATACTTCCTCGTCACAAATAAAAAAAAAATCATTGAAAGTTGTCAGAAAAGTATTAGATATCTTTTTATCTTAAGTTGCTTATCGCTATTCAGCAAATAAAGAATGATTCGCTACTTTCTGCATTAGCAATGATAAAGGGTAAAGAACCTTCATGAAACAATTTCAACCAATCCACCAAACAAAACTTTAAATAACTAGCAGCACTAATTGGATGATGATGTCATTATTAATATGCTTATATATTTTAATCATTTATAATAAGTACTTGCAAATTAGAAAACATAATGGAGGGCTTTCCAATTAAATTCTTCACAAATTTAATGGTGATGTCAGGCTGATCATTTTACTTCAATTCAATAATTATTTAAGAAGTTCATGAACTTTTCTTATGTTTATAAATAAGCATTTTGGTTATATACTTTGGGATTCTATTACTAGAACAAAAAAAGGATATTTGAACATGTTAAGGACACACAATTGCGCATTCCTTCACCCCCCCCCCCCCCCCCCAATCGAATCCGCCAATGAACTTAAGACTTCCACCACAACCTTTGCTAATGATCTTTAAAAACCTCAGTAATACCCTATTCTTGCTCTTCTCATCCTAAAATGATTCCAAACTTCTATCAAATTAAACTCTCCGTTAGTAGAAAAAGTACAAATGAGATATCCAACATGTTAATATTAATATGAATATTACAAATACTATTAATAATATGATTGGGAATAATATTAGCCAATCTATCTCTACACCAACAACCATCTCTAAAGAAATCATAAACTTAATAGTAGAAATGGAGTGAGTGTTAAGAAGAGAGTCAACAGAACCCAAAACCAATCAATTACCTTGCCAAAAGAGAACATTTCCATTATAAATCCCCCGCATAAGACATAATTCACCAATCCATTTAATTTTGCAAAGTCTTGACCCGATAGAAGATTGGCCATGCTTAAAAATACACTAAGAGGGATGATAATCTTTACAGTATTTAAAATTCATAAATTTAGCCAATAAAGATTTGTTAATTCTAAAATTAATATTCCACCAAGCTTAATCTAGAAATTGTTAGCCATATCCCTAATAGGCTTTCACCCCATACCACCTTCAACCACAATTAGAGTTCCAAGAACTCCAATGAATTCTTTTAGTGTTTTGAGTAAAGCACCAAAAAAATTTGTTAAGAAATCTATCAATTCTAGAACAAATCTAATAAGTAGGATTAGTAGTTTTAAGTAAGTAAATGGGCATAGAACAATAGACACTTTTAATGAGAAATATGCCTACCACCCATAGGCAACAATTTGAATTCCTAAGAATTAGGTTTATTCTTAATATTGTTGAGAATTTTGTCAAATAAGAAAGATTTTTTATGGTCTTTATGAAGCAGGGCGCCTAGATAGAATGATTAGAAAAACCAATGGTAGTTTTGATAGAGGTAATGGAACCTTGCTTCATCTGTTTACCCCCACAAAAGGGCATTTGGCTTGGTTTAATTGAAGACTACTTTCACGTTTGAATTTGTTAAGAAAATTATGAATGTACTTCACATTATTGATGGCACTATTACAATAAAATGATGATGACTTCAACAAAGGGCAAATAAGAGACGTTCAAACCACCATTAAGTTTATAAGAAAATTTAGGATGATGCAAGAATATATAAGTGGTGCAAGCCACGAGATAAGTACTTTATAGCAATAATATAAATTGCCTAATAGAGAGGATCACCTTGTCTCACTCCCTAACCACCTTTAAAAAGACATAAGCTTTGCCATTGACCATAATAAAATACCAGACATTTTCCATAATTCCCTTAATCAAGGCAATGCTAGAAACATTAAAGCCAAAAAGATGCAAGATTTCAAAAATGAAATCCTAGTTAATATTGTCATAAGCTTTAGAACACTACAGGAAAATCACCAATTACCGGCGATAATACCGGTGGTCAAAGAACAGTCAGAATTACCGGCAATTGAATTGGTTGTGTGACAGCCAGTTTCAACTGGCAATTTTTAATAAAAAATTACCGGAAATGCTGGTAGTAAAATAACCACTGGATAGGCCACCGATTTTTTGTTTGGGTGACGCATATCACCGGCGGTTTGGTCGTCGGTGTTAAGTGGTTTTTTTTTGTGGTCCAAACCGCCGGATAAATGTCAGAAATTGTCCTAAAATTGGCCAAATAATCCCTTCATCCTCATTTGTTCACATATTTGTTTTTCCTCCAGATGCCTCTCATGCTCACCTCCGACTGGGTCTGTAGGACTTTGTCCGCCGACGCTCTAACTCCGACCGCCAATCATGCCCTCACTCCGGCCCCCGATCATGCCCTCACTCTGCTCGCATACGCCTCACTTCAGCCTGCGAACACCCCGAAGGTTCTCCTTGCATTTACCATTTTTGTTTCTTTAGTCTTAAATGTTGATTTAGAGATAATAAAGAGCTAGGACCTACATATGATATTTATTTATTTAGAGATAGCATATGATAAAGTTCCAAAAGAAGTGCTATGGAGAGTTTTCAAACAAAAAATTGTTAATAATGCTTATATTCAAGCTATTACTTGTGTTCAAACACTGGATAGTTTGATCAAGTATTTTCATATTTCAGTTTGATTACATCAAGGATCAACCTTAAGTCAATATCTTTTTACTTTAATCATAGAGAGAATAATGAGAACCTACATATGATATTTATAAATTTAGAGAAAACATATGATAAAGTTCCAAGAGAAGTGTTAAAGAGAGTTCTAGAAAAGAAAGGGGTTAATAATGCTTATATTCAAGTCCTTAAGGATATGTATGCAGAAGTTATTACTTGTGTTCAAACAAAAGGTGGTTTGACCAAGTATGTTCCTATTTCAGATGTATTACTTCAAGGACCAACCTTAAGCCCATAACTTGTTGCTTCAATCATGGATGTTTTTACTATACATTTACTAAAAAGTTGTATCTTGGTGTACTCTTTTTGCTGATGATATTCTTCTTGTTGATAAGACCAGAGAGGGAGTTGAAGGTAAACTTAAATTATAGAGGTAAACCTTAGAGTCTAAAGATTTTTGTTTGAGTGTATCTAAAACCGAATATATGGAGTATAATTTTAATAGTAATAAATCCATTGGGCGGATTGTGAGTTTGGGTAATTAAGTCTTTAATAAGAGTATACATTTTAGATATTTTGGGTATATTTTTCAGAGTAATGGTGAAATAGATGTGGATATTATTAGTAGAATTCTAGTTGGACGGTTAATTGGAGGAATGCATCAGGCTTGTTGTGTGATAGAAAAGTCCTCAAACTTAAGGTAAAATTCTATAATATGGCGGTAAGACCTGCAATTCCTTATGGCGCAAAATGTTGGCCATTAAAATAGAAGCATAATATTAAGTTAAAACAAACACATAAAATATGGTTGCCTTCCGATAACCCAGTTAGAAGAGTAAATGAAATTTTTTTCTTGTATTTAAATGAGATTTAAGGCTGCATATTTTCTAATAATTATTTTCATAACTATATAGGGAACGTTTGCTTTAACATCCACATGACTATTCAAGAAGAGACATATTGGATGTATAACAGATTATTATCGGGTCAAAGATGATTGATAGATCAATTTATGTAGGGAGTTGAAACTTTTATTCAAGTTGTATCTTAACTACATTGATTTAAGTTCGATGGAATATTTAGATATCCATATCTGAAAAACAAAAATCAATTAAGCATTCATAAGCCTGATGATCTAAATGTTGATTTATATTGTAGGGGATTTATTCCATACTATTAGATTTGGACCTCACTTGATGAGTATGAGCCACATAGAGATACTCATGCCAATTTATCCATAGCTTTTGAAATAGTTGATAAATATCAAATGACTAGATCATATGAAGAACTTATTTTTGATGCAGCGGGTCCTAATTTATGGGCTAGTGTGGAAGCGTCACCAAATACAGAAACCAAAAAATTCTTTGAATTACTATATACATCTCAAAAACTAATTTGGGATGATTGCAAAACTCATTCAAAATTATCGATTATTATGAGGATGCTAAGTATTAAAATTGAATAAAATATTTCTCATGATTATTTCAATAACTTCATTAGTCTTCTAAAGAAAATAAATCTAATAGACAATTAATCCCTATAAATTTATACTGAACAAAGAATTTAGTATTCAAGTTAGGTCTCACTATTATAAAAATTGATTATTATATAAATGAATGCATATTATACTATAAGAATGAAGTGATAGAAGTTTATTATCGCACCTACAACGTGCCTCAGATTAAACGAAACTCGGTAAAATAACATCAAAAGAAAGATGTTTTATATTCTCGTTTATTTTATTTATCGATCATTCCAAGACTTCAGCGGCTCTATACATTAATGAGTTCAACATGTCATATGAGATGGCATTAGAAAAAATAGCAAACAATGGTGTTCTTTCTCATCTATTAAATGTTGAAGCGTAGAAATATTTTGATCAAATATATGCATCATTTAATGATGAGTCATGTAACATAAGATTGATATTATTTGCTGATGATTTTACTCTATATAGTCGAGTAGCTTCACTGTACTCTTATTGTCAAGTTATACTAACACCATACATTCTTCAACCAGAGATGTATGTGACTATCACATATATGTTATTAATACTTGTAATATATAGATCATATAATCCAAAAGCAAAAATTGATATTTTTGTAACCATTAATTGATGATATCTCATATTCTTATGAGAAGAAGGTGTCATCACATATGGCATCTCAATTAAAAAAAAATTCTCTGTAAAGCTGCATTACTTTGGATCATTAGTGATTTTCCAACTTATGATATATTATCTGGTTGAAGTAGAGCAAGAAAATTAGCTTATCCTTACTGCATAGAAAATATTAAATCTTTCTCACTAAAATATGGAGGAAAAAATACTTAATTTGATTGTCATCATATATTCATACATACTGATCATCCATTTAGGAGAAATAAGAAAGTATTCATTAAAAATAGAGTTGAGAGGTCACCTCTTCCATCTAGATTAAGTGAAATGACATACTTTAGAGACTTTTCATCAACTATTGATTTATCAATATTATGATAGTGTAAATTTTTAGATATTATGTTCAATATAATTAGATTAAAAAAGTATTTTCTTGATATTATCATATTGGAGAATAAATTTGATAAAGCATAATATGGAAGTTCTGCATATCGAGAAAAAAATTTAGACAACATTTTTAATATAATTATAGATGTTAAAGGCAATAGCAAGGATAATATAAAAGCTAAAATAGACATTAAAGAGTATTACCAATGATAAAATCTTAAGTTAGTAACAACTAGGGATGACAAAATAATGAACACCAATGCTTATTACTCTTTTATGTTAGAGCAAAAAGATCAATATGTTAGTGGTTTAAGAGTTTAAAAATGTCTGATGGCTATAAATCAAACTTAAGCTGATGTGTAAACCTTCAATCTGTAAGAATATTTAGACTAAAAAGTCATGATTATCATATAATTATGGAGATTCTCCTTCTGATCATTATATGTTTGTTACCAAATTATGGATAGCTTAGCATTTTCTTTAAAGACATATTTTCATCTAAACTAATCAAAGATTTTTTATAAACGAGTGAGGAGAATATACCAATCATCCTATGCAAGTTAGAAAAAAAATTCCCTCAGGTTCTTTGAATCTATAGAACATCTTCTAGTCCATCTATCTTACAAAATTAAAGTTGGTGGACCTATACAATTTCGTTGGATATACCCTTTCAAGAGGTGAAATATATTTAACTTATTTTTAATATTTTATCTTATAAATTTTTAAAGATAATTGATAATTGTAAATATTTAGCAGATATTTAAATAAGTTGAAAAAATATTTTAAGAATAAAATAAGACTAGAAGGATCGACATGTGAAGCATATTTGTCTCAAAAAATCACTGACTTTTGATCCTACTGCTTCAAACCCCATGTAAAGAGTACAAGAATAAAAATTAGTCATAAAATGAAATTTAATATAGAAGAATAATCACAATCTGCACTATCAATCTTTAGAAGTCATAAAAAGCCTAGCGGCAAATGTGTTTAAAGATTCCTCAATAATTTAAACATCAAAACAGTGACTTTATATGTGCTATTAAACTGTGAGGAAGTCCAACCAATCTTAGAGTAAGTTTTTCATAATGTGCAGAAGGAATAATATTTATTTTAAATACTGAAGTCTTATTTGGTTGATTTGTCATCAGATATTTCATAAGTAATTTACCTCTAATAGATACTATAGATATTGAGCAACTTGTTGCAAAAAAAATTCCCATATTGATTTAGATCTTATGTGAGCCCTTAAATTTCAATTTTTTTATTAATTACATCTTATGTAATACTAAAAGCCCTAACATTTAAAAATTTTATTAGGTACATAACCCTAGTAACAAGTGTTTTGATAAAGGTCTATAAGCACTAATTTAGGGCATAATACAAAAAGTAAACACCTTGCTAATATATATAGTTAATGAATTTAGATTTCATTCTAAGTTATGGAACGAAGGAAGAAAAACTAAAAATTATAGAGTATATGTTAGAGAAAATACTCGTAAAGAAGATGAGTATGAATAATACAATATTTTGAATGAGGTTCTTAAGCTAGAGTACCCAAGAGAAGATGAGAAATTTATGTGTTTATTTAACTATCAATAATATGATCCAGTACATAATACATGCATAAGAGTTCCTCCTATAGATGATTTAGTGGACATAAAATATAGTAGATAATATGTAAAGTTTGATCCATTTATGTTAGCAAGTCAAGCTTTTCAATTTTATTTCAGTAAATATCTTAGTAGTTATAGAGATAAATAAGATTAGCTAGTTATCATAAAAATAAAAATATGGGAGATAATTGATCAATAATACATCGTAACAACTGCACATCAAGATGATGAGATATTAAATTATAGGTCTATTAAAATTAATGAGATATCAACTATAGCATATAATATTAAAATATAGTTCGAGGATGTGAATAGTTCAATAAGCTCATCAAGTGAGAATAAGGAAGAAAGTGAAGATACTTTAAAGAGTAAGAAAAATATTTTTGATTCTGAATAGTTCTTGTAATTTAAGTGATTAAATTTATTATAATATACTTATTGAATTATACTTCTTTGGAAATCAAGTTTATAAAAAAAATCTTGCTAAATGTTTCTTATTAAATATGGTTTGTATGTTAAACATTGTGTATGCTATAATTATTCATATTTGTTATAACTAATTAATATATATTCTATTTTTTTATTTCTATTTATGCAAATCTTCATAATTGTTACAATTTAATTTTTTTATATATTACAATGATCTACTAATTACTTCTTTTAATATATATGACTTCAAGTGACGATCCTCCTCATAGATCATTCACTTCAAAGTTTTCTCATAAGAAATATTTGAGCGTCGGACCAAGCAGGCCTAGAAAGGGTGATGAAGGTGAGGGGTATAGATCAGTTCCACTACTGACACCATCACCTAGGAGTTAGTAGCATGTGGTTGGAGTACCACCACATTTTTATGGGTACTTCCCTCTTACGTCGATGAGTCCTTGATTTTTCTCTCTAGACCTGATACATT
This sequence comes from Dendrobium nobile, assembly GCA_022539455.1. Classification (NCBI taxonomy): domain Eukaryota; kingdom Viridiplantae; phylum Streptophyta; class Magnoliopsida; order Asparagales; family Orchidaceae; genus Dendrobium; species Dendrobium nobile. The sequence continues at coordinate 36,994,210 of CM039722.1, read as the reverse complement.
CAACTCCATTCTATCCATATTTCTCCTCACTAACATCACAAACTGTTCCATCCATCATCCCTTACCCTCCTTACCCCTACCCTTATTATTACTCATATCAAGTGCAGCCAGAACATGGTGGACCATCTATACAAGTCAAGGTTGGTGCTAGGGAGCTGTAGTAGATAAGTGTGAATACATTAAGCCTGAGAGTAATATTTAAGATCAATTTATTTTGTAAAATTATTATAAGTTATTGATAAAAAACTTAACCTACAGCTTCAATCCTTCAAGGCCACCTACCCATAAGATTCGGGACATCATACATAGCAAATATGATGCTCATTACTTATCATGGAAGAAGATCCCAAAAGAAATTAGGGATTTATGGTTTAGAGAATTTCAAGTATATTTATTTAGTATGAATTAAAATATTTGATTTTATTTGTATTAATATTATTTATTATGTCTATATTTATAGAAAAATTTTAGGTGGTTGCCTGAGCATGGCATGAGGATCAGAATAAATTTTAAAATGAGAGGATCGACTCATCTTAGGGATATGTTCACAGATATTAAAAAGTTCATATAGCATCCATTATGGATATGAGAGCGAATATGGACAGATTTGAGCAGAGCTTGGGCAAGCTGTGAGTTCACTAAATTAAGAGAGTATAATAAGCAAAACAGAGCATTTGATTGTGGGGCTTTAGGAAACTCTCTTCATACTGGTGGATATGTGCCTCATACTGAACATAAATGATGACTGGTAAAAGCTTTTAATTATTTTAATATATATATATATAATATATATATATATATATATATATATATATATATATATATATATATTATTTGTAGAAAGAGTTTCTTGGCCGGGAGCCGACACCACTGGAGTTATATACAATGACTCATTAATATAAGGTTGACTATCAGTGGGTTGATGAGAAGATAAAAAAAGCTCATGTGAGTGTAATATTTGGAGTAATAAATTAAAACATAATATATAATTATTTTATGTATTTGTTCTTATATGATAATTTTATACAAGTTTGGAAAAGTCATCAGTCTACTGGTGAGGGATCATCTTCAGGATTGACCCAATATTTTAAGTATCAAACGTGGTCAGATATTATTGGAGTAAGGCAGAGGGGGAGGGTTTATGGCTTAGGTTTGTAGGGATATGCTTATTATAGTAGTTCATCTATGTCAGTATTTTATGATATTAGTGGAGCTGAAGAAACTGTTAGCTATAAGGTTGTTACCTTGATAAGAGAGATAGAAGAGATGATAAAAATTTAAAATGAGATGTAAGCGAAGCTGCAATTATATTGAGATGAAAATCAGAAGAAGAAAGAGCAAGATCCGACACATGAATCACAAGACAGCGAGGACACTATGGATGATTAGTGTTGTTATTTATTTTATGAACTTTTTGGTATATTTTGAATATCTTACTGTGGATTTTATATATTATATTTATTATAGAACATATGCATTCTTCTTTGTTTAAAGAATTATTTCTGCTTATTATGGATTTTGGATTGAACAAATATAATTTGTTGATTGTGTTTTGTTATTGCATATGAAATATTATATTAATTTTGGACTCCATTTATATGGGTTAAGTATAGTAGTGTGTTTTCGTAAAAGGTTATATTTTATATATGTTTTGAACTTTGTGCAGATATTGTTGAAATTGGTGTAAATAGATGGCGACTGTCAATTTATTTTTGAAAATGCTAAAAGTTTTTAGTGGAAAACCTGTGGTTTGGCCACCAGAAACATTGATATCAGACCATTTATTTAGCCATCGGTGTTTTAATATAGCCACTGGTAAATATCGATAGTCTACTAGTAGTTTGGCCGCCAGCACTATCGACGTTTGAGATGGCCGGTATGTCGTCGGTAATTACCCAGCAATAACCCATGCTTTGTCTACCAAAATTTACCTACGTATGAGATGCCCGGTACGTCACCGGTAATTACCCAGCGGTTGTCGATGCTTTGATCACCAAAACTTACCGGCTGTTCTAACCACCGAAAAGCCGCCGGAATGTTTTGATGTCAAAAAATGGCCACCGCAATTTATTTCCTACGTGATCTATACCATAAGTTAACAAACTGCCAGAAAACTGCTGGTATATTGTCTAACTATCGAAAAAGTGATATTAACTGCCAGAAAATACCGCTGGTAATTGATAATTTTTTTGTAGTGGAAATATCAAGTTTTAAGATGAGTTGTGACCATGAACTTTAGTGTTAATGTCATGAAGAAGCTCCTGAGCCAAAAGCATAGTGTCAGAGATGCATCTACCCTAAACAAAACCTGTTTGATTATTAGATATAAAATTACATAATAAGATAGCCATCCTAGAAGCAAGAATTTTTGACACAATTTTATTATAAGTAGTGCACATGCTGACACTACAGGAAAACATCTCATTTCCGACAGAATTTCCGGCGGAAATAAATTCGTCAGAAATTCCGACGGATTTTCCGACGAATTTCCGACGGAATATTTCCGGCGGACTTTCCGGCGTACTTCCGACGGAATTTTTGAAGTTATTTCTAACGCATTTTCTGTTGGCTTTTCCGACGGACTTTCCGGCGGATTTCCGACGAAATTAAAAATTTTCTGGAAAATGACAATTAGTAATATTTAAAATACTTTATTTTGGTAAATAAAATATTTCTAAAATAAAATAAATTAAAAAGTTTAATAATTTAGTGCTAAATTAAATATAATTATTATTTTGATCTTAAAAAAAACATAGATTTTAAATATAGTAATTATTTTAAATATAAATTAAATTAAACCATTATAAATTAATTTAATTATTCTAAATTTTATTATGTTGATATTTTAAATAAAATATAAACTCATATTATAAATATTTTAAATAAATTATATTAAATATATTAATTATTTTAATGTTTAAATATATTAACACTTTTAAATAATACTTTCTGCCTGAAGTAATATAAATGAATTATAACTCACACAATTATTCATTTTGCAGGTTGGCCTGGTGGTTTGGGAGACAGCACTTTGCTGAGCGGCGGGGGTTCGAACCCTGCTTGGCGCAGGCGGGGTGGGTCATGCGGGTGGGGTTCAGACGGGTCACGGGCCAGCGGATGAGCCCAGCTGGCTCGGTGGAATCGGGTCCTGGGCGGATGAGCCCGGGTCAGGCGGGTCCAGCGGGCTTCAGCGGGGAGGGGGTGGGGGAGGGCTTCAGCGGGTTTTAGGAAAAAATTTCTTTTTTCAATTTTTTTAAATTTCCGGCGTAGTTATATTCGTCGGAAAATATGTCCGGCGCATTTTTCGCCGGAAGTTCGCCGGAAATTTTTCCGGCGGAAAGTTTTACGTCGGTAGCATTTTTTCGACGCGCGTTAAACCGGCGTAAATATTTTCGTCGGAAATCCGCCGGAAATCCTAATTTCCGGCGGATTTTGGTCATTTTCCGACGAAAAATGGACGCCGGAAATTGCAGTTTTTCCTGTAGTGTGATAGGTCTAGAATTATTCCATCTTTCAGGATTATCACATTTGGGAATTAAGAATATAGGTATATAAGATATTTTTAAAAAGGAAAAAAAAAACTTTATAAAAATCTTCCTTTATAATGTTCCAACACTTTTGATAAAAAAAACAAAGCCATCAGACCCCGCCACAGAGTCTTTATTCAAATCCATAACAATTTTATAAATCTCCTTAATGGTGTGAATAGAATTAAAAGCAATAATATCAGTAGTAGAGATGATTTCAGAAATAATACAAGGGCTAGAGATAAACTCTACCATTTTGAAAGCACCAAGAATAACACTAAAATGATTAACAACAAAAATACTAATAAAATTATGGTTGCCAATCCAAAGCCCAAAATCATTTTTAATTTTTTTAACGAAGGACCTAGATTGATTAGTATATGCCAACACATGATAATATTTTTTATTTCTATCACCTTCAGAAATATATTTCATTTTATCTTTTTATGCCAAAATTCTTCCTCAAGAAATTGAAGTTTGTTTTTGGATAATATAAGAATGCTCTTAGTAGCATCATAGGGATTATTAATAAGAACCTCCTCCAAATGATTAACATCCTTTTTAACTTTAATAATGTTATTAAAAATGCTACCAAAAATATTCTTGTTCCTTCATCTTAATTTTTGCTTTAGTTTTTTTTTAGCTTAAGAGAAAACAAAACCATTTTCTCAGATCCCTCATAATAAGAAATAGAACCCTCCCAATTAGATTTAACCACATGAAAAAAATTAGGAGAGAGCAACAACATGTTTTTGAATCTAAATGGAAATAACCCATACTTAACTCAATGATTAATACTCATAAAGATATGAGCATGGTCATAACAAGTTCTACTAAGATGTTCAAATTTAGAATTAGGAAAAATGGATAGCCAATCATTGTTAAAAAGAATTGTATCAAGCCTTTCCCATAATCTATAATTAGACCAAGTAAATTTGGGACCATAAGCATCTGTATCATGCAATCCACAATCTAAGATCATATTATTAAAGTCTTCCATAGCATTTAAAATTGGAGGTGAGCCACCAATCCTTTCATCCACTTTAGCAATAATATTAAAGTCCCCAACCACAATCTAAGGACTCAAATAATTATTAGAAAGTCCAACAGTTGATCCCAAAAAGGCAATTTACTAGTTTTAGTAGTGCTAGCATAAATGATGGAACCCATGAAAGACATATTAGAAACTCAAAACAAACAATGAACAACTTGCCCAAAATCGCCAACTATGTAGAGATCTATGTTGAGTTTCCAAAAGAGCCAAATTTTTTCATTGGAGTTAGTATACGATTTATTAAAACCAAGATAATTTGGCAAATAGAAAGTTTGGACTTATCCAACATCGGTTCCAAGAAAGAAAGAAAATATATATTATGTAATCTACATAAATTATGAACATGTGATCAAGAGTTAATATTCAAACACCCCTTATATTCCAAATAATGTTATTAATCATAATTTAATTAAAATATTTTAAAGAAGCTTTAGCTCTGGTAAATATATATCTGATGATTGAAACACTCTTTTCTTTTATGTTTACCCTTTCCAAGGACAACCTCAAAATCATCCAAATCAACATGCTTATCAAATATGTTATTAGATTCTAAGCTAGAAGAGAAAATGATCAAATTAATCTGTGTGAGTATGAAATTCCCCTTCCTCCTAGTTTGAATCATATTGTTTCCCATGATACTCAAAATCATCACAAGGAGAATGGTCATCTTCTATTTTGTTACCCTTATGAGAGGATAAATGTAAAGGGATAGCAATGTCAACGGCATGAGCTGAAAGGGACCAGTTATTTCTCACATTTTGATTTTCCAACTTAGGTGAATTCTCGATACAAAGTATCCTCTTAAATAAGGCATGCATAAAAATCAAAAGCATCATCATTCCAACTCATCATATCTCCTACTATTTCCTTTACTCATTAACTCTCTCACTCAACAAAGATGCATTTGAACAAGAAACCATGATTTCACGAGTTCATCATCTCTCCCACCACCTTCCTCACTCAAAGGAACGCACTTATGTTGATTTTCTCCTCCTACTTTCTCTAGAGATTATGTTTAAACTCAAAATCATTTTATTAACTTAATATATATCTTCCTCTAAATTTATAGGTATTACTACTCAATGACCTTCTCTCCTCCTTTAATTAATCACTTGTTAAGCTCTCAATCATTCATGTTTGTCTACATACAAAAACCAAAAAGAATCTAAACCTAACAATCAATGCCCCATAAATGAGATAATTATTGATTATCTTTTTACAATAATTATAATATGTGTGGGGTGGAGAATGGGGGAGAAAGGTTTTCATGTATATGAGTATGTGTGCATAAAAGAAGTGGGTTGTAATGTATATAAGAAGTGTATGTGTAGGCAGTGGGTTATGATATATTTGGGAAGGAAGAGAGAAAGCAGAAGAATTTTCTTGTGTTAATTAGAGTTGGCTGTGTCAAAGAGATATAAAAAATGAAATGAAGTATAATATAATGATAGTGAAGGAGATGGTTGGTCACAAAGAAGAATATGCTTCAGAAATTGTAGTTGGATTAATGTTCATCACCTCCATTCTTACTAGGGCATAGGTGCAAGAAATTATGACTAGGCGATCACTCGCTATTAGATGTATTTCCAATATTCCTACCTATATTTCATGACTAAACATATTATGTTGGTTTCTTGATTTTTTTTTTCTTTAATGTCTTGCTTTGTAGTTTGAGAATGAGTGTTTGGTCAATTTGTAAGAAATGGGCAAATGATAAAAAAAATGTTCAAGTGCTAATAAGGAATAGTTTAAGTTAGAATGGTGGTTAAGGAGTAGCAAATGATAGTGGTAGGTTTAAAGTGTGTCATTATAGACTATAAATTCTTCCAATAAGCTAGGGAGGAATTAATATTAAATTAAATGAATTAGCTCCTCCCTTAATGTTTTTCTTGTGTTGTGGATATCATAAAATTGTCTAGTTATCACCCCCATATAAAAGGTAATAGATGAAAAAAACAAGTTTATAGATTTATATATTTTAGAAATATTTTTATTCAATGTCACTCTTTACTCAAAAATTCATCTTTCAAGCATTTTTTTAAAGAATTTTGATTATAATTTGTGTTAAAAAAATTGTTCACAATAATTATAGTCACACTTCATTTACAAAACTACCAACTAAAAGTCAAACAACATGTATAAACAGTGGCTTTATGTCATTCAAATATTAAATTTAAATATTTAGGTTTTATTTGTGATAATTTTTTTACTATTTTATGAAGCAGTTTTTTAGTACAAAAATTTTAAATTCAAAAAAAAAAATTATAGTAAAAAATTGTTTTATAAAACAGTAAGAAAAATGTCACAAACAAAGCTTAGTCCACTTTTTGAAAGGTATAACTGTGATACAAATTACTGAGATAATTAAGGTATTCAGGCTATGTTCCCTCATTATAGTCATGTATTATAATTAAAATTAAAATAAATTATAATTATAATAAAACCAATAAACCAGTTTTAGTCATATCAATTGAAAGAAATGTCACTGCTATTGAAAGTTCAACAATGTTCTCATGACTATAGAGCGCAGATTCAAAATTAAAGCATAATATTACGTGTCGATTAGGACAGGAAAACGACGCTTTACTGAACTCTTTCTATGAAAAAATAAATAAACAATCACAGCCAAACAAAAGCTTAGGGTTCTCATGGCTGGCCCATCACCTCTTGACTCTTCTGCCTCATTCCAATCTTTTATCGCTTCAAATCAATGCCCTCATGCAATGTTTTTTTAGCTATTCACGTGCAGACTCAAAATATCTCTCTCTCTCTCTCTCTCTCTCTCTCTTTTCTCTTTCTATCTCTTCCCTCTTCCTTATTTTAGGCTTGTATATTCTCTTTTCAGCTATCTACATCTCGTGAGGCTGTCGCAGTGAGATCACGGAGACGGAAGGACGAAGTAAAAAAGTCTTGTCCAGTTAAAATTGGGCTTTTGATATGGACTAAACATGGTAGACTTCTTCACTTGCAGGCTACGCACTCAAAGAAGAAATTCAAAACAAGCACAAGTGCACGAGGCTGTTGTGGTTGAATTATATATATTTATATTTTTTTCTTAAGGGGGATAATTGAGAGCCAAAGCACAAAAAATTATAATAAAAAGAAGAAAAAGGTAAAAGGGTATATATATACCACAAAAAATTTGGCTCCCACCCTCCATGCCCTTTTCTTTAGAAGTTGAAAATGCATTAAACCTTTATCCCTTGTGCCTTAAATCTTACCCTCGCCATTCCCTATTGTCCTCACCACCTCAAATTTCACTCGCACCTCTAACTCTTCCCCACCATCTGCTCGATTTCCCAGCCCTATAAAGCATTGCATCCATGGCGTCAACCCTAGAGCAACACAGTTATCATTCCCTCTACAGATAGCCAAACCGCCTAATATTTGTTCGGCAAGGCTCCTTAATCAAGCTTGAGCAATCGAATGAAAATAAGCTAATATTATTGTTGCGGACTAGAATATACACATTGATAGACTTAGAAATTTTCCGTCTCAGCGTTATACGGATATCTAGCACACAATTATGAGAAAAATAACACCAGGATTTTTACGTGGAAAACCCTGGAAAGGTAAAAACCACGAGGACACACCAGATGAAATAATTTCACTAGTGTTTGCTTGAGGTACAAGAGACTAACTCGTCCTTAAAATTTAGGACGATCAGATTACAAGGCTTCACTTCCGAATTGAAATCCAATTACAAACAAGTTGTGTATCCGAGCTGAATTCAGAGTCACTTAGAATTCTGGCATCACTTGGAAATCGGGTAGAGCTCTGGTGTCACTTGGGAGTCGGGAAGAATTCCGACGTCACTCGGGCATTAGGCAGAATTCTGGCGTCACTGGGGCTTCGAGTAGAATTTTGGCGTCACTCAGGCATCGGGCAGAATTCTAGCGTCACTCGGGCGTCGAGCAGAATTATGGTGTCACTCAAGCGTCGGGCAGAATTCCGGTGGTGGTCGAGGAGGAGTTTCTTCTGTCCTATCCTTCTCTTCTGCTTCTCTTCTTCTTCTTCTTGCTTGAGTCCCCTCTCAAGAGAAATGAGGGGCTATTTATAGTTTTTTAAGGATGGCATGACTCGTAAATAGGGGGAGGATCAAGGGATAAGCTGGAGTGGTTCGGACAACCGATATTGAATCCCTTGATCGTGTACCGTTCGTCAGATATTTGAAGGTCTTAATGTTGTCAGAATTTGGTGATCTTGGGCTCGTTGAATTTGTCTCGTTGAGCCGCTCGATTCGATTATAAGCACATCATATTTGAAAACCGTTTGGTAAATTAAATTATGGTTCGAACTTTCCAATAATGCTTCGGGTGCTTGATTTGGATTTATTTGGGCTCGGATTGAGTCGAATATGGTGTCGTTGACTTTGTATTTCCGAGACGCTCAGTTTGACTATAAGTTTGCTGAAATCGGAGTTTAGGTGATCCCAGATTTGATTTTTGAAGTTTCTAACTTGATTTTGCCTCGAGATTCGTGCCTGATCATAATGATTTTTTGACGATATATCCATTATCATTAGTATTACAATTAAAATATTGATACTTATTTCAATCTTTGATGATAATACCAACCATTTTATGCCATTATTTTCTGTGTCGTGTCATAGCTAACTTTATTTTGCATTTCCATGAGCTCTTATTAGTATTTACTAATCAATGTCTTCTTAATGAGATGGAAATGAGTTTTAGGAAGTTTACATTGCTAGGGTAGAAAATTTTATTTCATTATCTTTATTGCGGGCTACAATATTTTTATAGTAGAGTTAAAGTGTTTATCTTCTTAGATTTAAATAAAGAACTATTACACATATGGGATAAAAGAAGTGTTGCACAAATCATCAAAAATTTTATATGAAAATTCAAAAATGGGAAATACGATGGGCCGCGACATGGCCCAATTGAAATAATTCTACTACTTTATATCATGCAGCACAATCAGTTCAACCAATGTCTAGTTCATGTTCGACCATTGATTAGAGAAACTCAATTTCTATTTGTTTATATTGTATAATATACATAATATTCTATGAATATTTGAAGATATTTGATTTAAATTGATTCCCAAATTTTTAGGTACTAAACAGACAAGATTTATAAATGTTCTTATGGTACAATATACATCATATAATATGAGCAGTTCAATATTAAAATTTTGCTTGTTTATAATTAAAAATTCAAAAAAGTGTTTAGATTGTTTAAATAGTTGATCGTAATGTAGGAAACAAGTCTTACAGTATGATTAGTTATTTTAATTAATCCCTATTTTTGCTAATTTGTAAATCTAGGAAGGTAGCCATCAATATAAACAGTGTAATATCATATGAGCAAAAAAACCAAAGCACTTATATATCTTATGAGTAGTGATTAGTAGACATGAAAATGACTAGTAGCTTCTATCATTCGTACGTCTATTAGTAATAAAATAGTATATATATATATATATATACCACTTCATCAAATTAGCACTACAGAAGAATCTTCTATTACTGGTGAATTTTTTTGACAAAAATTGACGAATTTCTGGCAAAAATTAATATTTCTGGCTGCTTTCTTGCGGATATTTTTTGCTAGTTAAAGCCGCGTAGGTAAATATAACTGACAGCTAATTTCCGGTAGTAATTTTTTCCTGTAGGAAAAAATCAGGATACCCTCTGCCCTGCCCGCCAGCCCGACTTCCCGCTGTCTAGCTACCTCCCATGCTACCCACTACCCTCTCGCACTGCCCGCTGCCCTGCCCGCCTGTGCTGGGATTTGAAGTGAGTATGATTTCAAAGATCCAACCAATTTGCTGGAAGGAAAAAAGTGTTTAAAAATCACATTTTTTTATTTAAAATATAAAAATTAAAATTTGACATAAAAGAAGCCATAAACGATGCTGGAACTAATGCCTCCGAAGACCAGCCAAAAATCTGTAAAAAAAATTAGTCAGACATTTCGTAAGAAATATGTTGGAAAGCCACCGAAAATAGTCCATCAAAAAGCCACCGGAAAAATCAGTCGTTAATGGTTGATTTCCTGTAGTCTAGTACACTTGCCTTTATTACATTTTTATCATATACACATCTTATCATATCAATATTATATGCAATATATGTCATTTATGTCATATAGTTCATGTGAATCATGTACTCTTATATTGATCTCAGCAGTCATATTACTTGCTTGTATTAGTCATGACCTGCATCATATACATGTCGTATCATATCATCTTACTTATACAATGCATGAAGTATGATAATATCATATGCATATATAAATAATATAAGCAAGATTATACATTAAGCTATATATAATATTTTTCATGTATCTGGTCTTATAGGCCAATCTTACATGAATAAGTCTCAGTAATATTGGTCATGTATTCATGAATTAGTCTTATTACAAGTCATAAATCTTGTGACTTTCATGTAAGAATTCAGTACTTCCTACTCGTCAATGTATCATTTCATATCAATCAATCCTCTTACACCTTCATTTTTATATCACTTAGGATTACAGTACAAAACTTATTTGAAGGAAAGCCGCCTGCCCACCTCTCCCGTATAAGGTAACATTTCTCTAGCCAACTTGAATAAGTCAATCATTTTCAACCAGCCTTTCTTACTTTTATGCACATATTTTATGTTAAGCATAATTGCAAAGATCATATACACCCAATTTCATTATTAGTATACTCATTAGTATGCCAATAATATTCTTATGGTATACAAAGAAATGCATTTTTCACCAAATGAATATTAAATATGTACATGTTGTGTATTCCATGTTTAAATGCTATGCATTGACTACTAGTCATTTTTTAATTAATATTATACTACATGTTTCAACTAAAATGACACATTTGTAAAACCAGTAGTGAAATTTAGATATTGACCAATAAAAATGCTCAAGATGACGATATCTAATAAATATAGAAAGTTACACTGTGAAAAGTGATAGAATGAGAGATATTGTATCTTAATTAAATTTAAGAGAGATAAAATTTGAGAAATCAAAACTATTGAAAACAGAAATAAGATTTGGGTTACGTAACATGATCATAATACATTCTTAATTGAAAAGATGAAGAAATATGGCCCGAAGCAAGCTCTCTCTCTCTCTCTCTCTCTCTCTCTCTCTCTCTCTCTCTCTCTCTCTCTCTCTCTCTCTCTCTCTCTCTCTCTCTCTCTCTCTCTCTCGTGGCAAGGCATTCAAATGAAGGGGGGTGGATGGCTGGGTAAGGGTTAAGGAAAATGAATTGAGATATTTAATATTTAAAATCCACCAATTTGACCAAACAACATGCATGACCCTCTCTTTCCCAGCGACATTGCGCTCCCAAGAAATATTTCAGAATCCCCTAGAATCTCTTTGGACCAAACAACGCTGCAACGCACACCCAAAACCCATTTTTTGCTCAAAAACTCGAGAGTCCAACACCGAGACGCCACCAACTCCGATGTGCAGCACCCACAGAGAAAGTTTTAAAACTTGAGAATTAGGCTATTACAAAAATATACAATACCTCAAGGCATTATCAAGGCTTATTAGGGAAGTGTTAAACCAAAAGTAAGCCTCGTTGTCAATGGCATTTTTCCTCCCCTTGTATGATTTTGGGTGGGGTACTTAAACTTCTTTGGGGGTACTACTTTGGTGATCTCTCTATAGTTTATTTTGGTCGATTATGATTTTCCTTTATTAGCCCATCTAATTGGCATGGAATCTTCACCATTTGTGGAAAAACATGTATCATCTATCATTTTACAAGAAAATAATTCTCTTATGCGTAAGAGTTCCTTCGAACAATAGAGTTGGATTATCCCTCAAGCACATATATCCTTGGGAGGGCTCTGGGCTTGCCAAAGGCCCTCAGAAGACCCTCTTTCATATATACGTCAACCTTCTACTAGCGACGAAATCTAGTGGATCAATGTGGATAAATTCTTCTAGGGCAAGTTGTTCAGTTTCTCAGAAGTGCTTGATTTCTAATAGTTTTTTATAATTTTTTTTTAAGTACGTATACGGATTCCAATCATTGGTCCCTTTTACCTTTCTTTGGACCTAATTTTTTAGGTCTGGGATTCATCTTTGAAAGAAATATAGAGTAAATCTTAATATCTTTGCATCATTTATCTTTTAAGAGGTTCTTAGCCTTTTTATAAGGAAAAAAATAATTTATTTCCTGACAAGGAAAACAACGAATTATGTGCCATATCAACTAGCTAGAATCCAGGTTTGTGTAATGTCCCCCTTCTATGCATGGGCACTTACTTCATCAGGCTGCCACAGACTACAAGTCAACCGTTTTTAGTGTTGGATGCTTGAATTTTGGATGAGCCATTGAGCCAGATAAGCCCCTTGCTAGCCTTTGGGCGGAGAAATTATTATGTACAAAGTCCGAATGTAGCTTTCATCCGGACTCCAATCAAGATAGGCCACGTCGCCTGTACAAACATTGTGTATATTTTATACACAAGTTGTGTACAAAATATACAGTGTACATGCGATGTGGCATATTCTAATTGGGTCGCCCAGACTCCACACATAATAATTTCCCCATTGGGCGAGCTAGTAAGTTTGTAGTTGTTGTCATGCTACCACTACAGGAAAATGCCCAGTTACCGGCTAACCAAATTCGCCAGTATCCGGTAACATTAGAAATCCGTCGGAAAATTTCATTTTCCGGTGAATTTCCGACAAATTTTCTGACGAATTTCTGATGAAAACTCATCTGGCGCTAATTCGCGCATCAGAAAATGTAAACCGCCAAAACTTTTCTGAAGGAAAAAATTTCCGTTTGTGTTTCCGGTGAAATTCCTGCAAAAAAAAAAATATGCTAATACGTCGGCTTTCCTTAGCGGATTCAGGCGTTTAATCAGCCGGTATTTCCGACGCACTTTTACACCAGAAATACAGGCGGATAATCCGCCGCCCCGATCCGTCGCACTACTATCAACGGATAGTACCGACGGATTTTCTGCCGAAAGTGCTACAATATTGAAAATCAAAGTCGGGTTCATGGGTTCTTGACCATAACCAGCTTGGCGAGTTGCAGCGATCCTATCATGTTGTGATGTCTCGAACACAATCAGCTCATCTTGAACCAGACTCCTAAAACATACAGCGATGTACATAATCCTTTGCACTATCTTATCATTTCTCCTTCCATTATATACATTCAACATGGTTAATAACTTCTGCATCATACAAAACCTTTAGATATTGAGCGTTGAAACGTACGCATCAATTATTTGCTTCAATATATCACAGAGACCACTGACAATATTGCCTCTCTGGCACTTCCGTATGGTGCAGAGGCCCCTCCATCTGCACGTCATCATCATCACACACTCACGGATTTGCATATACGTGATAGCCCTTGCATGCTTTAATTCCCCACTTAGTTAGCATGGCAGCAAAGCATCTCACCGGTGGGCTCGATCAGACTATGCCGCACTCTTTTTCTTTCACTTTTACCCATCTTATTGGGATCAATGAGTACGTACTGTGAATCTGTGATCATGACGAGCACAAATGTAAAGAACTCTCGAAGTTTGAATTCGATCTGCATCAGTGCGAAATAATTAACGGAGGAGAATATCTGATGATAAGCAACAAAACTACAGCTTTGCGGCCTCAAGAAATCCTCAGATGATTGCAACTCGCTACTTTTATTTTCATATTGATAATTATAAAAAAAATCACTGGGAAACGTCTGTATGTTCACTAAAATGAAAAAAAAAATCTAGTAAATACATATTATACTATATATGAGCTACATGCATGGCAGAAAATCCATTAATATCGACAGTTTATCCGGCGGTTAAATTATTGCGGAAAATACCGGCAGTTAAACTGGCGGTCTGAACGCCGATTAAAAGCAGCGGGTAAATAGCCCGTAAAAATCACATTAGCCGTCAGAAATTCCAGAGTTTATTTGACCACCGGTATGTTTTTTTTTTCTTTTTTTGACCCCGTTACCGGCGCCCTAGGTATATTTTTTACATTTAATTAAATTTATATTATTAATTATAATTTTTAAAAAATATATATGAGTAGAAATATCTTTTTGACATATTTTTTGTAGATTGTGATTGTATATTACTTTTGTTGTTATAAGTATTTGGGGGAAAATTTTAACTACTTTTCCATATTTTAAGAGATTAATGGTGAGTGGTAAATCCAAAGTATAATTAAAGGTGAAATTATTTTAAAATTTTTAGGAAAATTTTTTGTCTAAAATTAAGTTAGTAGTTAGTCACATTTTTTAAAATAAATGTCAATTTTGTAATATTGGTCTCTAATTATTTTTTAAACCTCTTTGAAAGATATCATTATTATAGCAAATGCTTTATTTTTTTATAGTGGCAAGTTACTTTCCTTCAACTCTTCACCGAGATTATGTTGGAGTATCACGCCTCTCTAATGATCGCATCATTTTTTTTTTTTTGGTTAAAACCCGCGGAGGGGCCTACGTGTTAATTTCAAAAAAGAGGTTACAAAGTCCTAAAAGGATCCACTAGCTCGCTAATGCTCGAATGAGCTACAAGGAAAAAGTAAAAAAGCCCTATGAGCCTGTGGTTCCTTAATCTAAAAATACAATAAGCATAAAGAAAAAGATAAGGGCTGAAATCTCTCAGCACCCAAAAATTGAAGCTGAATAGATAATCGTTCAGAATAGACTTCCTGCAAAAAAGGAGAAACAAAAAGGAATGCAGCACAAAAAGAAACCAAAAAAGAAATACCTGAAGGTCTAAGCAGGTCATGAAGATAAGATTGGAATTACACCTGCAAGGAACCCTCCAAAAAACCAAATTAGAAGAGAAAAAGTTTAACGCATCAGTGAGGAAAATAAGACAATAGACAGTAGAGGCTTTGATGCGATTACAGTAAAAACTGTTGCACACAGAAACAGTAAATTTCCACTAGCTACACAGATCCAGAATAATACACAGATTGCACAGCTGCAGCAAACAAAATCTGTAATTCATACAGGTAAACTGCAAAGGATTCAAGGTTAGACACATCTGGATACAGAATCCGCACTTCACACAATTAACTTGCAAATGATTCAAGCAAAACCATAACTGAATAGATAGAAAAACAGGACCAGATAAATGGATAGCACGGTAAGGAAAAATTTTAGTCCATAAAATCAAAGGCAGCTAGCAAATCAAAGTGTAAAAGGTTAACAGGGAAGTAAACTTAAGATCAAAGACAAATTGCAGGTGATAACAGAGCCCAGAAAACAGAGCAGCAAAAAAATGAACAGCAGATAATTCATGTCTAATATAAGGTAAGCCAGTGTTATCTAAATTGATCAAAGATTGTAAAGTAGGATTCAAATCAGTAGGATTAAACTCAACATAATGAGAAATATTGCAACCGTTATCAGCTAACCAATCAGCACACGTATTAGCTTCACGAAAGATATGAGAGATATAATAATTGACAGTAGAAAGGAAAATCTTAATTTTCCTAATAAGATAAAAACAGTCCGGATTCCCAGGCACCATATTTTTAACAATCTGAATGAGGAGCATAGAATCAACCTCAATCCAAATGAAAGTAAAGCCCATTTTAGAACAGATTTTCAGACCAATAAAAAGAGCATAGAGCTCAGCATTAATAGCAGAATTGCAACAAATAGGTTCAGAAAAAGCAACAACCAATAGCATCACGAATAATACCACCGGCACTAGCACTTACAGGGCCAAAAGAACCATTAGTATTAAGCTTAACGTAAGGGGGCTTTGGTTTGATCCATCTAACAATTTTGTCAGCAGAATTAACATGAATATCAGAAAAGTTAAGCCCCAAGTTGTCAGCTAAATAACTGCAACCTTTAAAATTCTTTCTAGAGAGGAGTTTGTGAGCGTGCATTTGAATAATTTTGTGCTTAACATTAGAAATGATGATATCAGCATCCATTTTAATACCATTGTGCTTGGCATTATTACGAGCATGCCAAATATACCACACAATAAGAATGGGAATCAGGTTTAAAATATGACCTTTATAATTATGAAACCAATTTTTGAAAACGGAAACGAGGTTATCATACATAGTAATAGACGGTTTATTAGCAATGCTATTAAAGAAACACCAAATTTTTTCAGCAATGACACCAGAGACAAATAAATGATCAATGCTTTCAACATTCGAGCAGCACAGACATTTAGAAGAAAGTTGAAATCCTTTCGTTTGAAGCCTAACATCAGCAGGAATGTAACCTTTGATACATCTCCAACTTAACACAGAATAGGATAATGGAAAATTAGCATTCCAAATGGCCGAATATAAAATAGAACTTTCCTTGTGAATTCTGAAAGCTTCCCAAGTATTTTTTAAAACAAATTTTCCAGAAGACGAAAGAGAAAATAAGATAACATCTTTATCATTATGTTGAAGAGTGGTCTCTAAAATTTTATCAACAATGCAAGGAGGAACCATCTCCAAAAGTTTAGTAATATCCCAACCTCCATTGTAAAAAAAATGAGCAACTTTAATACTACTTAAAGAACAGGTGTTGAGCAAAGTGTCAATAAACGCGCACCCAAGCCAATTATCTTGCCAGAAAAAAATGTCACATTTCCCAAGACCCCATTGAATGTACTGCTCAGCATCCCATTTAATATTGCAAAGTCTCTTCCAAACGAAAGAGTCAGCGTTTCTATGAAAGCATAAAGAAGAGTGAATGTTGGAGCAGTACTTAATATTCATGTAACGAGCCCATAAGCTTAAATTCAATCTAAAAGAGAACCATAATTTAAAAGAGAAAGCTTTGGTAGAATCAGATAAGGATTTGCAACCAAGTCCACCTTCAGACATAATACCACAATTCTTTTCCCAAGTAGACCAATGAATGCCCTTATTGTTAAATGTAGAGCCCCAAAAAAATTTGTTTAAAATCCTTTCAAGTTTAGAACAAGTGGAAATAGAGGGAAGTAAAGTATGAAAAAGATAAATAGGCATAGAGTTTAAAACAGACTTGATCAAAATGAGCCTACCACCATAAGATATGAAATTAGAATACCAATTATTAAACTTCTTTTCAATTTTCGAGAAGATATTGTCAAAAAGGAAATTCCTTTTTTTGTCGTTATAGATGGGAGTCCCAAGGTAGGTAATAGGAAGAGCTTTGTGTTGAAAACCACAAATTCTCTGAATAGCATTAGTCCTATTATGATTGACCGATTTGCCAACAATAAAGGTACTTTTCTCTTTGTTAATAGATAAACCATTTTGATTATAAAAGCTAACCAAGAAATTCAGCAATAAAGAAACATTGTTGATAGAACCATTAGTGAATAAAATGAAGTCATCAGCAAAGCTAAGATGTGAAATGGGAAAACCTCTAATAGTACTAAAATTTAACATCGGATTTCTCAAGTATAAATCGTTTAAACCTCTAGAAAGATATTCCATAGCAATAATAAAGAGAGCAGGAGATATCGTATCACCTTGTCTTAAACCTTTGGATGATTTGAAAAAAACATTGTGCTTGTCATTGATGATAACATAGAAGTAACAGTTCTCAATGCTATTCTTGATCAAAGATATGAAAGAGTAATTAAAGCCAAAAAGAGAAAGAACTTTGTAAAGGAAATTTCAATTGATATTATCATAGGCTTTAGACACATCAATTTTAAAAATCACATTACCACCTTTAACTTTAACATTAACATCATGAGTAATTCCTGAGCTAACAAAACATTATCAAAAATACTTCTATCTTTCACATAACCAGACTAATTAAGAGAAATAGTATTAGGCAGAATGTTAGTTAATCTCTTAGCAATGATTTTAGAATTCAACTTATTAAGCAAAGTACATAAACTAATAGGTCTAAAGTCTTGCCATTGATTGGGATCATCTTTTTTAGGAATAAGAACAATATAAGTAGAAGAGAAAAATTTAGGGCAAGAGTTACCAGCAAAAAAATCTTCCACAGCATTAATAACATCATCCTTAATGATCTCCCAATTGTCTTGAAAAAATTTAGTAGTGAAGCCATCCGGACCCGCAACAGCATTGCTATTAAGATCTTTAATAACATTGAAAATTTCATCTTCAGTAGGAGTTTGGCAAAGCATATCATTGTCAACCTCGGTAATAAGGTTGGGAATTAAATGCGGGTTAGTGATAGGCAAACAATCAGTTGAGGAGTTAAAGATATGCTGAAAATAATTCACACTAGAATTACAAATAGAATCGTTAGTGGTAAGAGCAGTACCATTCGTATCAATGATTTTGTGAATATGACTTCTAGTTTTCTTCTTGTTAGCTAAAGCATGAAAAAATTTAGTGTTTCTATCACCTTCCAAAAGGAATTTAGCATTGGACTGTTGATTCCAATAACATTCTTCTTGACATTGAAGAAGATGGAGAGATTCCTTGGCCTGATTAAGGGAAAACATATTGTCAGAATTCGGGTCTTGCTGGTAAATATTATCTAAAAAGGAAACATTAGACTCGGCCTCTTTAATATTAGAAAATAAGTTCTTGAAAATAGTTTTGTTCCACCATTTTAAGCACTGTTTAAATCTAGAGAGCTTAGACCATAATCTTAACATACCAGTTATATTATTATTAGGATAAACAGGGGCATTCCAATTAGAAGATAAAAGGGTAGGAAAATCAGCATGAAGCATCCACATATTTTGAAATCTAAAAGAATAAGCATTATGCTGTAAACACTTGTTAATATTGAGAAGGAGAGGGGAATGATCAGAGAGAGTTCTACTAAGATGCTCAATGTTAGATAAGGGTAATTCAGCAATCCAATCATCATTAAAGAGACATCTATCCAGTCTTTACCACAAATTCGCTCTATGCCAAGTGAAAGGGCTACCAAAATAACTGATACGTTTAACTTGCAATCATTAATCATAGAATTGAAATCATCCATAGCATTAGCATTGGGTGGATTGCCACCAATTCTTTCCGAGATGTTTGAAATAATGTTGAAATCACCACCAATACACCAAGGTCCATTGATAATATAAGTAAATTGTCTCAATTGATTCCATAAAGGGATACGATTCGTTTTAGTACAAGCAGCATAAACAAAGGAAACATAACAGATAATATTGAAAAGCACAAAGCACGGAGAGCCAAAACAGAACAAACGCTCGGAAAAACGGTCGCAAGGAGGAGGAAAAAGGGATCGAAGATGAAGAGAAGAGGGGAAAACTAAATCGCCAGAGCGGCTAGGGCAAACACTCGAAAATGAGAAGTTGGAATTACTGTTTCATCAATTTTTAACAATCTGAATGAGGAGCATAGAATGACTCTAATGATCGCGTCATGAGTAATATATTTTGTTAAATTGAATTTAGTTAATTATTGTGAGATAATTAATATTATAATAAATCAATTGTTTACATATGATGCATCAATAAATACACACACAAGGATAAGGGTGAAAGATTATTTCATCTTGTTGGAAAACCAGAAGAACTAAGAACATAACATGGAAGCTAAATGCAGGTAAGGAAATTAACTAAGCATTGATTTCACAGTGACCACAAACTACCGAAGATGGTATATGTATAGTAGAGAAGGGGGACATGTAATTCTACAATACAGCGAGAGAGTAGAAGTGTAATAATCCAAAGAAGTAGAGCAATTTAAAAGTATTTCTGCACATGATGGTGCAATTGGCGAAGTGTTAACACAGAGTAGACGGCTTGCTTATAGTGTAAAGTTGTATGGCTTATCACTGCCTCGTAAACTAAGTATCCAAGGTTTGGAAAGTTAGTTTAGAGTAAATGTAGTTGAAATGTGTCAGTGAGAGGGCTTTTGTCAAAATATCAACTGATTATTCTTGAGAGATGATGTGGTAAACAGTGATTCCTTTGAAATGTATATGGTCTCGAATGAAATGATAGTCTATTTCAATATGTTTGGTGCGTGCATGAAATATAGTATTATTTGCTAAGAAAATGCTTGATATGTTGTCACAATGAAGAGAGGTGGTTGCGGTTAGATTAATGCTAAAATCATTTAGTAGACATCGTAGCCATAAAATGTTGGAGGCACTGGATGCAAGTGCTCGATATTCTGCTTCGATGGGTGATTTAGCCATTGTTAGTTGCTTCTTAACACTCCATAAGATCATGTGGTTGACTTGCAGGCGATTGGGTCCAAAGCCCAGTCCTAATCTAAGTAAGTGCAAAGGATGATATCACCTTTGATGATTGGAAGACCACAGCGAATTGTACCTTTGATGTATCGAAGAAGTAGTTTCAACAGTTGGTGATGAAGAATGAGTGGTTGATGCATGAATTGGAAAAGGATGTTGGTGGCAAAGGATATATCCGGGCGGGTTATAGTTAGGTATTGTAGAGGCCCAACAATTTTATAATATAGAGTGAAATCTATGTATGGAAGGTTTCTTTCGGGTGTGAGTTTAATTTTAACAAAGAGTGGTGTGGTTGCGATCTGACAGTCAGTCGTGCCAAAGAGTTGTAGTATGTCTTGAGCATATGTTGATTGATGAAGGAAGTAAGAGGTTGGTGTTTGAACAATTTAAATTCCAAGGAAGAGGAATATAACACTACAGAAAAAAGTTTATTTCCAGCGGATGTTGCTGTGGATCTTCATATGTCACTTAAAGCGGCGGTTGAACCGGCGGATATTTCGTCAGAATATTTTCGGTGTAATCACTAGCGTATATTATGCTAGTACATTTCTGTCGTATATGATGCCTATTAATTCATCGGTGATTTTTTTATACCAGCGAATAATTCACCTGTAATTATTAGCGTGTATACCGGTCAATTAGACGCTGGCTTATTTAAACACAACGACTCATTACCGGCATATATTTCACTGAAAACCTGACCGGCGTATTATCTGTCGGTAATTCAAACAGAACGAGCCCTATTTCCCAGCTTCGGCCTGTTCCTTCTCATTTTCTCTCGTTCGGTTCTCTGTTCATTATCCAGTTGTGACCGACGCCTAGCCGAACTCAGCCGGTCGTTCACCGCCGTTCTTGGCCTCCATCGTTAAGGTGAGCCGATCGTCGTTCGTCTGTACCGTTTCTCACGACTCTGTCCATCTCTTATGGTAATACTCAAAGCTACATTCTTTTTGCTTCAGTCATGGATGTTCTCACTAGACATTTGTAAGAGGTAGTTTCCTAGTATATGGTTTTTACTGATGATATTCTTATTGTTGATAAAACTAGAGAGAGTTGAAGGTAAACTTGAATTATGGATGTGAACCTTAGAGTCTAAATACTTTTATTTGAGTAGATCTAAAGCTGGATATATGGAATGTAATTTTAGTAATAATAGTTTTATTGAGGGGGGGGGGGGGGGGGGGGTTGCATTGTAACTTTGGGTGATCAATTCATTAATAAGAGTATATGTTTTAGATATCTTGGGTCTATTGTTTAGAGTGATGTTGAAATAGATGGGGATATAATTAGTAGAATTCAAGTTGGATGGTTGAAGTTGAGGAAAGCATCAGGCTTGTTGTGTGATAAAAAAGTCCCCCTCAAACTTAAGGGAAAATTTTATAAGATGGTGGTTAGACCTGCAATGCTTTATGGTGTAGAATGTTGGCCATTAAAAGAGAAGCA
Organism: Dendrobium nobile; assembly: GCA_022539455.1. Taxonomy (NCBI): domain Eukaryota; kingdom Viridiplantae; phylum Streptophyta; class Magnoliopsida; order Asparagales; family Orchidaceae; genus Dendrobium; species Dendrobium nobile. The sequence goes on along the minus strand of CM039722.1, from coordinate 36,972,055 downwards.
TAATATTAAATTAAGTGTTACAGAGATGAGGATGCTTAGGTAGATGAGTGGCTTTACTCTTAGAGATAGAATACAAAATGGGTATATACGTGTAAAAGTTGGAGTAGCTCCAGTGGAAGATAAGATTAGAGAGAGTTGTCTTAGATGGTTTGGTCATATGAAATGGCGACCTTCTAGTGAAATAGATGAGGATAATAATAGTAGAATTCAAGTTGGATGTTTGAACTGGAGGAATGCATTGGGCTTGTTGTTTGATAGAAAAATCCCTCTTATACTTAAGGAAAAATTCTATAAGATGGTGGTTAGACCTGCAATGCTTTATGGTGTAGAACGTTGGCCATTAAAAGAGAAGCATAATATTAAATTAAGTGTTGCAGAGATGAGGATGCTTAAGTGGATGAGTGGCTTTACTCTTAGAGATAGAATATGAAATGGGTGTATATGTGTAAAGGTTGGAGTAGCTCTAGTGGAAAATAAGATTAGACAGAGTTGCCTTATATGGTTTGGTCATATAAAACGGCGGCCTTCTGATGAAATAGATGAGGAAATTAGTAGTAGAATTCAAGTTGGATGGTTGAACTGGAGGAATGCATTGGGCTTATTGTTTGATAGAAAAGTCCCTCTTAAACTTACGGGAAAATCCTATAATATGGTGGTTAGACCTGCATATGCCTTATGGTGCAGAATGTTGGCCATTAAAAGAGAATCATAATATTAAGTTTGGTCATTAAAAGAGAATGTTGGCCATTAACGTTCGACCAAATTAATCATAGGGGTTTTGATATATAATATTTGATGATGGTCAACACTTGTTGGGTACTTTGAAGTGTATCGTTTAAGCTCGCAAGTCCATGTATACGAAGGGTAGTCCTCTACTGGCTCCAGCTTTGCATCAAGTTCTCAGGACTCTGCATATGGCCAACAGAGAGCTGCCCTTACTGTCAAGCTAGAGCAGGTTAGAAAAGCTCAAGTTGACTGGCAATTGCTAATGCAGATGCAGCAATAACATATGCAGTAGTAGTTGCAGAAACAAAATAGTCAATTATTTGATGAAATATGAAAAATGAAGGAGCCTTTTAGTAAGAAGAATGCAATTTCTGAGGCAGAGGAGACTGAATCAATGTAGTTGTGTCACTTTTAAACTTTTGAACAATTGAATGTTTAACGATCGAACAGTTGAATATTTAACGATTGAACAAGCATATTATGTTTATTTATATGTTGTTGATATTTTTTATTGTTGAGTCTAGTAATTAGGTTGTTAAGCCTAAGTGAATGTCCCAAGGCCACCAAGAGGGGGGTGAATTGGTAGTTTAAAAAATTTTAAGTCCCCTTTTAGAAAATTATTGAACTGAAATAAAATTTCTTTTAAATTTTCTAGAAAAAGGTTTTTCAACCACAGAGTTTTTAAAACTGAAATAGAAAGTGCGGAAACGTAAAAACAGTAAAGTAAATGACACCAGATTTATAGTGGTTCGGTCTATAACCAGACCTACATCCACTCCCCAGAGGCACCCTCTGAGTATTGCACTAATACTAATAGTGACTCTCCTTTTGCACCCACAGCAAGGCGGAGAAGCCATTACAACACACTCTTTTCACCACTCCCCGGTGCGGCAGAGAACCGTCCGTCCTTTTACACAATACCCAGTGTTGGCAGAGAACCGTCCTTCCTTTCACACTATCCCCAGTGTGGGCAGAGAACCCTTTGTCCTTTCACACTCTCCTAGTGTGGGAAGAGAACCCTTCGTCCTTTCACACTCTCCTAGTGTGGGCAGAGAACCCTTCGGCTGTTCACACTCTTCAAGTGTCGACAGAGAACCGGATCTCCTTGACTGATCTTCTCACAAGGATCTAGAAGGAAGAAGGAAAAGAGTGAAGTAATCCCAATTTACAAGTAGAGACTCTTACCTTTGAACTCCAAGTGAAGCCTTCTCGCTCCAGTGGTAGGAATCCTCCTTTGAATGCTTTCTCCAACTCTCTCCTTGGTTATTCTCTCAAGAGGCACGAAGATCAAATGACAAAAAGATTGGGTGGCAGTCTAATTTGGACTATTTATACAAAAGACAAGAAAAACCGCCCAAAAACTGCAAGTATTCAATTCTGTACGCAGTAGATCGTCCTGTACGATCGTGGATCGTCCTGTACGATCGTGGATCGTCCTGGACGATTTTTCTTAAACGATCTGAAACGACCCTATTTGTATATGTGTACGAAAATGACTTCGTACAGCTGATCGTCCTGTACGAACTGGGTTCGTCCAGTACGAACGGTTATTACAAGGTCGGTTCTAGAAACTAGTGAAAACTGTCCTAAGTCGGTTAATCGTTTGGACGAAAATTGATTCGTCTGGACGAAATTTTTACAGAGGACTGATCGTCCTGGACGATAATTTATTTCGTCTGGACGAAAAATTTCCCGAGGACCAATCGCCACGGACGATAATTTAATTTTGTCTGGACGAAAATTTTCCAGAGAACCAATCGTCCTGGACGATAATTAATTTCGTCTGGACGAAAATTTTACAGAGAACCTATCGTCCTGGACGTTAATTTATTTCGTCTGGACGAAAATTTTCCAGAGAACCAATCGTCCTGGACGATAATTTATTTCGTCCTGGACGAATAGGACTTAGAAAAATTTTCAAGCAAGTTCCAATTCGTTCCATGTGCTCTATAGGAGGTAACTGTCTGATCGCCCAGTACGAACTGAAGATCGTCCTGTACGATCAGTATAAATTCTATATGATCTCCTTATGTGTGAATGTTTTTATTCTCTCAAAATACAATCACTCCCTTTCAATTTGATTTCTAAGAAAAGTGCAAGCTTCAAATTTTACAAAGTAACTCATGCTGAATTTAATTTGAAGTCTTCGTAGTCTGGAGTTCGTTTTTCCTGAAATGTCAGTACACACAATAGCAAATACAATTCTTCCAAAATTGTTAGGAGATAACTACACATTTGAACAATAATGTTTGAAATCATCAAAACTTTATAAGTTGCAAAAATGAAAAGCATGCAAATAGCAACTATCTTAACATTTATATGTTGTTATGAATCATATCTTGATATTATATGTTGTTTAGATGTTATATGGAAATTTGTTTGTAGGTATGGAAATCTATTTTGATTGCGGGAAGGCAATTTTTTTCTGTATGCTACAGGTTTCCAGTAGATTTTTTACCAATATGTTCACTGTCATATGATACCACGACTTCTAATGGATATTACTGGCGTAATCGTGCGTCGATAATACCAGCGACATTTACGCCGGTATATCCGTCAAATTGATATTTGATAAAAATTTTGGCATATGTTCTGCCGCTTTTGCCAGCATACGTTTTCGCTAGAAACTACGATGGAACATATGTCGAAAAACAATATCCAAAAACCGACATATATGTCTAATATTTTCACCAGCATTTTGCCGGAAATACCGCCGGAAATGTTTCTGGCAAAATGTTTACTTCGATATTTTATTTGTGACGCGCGAATTACCGTCGTATGATTTTTCACCAGAAATTCATCGAAAAATCATAATTTTTGACATTTTTTTATTGTTACTGACGAATATTGTCCGACGATAATGGTGAGAAGTAAGCGGAATGTGAGCATCTTGGCAACTGGGTTGAAGGTTTCGATGAAGTTGATGTCATACTCTTGTTTAAAACCTTGTGCAACTAGTCTTGCTTTGTAGCTTGCAATATTTCCATCATGTTGTGGTTTCTTTTGTAGGTCCATGTACATCCTATTATAGACTGATTAAGAGGTAGAGGTATTAGAGACCAGGTCCCTTATTTTTGGAGAGCATTGAATTTGTCTTACATTTTCATTCACCGGTTTGATTCCTTTTCTGCTTGAGAGAAGGTTGTGGGGGTGGATGTGGTGGGCGTTTGGCTAATAGTATGAAAATATGTTTTGGTTTAAATTTCAAGTTTTAAAATGTGTTTTTATGGGATGGTGTGAGAGGGTTGGTGGTTGTCGTGGAGTTGGAAAAGGAGGAGTGGGGTCAGTTGGAGTTGGTATAGAGGGTGAGGTGGGGCAAGGAGAGGAGGATGGATGGTGTTGGTTTTCGGTTGGTGGAGGAGAAGTCAATGAAAGGTGTCTTGGGTGGTTGGAGTTGGTAATATAATTGGGAATGAGTAATAGGGGTGGTATGGATGAAGGTTTGTTGGTAGCAATAGAAAGTATTAGAGTATGGGAAAAGGGAAATTGGTTTTCAAAGAAGGCAACATGTCTAGAGAAAATAATTTTTCTGGTGAGGGGATTATAACATCGATAGATATTTGTGGAGTTTGAGTAGCCAAGGAAAACAAGAGTGGAGTGTGGAGAGAGTTTATGAGGTATAGCTGGTTTGAGCTAGGGGAAACATAAACAACCAAAGACCTTTACATTAAGAAGAAGCTTACTGTGAGAGGTCAATGTTGGGATAAGATTGTTGTATGTATTATATATTGAGAGTGCATATTCATTTCCAATGAATACAGAATCACGATCGTAATCTTGTGGGCAGATAGAAGGTTATGGTTAATAGAACAAACATGTAAGATGTTGTTAAGAAGAAGCTTACTGTGAGAGGTTAGTGTTGGGAGAATATTGTTGTTTGTATTAGATATGGAGATAGCATATTCATCTCCAATGCATACGGAATCAAGGCCATGGTATGGTGTAGGCTATTGAAGTTATGAAATGTCTACGGTGAGATAAGCGGATGCTCCAGAATCAAGATACCAATCTGGAGAGGGATTAGTGGTGGAGAAGAGGCTTGTTGGTTAGGTTGAGGTGGAGGATGGGTTATATTGCAAGTTGCAACTATGCCAACAATGAAGAGCTGATTGTCCTAATTTGCAACAAGTTTGGCAATACACGTTGGGTGTTGAGGATGATCGACCACCTCAGGAGAATTGAGATTTGTTATTGTGTGGTACTGAAAGATTGGTGTTTTTGAAGTAACGTCCATGAGTGGAACAAGGGAGATGACCCCACGGGTGGCAGCGAAGGGGATTAAGGAAGAGCCTAGGGTTGAGATTTTGTTTGTTCAATCATAATATTGATCACTTCAATAAAAATTATGGAATATAAGTCAAGAAGGCTAATGGGGTTGAGTTTGGTACATATGGCAGTTTTGAATGATTGGTTTTGGGGGAAGGCCATTTAGGATGTATAGGATAATGTCTTTAGAGTCAATCTAAGAGTCGGGTGCAATGATGTTATCCACAAGGGTTTTGATGTTAGAGAGATATTGGGACATGGTAAGATCCTTCATAGAGATTTTATGGAGTTCATTCTTGAGTTGAATGACACGAGAGCAATCTATACGCTGTAATCGCTTCTCCAATGTAGTCCATATGGAACAGCAGGTTGTAAGGTTGAGCATATGGGGAAGTATAGAAGCTAAAATGGTAAAGCATAGGGCAGAGGATAAATTTTGATCAAGGAGTTGCCAAGATCTATAGTTTGGGTTTGGTAGGGGTTCGTTGGTTGAGGATAGAATGTGTTTGGAGGGACATTCTGTTGTACCTATTAAGAATCCATGAAAATCATTTGCTGAGAATATTTTAGGACTTGTAGATGCCAGATTGAATAATTTATTATCCTTCGTTGAATATGAATGATATTCTTAAGATTTGACATTAGAAACTTCAGCGATGATGGTATCGGTTCTTTTGTCGTGGTGTTTGTTGTGAGCTGAGAGGTTATTGGTGTGATTTTCAAAGCACTGGATGAGACAACCATTGAGTAAGAGAAGGAATGCAAAATATCCTTGGGAATTTTACTGCTCTGATACCATTAAAGATTATTTCATCTGGTTGGGAAACAAGAAGAACTAAGAACAGAAATGGAAGATGAATACAGGTAAGGAGATTAACTAAGTATTGATCCCACAGTGACCGCTAACTACAGAGGATGGTATATGTATAGTAGAGAATGGGGAAAATTAGTTCTTCCATACAACGAGATAGTAGATAGTGTAATAATCCAAAGTAGTGGAGCAAACCAAAAGTAATCATGCACATGATGGTGCAATTGGCAGAGTGTTAACAGAGAGCAGACGGCTTGCTTATAGTGTAAAGTTGTATGGCTTATCAAAGGGCCTAATATGATACAATCACCGAATATGTCTATCATGACAAATACATGACATAGATACCCATTGGACATGATGTTATAAGATACATCTTAAAATATAAAAATATATAGTAATTGTACAAATTAAATAAATATAAAATGAATTAATATAATTATAAATTTATTTCAATTTTCTTAAAATTAAAAAATATATTTAAATTTATTAAATAATTTAAACTCAATTAAAGAAAAAATTATGAGTTGATATTGTAAATTATTAGTTGAAGTTCAAAAATATTGATTCTTTTTCAAAAAAAAATAAAAAATAAATATTATTCAAATTGCAAGAAAGATAAAGTAGACTAAAGAAAATAAAATTACTATTAAGTAGCTGCCAAGTTATTTTTAAGTAATATATTTTAAAATATGTATAGCTTAACTTAAATTATTGTTGCAATATAATTAAAATTAATTATTAATTGCACATTTGTCAGATATTAGCCTATCAATAGCGTGTCCAACACATGTCGAGTTCGTACCATGTCCTACACATATCCTTCATATGACACATATACTTCATTGTTATAAAGTGTTGATGCATAAAAAATAAAAAAATAAAAAAATAAAAATTAAAGTGTTGATGCATCATAACTTTTATATATTATCTATGTCAAATTAATAACCACGTTTTTTATAACTATAAAATTGTGCATTATTAATAAAACTAAATATCTCTTTGATAACAATTGCGCAACATTTTTAGAAGATAATGCAAAATATATTCAAATTTGGTCGCATTTAAAAAATAATACAAAAATAAAAAAGTCATTTAAAAAAGAGAGACACATTGCAAAATATAAAATATTTTTAACTGTTTATTTATGGAAATCTATCCAACTATATTTTTATATGAGCTATAAAAACCTAAAATAAAGAAAAAAAATAGGCATAAATAATATTACTTTGAAGTTTTATATTCTAATTGTACACTAAATAAATTAGCAGCCATTTATCTCCTTCTTAGGTTTCGTTTGAGACAACTTCCTTTCTATTTTATAAAGCAAATTTTTAGTACAAAAATTTTTTAAACTAAAAATTTTTATACTAGAAGGCTGCTTTAGAAAGTATTATGAAAAGCTATCATTTGAGACGACTTTCTTACTATTGCTTAAAGCTGTTTTTAATAAAAAATTAAAATTTTTATACTAAAAAACTACTTTAAGAAACAGTAAGAAAACCATCACAAACGAGCCTTAGGCTTCGTTTGGGCCGCTTTTTATTACTTCTTAAAGTAGCTTTTGACTACAAAAATTTAACTTTTGTGCTAGAAAGTTGTTTTAAAAAGCAGTAAGAAAGCCGTTCCAAAGTCTTAGGCTTCGTTTGGGATGGCTTTTTTATTGCTTTCTAAAACGGAGTTTTAGTACAAATTTTTTTTATTTTTGTATTAAAACTCCGTTTTAGAAAGCAGTAAAAAAGCCGTCCCAAACGAAGCCTTAATCTCCATATATTGATCTTTCGAAATTTATACAAGACCTTTTTGAGATCCTAATGGAACCCATAAAAAGGGTTCCCAAATTGGGCTGATGATTTGGGCTTTTTTAGACAAGCATAAACCTTCATCAATAAAATAGATCTACTTCTCAATCTGTAAATGGGCCAATGAAATATTTCTTCGGCCAATGAGAATTTTTGCACTCTATATTACTAACAATTGGAACTCAGCCTCCCAATAATTGAATTTGTGCCTCTTAGAAAGATTAATAAATTTTGGCATATTTATTTGGCTTAATTAAATCAAATTATTTCTCTTAGCAACATTTCTTAAAAGATTATCAATTTCTCACCTTTCAAATTTCAATATATTCTCCTAAGACAATTATTATATGTAGCCTTAAGATATGCTCTATAAGTACTATTTTTTATTTTTTATTTAAACCTTCTCTTCGAAGTCATCGCATAACCTTTGCAAAAAAAAAAATTTATTTTCTTCTAACTTGAAATATGATTATTTATGATTTGATTGTTATATTTCCATAAATCATAAAGAATTTTATTTTTCTTTATTATGAAAGTACCATAAATGAAAAGCACAATAAACATGGAGATATTTGTTTAGTAGGAGCAAACCACAAAATAGAATAAAGAATTTATCTATCAATGTTTAAAATAAAAAATAATTATTATAAATTAAAATGATAAGTATAAAATAAGAACATTATAGAGGTAATGATAAAATAGAGAGGGATAAACCTATCCATACTCTATTTCCAAATTAAAGGTTCAAATAACATTAAAAATTTAGAGGAAGAAATATTGGAGTAAGGGAATTTCATAACCACTTTCTTTTGTCCCTACCACGATGTATATAAGAATTTTAAGTGAAAAAAAAAATCAATGATCTCTAATGGAGCTTCATCCTCAAACCTAGTATGTGAAGTTAAAAAAGCTTCTTAATTTTAATTATATTCAAATAGATAATTTTGGTGCATTATAAAGCCACATAAAGAGGCTAACAAGAGAGAAAACTTGAAACTTTCTTTTGACGTATCAATTTAACTATGAAGAGAGGTTGGAGATACATTTTAATTTTGATAAAGATATTAGGTGGGTGACAGAATGTCTTCTAGAATGAATTTATCAATAAGAGATATATTAGGAGCAACATTAGGATAATTAAAATTAACTATCATCAATGACTTATCCCTCTCAACTTGATTAATAATCTATAGTTGATCAATTTATTAAGGGCTATGGTGAAGGCATTTGGATCAACTTGGATAGCAAACTCTTCATCTCTATGACATAGAGAAGTGTTAGTAATTAATGTGGAGGAAGAAATAGAATCCTAACTATTGAGTTGAATCTAGGGAGTGACATACTAGAGTGAAAAAGAAATTTGGAGAAAATTGTTATCAGGTTGTTGGTGGAAGTCGTTCTCTTTGACATATTTTGTGCAAGCTTGAAGAACATGCTAATGTAAAAGACAATGAGACAGAAACCTAAGACTCCTATTAAAAAATCATTTTTTGTGAAAATTTCTTCTCTTGAAAACTGATCCCAGTGATAATTTGGAAGCTATGAGATACATCAATCTCCATAAGCACTCTAGCAATCAAAGGTTCATCGCATAAGTTGTAGCAATCCAGGAGTTTGATCTTGTGTTTTGATAATTACAAATATTATTGGATATCCATTTACTTATTCTTGCTTTATACACACACACACACACACACACACACACAAACCATTTCAAGTATAATATATACCAAGAAGAATTAATGAATAAAGACTCATATTAGTGTTGCATCAAGATCTAAGTTAGTATGTGTTTGATAGTCTATACATTTTATTTTTTTGGAGTCATTTTATGTATTAGGAGCATATCAGCTAAGCAATCGGGCACACACTCACAAGGGGGGAAAGAAATTGAACACTTGAATTTTCTATTCATCATATTGTGTGATCTACATCATATTGTATGATCTATATCATATTGTATGATCTTTTTAAAAAGAAATTCATTTAAATATTTAATAAAATCAAATAATTTAAATTGAGTTATAATTAATCATACTGTACAACCACCAAATCATATAGGACGATTAGCTACTTTGATAAACCCCGCCATCAAATTCTTATCACTTAAGTTAGGCAACTTTGAAAGTTGAACTGATCATACTGTACAAATCATTTCTTATTGTATAAACATAAATTAAATTTACTTAATTTAACCCCAAAGATTAATGAATCAAATCAAGTTCAAATCATTATAAATGATCATACTATATAATTACCATCATATAAGATGATCAATAAAGAGTTTGCTTGACATACCTTGATTCATCCTGGATGATCTATATATGACTCAATTAAATTAATCATATTGTACTATTATACATTATACAGTACAAACATAGATGTGATTTGAACTAATCAGATAATACCATATGAGGATTGTACTATACGATCAGAGTACTTTATTTGAAAATTAGAATTTTTTAAGAGTCCACTTTATAAACTCAACATTAATGCTTGTAGGATAGAGAGGCTAAGTAGTCAGAGATATTTTCTTTAGAGAGAGAGAGCTTCAGAGAGTGTCCACATCATAAGGGAGAGAGAGGAGGTGAGGTTGAGGAAGAGTTTGTCATGAGATAGTCAAGGGTTGTGAGGGGATTCACAAGATTACTCCGGTTAGCCTGTATCCTAGGTCCTTCTGATATATTTGGCGGAGCTCCTGGAGAAGATCCTTAGAAAGAAAAGTCTTGCTTGTCGAGGAGGCTAGGGATGACATCTCAATTGGGTTGGGAGGTAAAAGGAGGGAAGGCATCTCTGCCATAATGAGGAGCTAAAGGAGAGAGCGACATCTTTGTTATTGCAAGGAGCTAAAGGTGTGATCAGCCTCTTCGTCAGAGCAAGGAGCTAAATGAGGGACGACATCTCTGTTGGGGAAAGAGGTAGAAGGATGGATATTCTTTGGAGTTTGTAAAGGACATTCTCCACTTAGTAAAGGAGAAGAGTTTCTTCACCTAGTTGTTTGCTAAAGGAGAGTCATTGTAGCATAATACTCAAAAGGAGGATCTTTAGGGAGTGGGCATAGTTCAATTTCAATCAAACCATCATACATCAGGTTTATGTATTCTTTGCTTTCTTGCTTTTTTTTTTTTTTTTTTTTACTCTAGTTAACTTTTGGTTATCTTTGTGAAAATTTTTTTAATGATAATTCTCTGATTGAAGTTTGTCTTTGAAATTAAAAAATATCAGTAATAATATTTATTTTCTAAGATGTTTAAAAATAATAAAAAACTTATTTACTTTTTATTTTAGTTTGAATATTTTATTCTTTTAAAAGCTTATGTATATCTCATTTTGATCTTAAGCAAAAGATTTCTTAAAATGTAAATTCACTACCTCTCTGGGTGTTCCATAAGCACTTTTAAGTGATATCAGAATGGGGTTCTCACTTTGCATTGTTTACACACCTTGAGTTGATCTACATGGCATACTTTAATAACCACAACACCTTAAAAGCATATTTCATTACTTGACCGCCACTTTTTTGATAATATCTCTTTTGATTTTTGGAAGATGTGTATGTCTAACTTTTTATATTCTATCTATTTTGTATGTGACAAATGATACAAATTAATTATGTTTTACCATTTAGAATTATGAATGGAGTTAAAATATATATTCCTTTTATTGAATGGTCCATAGAAGATCATGATTTAGCATAATTAAATGTAAAATATCTTGACTTCTTTTCTGCACTTTTAGATTTGAATATTATATATATTTAGGTTTATACATATACTATTGGTAAGGAAATTTGGTATAGGCTTTCCATATCTTATGAAAGCACTAGTGAAGTAAAACAATCTTGCATGAATCTAACTTTTTATGAATTAACTATTTTACATGCAACCTAGTGAATACATTTCTGACATGTATACTAGGTTTACAAAATCACTAGATCATTACATGCTTTTGGTAGAGATAATTCTAACTTCAAAAAAGTAAACAAAATCTTGTTTTGTTTACTTGAATATTGGGATGCCAAAGTTATTGTAATTTTTTAATCCAAGGATTTTAATTCTTGCTCTATTGATAATTTACTTGGCTTTTTGATTGCTTATGATACAAGTGAACGAAAATGGAGAAGAAAATTACACTCATAGTTGATGATGTAGGTAACAACAAATTTGATTCGGATGGAAAATTCAAATGATTCCTAAAACACAAGCATAAGCACCATAATATCAAATAGTGAGTTAAGAATTGAAAGTTAAATAAGTTTAATTACCATTGACATTATTTTTTATGGATGCAAAATGCGACCACTAGGTGGAGGAAGAGGGTGAGGTTAAAAGAAACACTAAAAAGAGTAAACAAATTTTTAGAAGGCTTTTGAACAAATTCTAATTCAGACTTATCTAAGATAAAATCTAAAGAAGAGGAAACCAATTTATGCCTCATAGCTAAAAATAACACTAATGACTTCGGCAACGATCATGAATGTGATCAATCCTATGATGAATTAGTCTCTCTTTAAGAATAAATGTACGATGCTTATAAGAAAAAAAAAGTACAATTCATATTTTAAAAGAGAGCATTTGACATTGCAAGAAGAGCATACCAATTTGATTAATAATCATTCAAATTTAAGAACTGAACATATTGCATTAGATGAAAAGCATGAGTCTTTAAACAAAGAGCATATTGTATTACAAGAAAAGCAGTCATTCCTAAATAAAAAAAAAAGTATACTAAATTAGAGGAAGCAATTAAAGAAGTAGAAGATTTAGCTTTAAAAATAAATAGTAACGAGCATGAGGCATTAGAATAATTAGACATATATAAAAGTGCAAATAAAATTTTAATAAAGGAAATTACAACACTTAACAAAATGAAACAAGGCCTATACACATTGCAAAGCCACACATTAGAACATAACATGCACCACCATCTTTCAAAAGAATATATCACTCTTCATAAAGATTAGTACATTCATTTTTAGGAGTAAAATTTTATTCTTGTTGCATATTAAGGCATATTGCGCATATTTGGATTATCAAAATAAATGAATTATTCTAAAGCCGAAACCCAGAGGTATTTGAACACCTCACATTCCTTATAGAAAAAATTATAAAGAGTTCAAATATATTTTCTACAAAATTTAATGACATTTTTTAGGGAATGATTGGTATTTCAAAGTATATAATGAAACTCTTATGTATTTTAAATTCAGAATGAGTCTAGTCTTCACTTTAATTAAAATTTTTCTCTTCAGGGATGTAATCGACTATATGGGCTTGCCTCTATAGTAACTGATAGTCCTAGTATAAAATAAACTCTTTCTTAGTTTATTAATATAGGAAGAAAAATCTTCTAGATATAGACTAAAGATAATCCTAGGATAGTTTCGTATTTAAAATAATAAGTTTATATGAATATTATCTTTCAGGATGAATTTCATATCCCCTATGTCAAATTTGAATATGAAAATAAATCATTTTGTTTTCTCAAGTTAATAATACAAGTGTTAGTCTATCAACCAACTAAGAGCAAATCCAGTCAGAGTAATCAATCAGATCACCAAATTATAATTCTGAATGACGCTTCCCATAATCTAAACCAATAATTGCATCTTTAGAGATAGGGAAAATAGGTGAATTAATAATAGGTAACTCACGGGGTCGCCAAAGTAAGGATCTCCTCCTCCAAAATTTATAGGGAAGGCAAACTATGATTGTAGTTGATTTAAGGTCGGAAAAAGCCACAAAGGAAGATATGCCGTTTAGGGCATCTAAGAATGAGCGATATTTCATTTTTTCCATTTAAGAAACTAGGATCATTAAGTTGATTGACTGCCTTCCAGGCATAGCAATGGCTGAAGGTGGAAAAGTCGGATTAAAAAGCCCACAAAATCCTAAGAAAGCTAAATAGAAGGAGAGAAGGAGTAGAGAAAGCTTCCCTTGGAGCAAAACCAGTATCGAGCGGTGGCCAATAATGCCGCTGAGGAGAGCGGCTAGAGCAGAAACCCTAGCAGAGAAAAAAGCTATAACCAACACTAATATTGATTTATGATATGTTAATAATTTTGTTCAGTCGTGATAATTTATTATGATTTGCAATGAAATATAGGCACCGAATATTTTTACTAATGCTTGATTTATCAAAGCCTAGTTTTTTTTTTTAGTTGAAATGCAACTATGAACTTACGAGTTAATTAATAAAAAAGATTACATGTCCTTAAAAAGGAAACAAAGCTCACCAATGCTCAAAGATCTAAAAGAAAAAGAAACCTATTGAGTATTAGTCCAAATCTATAGACAATCCAAGAAAGTAAAAAAGAAGGTTGCACAGTCAAACCCAAAAGATAAACAGGAAAAATTATCAAAAGAATAAAGATATTCAATATGCATCAAGGTAATGAACCTTGTAAAAAATAGTTGGAAGAAGTCTTTATGAAGTCTCAGATCCATAGTCAGTAAACACCAAAAGCCAAAACATTAAATCCACCATCATCATCCAACATATATGATGGAAGAAAATTGATCGTGCAATAAACACAGTCCAATACTAATAAATTAATAAAGTGGATTAGGTAGAATGTAGGATTATAATAGAGAAAGGAATACATAGTTGTTGAATTAAAACTTTAGTCCCTATGATAAACACAGGAGTTAACAAGTAAATCAAGCATAGGAGCAAAACAACTACATTCCAGTAACTTGTTTAGCCACACGAGGGATAGTTCGTGCAGGTTACCAATAGGATTTAGCCCTCCATGAAGAGGGAGAAAATAACCTGATTGTTTACCAAAAATAGCTAAGAAAACATTAGGCAAACAAATGTGCACCTAACAACGGAGCGATTGCATAGAATGGGAGCAGTCTCCAAGGGAATAGATTTGCAGTTACAAAGCCAAAAGAGACTACTGAATTCATATTTCAACCGGATACATGGCCAAAGGTTAAACCAACCAAGACAAGAGCCAACCAACCCAGCCGCCGGCAATAAAGCAATCAAAAGAACTGTCCAGTAACACAACCAACATCAGCAACAAAAAATTAACACCTGTAATAAAAAAATCAAAGACCCTCTAAAGACAGATAACCCAGAACAACTATAACCCACCAAAAGCTCAGGAACCCCAACTCCCAGACTCAAAGAATTGACATAAAAGAAAAAGTACCAAAGAACAAGCTAAAATCAATAAAGCACAACAACAACATAAGAAATAGATGCAAAAAAATAGAAATCAACAACATAAGAAAAAGATACAAAATTTGGAAAACAAAAAACAAAAGGGACGCAGGGAAGGAGAGAGAACCCAATAGATAAGTGCAATATCTAAAAAGAACAATCCATTAAAAATATATAATACCAATTGTTCGTAGGAACGTGGGAAATCAAAATTGAGCAAGAGCACGGTAGAATTTCTAATTAATGGTAATAAAACTTACAATCATAGCCAA
Organism: Dendrobium nobile; assembly: GCA_022539455.1. Lineage (NCBI taxonomy): Eukaryota > Viridiplantae > Streptophyta > Magnoliopsida > Asparagales > Orchidaceae > Dendrobium > Dendrobium nobile. The sequence continues at coordinate 36,957,008 of CM039722.1, read as the reverse complement.
GTTCCTTCTCCAAAAATTCCAAATGATGAGGAAAGCTGATAAAATGCTATACAAAGAATAAAATTGAATGGTGAATAGAGAAATTAAATAAATAAGAAAAAAGAATACCACAAGAACTCTCAACTAGAAGCTAGACCCAAGTAGCCACCAAAGTTCATCCACCCACATTCATAGACAAACAATAATATCAACAGAAAAGATAAATAGAGAAATAGTCTCAAGAAAACTAAGGAGATGCCCCCATTACCATAAACCAAATCACCTCTAATCCCTCTTAACCAGAAATACCATGATAAAATAAGTAGACAAGGAGCACAATAGAGCAACCAAAAGAGTAATAATAGAAAATTGTCATAGCCAAAAAACCTATTACATGTAGTCAAACATAACAAATCAGAGTTTGATGAGACCCAATAATCAGAAAGCAACCTTCTAATATATGGAATGCCCATAACATCAAGATTGATTTTACATTTGAAAATTCTAGGGGTGGTGTTCATATTAAAAATAATAGTGCCATTAATAATGAAACCTAAACATTGGCCAACAAATCAACGCAAGCATTTCCCTCCCTTAAGATATGAGTAATTCTATAAATAAATTTACTAAGCAAGTATATGATTTTGGTAAATAGGTAAAAAAAATATTGGCATTGAGGCACTTTTGCATTCATTAAAGAAAATAGAGCTTTAGAATCTTGTTTAATATAGGTAGTTTGAATATTGTTATCATTACAAATCCTCAGGTCTTTAAAAAGGGCAGTTAACTTAGCACATAAAACACTACAGGAAAATCACCCATTTCCGGCGGCATTTTCCAGCAGAAATTGAGCATTTTCCGGCGGTTTTGTAATTTAGCGGCGGTTTTTCGGCGGTTAAAATTCCGTCGGTAAAAACCGCGCCGGAAAATAAATTCCGGCGGTTATTTATTCCGGCGGGCTTAAACCGCCGGTCAAATTAGGAAAAAAAAATTCTAGCTCGCGGTTGCCGGCGACGCCCGTCCCCGGATTCCCGCTCCCGCCCTGCAAATCAGTCTCCCGCGCCACCCAGAACCTGGATTCCCATTCCCGCGTCCCCGGAATCCCGTTCCCGTGCCACCCCGTCACGGAATCTCGTTCCCACGCCGCCGACTCCACTCCCGCGCGCGGGTCACGCACCTGCGCTCCTGCATGCGTTGCCGAGATTCGAACCGCGGTCGTGAAGATTTCAAGCATCCCACTGAATTGCCGAATATGCAAATGCAAAAATTCTGTCAATAGTTTTTATTTAAAGTATATTCAGACAAAAAATCAATTACTTTTTTAATTATTTAATAAAAATGAAACTATTTAATTCAAAATAAAAAATAATATTTAATATAAAATAAAAAATAACTAACTAATTAATTTTAAAATAAAAATTAATTAAATTGTTAATATAAGTTTTAATAATTTTTTTATTAAATTATTTAAATAGTAAAAATTTTATTCATTTTCATTAAATTTTCAAAAGCCGCCGGAAAAGTGAAAAAGCCGCCGGAAATTCCGCCGAAAAATTCCTTGGGAAAAAACCGTCGGAAATGCGCCGGAAAGCCGCCGGAAATTAGTGATTTTCCTGTAGTGAAATATTACAATTAGGAATATTAGAGGTAAAACCAAGCACAAGCTTACTTTCATGATCACAAATTAAACACCACATCCAAAACCAACTTTAGATATAAAGCAAAATATTAAGTTTAAACTCATCCTTAAGAGACTTAGACCTCCTAATAAATTTTGGATTGAAAGCCATGCCCTAGCTAATTACCACAATAAATTTTAAAGAAGGTGGACCAAGCTTTCGTCCCAATAAAATGCTTAAGAGCCAAAACTTTGGCTTTAAAAAGATTCTTAACCTTGAAAATTAAGATGCAAATCACCCTCTGCAAGCTCATTTTCACGCCATTATGTTTAATATTGTTCCTCTCATTCAAAGGAAATCAAAAAACCAATAAATGAATAACAATAAGGATATGATCTTTAGGATTCTTATGAAACCACCCATCTATAAAGAGAAAAAAAATATTACTATTAAACCCCACTTTAAGCTACAGACCATTCTTTCATTCAAACCAAACCCTAGTAGCAATAGGACTCAGCAATAGGACCATTCAAAAAAAAAAAGACTAAGAGTTTCAATATAATAGAAACATTGACATTTGGAAGTCAAACTTAATCTTTTATCTTTTAACCTACTATTAGCCAGGATAAAACCTTTTAGAATTCTCCATGTTAAAATAGATTAGTTCAGAGAAATAGAAGAATTCCAAAATTTATCGAACATAGGACTATAATATCTTTTGATTCTAAAATTAATTCAAACTTTACTTAAGCTGAAATTACCATCATCAGACAATTTAAAGATAATTTGATCATTTCTATTAATATTAGTAGGGATGTCATATATGATATCCACCAGGCTTCGACGAACAAAATCATTAGAAAGTTCTTACACAAATTTTTGTCCTCCATGAATCAGGAAACTTTCAATTAGAAGATAGAATGAGTGCTAAAATGAGAGTCAAAAGACCCAACACCAGACCAATCATCCTGCCAAAAATTAAGAAGAATCATTATAAATTCCTCATTGAATGGTTGATTCACCAAACCATTTAATGTTACATAACCTTCTCCAAGAAGGAGATTGATCTTTCATAAAAAAATAGTTAGTGGGATGCTTATTCTTCCAATACATCAAATTCATATAGTTAGTCCAAAGGGAATTATTAATTGTACATGAATTTCCACCATAATTTATACTAGAAACCTTTAAGTAAATCAGAGATAGATTTACAACATAGACTACCTATAAAAGAGGACCAATATAGGCATTCCAGATAGACTGATGCATCTTTTTGGAGTTCAAAGATGAACCCCAGAAGAATTTATTAATAATTTTATCCAATCTAGCACAAACATTAAGGCTAGGGCTAATAGTTTGAAGGAGATAAATAGGAATAGAACACATAACACTCTTAATCAATAAAAGCCTAGCTTAGTTTTTCATAAAACATTAGTTATTTTCTTGTATCATTGGTAAGATGTTGATTACAACATCCTATGGCATCTCTAAAAGCCACCTTCCTAACTCAACATCTATGATATATTAGGCTTTGTTTGGGACAGCTTTCTTAATGTTTCCTAAAACAGCTTTCTAATACAAAAGTTTCTTGAAATAAAAATTTTTATATTAGAAAGCTACTTTAGAAAGCAATAAGAAAGTCATTCCAACGAAGCCTTAATCATGTCCAACAACATCTAAGAAACGCTTATCAAAGCTCTCCACACTCTAGAATAACATAAAGCATACTTCATTTAGGGTTCATTTGATATGACTATAGTTATTTGTGAAGGTGGTTATGAAATTATTTGAAGAAAGTAGTTTTTTTAACAGATTAAAAGCATAGAAATTTTTTGAAAGCAGTAAAAAATTGTAGGCAAATAAAAATTATGATTGCGTTCTAAAAAATAAAACTGTAAACAAAATTATCACAAAGGAAACCTAAATATTTGATAGAGAATATAATGTGTGGTAATGTTTACTAACCACCGCATGTTGTCAATGCCTAAATACAGCAAACTGCCTCCCCACCTGTTTACTAACGATGTAGGTGAACTAGAAAGCAAACCAAGGGTTTTTTTTTATTTTTTTATTTTTATTTTTTTAAAGCAAACCAAGGGTTCTTATTCCATCTCATGTTAATCACAAATAATACATAAACATAATAAAGCCATTCAAATTTTGTCAACGGAATAAAGAAATAAGTCAAATCAATTAACTCCTTCAAGGTTTCATTATAAAAAGGATTATGTTATCGTTACTTCTCTAAAGAGCTAAGTAAAGGCATTTTTCCAGTTTTCCACATATTTAGCATCTTGCCAACTAATCATACAGCAACAACAACAAATAACTAAAAAAAAAATTAGAAAAATCTTTTAGGAGAGTATTTTTTCCAAATTTTTGTCAGTACTATTCCAAATTTTTGTCAATATGGGACTCAACACCCCTAAATATATTCAGAGGCGGAACCAGCCATAATTTTCAAGAGCGGCGAACTTATAAGCAACTGTTAACAGATATACCGGGGTCCAAGGAGGCAGACCCCCCTGGCGGGATTCGACACAATGTATATATTAACACCTTTAGATAATATACCCCTGGCGGGATTCGTAACTTTTTCTCTTCTCTAAAATTGTCGGGTTTTTATTCTGTTGGATTACTGGATGCTAGGCATGTTGCTATTCAATTATCTAATGACTTAGACTATAGTAGAGTGTTTGCTAGAAGGTCTTATTTCATTCTTAACTGTCAAATACGTGTGCTTAAATGGACTCCGTTCTTTGATATAAAGGAAGAGTCGCCCATTGTGTCGATATGGATATCCTTTCCTAATTTAAGACTGCATTTTTTTTAATACAAAAGTTTTGCATGCCTTGGGTACTATTTTCGGGAGACCTTTACAGACCGATCAGGCAACGGCATCTAGGACTAGGCCGTCGGTTGCAAGAGTTCTTGTTGAAGTGGATATTTCCAAAAAGCATCCTAAGGAAATTTGGGTTGGTTCCAAAGCTTATGGTTATTTACAAAAAGTGAAATTTGAGAAAATTCCTGATTTTTGCACTCATTGTAAAATACACGGTCATGCCAATGTTGATTGTTTTAAACTTCACCCTGATTTAAAGAAATCTGCTAATTATGATAGTGAGAGGTCCGTGAATAAACAATTTTATGTGCCGATTGTGGATAATAGGGAGGGAGAAACTGTCATTCCGGTGGAACCGCCTCAAGCTACTCATAGTAAACAGATGGATGTTACTGAACAATACACAGAAAATGCGACAGAGGAAAATGGGGAAAAAGAAATTATGGATATGACTACTTCGAATGGGGCCTTAAACACTAATAATGAACCCAGGTTGAATGAAAACAATGTTGTCACCACATCAGATCCTAAGCTTTTTATTTTGGTTGATGATATGCTAAAGGAATTGCCTATTAATTCTAAATCAGTGGCTATTGAAAATGCTTTGATTTCTAAACAGGATAACAGGAAAATGGGGCTGATCGGTGGAGAGGCTTTCTCTGATTCATATGAAGAAGGAGAATTTATTCCTCCTTCTAATGTTGCTGCCTCTTCTAATACTAAACCAGGTAACACTGTTTCTTCTCCTAATTTGAAGGGTCAAAAAAGTGGTGAGGAAGATCTCGGCTATAAGGGTGGTAAGAAAAAAGGTAAACAAATTAAAAATTCTTGTCCACCTACACCTAGATCCAACAGAGCCCAAACTTCTTCAAAAGATGGTAATGATTAAAGATCTTTTGTGGAATGTTAGGAGGATTGGTGGTAAGGATTCTAAAATTAGAGTTAAAAATCTTTGTAGGATGTACAACATTCAACTTCTTGTTTTAAGTGAACCTCTTATTAATGCGGAGAAAATTGCTGACATTGCTAAGTTTTTTGGTTTTGCTATGCATTTTGCTAACTGTTCTAACAAATTATGGATTATGTGGCATAAGAACATTTCTCTAGATATTGTTAGTGACTTCCATCAAGTTGTTCATTGTCATATTAATGTTTGTAATGTGAACTGCTTTGCATCTTTTGTTTATGCTGCTTGTACGAGAATTAGTAGGATTAATTTGTGGGAGCAACTTAGAAATTTCTCTGCTAATATTACTAGCCCGTGGTGTGTGGGAGGTGATTTTAACATTATTTCGAATGCTAGTGAGAGAAGGGGCGGTGGCCGGCCTAACATTAGAGCGATGGAAGATTTTAATGAGATGATTAATGATTGCAATATTAATGATATTGGTTTTTTTGGTAGCCCTTATACTTGGAGTAGGGCCAATTTGTATCAACGGTTGGACAGATTCTTGTTTAATAATGATTGGTTGGCTCATTTTTTGACTACTAATGTTGAACATTTGAGTAGAACTCTTTCTGATCATGCTCCCATGCTTTTAAATATTAATGTTATGAATCAAGTTGGCTCTTATGCTTTTAGATTTCTTAATATGTGGCTTTTGCATGATGGTTTTAAAGATGCAATTGAGACTAATTGGAATGCTCCTGTTTTCCCGGATAATAATATTAAGGGTATGTTAAGGCTTTGGGCTAAATTGTCTAGATTAAAACAATGCCTGAGATACTGGAACAAATATGTTTTCAAAAATATTTTCTTTAATATTATGGAAGCTGAGGCTAGAGTTGTTGATCTAGAAGGTGTGTATCTTGATAATCCTATTGAGGATAACATTTTAAACTTAAATCATGCTAAAAATTCTTTATGCCAACTGCACTTTCAAGAAGAAGCTTTTTGGAAGCAAAAAGCTAATGCTAAATTTGTTATGGAGGGCGACAGAAATACCAAATTTTTTCATGCTATTGCTAATAAAAATAAAACTAAAAGTAAAATTCATAAAATTGTGAATTGTGATGGTATTATCTTGGAGGAGGATGAAGCTATTTGTAAATCTGGTGAGGAGTTTTTTGTTAATATGTTTAACAAGCATGCTGATACTATTCCTATTGCTAACACTGCTGTTATTCCTAAAATTATTAAGGATGATGATAATGCTATGCTTTGCCTTTTACCTACTGAGACTGAAATTTCTTATGTTCTTAAGGAAATGAATGGTGATGCTACTGCGGGCCCTGATGGTTTTACTACCATGTTTTTCCAAAAATCGTGGGATATTATTAAGGGGGATGTTATTAATGCTGTTATGGATTTCTTTGGAGGTAATCCTTATCCTAAATTTTTTTCCTCTTCTAATAATGCTTTAATTCCCAAAAAAGAGGGAGCTAATGCTTGGTCCGATTTTAGACCTATTAGTTTGTGTACCTTTTTTAATAAATTGAATTCTAAAATCATTGCTAACAGATTGTCTAATATTTTACCGAGAATTATTTCCTCGAACCAAACTGGTTTTGTTAAAGGCCGTAGTATAAGTGATAATGTTTTACTTGCTCAAGAGCTCACGCATGATATTAATACTAAGGTTAATGGTGGTAACATTATTTGGAAATTAGATATTACTAAAGCTTATGATAATCTTGATTGGAATTTTCTTTATAAGGTGTTGTCCCTTTTTGGTTTCAATCATAAGTTCATCTTGTTGATTAAAAATAGCGTTGAGAATTGTTTCTTTTCTGTTATTATTAATGGTAGAAGTCATGGTTATTTCAAATCTTTTAAAGGACTTCAGCAAGGTGATACGATTTCTCCTGCTCTTTTTATAATTGCTATGGAATATTTATCTAGAGGCTTAGATGATCTTTTTGCTAGAAATGTTAGCCTTAATTTTTGTTCGAAAAAAGGTTTCCCCATATCGCATTTAAGTTTTGCTGATGATTTCATTTTATTTGCGAATGGTTCCATAAAAAATGTTAAAATTTTAATGCAATTTTTTTCTAAATTTCATAATTTTAGTGGTCTTGCTTTTAGTAAGGAGAAGAGCATCTTTATTGGTGCTAAGTCCATTAAGCAGAATAGGCTCCAGGCTGTGGGTCTCTGAAAGGATTCCGCTCGTGTGGTTCGAATGCAAAGAGTACGATCATACCATCCCGTAGGACAAAATGGTCGTAGACCTTTACAATCGACACAAGCAGGCCAATGGAAGAGCAGATAGAGTTATAGATACGATTAGCCATGGAGGATAGCGGCTTTCACCTACCAACCTCGATGGATAATAATATCTATAACCCAAAAGTTCACGAGATTTCCTCTATTCGATACATCAGCATTGAATAGGGTTTATTTGATTGTGGGGATCGGTTTCCTACGGGCGCAAGCCTCCGTAGTTAATTACATCCTAAGCCTTGACTTAGGAAAACTCTCGATTAAGGACGTTAGATTATCTTCTTTAATGGGTTTAGTGTAAAGGGAAAATTCTAGGCTTTCCTAATCAAAGGGGAAGGTCCCAACTTGGTTCAGTCGATCACGCATGGTTCAGTCAACATCCGGCCAGTCTGAGGAAGGAAAAACTGGAGAAAAGAAAGAGGCCACACATCTCAAGCAAACATGAGAGAAAGAGGGAGGTGGCGTCATCTGTGTGACGCGGATGGGCAGGATTTATAGCCTCCGAAAGAAAGGAAGACTTACCCACCAATAAGGTGTATAGAGGTACACTTGTACCACCCACCTTTAGACCCTAAATCTATAAAAGATGTAGTGTTGTACACACAACACTAACATCTACGACCTAACTAATGCAGTCCTGGACTTATTCCTTGCCTGACAAAGGAAGCCAGCTAAAAACCTCCTAATCGTGTAAAATCCATGCTGTCCGGTCTGTATGAGAGATGGGTGGGTAGTTTAGACACTGAAATTGGGATCGACAACTAAAGAAATCCCTAATTGATCCCACACTTATGAATGGTATAATGCTCCTAAAACTAATGCAATTAAATCTTAATTTTAATTAGTTACTAATGCAATTTATGCTGGTTAAAGTTTCCAAATCAGATATGTATGAATTTTAAAAAGGCTTTATAAAATAATTTTGAATGACTAAACTTCCCCAGGTCCGGCACTTCATCCTCATAGGCCAGATTATCCGGACTCTACCCGCAGGCGGGGAAATTTGTCTAATAGAAGAGATAATGCGTGCATGCACCCCCGGACGATTCCGGCTATTCCCTAAAATCGTTATGGTTTCTATGTGAATTAATCTTAAAAATTTTTATTTAATAATTACGAGTATAAAAATTTTTATCCCTTAAGAGCCTAGCAGTCAGACACAAGCACATGCAAGAAAGAAACTTATAAAAAGCATGCCGATTCTACTACGCAAACAAAGTAAGTAAATCACAACACAGAAACAAATCCCACGAAAAAGAATGTCCATGGCAAGTGCCATACAATATTACATCACAGAGTACAGTAAGTAATGGTGGCCGGGCTCCACCGACAACAACCCGGGAATGACGCAAATCTTAAAATAAGGCATTTTCATATTTCTTCAGTCTTCTTCTTCTCTTCCTTGATTCGTCTTTGGATCGTCTTCATTCTTCCTTCTGGCTCCTCGTAGTGACTCCTCCAAAAGGATACCCAAATGAAAAAGGAAACCCCCTGTAGGGGTTTACTTTTCCCTTTGGACTCCTCATAGTGAGTGCTCCAAAAGAATATCCAAATGAAAAAAGAAACCCCTTGTAGGGGTTTACTTTTCCCTTTGGATTCCTATCTCTTTAAGAAAAATGCCTTATTTTTAAATTTTCACAACATTTACTATCAAATACATTACATTATTAAAAATAGAAAATCTAGACTCTCCTGCAGGGGTTATCCTAAGCAGTTTATAAAAACTCATCCAAGCAGTTATATATATGAAAATGCTGAAAAATAAATCACACTTGGCCGTGCTTTGATTATTGGGGGCTAAGCAGCTGAAGCGGATACCTAAAGCAGTTATAAATGATTATTAATTTTTAGCCCCCTTTTAGCAGCATTATATGAGCACGGCCACCTGCAGGAAAACAGCATTAGTATGAAAGAGCGTGCCTAACCTATGGGTATTCTAACGTCACAACCACAATGCGGAAAGAAAAGCTAAAAGAAAGCAGTACAAAAACGACACAGCAGAAAAGCTACAACAGGTAGCAAAAACAACAACTAGCACACGAGTCACATGCAGAGCGTCACAACAAAGTACAAAAAAGTAAAGCAGAACAACAGCCTAACCTAAAGCTAATTGTCGTGCCCTAGCAAACTCATCTATGTGTGTGTCGACTGTGTGGTTTTGGTAGGTCCTATATAGGATGATTTAGTTAAAGTTGTTTGTATTTGATTTGTTGAAAGAGGCTAAAGAAGTTTGGTTAAAATTCAAATCTTAATATTTTGGGATTGATTTTAGGATTCTTTTGTTTTAGTGTTTGATTAACCACCACCTTTGTTTCACACCGAGGCCGTGAGGTTTATTTCACCCTCCTTGGGGCTAACTTAATAGCCTCGTAGGCCTGGGTTACCCAGTGGTAATTAACTTTGTTGGATTATTTTAGTTTGTTATGAAAAGAAAAGAAAAATGCAGATTAAGTATTTTAATTAATCAAATTGGTTAATTGATTTTTAGAAGTTATTCTAAGGTTTAATATTTAGAAGTGTATTATCCTAATGAATTTTAATATTATGATTTGATCCCCTAATTAAATCTACCAATTTTTAGACTTAGAATGGTTATAGGTTAGTTATTAGATTAGTTACATTAAGTTTGGATTCGTGCTTTAGATTTATGATTTAACAGTTATAAATATTAATTATAATTTGATTAAGGCTTAAGTGTTTTAATAGGTTTTAGAATTAGATTAGGATTTGTTGGTTGATTATTAGTGAATTAAGAAAAACAAAAATCCAAATCTAGGAAAGCGTGTCACTAAGTTTCTGTTTTACTGTTTCTATCCTACAGGGAGCATGCATCCTAAGTCTATGTTTTCTAAGACTCAGTCTTTAATTTTTATCCTTAAATGTCACTAGTGTTGTAGGATTGAAAGTGGTGTTATTTTCTAATCCTAAGACTTCTATACAGATGTCATAGGATTTTAGGGATCTAGATAAGAAAAACAAAAGCAATCCTAAATATAATTGAAGTTTCTAAGGCCCTAAGAGAAGGAGGCGTACAATCATCTAGGCCCCTAAAGGTTTTATAAGTTTTAGTAAACTTACAGCACCGGGGGCTACGACCCGGTGGTTCCGCCCGTAGCGCCCCTACCGGAATGAATAGGGGCGACTGATGCTCGGATCCGTTTGTCCTAGCTCCAGTTCCAAATGCTCCTTATCCATTGCTTTCTAAAATAGTACCTCACAAGACATAGAAAAGACATGTATTAGAGCAGTTCTATAAATAAACAACAGTGTAAGAAAATGAAAAATGTAATAAAAACTAGAACGTACCTTTTGTTATTTGTCGAGCCATATATCTTTTGGGTTCTCCTCAGTTTGTAAGTGCGTAGTGTCAAAGCACGAAAGAAAACAACAAAGAGAGCTAACGGTGAAGTAAAAGACAACTAAAAGCAATAAAAAAGGAAAATAATGAAAATCGTATATAAAAGGGGTGTAGGCATTGTTGTTATTGGATACACTTCGTAGAAGTCAAGTGCATCCTATAACAGCAACAATGCCCTTTGCTGTTCCCACTCCAAATGAGGTACTTGATACGAACCCAACTCTACTAACCAACACATTCTAAACAAATCCTATATCAACTAAGGGGATACGAATTCTCAACTCCAAATCCAAAATAAGAGTCACTTTTATCTTGTATCTCTCCCAAAATTCTATACTTCTTTTCTATAGAAGCTAACACTAAAGGAATCTAACTCAAACAAGTAAGAACTATCTTACTCCCAAAAAGACATTAGAGATTTTCCAACACACACTACAGGAAAAACGTCATTTTCCGGCGGACATTTTCGTCGGAAAATGGCCAAAATCCATCAGAAATTTACTTTTCCGGCGGAAATTTTTCCGCCGGTTACACGCGAGTCGGAAAAGGACTTCCGGCGTAAAATAATTCGTCGGAAACATTTCCGACGGATTTTTCGTTCGAAAATATTTCCGTCGAATTTTTAATACGCCGGAATTTCAAAAAATATATAAAAAAATCCGTTACAGCTGGCCGGCCCGCTGCCTCAGGACCCCAGCTCGCACGCGATGGACCAGCGCAGCGCGGAAGCCCCGGCCGGCTTTGACCGTCCGAGCGAACCGCCCCGCCTGAGCCGCCCCCAGCCCGCCTTGCACGCCCGCGTGAACCATGGACACGCCTTCGGCGGGGTTCGAACCCCGCCCCCCTCAGCTCTCCACGCGCAGAAAGTGGTATCTGCCATCTAGTCAAGAAACAAAATCCTGTTAAATAATTTATTTTTTATTTATTTAAGCTATTACTTATTATTTTCGCCAAAAACTGTTAATTAACCTATTACGTATATTATTTAAGAAACCTAAAACTGTTAATAAAAAATGTGTAACTTAATTTAACAAAATAAGTAATTTCAAAATTTTATTATAATTTAAGTTTAAATTTAAATCATTTGTTAATAAATAATTAGATTATAATTTATTTTATTATAATTTAACTTATTAAATTAAAAAATTTAAGTTAATAAATTAAATAATGTAAGTTATATTTTAAAATAAAAAAATATTTAATTTAACTTAATTTTTTAATTTCCGTCGGAAATCCGTCGGAAATGTATTCGGAAAAAATTCGCCGGAAAACCAATCAAAAATTTTGTCGGAAATTCGTTGAAAAATTTCCGTCGGAAAGCCGCCGGAAAATCAGCCGGAATTAGCGACGAATTTATTTCCGCCGAAAATTCTGTCGGAAATGAGCTGTTTTCCTGTAGTGACAAAGTTTTCTAATGCTTCAAATTCTAATGATTCATTTTTTTTTTAAATACACATTAAGACAATCTAACTCAAATGAAAAAGCACTAATCACCCCCCAAAAGACACTAAGGGACCTCACTACACAAGTCTAGCTAAACCCAACATGACTTGTAAGAACTTCTAAGTGAACTGCTAAGCAAAACCTCCCAAAAGCTATCTACCCAAAATTTCCTCCTTTCATTTTGTTTTGACACAAAAACTCTACAAAACCATCTTCCAAAATCTCATCTTTTGACACAAAAAACCTACCCAAATAACCACTAATCAAGTGCGTCCTTTCATTTGGAGTGGGGTAGAAACAAAGCTTTCCAACGAGAAAGTTTTATAAAAACCTCTCATTGCAAAGCACTCGTCACAAAACATTCACAAAAATTTTCAATAAAGCTTTTCGATGTAAAAATAATTAGCCAAATTTTCTAATGTGAAATCAAATATAAAACTTGTAACATTTCCAACAACCTATACTTTAAAACTTCACAAAAGAAATACTCCAAAGATTGCATTTAGACAATTTCATTCTAGGCATGTATAGAATATACGAACATTTACTAGTCATAGATATAAGCATTTCGTTTATCAAACGATTTAGAATAAACATAAAATTTCTTCCAACAAACTTGTATTTTTCATACTACATGCCACCAACAATTCCAAGTAATTTTCTAATCCAAGTTCATGAATTTGCTCTCATACCCAAAACAAGTTTGTAATATGAATGCACAAAAAAAAAGCTTTCCAACAAATTTTTGTAGTGATGCCAATAATAGCGTATAAATGGAATAGAAAAGATACAAAGGTTCCAATTCAAATTTTCCTACATCGCAAACTTTCTACACTCATGCTTTCTTGAAATTGTTGCGAAATAATCTACTCAAAGCTTATCAAAGATATTTTTAAATTCATATCTCGTTAAGAAATCTACACGGCCTTTACAACTTCTTATCATATGATGATTCATAAATAAACATGAGCTTCATGACAAAGGTCTTTGTGCAAAAACGACGGCAATAAAACTTCCAAAACATATACTTTTTCTTACAAAAAAATAGCAAGAAAAACTTACACAAAAATTGTAGGAATCTCCACCAAGAAGCGATACAAAATTCATCCAAAAGCGGTGAGGATTCTCATGTAAAACGGCGAGAAAACTTCCAAAATCTGCACTCATTTTCTACCAAAAACAGTAGGAAAAGTTACACGAAAGCTGTAGGGAACCTCACAAATGATCGACGAAAGCTTCACCCAAATATCGTAGGATTTTTTTATGTAAAATAGCCATAAAAATCTAAAATTCTGCACTTGTTTGAATATTTGCATGATGCTAGAATATCATTCTTTTTTTTTTTTAGCTTTAAACGATTCACGCTTCTTCTACAAATATCAACTAAAATATAAGTCGTGTAGGAATGTAGGTTTAGAATAGTTATACACTTTTTGTTTTAACTTTCTCCAACTATTCATAAAGTTTTTGCGAATAGAACTAATATAAGGCCTAACCATTCATGATTGTCCAATTGCTACCAAACACAATATGCCTTCATAAACAAAGTAAAACTTTCACGGAACTCTTATAGTTTGAAGGATCACCTTTCTAAAAAAAGATTTTGCTTCTAATCATGCCTACACATGTGCTAATATGACAATCACAAAAGCACTCGTTGATAAACTCCAATATAACCATCAAGTATTTTCATGTAGTAGAAGTTTTAATTTAAACAAAGACATGCAGTAGCTTTATGTTGTTTCACAAACTATAGATATAGTATACCGCATGATATAAACTATAGACGTTCCAAATAACATGAGCCTTAAGAAAATATTAACCAACAATTCTTCCAAAGCAATCCATCATTTTCCTTAAAAGAATTAAAATTCTATTTTGATAATCAAATAAACCTACCAACATTAGCTAACACGAAGTGACAATAGATGCATCACCAAACTACTAGCAACAAGCTAATTCAACTATAAGTTAATGAAGATACAACCATTCTCATAATCCATGCGACAATCACTTTAGAAAAAGTTGTTATTCCAAAAGGCATTCAAAACATCGAGTTAGCAACCAAAGATAAATGCTAGTCATATAGCTTACTCCCAAAAGGGTTTCATTCTTTATGCTCAATATAAAATCCTCCAATCAAGACAAAAGAGTTACCATAGTTTAAATATCTCATCAACACAAGCTTAGGAAAGAGCTCAACAAAACTCATTATGGAAACAACAACAATGAGAGAGCTTCTTTTTTTTTTTTTTTTTTTAACACTTTATTGAAGAAATTTTTGGGAGAAATCTAGCAAATATAGTCATATCAAACCTCTCAATGGCAACGAAAAGATAAAGCAAAGTCTTTATATTTACACATGCTAGCAAAGCGTTTGGTTCAAAGACTTCAAATGCAAGCTCAAACCTCTCAAAACATCACAGTCTCTTTCAAGGGAATTCCAACAAACATCTGATATGCAAAGTTTAGTGGAGAAAGAATATAGCTTCTCAAGCCTACCACCATTCACAACTAGGACTTCTAAAATCATGTGATATAGCTCAAGCATAAATTTCATGTATTAGTGGTTCATTCAAGGATGACATAACTCCACAACTACAAAGCACGTCAAAAATTCATAAGCAGCAAGGATGAAGGGCTCTCTAAGGAATCACATAGTATGAATGATTTACCTCTATGAAACAAACTTTGCTCCAAATAAATTCACACACTTCACTATCATATAAGCAAGGTGAGCTTCTCTTGGAAACAATCAAAGCCACTTCACTTGGCAAACAAAAAGATTAAAGGTGTGATGACATACACACCTTAATAAATTAATTCACATTTAAAACTTAACCAAAATAAAATTCCACTGAAATGTAACCTGCTGCCAACTAACATCGTTCACATGATTTTAGATTAAAATGAGAGGAAAACTTGGTAGCTACAGTGGAGGAAGAAGATCAAGGCAAAGGGGAAAGGAGAGGGAGAAGGATAAGTAGGAGAAGGAGGAAGAGAGAGATACTCACCTGCAGCTTGTAGGAGGTCGATCGGCCAAGGGATCGTCGGGTTCGGTCTCGCGAGCACAGGGAGGCCGGCAATGGACTGGGGTCACACGAACAGGGGAGGACGGCGTCGAGCTGGGGAATCGGGAGGCTAGGCGTCGGGCTCGTTGGGGCAGGAGTCGCGAACGAGAGAGGGGCTGAAGAGGGGGTCGGCGTCGGGCTCGTTGGAGCAGGAGTCACAAACGAGAGAGGGGCTGAAGAGGGGGTCGGCGTCGTCGAGCTGGAGCTGGAGTCGGATTCGGCCCTAGAGTGCGGAACCGAGAGCTGAAGGAGGGGAGAGGTCTCGGTCTCCCCTGGCTCACGCGAGAGAGAGGGATGTCGGGAGTAGGGAGTTTCGCCTGGGAGCTTCTACCGGGAGAAAAAAAAAAGGAAGGGAGTGCTCGGGTCCAGGAGAAAACGGGAGAGAGCGATAGCGTCAATACCGAGCTCAGAGCTTTCGTTTCGAGTAAATTAGAATCGTTGCCGAAGGAGGAATCCCTCCTTCTTCGATCCATTGCAGCAGCGGCTCAAGACACGCAAATGAAGCCTGCTATCTGCTTCGAATCGCTGCTCCTCCTGTGAGAGATCGCACGCTTCAGGGAAAGGACTATACGAGCTTGCGATTCAATCGGGGCCGCTCGGTCACATTTCCTGATATAAGCATCAATTTGAATTCATCATAAAGTGGGCTGGAGTTTAACTGAAATTGTTTGAGCTGAATTAGGCCAGATTTGGCTAAGGTCGGGCTAAGCTCAAGTTCGAATTTGGCTCGATTCGAGTTGAATTTGGTTCGAGCTGGCGCGACGAAATTAATCGTACGAAATTGAGTTCAAAATAACGATCAATTTAAATCAAATCAGGTACGACGCGATGAAAACCAACTATTCGAGTCTAATCGAACATGTTCGAGTCCGATCCGGCTCGAGTCGGGTCGATTCTAGCTTGAATTGGGCTCGACGGGGTTCAATTAGATCGAATGAAAGGGCTCGAGCACATTCGAGCCAAAATCGAGGTCAACACAAGCTATACAAAGGGTTTGCGGTTTTCAAGCTAAAAATCTACCGATTAAATACCTGGGTACTCCTATTTACAAAGGGAAAAAAAGAATTTTCTTTTTGAAGATATTTTCACTATGATTCAAAAGAAGTTGGCTAGTTGGTCTTCTAACTTTCTCTCTTTTGGTGCTCGGTTGGCTTTGGTGAGGTCTGTTCTTAATTATGTTCCTATATACTTGTTTCACACTTTAATGCCTTCTTTTGTTATTTGTACTAGACTGGAAAGAATGATTAATAAATTTTTTTGGGGCTCTAAAATTAATACCAAGTCTATCCACTGGTCGGCTTGGAATAAAAATTGTGGTGTTTTGGATGAAGGAGGTCTTGGTTGTAAGAATTTCAATGATACTGCTATTGCTTTTTCTCACAAACTGTGGTTTTCTTTTAGAGCAAACATTAGTTTATAGGCCCGTTATATGAATGTTAAATATTGTAATAATATGCATCCTTCTTTGTTTTTTTTTTAAAATAATGATTCGTTGACGTGGAAAAGGCTGTGTAACATTAAGTGGGAGGCTGAAAAGTTCATTCAGTGGGGATTGGGTAGGGGTGATGTTTACTTTTGGCAAGATAATTGGTTGGGGGATTTTTCGATTGACTCCTATCTTAATACTCACACTATCGAGCCTACCAAAGTCTCTTCTTTTATTCTGGAGAATAGGTGGAATGTGGACAAATTGAAAGATGTTTTGCCTAATTTTTAGTTGATATTATTAGAAAGATTCCTTTACAATTAGATTGCAATGATAAAATTTTATGTTCTGCCTCTTCTAATGGTAATTTTCATATGCGCAATATTTGGGAGAATGTGCGTATTTCTGTTGAAAAATCTCAAAGGTTTGCGGCTATTTGGCATAGTTCTTTTCCTATTACTTATTCTACTTTTGTTTGGAGATGCATGAAAGGTTTCTTACCGGTGGATAACCTGCTGCAAAAAAAGGGTTTTGTTTTAGCTTCTAAGTGTTTATGTTGCTCTAATTCTGAGGATATTGACCATATTTTTGTTAATGGGATGGTTGCTCAAAAAGTTTGGTCTTATTTCAATTGTTTAACGGGTAAAAACACCTTGTCGAATCAGAATAGTTTATTTGATATGTTAGACAGTTGGTTTCATACTAGTAAAGGTCATATTTTTAACCTGTTACCCATCCTTATTTTATGGTATATTTGGAAAGCCCGTAATGAAGCGAAACATGAAAATATTAAAATGGAGCCGTCTCTTGTCATTAATAATGTGAAAAGAAAGGTTTTGCAACTCTACACTTGTAGGGTTATCTCTGGCAAAGCTTTCTCTAAGTGTGGTGATTTAGCCGTTAAATTTGATATTAATTTGGATACTAGAAATGTTCACACTTTTGACTCTTTTGTTTATTGGATTAAGCCCAAACCTCCTTTGTCAAATTAAATACTAATGGGTCGGTTGGTGTGTCGAGAGCTGGTGCGGGTGGCATCATTTTAGCTGCTTTTGCTGCTCCTTTGCAGAATATGGATGTGATTATGGCTGAACTGAATGCCCTGTTTTTGGGGTTGAGTCTTTATTTAAAAAATGGTTTTACTTGGGTTTGGATTGAGGTGGACTCGTTTTTTCTTGTTAAAATGATTACTGAGGGTATCCCTGGTAATGCTCAGTGTTTATATATTATTAGGAAAATTTTGAATTTGATGAATTTCGATATTTCTCATATATTCCGGGAAGGAAACGGCTGTGCTGATTGGTTAGCTAACAAGGGGTGTTATCTTGCTGAATATGAGGAATTGGATACGCTTAATGTTGACCACTCTCTTAAAGGTATGTTACTGCTGATAAGGCGTCTATGCCACATATCAGGTATGGGTGATCTGGTTTTTCTACTGCTCCTGGTGTGTTATGCTGTGCTGAGGATTAAGTTGGTTTGTATTTATGTTTTCTTTTTTGCCTGCCTGTGGTCTGATGATATTTGTCTGTTTATCATTTGTGAGAGGTTATGCGGGACATTTCATGAGATTTATCTGGTTGTTATCTGGTTGTTGTTTTTGGTTAAGATGTATTTCTTGCTGTGTTTTTTAATGGAGGAGTTAGCTAGTCTGGGTGTTTTGGCTGAGGTCTCTGTTGCTGTTGGGATGGTTTTTTTTTTTCTCAGCTGGGGTGGGGTGTGGATCATTTTGGTTTGGTTAATTGCCTGTGGAGTTTGATTAAGGGTCTCGGGTTGTTCATTAAGCGGATGGATTCGTGGAAGTTGGTTGCCAGGTTGCCTTTCAATTGGAGTAGTTCTGGTGCTAGCCAGTTTTGCTTGTGCTGGTCTAGAGCTGGTATGTTTCATGCTTATAATTGTATCAGGTCTTTCCTGTTTTATTTGCGTGCATATAATTTGGGTATTGCTACCGTTATGAGTTTGTGGATTATGTTTAATTTATGCGATGATAACAAGGACTGGAGGGTCAGGGCTGCTGGTACTAACGATTGTATTTTGGGGGTCTTATCTATGTTGGGCGATGTTATCAAAAACTATGCTGTCTTTTTGGCTCTTGGCTCTAATGTCTCTGTTTTTATTTTCTATATTACTAAGACTATTTTTTGGAGAGGTTCTTGCAGGTTCAAAGTTTTTTCTGAGCTTGGGAATGTCATTAACTGTAAGCCTCTCTCTATTTTTTTTGTGTTTTGCACTTTGTATTTGGATTATCTTTTTTGCAGGAAGTTCATGCTGATTGAGAATACTTTTAACTTCCGAAATTTGGGTGCTGAGGGCTTTCAGCCCTGTGTTAATTTTTTGGCGTATTGTATTTATAGAAAAAAGACCCACCGGCTCATAGGTTTTTATTCTCTAGCTCTTATGTGTGTAGAGAGCTGGAGGGACCTTCTAAGGACCTTGTAACCGTTTTTTTAAATTAATGCGTAGGCCCCTTCTGCGGGTTTCAACAAAAAAAAATTATACTGTGGGCTATTTTTTAAAGACCATAGTATTTTAAAACTTTTAGGGGGGCAATTGCCTAAAACTCTTATAATAAAGACTCAAAAATAGATTGAGGGGGGCAAATTATCTAAATAATCGTATAATGAAAAAAGTGTAATTTTTTTAGTGGGGGCAATTATCTAAATAATCAATTATTTAGATAAGTTTCCCCCCTCAATCTATTTTTTAGTCTTTATTATAATAGTTTTTAGACAATTGAACCCCTAAAAGTTTTAAAATACTATGGTCTTTAGACAATTGCCCACAATATAATTAAATATATTGTCTAGAGGTGTCAATATGGGACTCAACACCCCTAAATATATCCAGGGGCGGAACCAGCCATAATTTACAGGGGCGGCGAACTTATAAGCAACTGTTAACAGATATGCCGGGGTCTAAGGGGGCAGCCCCCCCAGGCGGGATTCGACCCAATGAATATATTAACACCTCTAGACAATATATTTAATTATACTGTGGGCAATTGTCTAAAGACCATAGTATTTCAAAACTTTTAGGGGGGCAATTGTCTAAAAATTCTTATAATAAAGACTAAAAAATATATTGAGGGGGATAAATTATCTAAATAATGGTATAATGAAAAAAGTAATTTTTTTAGTGGGGGCAATTCATCTAAATAGATATTATAACAGAAATTTTTTCAAAAAAAAAATCTATTAGGCTTATTAATTAATTTTAGTAAAAATTAATAAATATAAACTCTATCATTTATAAGATTAATCTCAAAATTAAATTAATAAGTTTTAAATTTTCTAACATAATTTAACCAAAAAAAAAACTTCATTTTGAATTTCACATTCCATGATAATCTCCATAACGGCACCCTCACGTCTCTCTCCCATCCTTCCACAACAAATCTCACCCCACCATTACCGCTCCCCCGCACCACCCGCTCCCTCCGCCGCACCACCCGCTCCCTCCGCCTCCTCCTTCCCTCATTTCTAAACTACCACTGCTCTCTAAGCATGACCAAGATCAAGCGAAAAAAAAGAAAAAGCATCAGAATTCCCCGCCAAAGCCTTCGCATTCGCTACGCCTAATTCGTCCATCCCAATTCCCCCTTCACCTCCCCATCACCCGTCCTCCGAAAAATGAATCCCTTGACCCCCGAGTCTGACCTTTCTTACTCCATCCCCACTGCTTCCGCTTGCACCGCCTGCGCCGCCTGCAAATTCCAACGCCGCAAATGCACCTCCGATTGCACTCTCGCCCCGTTCTTCCCCGCCGATAAACAAAGCCAGTTTCTCAACGTCCATCGCCTCTTCGGCGTCTCTAACATCCTCAAAATACTCAAATCCATCGAGCCAGACCGCCGTCAAGACGCAATGAATTCCATCATCTTCCAATCGAATGTTCGTGCCCAAGACCCCGCCGGCGGCTGCTACCGCATCATCGTTGATCTCCAACGAAGGATTAACGCTGCACAAGCCGAGCTGCAATACGTCCTCCGCCAAATCGCCAGTTTTCGAGCTCAATTCGACGCAAGTACCGATATTCAACCAAATCTTCTCCTCAGCCAACAGCAGCATCAGTATTATAATGATCACTACTTCTCCTGTGATGGGCAACAAGACCTGCAAGACTTTCATGAACACAACCTCATTGGTATCGATATTAATACGATTAATGCAGACGAAGAGCTGACGCAGGAGCAGATATTGAGCATTCAACAGAAAGCAGAGGGTGAGGAAGATGTGGACGAGCGGCCGCCTCTTGACATGTCTGAAATGGGGCGCCATGCATTCGGCATTAGTGCAGACTATGAGGACGTAGAATCGAAAGTTAACGTCGGCTCTACCGTCATGGCACTGAGCAGGTTAGCAAAACAAAATTTTGAAAAGATTTAAGATATCTCAATATTACTAGATGCTAAATATTAGGTGCGGATAACTATTATAGAAATCTAATGTTATTAATAAAAGTATAATATGATTCTTAAAATGTTTTTAAAATGCTATTTGAACATTGACATGTCATAAAAAACATCATCTGATCAAACATAAACTTTGATGTATAAAATTAGGATCATGTGAGCTTTTTTATTTAGAAAATTTATGATCAAAGTCAATGCTTCTAAAAAACAAACTTAACAACACCATAAGTATCTTGAAATGAGTCCAAATTAAGCACTTGAAACATAGTTGAAAACTTTATAATATTATTTGACCAAACAATCATCGAATTTTGGGTGCTTATAGTCATAGTGAGTGCTTGACAAGAGGAATCTAACAAACCTAGCATTATTCAATTCATTGACAATATAATAATAAAATACCTAAAAAATGATATATGATCAAGAAAATCAATTAATGTCTTCAAATGGAGTAATTGGGAATTTTGGCTAAAATTACTAATAAAAAATCCTTAATAAAATAGGGCATAGGGCACATTTTTTACATAAAGGAGAGGGAGTTAACTTGGAGCTAGTCCTAAAGCTAGACCTAGAGTTAGAGAGAGCTTTGCTCAATGTCAAGGTCAATATTCATTATTGCTGACTACTATCACTCAATTGTTAACTATCACTTAATAAATATTGTCTAATCACAATCAACCAACTACCATTACCAACTTACCACCATTTTCTGACTATTGTTGCCCAAACTTTGCCACCAAACTGTCATTGCTTGATTATCGAACAACTTTGACACACACTATTGCTAAGAATGTTGATGTATAATTTCCACACCAATATAGATGCAAAACATCACCAAAAAGACCGATGTATATTGTCCACATTAATGCCAATACACAGCATTGTCAAGATAGTTGAGACACACCACATCAACACCAACATTGATGATGGTCATCAATACCAAAAATGATCATTTTTTGCTTCATCACCAACAATATCGAATCATGTCATCACTAATAAAGCTAATGCGTATTATCAACACCAACACAAATGTTCAATGACTTTGTTAGAAATTGACACTAACAATATTGATGGATGACATCACTAATAAGTCGATACATATCATTACTATAAACCCCAATGCCCATTATTATGAAAATGTTCTACAAATGTTGTCTACATTAACCCCAATGATCGAAGTCTGCTATAAGGTTAATATATATCATCAACACCTACTTTGATGCATGTTGTCATCAAGAAGACGAAATCCTACCTTCGACATCAACCATGATGCCTTTTATTTTTAATAAGGTTAATACATGTGCATGTTATTGATATAAACATCAATACATGTCATTGCCAATAAACATTGATGCCTAATAATAGTGCTAATTTCAATTCCAAGTCAACACAAATACTTATGATGGACTTCTTAGTCTCTTGGATCTCCTATTAAAAAATGATCAAATAAATCACCAATGATAAAGATACCTCCAATATCTCAAATATCATGCATCTAACATCCATGATAGAATCCATTCACCATAGTTCATGTTTATATATTATAACAACGCTCTAGATAATTGTAAAAGCATACAACATTTATAGCCTATGATATACACTAGTAAAATTATTTTAATTAAGTCTAGCCCCATAATCTTCCCCTTTTAGATTTTCATGTAGAAATATTGTGTCACCTATATGATGCTCTTGAAGATAACTCCAAAGCCTCAAAGCTCCAACAAGTTTCATCATAGAATTTATTCTCTACATTTCATAGTTATAGCATTGCATTAATACTTTCCTTGAAAGGATATTTACATTAACAAGTAGGGTGATATTATAGTTGGGCAAATCCTCCGGCCCTCTATCATTTTATGCACCCATGGTATCTCAACTGACAATTATCTTTCTTAATCATTCTACATATATGAGAAATTTCAAAATTCTTCTCATCACAAATAATATTTAAAAGTTTGAGGAGCATGGTTATATTATGAAAAGGAAGGATAAATTCTTTGAAGGCACAATAATGAAGAAGCCTTTATAGAAAGCTAGTAAGGGACAAGATCCTTACTAGAAAGGCCCTTGAAAATAAATTATAAAAAGTGTATTATCTCTAAACCTCTCAAATTGAAAGTCACAACAATAAGGAAGCCTCAATAAGATGATATAGTACTATGTCTTCACTTAAAAATACCTCCTAAGGGAAAGTGGTAGATAGTATGTAAACTTGAAGAGCTCAAAAAGATGAATCCACCTGATCTGAGCTCAAATTATGGGAAATATATGTATGGCATCCTTCCATGTACTATCACTCAACAAAGTAATGATGATAATTAAGAGTATTATAATAGAGGGGCATCTTATAGCACATGATATTTAAGTTGTCATGAAAAGACTTTAATGAGTCAATGAATGAGTCAACAATAACCTCAACACAAAAAAGATAGTTTAAAGGATTCAAGACAGACATAAAAAAACTCTCATCCTCATTTACCAAGCATTATATGATGATTATTTTAAAAAAATTTCAAGTCTTACCTTATCCTAACACCCAATAGAGAAGCTATAAATCTCTTATAAATGAAAAGTGAAAGTTAACTAAGAAACTAATAATTCAAACAATGAGAGAACAATTTAATTCATTGCATATGAAATTAGTGGAATCACTCATTAAATACTTTTTAATAGTTTTAATCATTTATAATAAACCTAAAAGAAATGGCAAGAAGATGGGAGATGTTACAAATCTCAAGATAAATGCTCAATCAATGATTTAAAGAAATATACTTCAATAATAACAGAAGTTAAAATAAGTGGTCATGGACAAGAAGGAGGCATGTTCATAGATAAGTTTTGGGCTTATGAACTACAATTCCAATTATTATAAAGGAGAACACTCTACAAACTTAAAGTATGAGAAATCTTGTGTTGAATGCTTTAACTATAATAAACTAAAATACTATGCTAAAGAATGTTCAACTTCCAAGAATAAAATTAGTGAGATAGTCAATTAAATAAAATAAATGGCATAAAAAATGGCACTACACTACTAGCTCACAACATCAATAATGAAGGTCAAGAAAATATTTGATACCTTAGCATTGATGTGAGCAATCATAAGTATAAAAGAAGGAGCATATTTGGGCAACTCAATGAGTAAGTAAGAAATTATGTTTATTTTAGAGATGATTTTAGGATTCCATTGAAAGAAAAATTTATCATTTTTATTTGCATAAAATATAAAATTTATTAATTCATTTGATAGTGTTATTTTATGCACAATATTAAAATTAATATTTTTAGTTTGAGGTAAGTTGCAAAAAAGGGTATTCACATGAAAGATCCTTCAAAAAATATAATATGAGATGTCAATGGAAATTTATCATTAAGGTGAAAATTCATGCAAAAAATATAATAACTTCTTTAATATTCTAAATGATGTAGTAAAGTATGTCAAGACATGTTGCAAGATGCTTGTTGGCTTTGGCATCTTTATTTTGAGCATATTAACCTTGGTGGACTAGAATTGTTATCCATGAAAGATGGTGATAGGCTTATGTACCTGCCTGCCCTGAATAACCTTATGGAAAATTCTTACTCATAAGGAAATTTAAGTAAAACTTTCTCAAGTAAAATGGCTCGAAAGCTACTCAAACTCCTACATACATAAATGTAAGGATCAATCAAACCCAACTCATTTAGTAAAATTGCATATTTTCTTTCATTCATACATGATTTATTTAAGAAAATATGAATGTATTTTTAAGCATAAATTGGAATTTTCTTAAGCATTCAAGAAGTTCAAGGTCACACTAGAGAAAAAAGTTGCCTTTAGATCAAACCCATAAGATATAATCAACTAGGAATGTTTACATCAAAAAAAATTTAAGAATTATATGAAACCAATAGAATATGTTGAACTTTCATTATCCCAAGTTTCCACCAACATAATTGTGTGGCACCAAAAAATAAAAAGAATAAAACTTTGGTACAAAGAGATTGCATCACAAGAATGGAGGTACAACCAGATTGGTGATATCACAATATTAATTAGTTATCAACTTTTTCACAAAACCACCATGGCATGAAGATCTTAAACATAGAAAAAATGTGTCTTAATTTGTATCGTAAAATAAGTTTAAAAGTTGTACTTATTTAGAACAATTGCATCTTGGAACATTCGCGGCTATAGAGAGATATAGAGCTTATATCCAAGCTTTGTACGAAGATCCAACTCATAGAAAGATAAGAAAGAGGAATGCAAGTCATAAAAGACCAAGATTTTTACGTGAAGAATTATAAAAAAGAGAAAAAATTATGGGGTCTAACCAAGTTAAAAAGATTATACAAGTGTTTGCAGTCGATTAAAAATGATGCTCGTCCTTGGGGGGAAGGCCTTGGCTCCATGTAGCAACTATACATCATATGAAGCATATTACATGGTGGAAGTAGGAATTAATATAGTGATATGAGAGTTGTCCTAAAGAGAATGTTGGCCTAGTCTTTTGGTCGGTAAGGACCATAGTCAGGTGACAATGGTCGAAGGGACTATAGACGGATGATAATGGTCAGAGGGACCATAGTTGACAGTGATGGAGGTCATAGTTGAAAAGCAACGGTGGTTGGAGTGACCATAATCAACGGGTGATGGAGGTTGGAGGGATGTTAGTCGGCGGGCAATAGTGGTCAAAGGAACCGTAGTCGGCATGACATGGAGGTCAGAGGAATTGTATTCAATGGGTAATGAAAGTCAAAAGGACCATAGCCGATGGGAGATAGACGCCACATGCATCTTAATCGACAGGCAAAGGTGGTCTAAGGGACCATATAGTCAACGAGAGATGGAGGTCAAAGGGACCATAGTTGGAGGGCGGCGGTGGTCTAAGGGTCCTTAGTTGGTAGGTGATAGATGTTAGAGGGACCATAGTTGAAAGCGAGAGTAGTCAAATTAACTATAATTGGTGGGCAATAGAGCTTAAAGGGATCATAGTCGGCAGTTGGAGGAATTGGAGTTGATAGGGAATGGAGGTCAGAGATACCATAGTAAACGGCGAAGGAGGTCGGAGGGTCTGTAGTAGGCATGCGACTATGGTCGGAGGAATCGTAGTCGACCAGCAGGTAATGGTGGTCGGAGAGATAATAGTCGACGGGTGATGATCTTATGGACCGTAGTCGAAGGGAAACAAAGCTAGGAGGGAATGTCATTGGTAGGCAATAGAGGTCAGAGGGATCATAGTTGATGGGCGATGAATGATGGGGGGATTGTAGTTAATGGGAGATGGAGGTTGGAAGGTCAGAGAAATCATAGTTAGGGGAAGACGAATGATAGAAGGTTGAAGGGATGATAGTCGGTGGGCGACGGTGGTCGAAGGGACCATAGTCGATGAATGACAAAGGTCAGAGGGACCTTAGTTAACTAGCGACTGATGTCATAGGGACCGTATACAGTGGGTGACAAAGGTTTGAATGTTAGAGGGACCATACTTGGTGAACGATGGTGGTGGGAGAGATCGTAGTCGATGGAAAAAATGTTAGGAGATATCATACTCGACAGACGATAATGGTCGAAGAGACCGTAGTTCGAGAGCTACGGAGGTCGGAGGGATCATGGTCGATAAGCAAAGGAGGTCGCAGGGACCGTAGTCGTCCGGTGATAGTGTCGGGGGGAGCTTAGTCGGCGAGCGATGGCTATCAAAGGGACTTTAATATAGGGAAACAATAGTCATAGAGACCGTAGTTGGTGGGCGATGATGGTCAAATAAAGGCCCAATGATGGCTGATGGACAGAAGTATGACGATAGTGGTCTTGTAGAGCCTCAGCAATGATGATCTAGTGGTGATGGTTCGCCATGGTGCCAGCTTTGGGATGCTTCAAGTCTCATATATTTCTTGATCTCTAGCCCAAATATGCTTTAAGCTCTTGATTAAAGGCCCTTTGGGCTCAAATCAGACTGATTTTTGGTGTCGTCAGATTCATCTTATTGATTTAGTCAATTTGATTATAAGTTTACAGAAATTGGAATTCGTATGGCCCTAAATTTAATTTTGGAAGATGTTAACTTTAATATGCCTCAAGATTAGTGCTCTATCAAGACGATTTTTGGTAACGCATCAACAATTAAACATGAATAATTTTAATTTTTATGGTAGGTAAGACGTGATAAATATGTGTATATTAGATTTAGTAGGTGAAAATTGAATGGTTGAGATTACTTTTAAACAATTATTTCATGTTTGTGTATCTAACATCTAAAATTATATATTTACTTATATATCATTTAATATTTATGTCACATTAAGACATGCATAAAAATGTGAATTTCACTTTAGGAAGTTAATATTAGTAATATATTTGTAGGGTCCATTTTAGACAACATTCTCACTGCTTTATATTTGAGACAACAATTATAATTTCATTTGGTTTCTTCTTTCTGACCGCTTCTCAAAAACTAATGTTGTGGGAAGCCATTTTTGCAACAGGGGTAGCTAAGTGGCTTTCCCTATAGCAACTTCACAACCTATTATATAAAATGATGCAGCCATCCCAAACACACCTTTTATGTGATTTAAAGATTTGAGTGCTATATAAACAAATATCAAATTTTAGGAGTTAGATATGTAAATACCTAAGAATTATTTGTGTGATATGTATGTAAATTGCCCTCCAATTGAAGAAGCTTAGAGATATATCCCCAAAAATGTCTGCAACTTCAGTTACTGAGCTATAAAATAAATATGTAAATATTGCATAGCTTTGTTTATTAATTTAGATTGTGTACAAGTAACTGAAAATTTGGTGTTGCAGCTCCGACATTGAAGTGGAAGCAAAAACTATAGAGCAAGGGGAGGAAAATGATTTGAAAAGGGCTGCGTCCTTCTTCACGCTTACAAACTATGACACCTCGGATTTATAGTTCTTGATGCCATCTCTGTAGTAGTTTGTCTTTTTCTTGATTCAATGACTTGAAGAGGAACTTCTATCCATTCTTCCTGTTGAGAAAGAAGTTTTTTTTTTTCTCTCTCTTTTATTAGTTAAACGAGTTTCAGTTTGCAGCCTTAATCCCTTAACTAGAGAGGAGAATCGAATAATATAAATTTTTTTTTTTTTTTTCATTCACAACTTAGTTTCGCTTTCAAATGTGTCATTTCATTCCAAGAGTGTATTTTTTTTTTGTTTAAGAGGCTTCGATCGATAAAGGCAAACTAATTTTTGTTGGGAGATGGGTTTCTTGGCCTCTTTTTTTTTTTATCAAACTGTAATTTGATTTGTCTGGAACATGTAATAAATATCTCTACCTTAAATAAATTTGAGTTATAAATATTGTTTTTTAAGTCACTAATTTTAAAACTTTAGGTTTCGTGTGGGACAGCTTTCTGGTTGCTTTCGAAAGCAACTTTCTAGAACAAAAATTTCTAATTCTAGAAATTTTTTTACTAGAAAGCTACTTCATAAAACAATAAAAAAGTTGTCTTCAACTAAGCCATAATAAGATTATATATACTAAAATATTTGTTTGTTTTGGAATGATAATTTAGATAATCGTAATTTCTATTTATTATTTTGGAATACTTAGTTGGCTCTATTATATTCCATGATATGGTTGAGAAAGCTAGGCTTAGGGATTTAATTCTTCTATTAGACCCTAGAGTGTTACACTATGATCCTCATGCTATTATCACCATGTTGACCTCATTTCTGTATGAAGTCACTAAGACCTACATGGGTTTTCCTTTTGTGACCTAATGATTGGCAGGTGCTCACTTGACAATTACATAGGTCCCAATCCAACTCTTAATCAAATCTCAGTCCATGAAAGTTATATATGTCCCAATCAAATCTCAATCCAACTCTTAATCAAATCCAAGTTCATCTTCCAATCCAACCTTCAATCTTGTTTTCATACTTCTAAGCTCCATTCCTGCATTCAACTAACTTTCAATCAACCTTCAAATCATATGCAATCAATTTCAATCATTCATTTGACTATCATAGATGTGGATAATTCAAACTCAACCATTCAAGTTCAAAGTCCAATTCAAACTCAAGATTCCAAACCAAATTCCAAGGTTAATGACCCATGCCATGTCCTGAAACCCTTTATGGGTGAGTTTTCTGTCACCTTGAAACACAATCAAATGACCTCTGATTTAAGATCTATCAATTTAATATTATTTAGATATGTCTCCAAAGTCTACCCACCAAATTTGAGCTCGTTATGAGGTCTCTACCCCTAGAAACTGAACTGATTTACAAAGGCTGCAAAACCTTCAAATATTTACGACCTATGACATTGGACTTGCCATTCAGTAGAATTTGACCTTGGTACTCTTTCTAAACCTTACCCATGGCCCTTGCCATAATTTTTTAAGCAGTAACCTACACTTTGCTGGACCCAATTTGACCCAAGATTGACTAGGGGTCGAAATGACCAAAATGCCATTTAAGGATATTTTTAGTCTTTTCCCCAAAAATCAACATAGTTCAACCTTATCAACCTTCAAAACCTATCTCAATGGATCTTAAATATCATTAGGAACACATTGGACCCAAACCCACCCTATGGTTTAACCTGGTTGACCAAGCCAACAATGGTTGACCAAAGTGCCCCTTAAGGGGTTAAACACCCATTTACAACCAAATGAGCTCCCCTTGACTTGGAATCACTTCCATAGAGTTCATATGATCAATTTGAACTCAATGGACCCAAACCTTGACCCTAGCTCAACTTGGTTAACCAAGTCAACCAAGTTTGATCAAACTTCCCATACACTTCTACCTATTCAAACCCTTTGACCAAGGCCTTGCCAAGCCTATCCAAACCCATGGGGCGACCCATTAGGTCTCTAGGGAAGCCCCCTTGAGATCCCAAAACATGGGCCCACTTGGCTTAGCCATTTGGCTTGACCCAAGTACCCAAAGAGAGGTCTCCCTTGATCCAAATTTTACTCTAAGCCCAATTGGAACAAACTAATGGTGGCATTCGATCCCCCTTGACCTAATACACCTACCCTAGTTGACCAAACCCTTGGGTCAACTTGGGTTAGGAATTAGGTTAACCTAAAGTGTTCAAAACCACTATGGATTGAGTCATTTCTCAACCTAAGACACACCAAGCCAAACCAACACCACCATTAGGTGGCCCTAGGTCCAACATACCTACCCTAACCTTCCCGACCCTTAGGTTGACCTAGGTCAACCTCTAGGCTAGCCCAAAGTGGTCAAAACCACTTTGACCCTAGCCAAATTCCACCACAAACAAGAAAATACTTAATTAACACTTCCATTGGGTGCCCGTGACCCAATGCATCTGCCCCATCAGTATCACCACCTAGCTTGACCCAGGTTGCACCCAAGTTGATTGAAATCGTACATGTTTAGGTCAACCTGAGCCTTCCCATTGATCCAAGCTTCCCCATACCCAATCCCTTTAATCGAGCTCATTGAATCTCCATACATCTTTCCACCTCGACTTGACCCAACCCCTAGCCGGCGGCGGCCGAAACAAATGAAATAATAGTCCCAGTGGTCCCCCCCGCCCCATCCTCAAGCTCTGCCAAAGGCTTTTATCTCTAGGCTTCACTAGACTTAAGTTCATGAGGCTCTGTGAAGATGTCCCCTTCATTCTTGAATCCATCTTGCTGTCCACTAGTGCCATTAAAGTCATCCAAGGCTGCATGCAACATTTGAACAAAGCACTTCCATTAAAACCTCCCCATTCACTCCCATAATTTTTAAAACCCTATGAAGAGCTCTCTGCGGAACCCCATAGTGTTCCTTAGCTTCCTAGCCATCACTAGCTATCATCTGAAGTGAACTCCGGCGAGAACTCTCCACCCTCCACTCAAACTCCTATCTCTGGTGATCGTTCGACTGGGATGTCTAAAGGGAAAGTCTTTGTCTTCATCCCCTTAAACTTCTCGATAAAAAAATAAATTTGTTGGGGCTTTCTATGAGGTGAGATCATCTTCTCGAGCTCCTAACTAGGTAGTGTCAGTCATGAAGTGTGAAATAAACCTTCAACTCATCAGAATCTGACCATTGGATTAATGGTTTATGGTGCCTTGATCCTTCACATAATGTTTGGTGCAAAATTTTGCCGGAGGGATCACTCGAATCACGCCGGAGAAGCTCAACAGCTTCAGGAAATAATGAGAGGTTGAAGACATAATCATAACCGTTAATCTTGATCAATGACTCGTATTTAATCCCACAATTTGTAAGCCCCTTTAATTGCATCTGTCTGATGGATAATCTGATGGCTGAGATAAACCCTACGGTTACACTGTTAGTTAGTGTCAATGATTAGTTGACCAATCAGAGTACACTCACGTGTAGAAACACTGCTGATTGTGTAATTCTAGGTTTAAAAATTTTAGAAATTATGGGAAACTTTGAAAATTAATATCTCCTCACAGAATTGGCTAATTTAGGTGATCTTATGCTCATTGGAAAGAACTTGAGGAGTCTTATCAAAGCCCTATGGTCTCAGGTTATGGTGTTGTATGCAACTTAGTCCATTTCAATAATTATCCTAGGGCTATTTTAGGCATTTCTCTTAGGATTGAACTCCCTATAGCTTGAGACTTTGGGGGATTGAATTTGGGCATGTTTATGACATGTCCAAATTTTATCCACTTTGTTTTAATTATTTAAGGGCACAATTTAGCCAATTTAAGATCAAGGGTCATGATTTGGCCCTTGATTTCAAATTGCTCTAATGACCTTTTTAATGGGATTTAAGATTTAAGCTTTGGTGTTTTAATTATGCTTAAGATTAGACCTGTCAATATTTGACCCGACCCGAAAACCCGACCCGAACCCGACCCGGAATTTTCGGGTTTGGGTTGACCCGAACCCGAAGCGGGTCGGGTTCGGGTCCGGGAAACCGACCCGTTTGCAAAAACGGGTCGGGTTCGGGTTGACCCGGCGGGTTTCCGGGTCAACCCGAAAACCCGTTTAATTTAAAAAAATTTGATTCCCGCTGCCCTAGCCCGCCTTGCCCGCTGCCCTTGCCCGCCTTGCCCGCTGCCCGCTGCCCTAGCCCGCCTTGCCAGCTGCCCGCGTCCGCTGCCCAGCATCCGCTGCGGCCTGCGGCGCTGTCTCGAGCGATCGAGCGGTGGAGGCGTCGAGCCCGCCTGCGGCCTGCCCAAGTCGCGACTCGCGACTGCCTCGAGCGGTCGAGGCGTCGTCGCGTCGAGCCGCCTGCGGCCTGCCCAGGCCAGCGCGTCCAACGGTTCTAGCGTTCTGCGACACAGCGAGTCAGCGAGTAGCGACAGTTTCGCGTCCGCGACAGTCCAGCTTCCGGCGTCCGCGGCTGTTCCGTGTCCGACGTCATGCTTACGCGGGTCGGGTCGGGGTTGACCCGAACCCGAAGCGGGTCGGGTTCGGGTCCAGAAAATCGACCCGTTTGAAAAAAACAGGTCGGGTCGACCCGAACCCGAATAATACCGGGTCAATTTCGGGTTGACCCGAACCCAACCCGTAACCCGAAATTGACAGGTCTACTTAAGATAGGGATTTTAGATTCACTTATTTTATCCCCCTCCAAGCTTAGGAGAGTGAACTATGATTTTCCTAAGGTAACCTAGTAGTTACCTTTGGTGGTTTGGTTAACCACCTAAGGGGATTCAATTTTGACCCAAATTCACTGGGCTTGGTCTTGAGATCAGGTGATCTCTTGGCCCAAGTTTCATTGGAATTGGTGCCCATTTGGTCCACCAACTAAAAATCTCAAAATCTCATCCTAGAATTATAACTAATTCATAATTATTCCATATAAAATCTTAAAAATTCACATAAGTCCTCTAATTACTAATAGTTGAACCATTAAACCATGAAAAAAAAGCCCCATGATCAAACTTTTAATATAATATTAATTTAATTTTTAAGAAAAATTAACAATTAATTAGATTAATTATTTAAAAATATTTTAAATTTTTAAAAAATTTTAGGACACTTGGAAATATCCCCTTAGGTCATGTTTGACCTTTGTTGTGATTTCAAGGAGTTTGGGAATGTTTTGGATCAAAATCTAAAAAATTTCTCTAATTAAATAATTTAAAAGAAAAAAACTTATCTTTGAATAATCATCAATAATTCTAGAAAAATTCAATTCAATCAAACTAAAATTCTTTCAACTCTAATTAAAATCTAGCATTTAAAAAAAAATATCAAACCTCTAAAATTTAGTCTAAGTAAAAAAAAAATCATCTCTCCAGTCAATCATAGTACAAAATTATGTCACAACTTTGAAAAATCATAATTTAATGTAAAAAAATTCAAATCGAGCAAACTAAGAGTCTAATTACTCATCTTAAGATAAAATATTTAACAAAAATATTAAAATTTTAGAAATCACTTTACTTTTAAAAGTCAATTTTTAACGCCTCAATTAACACATTTAAATAATTCCAATAAATCCAAAATTGCTAAAAATTTCAATAATTTATTTAAAATTCCAATATTTTTAATTTAATTATTCAAACAAGCAATTAATACATTTAATTTAATTTTATTAACCTTTAATCTTCAACGAACTAAATCAAATCAATCAACACTGATCATTACTAGGTAACTTGGGCATATGAGACTATTAAATTAGTCCCAATGAAGGTGAAATAAACTTCACGGCTCTAGTGAGCAACAAAAGTAGTAACCATTTAACCATTAAAATATACCTAAATTAAGCTTTAATACATTAATATTTAAACTAAAACATAAACTTTCCCTTCAACCTTTAACAATCCCGAACACCAGATAACTTCAATAAATTATCGAGCTTAGGACATTGTCAAGCCACACATCCTACCTCACACACTTTAGATGGTTTGCTAGGACAATCAACTTTAGTCCAGGCTAGACCGATGTTTATGTTTTACTGCTCTATGCAGAGTTTTCTGAGTTTTCATTACATGTTGGAATTGAAAATTGAATAATAAGAGTGTCTACTTACTTTAACTATAATATGAGAATTAATGTAATGGGCGGTAGTTTACCCTTAGGTTAAAATCATTCTAGTTGTTAACTAAGTTTTTTGCAAGAGGTCACGATCATGCAGGGTAATAAAAGGGTCTAAATTAATAATAATTTAAACTAATAAAATTTTATGCAGGTGCTTCTACTACTTGACCCCCAAATAAATAAGAATATGGCTAAGTGTTGTTGAGTTTATAATTTAACACACACACACTCTCTCTCTCTCTCTCTCTCTCTCTCTCTCTCTCTCTCTCTCTCTCTCTCTCTCTCTCTCTCTCTCTCTCTCTCTCTCTCTCTCTCTCTCTCTCTCTCACACACACACACACACACACACACACACACACACACACACACACACATATATATATATATATATATATATATATATATGAACTGCTTGAGATCTATTTTATTTCTAAATGCTTAGGATAATCCTACAAGAGAGTAGATTTTTCATTTTTAATGTTGATGTAATTTGTTTAAAGTTAAGAGTTGTAAAAGATAGACGTTTGAGTCAAGATATATATATCCAAACTTTGATTCCAAAGAGGAAAGGACATCCGTCAGCGGAGGGCCCTTTTCCATTTAGAAGCTCAAATTTGGGTCACTTAAGTACCTAAAGTGAAAAGAATAACCTCACCTTCATGAAAAAGTTTTCTTTTTCATTTGAGTATCAAGATACAACAAATCCAAGGAGCCTGAAGAAGACGAGGATGAGGAGTTAAAGACAAAGAGTATCCCACTCAAAGTCAATTTGCATCGATCCTATGATTAATCTAAGTTTGTTATTAGTGATGCCCGCCCAATTTTAATTTATGTAAATTTTGGGTTGTAATAATGGGGCATTTGCCTGTGGACATTACTTAATAGAATTAATTAATTGATGTGTTTGATTTATTTTGATTGCAATTAGGATTGCCTGTTTTTCTTATTTTTTATGATTGCTTCTCATTTTTTGTTTAGCCTGGATACACGAAGGCTCGTGAGGGTACGTAAAAAATATTTTCTACTTAAATCTAATTAAAATTTTTAGGGTAATATAAAAACTCTAATGATCTAAAAAGTAAGCTTGAGATCACCGGGAGTCAGCATAAGCATATTGTTTACTTTATCTTCCTTATTAGGCACCTTCCCGTATGCGGGATCTAACAGACCACCTAGCCTTTGAGGGTGCAAATCTGTCAAGAGCATGTTGTGCAATCTCTAGAAAAAAAATGGTTTTTATGCCTCTTCAAAATTACTTCATATATATTTTATATATTTAATCGAGTCGATCAACATGTATTGCATTAGAAATAAATTTAAATATGTCTAAAATTTTAATTATATTTGATTCAAACATTTTCATCCTACATAAGTCAAGGGACTAATTAAGATCCACTCTAGACGTCAGTCCCAATTCTCTAAAACTTTAATAATAATTTATCTACCACTCTTTCTTAAAAGTGATAAGACTCGTGTATTTTAATCGACTAGGTGGTTAGCTAGTTCCCCAACCAGGCAAGGGTAAGTTCGGAATTACATTACATTAGCTAGGTTCAGGCTATTATCAAGCACCCAATCTAGATTTAAAATCTTGGATAGATTTTGAATTATAAGACTCCAACCTCCAAAAATATAATTCCAAATTTCTAATAAACAATTCAACTCAAATTAAATATTCTCTCAGTCCAAAATTTAAAACACTTAGCTTAGGTCGAGACACTTCTGAATTATTTCAGAATCTCAAACTATCTCCTACTTCAACTTTGTTGACTCCAAAAATAAGTGTTTAAAATTTGATCCAATCCATGTTGAAACTCCAAATCCACCTCCTTTGATATCACTCCTAGAAAGCTTCTGAACATAATTTCTATCGTTATTTTAATCGAAAGTATTCTTAAGAAATTCAGCTTCTTATAATGTAATTAACTACGAGGGCTTGCGCTCGTAGGAGATTTATGACCCACATCAACTTTTTAAAAATCAATTAGTCTTCTTTGGGAAAATCAAAATTAACGACGTCATATTCGAGCAATTGATAATAAATGATATTTTCTTCATTTGGGGAGATATATCATTTGCTGATAAAACTTCAAATATGAGATTAATGATAATTCATCTAGATTTCGAAGCTATATATTCGATCAAACTTCACTTTGGTTATTCTGGGCCATATGTAGTTCTTTCTTAAATTTGGTTATAATTTTCAAGGTGGAATTTACAACTCTAAATTTGAACTCCATTTTGAAATCTTATTTCTGCCCTAAGAGGTGGTATACCTTTTCTCCTAAATCATCCCGGGCTGATGAGCTGAATTTGTACTGATCGGCCAGGACGATATACCTATCGTCCTGGACGATAATGTCGGCAACTTGCATTAATGAGCTTATTTTGAGAGCTTCTATTTAATCTTTGACATGACACTTTGTAAGTGTCTTTGGCAGCCATTGTAGCTTCATTCTTGTTGGGAAAACTTGAAGAGAGAGCTTGAAAGGGAGAGAGAAAAGGTTGGAGTTTGAGAGGGAGAAGATCTTGTGAGGGGGGGGGGGAACTCAAGGGAGTGTGGAGGGGATTCCACACGGTTGCTCCGGCAAACTCGCACCTTAGTACCATCGGATTCAAGGCTTGTCTCGAGGTAAGTTCACCAAAGAAGAAGATCTCTTTGGTGTCAAAGGACCCGGGGACTCCGCCGCACCAGGGAAGGTGGAAGTGATTTTATAAGGGCTTCTCCGCCTAGCTGTGGGGGCTAAAAGAGAGACACTTAGTTTAGTGCAACACTTGGAGGGTGCCTCCAAGGAGTGGACATAGGTCAAGGTTTGACCGAACCACTATAAATCCGGTGTGTTCTTTTCTTGTTATTGCTTCCATATTTGGTTTTTTTTGTGGTGATATTGGTTTTGGTTTAAGTTTTGATTTAAAGATTCTTCTTTTCCAATTCACCTCTCTCTTTATTTAGCATTGGGTCAGTTCATAAGGGCTTAACATCCCTAACAAACTTTCTAGTGCCATCAGAGCACTTTCAAGTGGTATCAAAGCTTTACTTTTGATAAGAATAACTTTCAAGTGGTATCAGAGCAAGATTCATAAAATAAGTTTTTAAAAGCTTTTGAATTTTCGAACCATGGCTAATCGTAATGTTGCGGAAGGTTATTCAATCACCAGACATCCTTTATTTGAAAATATATCATTTAATTTTTGGAAAACTCGCATATTTATTTTCTTGCAATTGATTGATTTTCGCATGTGGTATATGATTTTAACTGGTTATTCATCACCGTCATGTATTATAGATGGAGTTAAAATTGACATTCCTTTTAACCAATGGAATAAGGAAGAACAAGTAAATGCTCAATTGAATGCAAAATCTTTAAACTAATTTTTTCTGTGTTTTAAATTCTGAAGATTTTATATAAGTATCCACGTACACTACTGGTAAGGAAGTTTGGGATAAACTACACACCATATACGAAGGCACTAGTGAAATAAAGTAATCCAAGTTGAATTTGTTAATGCATGATTTTGAACTATTTTTCATGAAACCTTATGAGACGATCTTAGACATGTACACTAGGTTCATTCAAATTGTAACATCATTGCATGCCTCAGAAAAAGAATTTTCAAATTTTGAAAAAAGTTAACAAAATTCTTCGTTGTCTACTTGAAAAATTTGATGCTAAAATAGTTGCTATTTGTGAATCAAAAGATTTGAATGATTATTCTATTGATAATTTGATTGGCTCACTCATTGCCTACGAGAAAGGTTTGGGTCAAAGACTTTTGGATGCAAGTGAAATGATTGTTCTAAAAACTGAAGATATAGAAAGAGATAGCTTAGTTGGTGACGAATGCAATAACTTGACAAGCAAATCACAAAGCTCACCAAAACATAAGAAAAAGTGGAAAAAAGGTAAAAGTGGTAAGGATGTCCATATTTCTTCTGACGTTATTTGCTTTCGATGCAAGAAGCCAGGACATATGAAAAATCAGTGCCCTAATTTAAGAATTCATCCTACAAAGGAAAAAGGCAAGACAAAGCAAAATTTAAACTGGGGAAATAATGAAAGGCAAAAAATCTCATGGGCAGATCTGGTTTCTGAAGCATCGGACTAGGAGAGAGATAATGGTTAAAAGCCTTTCATGTTTTTGTGTTGTGTTTTTGTTTTTGTGTTTTTTATTTTTATTTTATGTTTTTGTTTTGTTTATTCTTTAAAATTTTTATTTTCATGAATTTTTTTCTCTGATCAACACACACATTCACTTTTCTAAAAATGAAAAATTTACTTCCTATTTTTTTTTGAAATCTTTGGTAAGTTGTGTTTGACTTCTCTAAAACAGTCAAAGGAAGGAAACTTATATTTTTTATTCTCAATCTCTATTTCCTAAAATAGGTTATTCTACTTTTAATTTAAAATCCTTTTCATCTTTTAAATTGGTTTTTGAAACTAAATTTTTTATCTCCTTACATTTTATTTATCGCATAAAAATCTTTTGCAAGTTGTTGAATCTAACTCATAATTTTCTTAATCAAGAATTCATTTTATCAGTAGGATGGGTTTATTTTTGTTTTTAAGATTTCAGAAAGGAAGCATATTCAAAAAATTGGCCAATGATGCCAAAAAATAAAAGATGCGCAAAGACAGCAAATTGAAAAAATAGAATACACAAAGTGTATCAAAAGATGCGCAGTGCGCCAACCAATTGTCAACAAGTATAAAATGAGCCCACAAAAGTTTAATGCTTATCATTCTTGTACTTCTTAAAAGATTAAGAAAATCCTTGATACTTTCGATACTTGAATTTCAAAATCATGATTCCTGATTTAATAATTCGTACATTGATCTTCTATTAGATATATTTTATGGAATGAGTTTTTGAAAAATGACTGTTTCTTTCTCTAATTTATTTCATGATTTAGATATTAAATTAAAAAGTTTTTGAGCCTTTTTAAAGAACTTGAGTTTGGATTATCAAATTCTGAATTTCTAACCTTTTCTGGGTTATACGTTGTCAATCCAATTCTACTAAGTTTTTGATTAAAACTAAGAGGTATTTTTTTCATTTTAAGAATATTTATTTTTTCACTAGATCAGGGAACATTTTTATCTTCTATTTGTTTTGTTTTTTGTTTGTGCCTCCTCTTTTTTTGATAATGTCAAAGGGGGAGAAGGTACTGTTGAATTTGTATTTTTTTTAATTTAAAACAATAAAAATATTTTTATCTCTCATATTTTTTAAGTGTTATTCTTGTGAGGGGGAGATTATGAGAAAATATTCTTTTTTGCAAATTCAAATTGAAATGTTTGCCATTATCAAAAAGGGGGAGATTGTTGCAGATCTATGGCTTATGATTTTGATGATAGCAAACATTCTCTTTTCTCTACAACTGCCTTATCTACTGACATTTCAGGTTCACACGATCGGATTGCAATTTGGAATCAGCTCAAGATTGGGTAGACTAAGTCTGAGTCTGTTTGTAATCTTTTTTCTTTCTTGAGTCTGTTGATTTGTATCTTAGAAGATTTCCTGTTGTTCCCTATGAGATTTCTATTTTTGGTAATATCGGCCGGGATGATATTTATATCGTCCTGGACGATCTGTCCAAAAATAGAAACCCTAATTAGGGCATCCTCATTAAGGCAGCTGTCATTAGCTGATTGTCCTGGACGATACCTGTATCAGTCAGGACGATAATCTCAATTCAGAAAGAATCAGCCGCCATAATCAGTTTAGGAATTCTTTGTTTTAGGAAATCGGCCAGGACGATCTTTATATCGTCCATACCGATCTAACTCAATTATGCCTAAATTGATCTGGTATCTTTGGAAAGCATTAATGGTTGATTGATACGATCACATCATCTCGGACGATCGCCTGATCGGTCGGGATGATGTCCTGGACGATCTACATCGGACAACTCGAATTCAGGGCGATGATTAGGACGATTGAAATCAATTTTAAACTAATCGGCCTGGACGATCATGATATCGGCCAGGACGATGTAACCAATTTTCTTCTGATCGTCCCAAATTGTCCCGGGCTGATGAGCTGAATTTGTACTGATGGGCCAGGACGATATACCTATTGTCCTGGACGAT
The DNA here is from genome assembly GCA_022539455.1 of Dendrobium nobile. Taxonomy (NCBI): domain Eukaryota; kingdom Viridiplantae; phylum Streptophyta; class Magnoliopsida; order Asparagales; family Orchidaceae; genus Dendrobium; species Dendrobium nobile. Next base: position 36,916,661 of record CM039722.1, on the reverse strand, counting down.
AATGTCGGCAACTTGCATTAATGAGCTCATTTTGAGAGCTTCTATTTAAGCTTTGACATGACACTTTATAAGTGTCTTTGGAAGTCATTGTAGCTTCGTTCTTGTGGGGGAAACTTGAAAAGAGAGGTTGAAAGGGAGAGAGGAAAGGGTGGAGTTTGAGAGGGAGAAGATCCTGTGAGGGGGGGGGGGGGAACTCAAGGGAGTGTGGAGGGAATTCTACACGGTTGCTCCGGCGAACTCGCACCTTAGTACCATCGGATTCAAGGCTTGTCTCGAGGTAAGTTTACCAAAGAAGAAGATCTCTTTGGTGTCAATGGACTCGGCGACTCCGCCGCATCTGGGAAGGTGGAATTGATTTTGTAAGGGCTTCTCCGCCTAGCTGTGGGAGCTAAAGGAGAGACACTTAGTTTAGTGCAACACTTGGAGGGTGCCTCCAAGGAGTGGACGTAGGTCAAGGTTTGACCGAACCACTATAAATCCGATGTGTTCTTTTCTTATTATTGCTTCCGCATTTAATTTCCGCATTTGGTTTTTATTGTGATGATATTGGTTTTGGTTTGTGTTTTGATTTAAAGATTCTTCTTTTCCAATTCACCTCTCTCTTTATTTAGCCTTGGGCCAGTTCATAAGGGCTTAACATCCCTAACAAACTTTCTAGTGCCATCAGAGCACTTTCAAGTGGTATAAAAGCTTTACTTTTGATAAGAATAACTTTCAAGATGTATAGGACATTTATATAACTACAAACATTCTCTTATCACACAAATTTAAATTTAATCCTACAAAAAGTTGCATAACTTTGTATTTCTTAATGAAATTTAAATTTTATTACATTATGATTTGCATACATAACACTCCAAATTTATACATATAAATTTTACTATTTGCTTACATAATACACAAAACTTCAAATAAAAAAAAAATAACATCATCCTCACCATCTTTATTATAATTATGCCATTGCCCCCTAATATCATCACCTTTCACCACACAATGCACCATTGGTTCTATGAATCTCCATCTTCAACCTCGATTCATTGAGATTCTGTTGTGACCCTTCCTAAGGGCAAATTATTGCATCCAATCACCGGACGCGGAGATAGGTCTGGATATTAATAAAATATTATTTTAAATTAAGCGCGTCAAAAGCGCAGGTAAAGTGCACCTAAAGCGCACCCAAAGCGCAGTCAAAAGCGCAGGTGACGTGGCATATTTTTATTGGATCTCCGAACCTATTCTGCACGTCCGGTAACCAGATGCAATAATTTGCCCTTCCCAAGAGATCCCATCACAACTTCCTCATTCCACATGGCTTCCTTGCCCCATTGCGAACCTTCCCCATTAATGTTTTCTCACCCCAATGTGCCATGATCTCATCACAACTTTCTCATCCTATCATGGTAATTCCTAGCCTAATGATATAAGGTTGCCCTTTTTCATTGTTATAGATAATAAATTTAAGTGTTAAATATATTAAAAATTGAGAGTCTATTTGGGACAATTATAGTACTTTATAAAGTTAATTTTGAAGTTATTATAGGGAGAGAAACTAAGTTATTCTTATTGTGAAAAATAGTTTTCTATCATAATTTTTTTTGAAAAGAGTGATAATATAGCAAAAAAAATCATAGTCACACATAATTATATTAATATCTAAAAAATAAAAGAGTAAAAAAAAAAAATCTCAAACAAGAGAAATTATTTTGTGCGGTGTTCGAACGCATCCGGTTGTCAATTCGAACGTTCCACATCACCTAAAGTATTGTGCATTTGATAACATTATACTTCCAAATTAACATCCAAACGTGTTCGAACACCGCATATAATAATTTTTTCTTCAAACAGCAAACAGTCCCTGGATTGTAATTATTAAATATGTAAATCTCCTTATTATTATTTATACTACATTATTGATATAAATTAATGTACAATTTAGCCCTTCTCACTTCAGCCTCCCACTCTCACATAACAGTGTTTCCTGGTGATCCGACAGCGGCCGTCCGACTTCTAACTTTGGTCCGTCCCGAGCACAGCAGTCGGCACTGAAGGCTGGAAAAATTTGAGATCGAGAAAACGCCGGCGATCACCAAAGAGTGAGATGAAGGAAAGAGGCAAAGCGGGGCAGCGTTCCGTGGACGAGAGGTATACCCAGTGGAAATCCCTCGTTCCCGTGCTCTATGACTGGCTCGCCAATCACAACCTCGTGTGGCCCTCGCTCTCGTGCCGGTACGCCTCCTTATCTTCTTCCCGCTTTCCTTTCATGGTTACCTGCTGGCTTCACAAGTTACTAGGGTTTTGGCCGAGCGAATTACCATTTAGGGTTTTAGCATTATTTGCTTGGCCCATTGGTTAGAAGTTCCTAGGTGGTTCTGTTTAGACTTTCCGTAGATCTTTTTAATACCGGAGCTAAAAACTACTGGGCTTGTTGATTTACTTTTGAAGGTGAACATAGGGTTTATCTTAGTTTTAGCTTTTTTTTTCTCTCTCTTGCTTTGGGCATGTATATCGTGTGGATGTTTAGACCTGTTAGTTGAAGGGGCTGTTTGTTAGCCATATTTATACCGGATTTACGCGGATTTAACATAAATCCTGCCAAACGGTTTTTTTGGACAAAATAAATCCACTGTAATTTTAAATTTTTCTCCGAACCCGTTCCACTGTAAATCCTAGAGGCAGTTTAGGGGATTAACAAGAATTAGCGAACAAAAGCCTGGAAAGGAGGGGAGGGGGCCCGAGAGAAGAACCTTCGCCAGCAAGCTCCCATTGCGACGTTCTCTCTTCCATTTAATCGATGGCTTCCTCTCTTCCACACTTTGTCATTGACGGTGTCGGCAATATGGGTGTGAGAGGGTTTCAGGGAATAGTTACGCGAGGAGGGGGGAGGAAGATGAGGGTTATGGATGTGGGATCGGAGAAAGATGAGGATTTACGTGGTGGGAGAATGAGAGGGTTAGGGGTGGCAGAAGTAGGAATTAATCAAATTTATCGATGAAATTTGATATTATGTAATCGATTGAATACATTATTAATAAATAATTAATTAGAATATTATCTTATATTAATTATGATTTAATTAAAATTTCAAAAAATCATTAATTAATGTTGTTAATAATTAGACAAATATGTTAATTAAAAATTAAATTAGGCGAAATAAATTATATTTGTTGATAAAAAATATTAATTAAAAATGGTAAATATGATCACATGCAATGAAATTACCTATTTTGATTTCATTATCAATAATTTTTATTAATATGCTATTTGTGCTCTTAAAAGAAGTGGTAAAATAGTATATCAAGATTTAATCAAATTTGATCTCTCTCAAACATTTTTTCAGGATTTAACTATCTTAGGATTTACTAAATTCAGTCATACAAGATTTATTAAATCCTACTTGTGCTAAATTCTAATTGCAGCCAAACAACCCCAAAGGATTATAAAGTAGGTAAATTTATGAAATGAAAGCTAAGGGCCTTTTTTGTCAATTTATTTAAGCTAACAATGGATAAGCTTAGGCTTCGTTGTGACAACTTTCTTATTGCTTTTTAAAGCAACTTTCTAGCACAAAAAATTTTAGTTTAAGATTTTTTTTTTAACTAGAAAGTTGCTTTATAAAGCATTAAGAAAACTGTTAAAAAAGATAGAGGTAGACCTAAAAAGACTTGTTTAGAAAATATTAGAAATGATATTTCTTTATTACATTTAAACGAGAATTTGACTTCTAACATAACACAATGGAGAAAAGGATTCATGTAGCCGACCCCTTGTAGTTGGACAAAGGTTTGATGTTATTGTTGTTGTTGTTGTAGAAAGTTGCTTTAGAAAGTAGTAAGAAAGCTGTCCCAAACGAAGCCTTAGTGAATATAAGCATCAAGATTTTGAAGCTTAAGCTATAAGCTAAGTTAAATTGTTTGGTTAGTTAGACAGATAAGCTAAAATAAAGTTGGTGAAATAAGTTGTGGAGAAGGATAGGTTATCTAAGCTGATGAAATAAGGAAGGCTGAAAAATAGGGTTATGAAGCATAACAAGCTTAAGCCAGTTTGGAAGTATGCTCTGCTTATCTTGTATTATCCCCTAAATGAGGAAAGGCTGGACTTGGCTTAACCTTCTTCAGGAGATGACTCAAATTTGCATTTATAAGGAAAAAAAGGCTTAAACTAGCTTAATTGATAAATAAGGCTGAGTCAAACGGGTGTTAAAACTTTGAGGCTGCTTTTGTTTTTGCATTTGCATCATAAATGAATCTCGGGTGTGAAGTTCTTGCATGTTATATTGTCAATTTATCAATGCAAATAAAACGTTGATCTCTTGGCATTGAAAGGCAATTTTGAATTATGAAAGAGCTGCATTATTAATTGGTTTGCTATAGATAATCTTCTATTCTGTCAGTGCCAGTGCACTTTTGTATGTGAAGCTGGTTGGGGTTCACCAACTAATTTGGCTTCAATTAAGTTATTCAACATGATGTAAATTATTAATACAATGAAAGTTCTTGGTAGTGTTGGTAAAATTAGGAGCATGCATAATTAGTTACCTGATACTTTTTGTCTCAGCCAGTTAGTTTATTTAGTTGTTACTGATTCTTGCTTTCATATACCATCTCCCTTCACTATTCTTTTTCTCCATATTGATTTTAAATGAAAAGCTGGGGTCCTCAAGTGGAGCATGCAACTTACAAGAATCGTCAACGTCTTTACCTATCTGAACAGGCAAGTAACTTTCCCAATGCTACAGTTGTTGCAGCTATGTTGTTAACTTTTTAAATTTAATATTGAATGATAATCATATTCTTGCTGATATATCTCCAGGTTGACAATCCTTAAAAAAAAATGTTGAATATAATGGATATGAATCATTGGTGAAAAGAGAATTTCAAAGACTATGACACTACTAGGAAAAACCACACCAGAAAAGTTGCATATCAACCTAGTTTCCTTTGCTTTCTTCTCCTTTTATGATTGGCATGTACATCACATTTTCTTTCTCCTGTAAAATCTTGTGTTTGCTGTTCTTAGGAGCTTTTGTTTAAAACTTTGCACCAGAGTTAATAAAACATGTCTCATACCTTTTCTTTTTAATTCAAATGTGATAACTTTATTGCAGCTTTCTATTTGTTCTTTCATCCGTGGTAATCATTTCAGATTTTAGCATCATTCAGCTGTGCTGCCCCACTAATTCCTGCCCTCCCTGCCACACTAACTCACACACGGACAACCTACTGAGCATATAATTTTTATTACAAATAGCTATTTTACTACTTCATAGTTGCAGAAATATTTCTTAGATCCTAAATATGTTCTTCTCAGGGATTGATAAAGTTCACAGGTAGCAACTTCAAAGTTGTCACTCCCATACTTTTTTTCATTAGTATTGCAAATTATTTACAAATCATAATGAATATATTTTAAATAATAAACTAGCGACATTTTCCTATAGTGTCTGTATTGAGGATTAAATAAGGAGCTTTATATCAAATTTTATTTTTTAAATTTTGCATTTTTTTTTCTTTTCTTTCTTTGATGTTTCTTATAGATGTTTTATTATAACCCTCCGTTTGTCCTTAAAGTAATTTGTTTGTTTTGTCTACCTGTTATTAATAGTTAGATGAAGGCTCACGATTGTGATGAGCTTTTTCATGGGAATGCTACGCCATTGTTGCTATTTAGCCATTCATCAATCAACTAATTCTTTTGCATATTTTTCAGACTGATGGCAGCGTTCCAAATACTCTTGTGATTGCCAATTGTGATGTTGTAAAACCAAGAGTTGCAGCTGCAGAACATATTTCACAGGCTAGGACTTCAAAACTGTTGTTTGCATCAGTTCTTAAAGTTTATTCATTAGCCCATAATTTTGCTTGAGAGGATTGTTTGAAGTTATCTCACTCAGTTCTGTTTGCTCTTTGCAGTTCAATGAAGAAGCACGCTCACCCTTTGTGAAAAAGTTTAAAACTATCATTCATCCTGGGGAGGTATGAAGTTATTTTCATGCTGTAGATTTTTATACCATCAGGAGTTTATTTATCTTTTCCTGGATTAATTACCTTTTGAAAATCAGTTTTGTTTCTTATTTTAAAAAAATCTTCTTTGATTATTTTAAAAAAATAAGACAAGACATGTTGGCACATAACTTGCTATTCCAAATATTTTTGATGAAAAGCAAATACAATCAGAAAATTCTTTTTATTAATTAACTTATATTGAATTTAAATTTGATTATGTTTTCATTTCTGGATTAGCTGCATTTGTTTCAGATTATTATCCTCACTTATTTGATGTTAAAACTTCTTCCTTGCTTGCAATTGTTCTTCAAATATTCCATAACTTCAAGCGGTTGCCTAAACTTTCTCACATTACGCAGATGACAAAGTGGATCAACAGTTAAACAAAAAAAGCAACTCTTCTATTGTCTTTTTATATGATGCAGCATCATTTCAATTACCTTTACTATGGCCATTGGACAGTTTATGTAGCAGACAAAAGTTCTTTACAAGAAGGGAAGTGTTCTTATAAATACGGGTGCCATCTGACAAGTTTCTTGGCAAAAATGTCCAATTAGCTGCTTGGTTATTGAGCCAAATATGAGTAAGGGTTCTGTTGTTTGTAGAAGGAAGGGGCATCATATGGAGAAGACTGCAAACAACCACGACGATTCATATTAGCCATCAAGTTTACCCAAGTGTTTACCACATAAACTTTAGTTTTGCCTTTCTCCCCTTTTAAAATTTTTAAAGTAACACAAGAAAAATGCTCAACTACTCAGGGCCACCTTTTATGATTTTTAAAGTAATGCAAAAGATGTAAACTATATAGGACTTCATTTTAAAAACGGATCTTTTTGTCATCTTTTCTGTTCCTGCTTCTTTAATGTAGGGCATATGGCATAGTGAACAAATGCCTCTGATTTGGTGTTGTAAAGTTTGATGTCTATTCCTCTTTTTATTGACTTCAGGTATCAATAACTTGTTATTATGTTCCCTTTCTTGTTTGGCTAAGAGGCAATATGATATTGATTGCTTAGTCATCCTTGAAAAATAAAGATTCTTAGTAGTTGTGAAATCAATTTTTTCTTGAAAAAACATCATTTTGACAGCTCCCAGTTTTCCCATGCTTTGCCTAAATCTAATTGCATTTTACAACTGAATTTTTGCAGGTCAACAGAATTAGGGAGCTCCCTCAAAATAGTAAGATCGTGGGGACTCATACCGACAGTCCTGATGTATAGTGCTTCCCTTTAATGTTGATTCTCCTCATGTTAAAATCAATTTTCCCTTCTTAACAAGGTATGTATTGAAGAATACTGGATTGATACCTGAAATGCAGGTGCTTATTTGGGATGTTGAGGCTCAGCCTAATCGGCATGCTGTGCTTGGTGCTGCACCATCACGCCCGGATTTGGTCTGTCACTGCTAGTTAATTCAATTGCAACCTATACATTTTCATTGCTCTCTCAAAAAATGCATGCTCATTTTGTTTATTCTCAGCTCCTGTTTTAAAAATGTTGCATCGAACAGTTTGTACATATCAGTTTTTACTCCTTAGCAAACAGCTTCATTTGTATTGCAGGTGCTGACAGGGCATCAAGAAAATGCAGAGTTTGCTCTTTCTATGTGCCCCATTGAGCCTCTTGTTCTTTCAGGAGGTTAGACGATATTGAACTTTATTTTGTTGATGGGACTTAGTTCAAGAATATCCCGTGCTTTATTTTAGGCATATAATGACTCCAATTTAATGTTATCGCTAAGTAGATGTGGTTCATGTGGTATTTTATAGTCGTTGTATTGCCAGTTTGGAATTTTCTTGCCTGCTTTATGTATCTTACTGGTTTAGACCTATGTTGCACCGATACACCTATTTATGAAGGCGTGCTGTATCGGATACACCGATACACGGATATGCCTCTAATACGGCACCGATACGTGTCGGATACGGCTTTGCCGTATTTAATTAAAATACTATTTAATTTCAAAAGGACACGCGTATCCGATATGCGTGTCCGTTGAAAAGCAAAAAAATCCGAACAAAGACCCGTCGTATTTACTTCTGCAGTTGCGAGCGAGGTGCATCTGCCATGGAGTGAAGTTGCACGTATTGACTGTGTTTGTTTAAATGAGTTTGTTGTTTGATTACAAGAATTCAATTTATTTAGCAGCTTTTCATGTTTTGGTATTTCATAGGCAAGGACATGTCAGTCGTATTGTGGAGTATACAAGATCATATCTCTACCCTAGGAGTGGCTTCGGATGCTAAGTCTCTAGAAGCATCTTCTGGGAGTTCTGGTGGTAAGCAGGCTGCAAAAGCTGGTAACAACAAGTCCTCAGACGGTCCCACTGTTTCCCCACGAGGAGTGTACCAAGGACATGAAGATACTGTTGAAGATGTGCAGTTCTGTCCCACTAGGTAATCTAGAGACAAAACATTGCAATCAACTGTTTCATTATTACCCTTTTTATCCTTTGTACCAACTGCAAGCAGCTATATTAGGCTTATAATTCTTTGTTTCTGTCTTGGTGTCATTGTTCAACCATCATTTATTAGATCTAGTACCAAGTTTGTTTTATACTTTCTCATTAGCCTGTTTTTAAAGATGTCTTTATTTTGTATTTTTACCTAATGATTGATTTGTTCTTATATTATATTATTTGTTTTGTTGTTGAAGTGCTGAGGAATTTTGTAGCGTCGGTGATGATTCTTGTCTCATTTTGTGGGATGCTCGTGCCGGTACCAATCCTGTCGTAAAGGTGAACCACTGTTCTTCCTTCAAATTGGTTTTTGTCCCCTGTTGTTTACATGATAAAATTGAGGTCTTGTTTTCTATGGATGAAACCAAGGTTTTTAAACTTGGGTTTAATTTCTTTTGGCCTTGTTGCGGAAGTTTTAGTGATTTTTATATTTCTTGGTGTGATGTTTGATTACTTTTTTTTTTCTCAAAATACTCAAAAGGATAAACTGTTCTCTTAAAAATATATTTTTAAACAGCTATGAAATTAGAGAAGTTTCTACTATTTTGGCAAATAAAAAATATATTCCTGTGCGACCATGTGTGGTTCATATGCTCAGTTCTGGGTTTGTAATCAATGTATTTTTAGTTTTGGTTGTATTTTACTGCATTTTATGCATATTAATACATTTCATTAAAAACAAATTCGATGATTGAAAAATGAAATATTCAATATTTTAGTTGATGTTCTAATTTCTGAATATGTAGCATATACTTTGTACGAATAATTGTTTGTGCATATTTTCATACTTTAAGTTGTTCCATGCTCTATCATCATGTAAATAACGCAAATGAATACTTGTAATATTATAATTTAAGGGAGGGTTCTAAATATCTTTATACAAAGTTCGTTCATCTTATTGCAATTCATTTTAAATAAAATATTTTTCTTGTAAATCATGAGACTTTAAGGTTGGCTGGGTGGTTTCGTTGTAAGCTCTCAGCCCTAGAAGGCTTGTGGTCAGTTCCCATGTGATGCAACAAGGGATTTTTATGTTTTTACCATACACACGTTTTATTAATGAGTGAATTTGACCCAAGGTGTTGAAATTTCGAGTTCAAAGCATGAGAGTTAGAACGATTGAAACCAATTTGAAATGGATGATTTAGATTGGTTTAATTGATTTTTAAAACGTCTAATGAATTTTTTTTTGTCTATATATTGTCTAGATGTTGGTGTAGCGCGTGTTTCTTTGTTTCAGTTTTACTTCAGCTTGACCATCATAGAGATATTCAAGCCACACTGACCCTAGCCAATTTGTCTTCATGTAGTGCTGAACTTGGTTGACCCAATTATTCTATTTTGATATTATATTTGGTTGGACTGTGTGAATTCGTGATAAAGAAATTGAACTGGAGGTTTAGTTGGGCCGTGTGACTTTGTAATAAGCAAATAGACCAGCAAGGAATATTAGGTCTGGTATTATTGGATTTTACTAATGCATAGTTTAAGGATAATATAATCTTTTATACTATCTATTTCATATTCATCTTTATCATCATTTATGCTCTCTTATCCATCAAAAAGTTTTGTAGCTGTTGACATGCAAACAGTCGGTTAGGTTCAGCTAGGCTTGCTTACACTGTTATTAATAGTTAATTAGTTATAGGAGCCTTGGTTGTTTGGATCCTTGTTTATCAGCTATGTAATATGCACAACTAAATAGTAATGTCCTTATAGTCAACGCAATATATTATTGTAGAATATGTTAATCTCAATGTGAAGAACAAGGACTATTGGCAACTACAAGCTTCATTCAACTGCCATTTGAGAAACACAGTATATGTTAATGAAAGCCACATCTGATCAGAAATTAATAAGATATAGGATTGAGTTTGACGGGTAATTTTGCCCTGAGCTCATACATACATACACTCGTTGACCTGCAAACAGTCGACCAATCCCCATACACCGACCCACAATCACACGACACCACGATCTCACGACACTAAGGTAACTGTCGCCTCAATCTCATAAAAAGGAGAATAGAAATAGAAAATTGTACTTAAGCTCACTTGGCAATTAGAACTCCTTGGCTCTCAAGCCCTCAATTGAACTACCTTCAAGTTCCCTCACCTGCATGCAAAGTCGAAGCTAACTGCGATCCCTGCTCGTTCTCCCTTAGTCTCGTGCAAACAACCCACTCACCAAACCTCCTCCGGCGTATGTCCTCGACACAACACCGTGCCTCACAAGCAAACCCGACCTGTGCTGTAGCCGACCAAACCAAACTCCCTCACGACACGAGGCTTCCACCTCACCTCATGTGAGCACGAACGGACCTGCAACCTAGTCCGCCTCCACCATCCATTTGATCCGCCTATTGTGCGTGCATAAGAAAGCCGGCCAAGCCTCTTGTTCCCGATCCGACTCTTCCTACGATTATTCAATTGAAGGAAGTCCCGAGGTTGATTTGGTCAGCCCTCGGCCATCTATCTGATCGAGCCAAGTGGGTTGAAGACTCGAAAACAATTTTTGGGATCAATTCGCTCCCCCGAAGTCTTTGCCGTCGATTTAATCTGGCTGAGGCGATCCAAACAGGCAAGTACCCTCCCCTACCTCCTCTCGCCAGGAGGGGACGTCGAGAGGCTGCCAAAATTTCTTAGATCATTATAATGGACTTGGTGGAATTTTTGGAAGATTGAAAAAAAAAACATTCAGCTGATCAATTTAATTTGGAAATAGTAATTTTAATTAAGATAAATTAAGTGTTCAACCCACTGATTAGTTAAATTTAATAAATTAAATAATTAAGCTAATCAACTTAACACAATTTTTTAATTAATTTGATAACCCAATTAATTAAAACTTAATTAAAATCAAAATTTTAACTAATCTCAGAGCTTTAAACTAATTAAATAATTAACCTAAAACTTTAACCAAATTAAAATCTAATCAAAATTAACTAATTAACATTAAAAATGAAAATACCAAATCTTATTGACTGTGTATCTAAAATTTAAATAAATCAACCCATTTGAACTTTAAATCTTAAATTAGAACTTAAATTGAGTTGATCAGTTTTAAGTTACGTCTTTAATAATTAATCTAAGATGAGATCCAATTAAATAACTGGTTAAGAATCAGAATTTTAATTTAAAGTTTAACTGAAACTTTAATTAATTGAACCAAACCAATTGAATTTAATTTTTCAACCAAATTAAAGCAAGTAAGAGAAACTCAAAGGATTAAACAATTAATTTAAATTCATACAGTTAATTGGTTTTAAACTAAATTTAATTAAATAAGCAAAACTTCAATTAATTTAAATTAAACTTTAATCAATTAAATTTAAAACTCAAGTTTAATTAATTAATATTTAGTTAAAAGAAACTTTTAACTAAATTCTAAACCTTTTATTTTAAATTAATTGAACAAGTCAATTTAATTTAAATAATCAGATAATTTTAAAATACATTTAACATATGAAATTTAAAATTAATGAATTGAACATTTAACTTTAATTAGTTAATTAATTAAATCAATTGGTTATTTAAAGCAATTAACTTTAAATAAAATCAAAAGAGCATAAAACCAATGTTTTCGCTAATTTAACCTAGGTACAGGCTACGACTCTTAAACACAAAGCTCTCCAAACAAAATCCTCATACACTCTCAAACTCACAGGAAATCTCCAAGTTACATGTGAGCTCTCAAACCTCTCTGCAGCTGCAAACTACAACCCATATGGCTACAAGTTCCAGCTACTGTAACTGTTGGCCACAAGCACCTGCAAATAAGTAGGCAAAAGTTAGCACATAATAAATAAAATTAATACTGGAAAAAGTAAAGCTACTGCTAAAGCAGAAATGTTACAAGCACTATTACGAGCACAAAACAACAACTGCAGGATAGCAAGTGTTAAAACAATGACTACAGGCTAGTATTGAAATAAAGATAGCAAAACAGGACGTTGACACTGGTATCAAAGTAGTGAAGTGTGTAAAGCTATGTCTTTACAAATCTAAACCATATAGGTTGCTTCTAATGGAAGTAGTGAGTCCTACTAGTGACTATTTCACTAGACAAATCTATTATGTGAAGTGATGGACATTTGAAACACTTCGACAACTTCTAATGAAAGCCGTAAGACTGATCTTAATGAAAATCTCTAAGTAAAATCATGGTTTAAAATTGCGCAATATAAGGCTCGCCTTGAGGCCCTCCTTTGCGCAATTCCAATAAAAAACGCCTCGATGCTTATGCCTCGAGTTTTTTTATGAGGCTTGCGCCTCAACTTGGTTGAGGCCCGCCTCATCTCACTGGCATGAGGCTTACGCCTCACGCTATATATATTAAAACTTACATAAATCTTGAAGTAAATGCCCGACATTAGACTCTATAGGAGAGGAGGAAGGGGAGAGAGCAATTCACCATAATGATGATTCAAATGAAGAACCCCTTAGTGGCGACAGTGATGATGACTTATGAGTTTTTATGTGATATGTCATTGCTATTTATTTTTGGAAATTGGAATTATATGTTAATGAAAAGAATACTAGGATTTGAGAAAGATAGAATTTTGAGTTGAACTATATTTCATGTTGTCTTATTATTGAGATATTTTGATTTCACTTTATATCTTATGCTTTTTTATGTTTTATATTATTCACTCATTAGTATATAAAATTTTTATCATTTTATGTTTACGCAATTATTTGATTTTGAGGCTTATGCCTCAAAACGCCTTGAGGCTTACGCCTCGCCTCACGAATGAAAAACGCCTCAATACCCGAATAAGCAATTTTAAATAAACTCCTAACCCGGGTCACTTCTAAGTGAAGCAGTAAGTCCCATACATTAGAAAAATAACCCTAAAACCCATTCACACCGAATATTGAGCATCTTAGTTTATAGGGCTAAGTTGTAAAACCCGTTATATAGGCCACCTCTAATAGAAGCCGTAAAATTCGTCATTAGGGCTACTTTCAAATGAAAGCCATAATCCCCTACCCAAATCCAATCACATAGGCTACTTTCAAATAAAAGCCGTAAGCACCAACCCAAATTCAAACTATGGGCTAGTCCAAAATGGGGCCGTAAAATGTAATTCAAATTTAAACTATGGGCAACTTTTAAATTTAACCATAAGTCCATACCCAAACTAAATAACGAATACATGTCCACATCAGTTTACTCGAGATATCTGAGAGGAGGCAACCCAAGGCTGCTAATAAGATTTCATGGACATTACGATCGTTGGTCACTGGTGTTGATAGACTGAACCCTACAATATTCTTGGGATGTCGGAACCATGATATCTTGATCGGGTCTACCTTCATCCCCCACAATTAAGGTTTAGAACATTCACATACTATTGCATACATATCTGTACTTCTTGCACATACTAAATATAATTTCATCCTTAATCGAGAGTGCTCTTCTACGTGTTAGGTGTAATTAACTATGAGGGATTGCGCTCATAGGAAGAAGGACCCAAATCTAAATAAACCGTAACACTACTCTTAGGGGAAATATGTTCAATTTAAAATTCAATCTACCTCGGGAAAATAAGGACCTTAAGCTTGTGAGAGCGAGGTTCATGCCTATTTTTCCTGAGCGAACAGTAGCCCTCCATTTCTCTCTCTCTCTCTTTGAAGTCATACTATCAGGAAAAAAGGAAACCGGGCTTTCTATTATCTCTATGCTAGCTCCACCAATTTTCTTCTACCATTATAATGCCTACAATCTACCTCCTAAGCTGCCACCATTGCCTTCACGGTACACCACAATTGCCATGAAGACTAGCACCTTATCCCCTATTTACTTTCTTGTCCAACTTCATCATAGTAGTTTCCAATTACTTGTGCTATTTGTTCAATAGAGCTTATGAATTAAGTCTTTGTTTGGTGGCAATGGGGGTGTTCCTCGTTGCAGCACAACTTGGGAAACTGCATTTTTGGGGGGATTGGGCTTGTGAAATGGCGAGGCATAGTGGCAGCGGCACTGTTGCGCTGTGTGCAGGGAGGCCCGTCATGCCAATTTTCTTTTGTTTTATTTATTCTCAAACCTAATTTACCAATCCATGTTCCCAATTTTAAACCTATATGTCTTGAATTTCTTTTATTTAATTTTTGTTCTTGTTTATGGTGTAAAATCCTGATTCATGATCTATCTTCTGGATTAAGTTTTATGCTATATATTTTGAAATCTGGAAGGAATTCTAAAATTCATAATTTGGGTTATTAACTTTATTGTAGATGCATAACATGGACATTTAAGTGGATTATAGCTCCATGCTTTGGATTTTTGTACTGGATTACAGAATCCATATTCAGTTTTTTGGACAAAATTAGACTGCCTATTTGAGATTCTGAGCTGAATTTCAGTACCCAGAAACAAAATCTGCATCAAGCATCCATATTCTTAATTTTATAATTTGCTGCAAATGAAGATCTGATTTTCTTAAACTGCCGATTATACTTAAAGTGATTATCTTAAGATTACTTGGCAAAGGTTATATTTGGTTATTTTTTATTCATTTTTGTTTTACAAGTTTATTTGACACTTGGTGCTTCTGCGTCAAGCTTTCTAGTCTTTTGTTGTATTCTTGAGTTTCATCTATTATTCTATTCTGCTATCAGGTTGAGAAAGCTCATAATTCTGATCTTCACTGTGTAGACTGGAATCCCCATGATGTTAATTTTATTTTGACTGGGTATGTAATTTTTGCTTGCTTACATTGAATGCTGACCTAGGTCAGATGAAGTTTTTTAGATTAGGCCATACTTTTATCCAATTTCATTAAACAAAACTATCATTATATGTACAATTTATCTATTCTTTATCAGATTTAATAGTTTGTTGTGTTGCATTTGCTTATTAGATCTGCTGATAATTCTGTTCGTATGTTTGATCGGCGGAATCTTTCTTCTGGGGGCATTGGTTCTCCCGTTTATAAATTTGAAGGCCACTCTGCTGCTGTTCTTTGTGTGCAGGCATGGATTTTTTTCCTAGCTCTTTATCATCATTGGCTTGTTTTTTTCCAGCCAGCTACCTTTTCTTTTTGCTCCTTATGTCTTGTTAAGATATTCATCATTATTTGTGCTTATGCCTTGTTTACTATTGTTGCTTCAGTGGTCTCCAGACAAAGCATCAGTTTTTGGGAGCGCTGCTGAGGATGGCTTTTTGAATGTTTGGGATCATGAGAAGGTACTCAAAAGTCTTGCTGCAGCCAGATACTTGTAGTTTGGATAAGTGCAGATCTATTGATACCTATTTACTATAATTAAGAATTAGTTCACTTGATCACATTATTATCTTCTGGCTGCAACCGTGAGTACACTGGCCCAAATATTAATTTTCAGATATGCTGAGAGAGACGTCCTTTATCTTCTTCAGTTATTTTAATGTTATGCTCAGTTACTGTCTACCATAGCAGTATGCATTCACATCTCTTTCTCTCTCTATGCTTGTCTGGGTGCTCATGGATACATGCGTGCATATTTTCTTGCATTTGTTTTGGTGTGTACCAAGATATTTCCCTATTTTATAATCAAATAATGTTGGTTATACTTTCTTGAGAAAGAAAATTTTGGTTGTTTTTTCATTAGCAATAATTTTAAACTGCTTTAAACTTTAATGATTCAAAAATTTGAAAGAATAGGGGAAAGATGTGATGGCAATATGTGCTTGCATGGATAAATGACCTGCACAAATTATTTTAATAGTTTTAGTTCATCTTCTAATTTTCAATTTCAGTCACGGTTAGACATGCCTGTTATGTTGTGACTATGAGAACATAGTGTGATCTCTTTCTTCATAATTGTTCTTAGTCTAGGTAAAGTCTCATTTGATTAGATTTAACTGGTTTGCTCTTTCAGTTCTATGACTATTGGACTTGAGTGGAATTCCCCAAGTCATAGCTTGCGGTTTTTTGAACTTACGCAAATGGATTATGATAGGTCAGTTCCTCTGACCTGGGCCCAAACTGAACTGACCCAAGGGGGTCAGGTGTACCAGAGGCGGTGCAAACCGCCTCTCCTTACCGCCTAAGGGGTCCACCGCCTCTTGCTTGCCAAATTGGGGACTAATGGGAATTTAGTTTCTAAATTAAATGCAAATATGGAAGGTAGGGAATATTTAAATCATTATTTCAATTAGGAGAGGGGGGGGGGGGGGGGGAGGCTTTAAATAGAGATGAGGGGGGTAAGGGAGAGGGCATGCTTAGATTCGAGTTCTCTTGGCGTCTCTTGAAGTGTTTTGGGCTCTAGACCTATCGTCTAGAGATTTGGAGAGAACAATCCTCCTTTCGAATAGAGAATCACTTGTATCTTTGCTTTTGTTCTTTGCTTTGAGTTTTCAATAAAGTTGACTTTGCTTTTCTTGTTCGAGCTTGGTTATTATCGCTGTTTTTGATCTAATTTGAATTATGGTTGCTTGCGAACTCAAGTAGATCCGATAGGATTACTTGCGAACTCAAGTATTTCCTATCAAATTGGTATTAGAGCATCGTCTTGGGACCTACGGTGGCTGAAATTTCTAAATTTCAGCGGTAAGTTCTCATCTGGAGGACGACAACTCTTGCAAGGAAGATGGCTGGAAAGAAGGTAGAAGTTTTGGAAGGAGAAATTAGACAACTCAAGAATGACTTGGAAGGAAGATTATCTGATTTTCAAAATCAGATTTCTATCAATAACGAAAAGATGGAAGGAAAGTTCGCAATCATGGAGGAGATGTTAAAAAATTACTCGAAGTTAAGACCAACCCGGCGGCATCGGAAGCATGGAGGACTAACGACGACCATGGAAGAAGGGGAAACCCTAACCGATTTTCCGAGATCGTGGAGGAAGAAGAAGGCATGCCTCCTCTAGAACCACTTTCTAGAGAGGAGATAAGCACCATATTCAATAGAAGGGTTGAATTTTAGGGAAGGAAAGAAGAATACTACTATCACGATGCGGACTTTGAAAGAGGAAGAAGGGAATCCGAGACAGAAGGCAGGTATGACTGCCGAAGGTAAGATCATAACAACTGGGGAGCACGTCCTACTCACAGCTTTGGCGGTTATGGTGGATGCCGAGGCGATCCCAAGGTAAGGAAACTAAAGATGTCCGTCTTCGAGGAGAGGACGGCCACGGCTGGATTTACAAGGTCGAACGTTACTTCACCGTCAATGGGCTAACCAAGGAAGAAAAGTAGCTGTTGGACTATGTTTGGAAGGAAAGACGTTAGCATGGTACCAATGGAGAGACAGAAGGGAACCCATCCGGACTTGGAGGGAATTCAAATACAGCTTACTCAAACATTTCCAAACCTATAGAGAAGGAGACTTCTACGAGCAATTCTTTGCGCTAACACAAGAGGGAACTATGGCAGACTACTGAGATAGATTCGAGTATTTAGCCAACAGATTAGACCACCTCTCAGAAATTGTACTGGAAGGAAACTGGATGAAAGGACTAAAACCAGATATCCGGGCAGCAGTAAAAGTCTTGGAACCAAGAACCCTGGGAAAAGCCATGGAATTAGCACAACGGGTAGAAGATCAAAAGAAGATGGAGAGAGTAGCGAGGGGAAACAACTTGGGAGGATCTTATAAAATGACAACCACCATCTTACCACCCAAAGGACCAGCACCAGGGAGTTTGAAGGAAGCACCCAAGGAAAAAGCGAGAGGAGGGGGAAGTGGGGGAAATTTCAAAAGGTTGACGGAAAAAAAAATCCAAGTGAAAAGAGTAAAGGGGTTGTGTTTCAGGTTCGACGAGAAGTACATGCCAGGGCATAGGTGCAAGGACCGAACTCTTTAAGTTCTCACCGTCTGTGATGACGAGAAAACTGAAGGGGGAGGTGGAAACGGGCTAGAAACAGAGGAAGAAGAAATGCATTTAGATGTTGCAGAAGTCCCTAAACTCAGTAGTGGGGTTTACACCAAATCACATTATGAAGGTCAAAGGAGAAATAACGGAAAAAGAGGTGGTAGTATTGATAGATAGTGGGGCCACCCACAATTTCGTATCCACCCAGATTGTCGACATGCTGGGAATGAGGTTAGTAGACACAGGCGGCTACGGGGTAATGTTGGGAACGAGAAAGGTGGAAATGGGAAGAGGAGTTTGTAAGGGTATAGTTTCTAACTATACAAGGACTACATGTAAAGGAGAATTTCCTTCCTTTGGAATTGGGAAGCACCGATGTCATATTAGGGATGAAGTGGCTACAAACCTTGGGGAAAACGAAGGTCAATTGGGTAGCTCTACAGATGGAAGTAGTGGTGGAGGGACAAAGGACGGTAATCCAGGGCGAAGCCGGGCTATCACGATCTGGAGTGTCTCTCAAATCCATGCTAAGAAGCATCCAAGAGGCAGGGGGAGGATATTGGGTAGAGCTGCAACGTTTGGAAGGGATCATTGTGCGGGAAGAAGGAGAAATCCCTCTCATAATACAACCCCTTATACAACAATTCAAAGAAAATTTTCAACCACCTCAAGGCCTCCCTCCCACCAGAGATCAAGAGCATGCAATTGTTCTAAAGGAAGGAGTATCACCAGTCAGTCAGTGTCCGGCCCTATCGGTAGCCCCACGTTCAGAAAGATGAAACTGAGAAGCTCATCAACGAGATGTTGGAAACAGGCATCATAAGGCCTAGTGTAAGTCCTTTTTCTAGTCCTGTTTTGTTAGTCAAGAAAAAAGATGGGAGATGGAGGTTCTGTGTAGTTTATAGGGCATTAAACAAAGAGACGATACCCAATAAGTTCCCCATCCCAGTAATCGATGAATTACTAGATGAGCTACATGGAGCCAAGGTGTTTTCCAAAATGCATTTAAAATCAGGCTACCATCAAATTCGAATGGAGGAAGATATTAAGAAGACAGCTTTTTGAATACACGAAGGGCATTACGAAATCTTAGTAATGCCATTTGGGCTTACGGATGCCCCTGCAACCTTCCAGTCGTTAATGAATCGAATATTCAAGCCACATCTCCAAAAATTTGTCCTAGTCTACTTTGACGACTTACTGGTGTACAACCAAAATACGGAGGAGCATTCCGAGCACTTAAAGGTAGTCTTTGAAATATTACAGGAACATCAGCTCAAGGCAAACCTCAAGAAATGCAGCTTCTCGCAGCCAAAGGTGGAGTATCTGGGACACGTGGTCTCTCAAGAGGGAGTAGATGCTGATTCTACCAAAATTGAAGCTATGCAAAAATGGCCTATATTAAAGAACTTAAGAGAACTTAGGGGGTTTCTAGGACTCACAGGCTACTACCGGAGGTTTTTCAGGGGATACAATACCATAGCAAGGCTCCTAACCGAGCAACTAAAGAAGGACAGCTTCTTGTGGGGAGAAGAGGCAACAGAGGCCTTTGAGAAACTAAAAGAACCAATGACGACGGTACCGGTATTAGCTCTTCCTGATTTTAGCTAGATTTTTGTAGTTGAGACCGATGCTTCCGGGTATGGTTTGGGAGCGGTCCTCATGCAAAGCCACAGGCCTTTAGCATATTTCAGCCAAACCTTGTCAACCAAAGCATGATTAAAGTCAGTATATGAAAGAGAGTTAATGACAATTATCCTGGCCATCCAGAAATGACAACCTTACCTCTTAAGAAGGCACTTCATCGTAAGAACATATCAAAAGAGTTTAAAATATTTACTCGAACAAAGAATGGTGACCGAGGAACATCAAAGGTGGTTATCCAAACTCCTTGGCTATGACTTCGAGATCCAATACAAGCCAGTTTTGGAAAATAAAGCCGCAGACGCTCTATCAAGATGTGTAGGGGAATTACAAGGGATAGCAGTCTCAATACCACTAATAATGGATTGGGAGGCAATCAAGGAAGAGAGTTTTAAGGATGAAAGATTAAGGCAGATCCGAGAAGATTTAGTTCGAGATCCAGGCAACCACACCGGATACTCATTCGAGGAAGGGAGACTGTTACATCAAGGGAAATTTGTACTGCCAAAGTCTTATGTCCACATTCCAAATCTACTATAAGAAGTCCACAGGAGTACAGTTGGAGGCCACTCAGGAGTATAGAAAACATACCGAAGGTTAGCCACCGAATTATATTGGAAAGGGATGCACAAAGACGTGGAGGACATGGTCTCCAAATGTGAGATATGCCAGCGAATCAAGTAACTGGCAATGGCTCCAGGAGGTCTGCTACAACCCTTGGCACTTCTAAACAAGGTATGGGAGGAGGTGTATATGGACTTTATAGATGGTCTACCTCGATCAGAAGGGTTCACAGTAATCATGGTAGTGGTAGACAGACTCAGCAAATACGCACACTTCATTCCTCTTCGGCACCCCTACACTGTTACGACAGTGTCAGCCACTTTCATCAGGGAGATAATCAGATTACATGGGATACCAGAGGCCATAGTATCAGATCGAGACAAAGTATTCCTCAGCCATTTCTGGAGAGAACTATTCAGGCTAAAGGGAACACTTCTCAAATGGAGCACTGCCTACCACCCATAGACAGATGGCCAGATTGAAGTAGTTAACAGAAGCTTGGAGACCTATTTGAGATGTTTCGTATCGAAAAAACCTAAACTATGGGTTAAGTGGCTATCATGGGCAGAATATTGGTACAATACGTCTTATCACTCTGCTTCTCAGATGACACCTTTCAAGGTATTATACGGAAGGGATCCTCCCCGCTTGGTATCTAGTGGAAGTAGCAGCACTCCCGTCTCTTCTGTAGAGGAGTACTTGAAGGAAAGAGATAAAGTGTTAGCAAAATTAAAAGAACACCTTCTAAGGGCCCAACAGATTATGAAATAATAAGCAGATGGGCATAGGAAGGACATCCAGTTTGAGATCGGGGAGAAGGTTTTTCTTAAGCTTCGACCTTACCGACAGGAGACAGTGGCCAATAGAAAAAAGGAGAAGCTTGCTCCAAGATACTTCGGGTCCTATGAAATCTTGGAGAAAATTGGGGCAGTAGCATATCAGCTAAAGTTACCACCCACGGCTACTATACACCCAGTTTTTCATGTATCACAATTAAAAAGAGCCATTGGAGATTTTTTAAGCGGATCTGAATTACTCGTCACCTTAACTGAAGATCTAGAAGTAAGTTTGGAACCCCATGAATTACAAGGGGTGCGCCAAGGAGATGGAGGATTCAAAGAGGTGTTAATCAAATGGAAAGAGCTTCTAGATTATGAAGCAACCTGGGAACCTTATGAGCAAATCAAGCAACAATTTCCTTCCTTCCACCTTGAGGACAAGGTGGTTCTTTGGGAAAGCGGTATTGATAGGTCAGTTCCTCAGACCTGGGCCCAAATTGAACCGACCCAAGGGGGTTGGGTGTACTAGAGGCGGTGCAAACCGCCTCTCCTTAACGCCTTTTGCCAAATTGAGAACCAATGAGAATTTAGTTTCTGAATTAAATGCAAATATGGAAGGTAGGGAATATTTAAATCATTATTTTTATTAGGAAAAGGAGAGGGGGCCGGTGGAGAGGCTTTAAATAGAGATGAGGGGGGTAAGGGGGAGGGCATGCTTAGATTGGAGTTCTCTTGGTGTCTCTTGAAGTTTTTTGGGCTCTAGACCTAGCGTCTAGAGATTTGGAGAGAACGATCCTCCTCTCGAATAGAGGATCACTTGTATCTTTGCTTTTGTTCTTTGCTTTGAGTTTTCAATAAAGTTGACTTTGCTTTTCTTGTTCGAGCTTGGTTATTATCGCCGTTTTTGATCTAATTTGAATTAGGGTTGCTTGCGAACTCAAGTAGATCCAAGAGGATTACTTGCGAACTCAAGTATTTCCTATAAGATTAATCATCTTTTGTGTTACGTATCTGATGCGAAGATGATATCTGCGTTTCCCTAATTACTATTGGAAATTCTGTGGAATGGATTTTCTGGCACTTGTTACTATGACTTGCTGTTTGTTGCTTTGCTTCTATTTAGCAATTGTGATGCTTTGTTGGATGCTGCTACTTTAAGGAGCGTGACTTTGACCTATCGTCTGTACTTGTTGCAGTGTGACTTAGTACTGGTTATGTTGGTGGCTTCTACTTAAATATTACTCGGTATCCAAATTTTATACTTTAAATTAAACCAGAAAGAAGCAACCAATTTGAGATTCGTTACTTACAATTTTTTTCTTTTTTTAGATTAGATGCTTATAAATCCCAACAAATGAGGCATGTAAAAAACAATTTTTGACCAATAAAATTTATGCTTTTCACTTTCAATCTTATGAGAGTTTTTTGGATGTGGGAATCATTTGAGTGCGATGAAAGGGCCATAAACAACTTTTAGATGAAGATATCTCCTTGTATTGGTGTGAGGCTTGTATTTTTTTGACTTTGATGATTTTTTTTTTCCATAATATTTTTTCTTTTTAATTGTTTTGTTATTGTTTTTGCAAAGGAAATTTTTTTTAGTTGGGATTTCAATTGTAGCAAAAAGAAAGAAAAAAGGCTCATTCATTTTTGTAGATTGAACTTCTTTGAATTGATCTATGTTGCATCAATGCTTAAAATTATGCTATTGGGTATTAAGGCTTTCCCGTCCTTGGGGTGACGTGTAAACCTCAAGGCATTTGGAGGCGTAAGCCTCAAAATTAAAAATTTGTGTAAAGTAAAAATGAAGATTAAACGTGATTTTTTTTGTATAATAACTAAAAAATATATTAAAGGATGATATTAACTTTCTATTTAATTATAAAATAATAATGTTATAAATATGAAGAAAAAATTGCACAATACATAAATTAGCAAGTGATAAATTGCATGAAATATAATTTAAATCCAAACATCACAATAGCAAAATAACATAAAATATATTATGTAATAAGAGAAGGAGAAGGTGGTTGCAGTGACAGTCGTCACTAGGTGATCGTCAATGATTGCAGTGATCGGGCGGGTTAGCGATAGGGAACTCATGGCTAGACATCGAGGATGACTACGACCTGGGTGTGATCAGTAAGAGTGAAGGTGCAGGTGTTTAGATTAGGTTAAAAACTAGTTATTGTTATAAATTTATAATTTTAAAAAGGCATAAATGAGGAGTACACCTCACGTCTCAGCCAGATTGAGGCATACGCCTCATAGCACAAGCTTGAGGCGTGCGCCTCAATGCGTTTTGCAACACAATTAAGCTGAGATTCGCCTCACATTACGCAATTTTAATCAAGGTGTTGCATCATTGTTTGGTTTTAATTTATGTATCTTTGAGTTCGCGCTTTAAAGAAAGTGATTTTTTTTGTGCAATCATTAGTTTTTTGATATATGAATTCTTATTTCTTTTGCATGATTTATTATATATAATTTTGTTTAAATAGTAGCCTTTGATCCTCAACTTCTTTGTCCTTTTGTATGATCTATATATTCATTGTATGAAGGATCGGCTTTAAGCCCATACCTTTTTGCTTTAGTCGTGGATGTTCTTGCTAGACATTTGCAAGAGGATGTACCATGGTGTATGCTTTATGTTGATGATATTCTTCTTGTTGATAAGCCTAGAGAGAGAGTTGATGGTAAACTTGAATTATGGAGGATAACCTTAGAATCTAAAGGTTTTTCATTTGAGTAGATCTAAACCTGAAAACATGGAGTGTAATTTTAACAGTAATATATCTAGTGGGGGGATTGTGAATTTGGGCAATCAAGCCATTAATAAGAGTACACATTTTAGATATCTCAGGTCTGTTGTCTAGAGTGATGGTGAAATAGATTGGGATAGTATTAGTAGAATTCAGACTTGATGGTTGAAGTGGAGGAATGCATTGGGCATGTTGTGTTATAGAAAAGTACCCCTAAAACTTAAGAGAAAATTCTATAAAGATAGTGGTGAGACCTGTAGTGCTTTATGGCAAAGAATGTTGGCCATTAAAAGAGAAGCATAAAATTAAGTATCACAGAGATGAGGATGCTCATGTGGATGAGTGGCTTTACCCTTAGAGATAGAATGAGAAACGTGCTTATATGTGAAAAGGTTAGAGTAGCTTTAGTAGCAGATAAGATTAGAGAGCTGTTTTAGATGTTTTTGTTCCGATGACTCGGTTAGGAGAGTAGATGTATTAGATTGCCTATGTTAAGAAAGGTAGAGGTAGACTTAACAAGATTTAGTTAGAAAATATTATAAATTACATTTTTTAATTAGATTTAAATGAAAACTTGACTCTTGATAGGACACAATGGAGAAAAAAGTATTCATGTAACCGATTACATGTAGTGGGATAAAGATTTGATATGGTTGTTGTTGTAGAAACATTAGATCCTTAATCATCCTGCATCAAGATATGCGAGGACAAATGCTTGCATTCTTTTAAAAGGATCGTAGTCTATCATCCTATCCTCTCTCTATCTCTCTCTCTCTCTATATATATATATATATATATATATATATATATATATAAGAGAGAGAGAGAGAGAGAGAGAGAGAGAGAGAGAGAGAACTAAAATGATCCCCAAGTCTTTAAAAATGAATCAAAAATAGTCCATTAATATATTGATTCCTCTTTAATGAGTTGAGGAAGTAAAATGGTCATTTCCTATAGTTGCGGACTATTTTGTCTTTCATAAAGAATCAAGGGATCCTTTTGGTCTTTCTCTCTATGTTATATATATATATATAATAATAATAATAATAATATATATATATATATATATATATATATATATATATATATATATATATAGAGAGAGAGAGAGAGAGAGAGAGAGAGAGAACTAAAATGATCCCCAAGTCTTTAAAAATGAATCAAAATAGTCCCATTAATATATTGATTCCTCTTTAATGAGTTGAGGAAGTAAAATGGTCATTTCCTATAGTTGCGGACTATTTTTGTCTTTCATAAAGAATCAAGGGATCCTTTTGGTCTTTCTCTCTATGTTATATATATTATATATATATATATTATATATATATATATATATATATATATATATATATTATATATATAATAATAATAATAATAATAATAATAATAATAATATGATGGGAAAAAGATATTATTTCTTTAATGCATAGTTTTTTGTTTAGCTAACTCTTTTTTTTTTGTGGTTGTAGTTTTTAAGAATTTTCTTTGTTGTCAAAGAAACCTTGGCAAGATTCTTGAGGAGTATTTGTTTTTCTGCTTGAACTGTAGTTTTCATGATGTGGTTTCATTTTGAGTTAACAGCCTAACTTTCTATTTTAGGTTGGTAAAAAGAGAGAGAGGAGCGGTACAAGGACTACTAACTCCCCCCCTGGTTTGTTCTTTCAACATGCGGGGCATAGGTGAGTGGCATCTGCTACATGTTGTTGAGCTTGTTTTATTTGCATGCAAAATGTATTCTCAAATAGTTCTTTCATCTATGTTTTTCTAAAAAAATGAACTATTCTGCAGGATATCGGATGTATTCCTTTCATGAGTTGGGCTGTGTAATGATGTATTTATTTTGTTATGATTGCAACCTTTTCGAAGATTTGAGCTCTTCAAGAATTATGTATGCATGTTATTCATTTTTGAAACTATAGCGTTACTATGAGGTAGTGCATGGCTTATATAAGCAATTGTCAACTGATCACATATTATTGTGTGGAATCGGAAGTTGCCAGCATGATGAAGTTGGTGTTGCGGAAAGTGATTATATTAATATTGGTGAACAAAAGATAAAACTCTTGCACAATGAAGCTGGGATATTACTTTAATTTAAGCATAATTTTGTGATGAAAAACTAGTAGCTGTTTATAGAGCTGCATTTACCAAGAAGGTGATAAAAGATCTTGTCATTGCTCTTGATTGTTTTCCTTTTACCACTCCTTATTTAGAGAGCATAAGGTGGATTGATTATAGAATATAAAGCAACGATTTATTGCTAAATTTTGCGTATTAGTTTTTAAAATGCCACTATTCGGTATCTATGTGTCAGATAATATTATTTAATCTCTATCATGTCATATTTCAGTAGAGAAGAAGTGAAAATCTATGATATTGACCAAATGCACGCATGTTCCGTTTGTGAAACTTTAAGCTTGAAGCACAAGCATGCTTCTATTGATGGGGACATCAATGCATGGAAAGTTTATCATAGAAGGGGTCGTAGATCAACGATTATATTATTAGTTGTTATGAGTGTTGTATGTGATTAATTTAGTTTGTGAACTTTTCTTTAATGTTATGTTGTAAGCCCAAGGGCATTTGTGCCTTTTTGTCTTGTCATGTGATGGAGACTATATATATGGCTCTCTACCCCCTTGTAAGGGGATGATGATTATTTTTGAATGAATTCTGATTTCAACCCTCTTCTCTTGTGTGAGAGTGAGTGTGGTGGAGCGGTGAAGCCTTAGGAGAAGGCAAATGAAGTATTCAACATCCCATTAAGGTGAGCTCTTGGTTTTCCCCTTGTATCTCTTCCCCTTTCCCTATCCTTCTTCCTCCTATCCGCCCTAACCGTTGGTCAACTCCTCTTCCCCTCCCTTTCTCGTAAAGCCACCCCTTCCCGTTCCACCGCCCACGGCAAGCCCACCACCACCATCTCCCCATCCAAGTTCCCAATCCAAAATTTCGCAAATATGAAATTTTGACCTTTGGGATTTCAATTGGACCCACACTTGTCTCTTGGAACTCTTCATGTTAATTAGTAGGAAGTTGACCCATTAATTGCCTCTCTTTATTTTCATTTTCAAAATTAGTTGGGAATTGGAAAAGCCACAACCCCTTACCTTTCCCCATGGTTGGCCCACTCTTGAAACTCTTCATATTAATTAATAAGAAGTTGACCCAGTAATTGCCTCTCCTTATTTTCATTTTCAAAATTAGTTGGGAATTGGAAAAGTCATAACCCCTTCCCTTTCCCCATAGTTGGCCCACTATTGGAACTCTTCATGTTAATTAATGGGAAGTTGACCCATGAATTGCAAAGTTCACTTTTCCCCTTCCCAAAACAACTTTTTTCATTTTCCAATCCCGCTCTCTCCCATTCCCCTAAGCCTCATCACTCTAATTAACCTCACATCATTTCTAATCTCCCCCAAATAGCAAAAACTGTGGCCTACCTCCTCCTTCCAGATTTCGGTCAGCATCTCTTCTTCTCCACTGTGAAGCAAAACACAAGAAAGGCACTACGGAGCAACCCTTTGAAGATTAACCAGCCGAGACCAAACCAATATGTATTTGTCTCATTTAATTCTTTTTTATTTCATCATTCATTTATATTAATAGTTAACTTCTTAGGATGCCTATTTTATTTTCGAATGATATATATATATATATATATATATATATATATATATATATATATATACTTGATTTAATTATACAACAACTATATCAATCCTTTATCCCACTACGCGGGGTCAGCTATATGAGTCTTTTTTCTCTATTATATCATATTAAGAGTCGAATTCTCATTTAAATCAAGTAAAAAAAATTCATTTCTAAGACTTTCTGACCAAGTCTTCTTAGGTCTAACTCTACCTTTCTTAATATAGATCAAATCTAATACACCTACCCTCCTAACCGGGTCATTGGAAGGCCGATGTTTTATGTAACAAAACCATCTAAAATGACTCTTTTTACTCTTATTTGCAATTGGAGCTACTCCAACATGTTCACGTACATACTCATTTTGCGTTTTGGCTTTAAGAGTAAATTCATTCATCCATTTGAGCATCCTCATCTCTGCAACACTTCACTTAATTTTATGCTTCTCTTTTAATGGCCAACATTTTCCGCTTTAAAGCATTGTAATTCTCGCTACTGTCTCATAGAATTTTGCCTTAAGGTTGAGGGGTGCTTTTCAATCAAACAACAAGCACGATGCATTCATTCACTTCAACCATCCAACTTGAATTCTACTAATAATATTCCCTTTTATTTCATCATCACTTTGAACAATAGAGCTGAGATATTGAAAACATGTACTCTCTCTAATTGACTTGATCACCAAAAGTTGCAATCCCCCCGTTAAATTTATTACTACAAAAAATACACTGCATGTATTCAATTTTAGACCTACTCAAATGAAAACCTTTAGACTCTAAGTTGACCTCCATAATTCAAGTTTTCCTTCAACTCTCCCTAGCATTGTTAACAAGAAGAATATCATCTGCATAAACCATAAACCAGGGTACATCCTCTTACAAATGACTAGTAAGAGCATCCATGATTAAAGTAAAAAAGATATGGGCTTTAAACTGATCCTTGATGTAATACAATTGATGGGTTTGAATACGAGTAATAGCTTCTAAATACCTATCCTTAATGACTTGAATATAAACATTATTAATTTCTTTCTTTTCTAAAACTCTCATACTTGATTTTACTATAGGATTATAAAATTTACTTTCAAATATTTAGATATTTTCTTATTATAAAGTACTTATGAGATACTTTGCCATCTTACCTAGATAGAGTTGACTTAAGAACTTATGGCCGCATTTATCATTCTTTTGTATTTGTGTGATAGATTCAACATATTATTGCACTTAGCTATTAATTTGATTTTCCAACTGTTAGTGATGAGGACATCGTCAGCGATTTCGACACGTGTACCATCGGAGATGCCGGAGATCGACGGCCATGATCAGGAGTTTTATTTTGAGTCTTTTTTATGTAGTAATTTATTTTATTTTTTAGTTTTACGGTTTTACCCTTATGGGTGGTCATTTTGATATTGTAGCCCCGAGGGCATTTATGTCTTTTAGTTTTGGTTCATTTTGGCCTATTTATAGGAGGCCTCATGCATTGTATGAGATGATGAATTGTTGATAATGAAATTTTATGTTCTTGTTGATCTCTTAGTGAGTTCATGAGAGGAGAAGCCCAAGGAGGGTAACTTGCAATACCCGTCAATCTTTGGAAGAGTCCGAGGTTCGTAGTTCTTGCGATCTCTTTGTAAGTTCGTTAGTTATCTCTATCTTTCTCGTATATTCTTGTTCATCTCCTTTCTCCCCTCTTCATGCAACATTCTTCTTCTCCATCACAATCTTCCGCAAGCAACGACCAATAGTTGAAAGGAGCCAAACCTCTCACTAGCTTCACCATCATTGGAGCCCCTACCGGCCGACCACCCTAGTCCCGCCGGCCGGCCATCTAGCCGCCGGCCTCCAACCGTCCACCCGCCGGCTCATCTTTCCCCCAAGCCAAAGCATTTGAAATTTAAATTTCAAAGAGGCATTAATTGCTTTCTTAAATTAAGTCCAAGAAATTAGGAAAGTTCCTTAAATGAATTTCAATTCAAATTTGAAGTTCAAAAAGCTTTCCCAATATTATTACTTAATTTTGGCAACCCTTCTTTGAAATAAAATCTGAATTTTAATTCAGATTTTCTTTAATGCTTTAAATAATGTGTGGACCCCACTTAATTAATCATAATTCTCCTCTTCCCTCTCTCTATATGGCCGGCCCCCATTCATTGGGTTTTTCTCTCTCCAATCTAGCCATTAATCCTTAATTAATGTCTCCACTAATTTCCCTAGCAGCCGCCCCCCTCCACACTATATTTGGAATTATTTTGAATATCAAAACTTTTAATTCCCTCCCAAAATTCCTCAATCCCGCACACCTGTAGCAGAATTCCAAATTAGCCACATTAACTCGTCTCATCCGGAAATCTGAATTTGGATATTCCCGTGCCCCTTGCTCTAACCGACCTCTTCGCCTTTTTAATTCCCTTTCCCGGGTATCTTCAAAATTGCTGATTTCGTGTTGACTGCAACTCTATTCCAGCAATTGTACATTGTTGTTTGGTACCCAGCACATGCCCAAATTGAGGTCCATAGCTTCCAACGTCAAACAGCAGCAGGTCCAAGCTTTCCTGATTGTTTTATTAGTGCTGTCCAAGATCTTCTCAAGCATTAAAACTACTGACCAGCCGTCTTGGGGAGCTCTCCCACCGCTGACCTGCTGCCCACAAGTCCAGGTTTCTTCATCAAGAGCCATCGACTAATACTACCGTCCATCCGAGTGGCCACGCTTGCACTGTTCATCAACTCCTCCCGCTCCGAATAGCTTTCCCGTGGACAATATTTTAAGCTCCCTCTTCCTCGTGGTGATCACATTAGTGTTGCTAATATCTTTCTTCTGTTAACCGCAAGAGAGCTTGAGTGAGGGAAACTCAAGGTGACTTTTCTAAATATTAACCCGCGGATTATTGTTAAAGTGCATTCGTCATTACTCGCATGTTTGTTATTGTTTTAAATTGTTGTGCCTAATGAGTTTGTAACAATGCCTAAGCAATTTTGCAACTGAGATTTCATTAAATTGTTAATTGTGAGTCGTTAATCTTTATATCGACTTGCTTACTCCGTTGTCTTATTATGTCTCCGTGCAATTCCGATATTGTTTCACATCATCTTGGTATCAGAGCATGGCTAGCATGCTTGACTTGTGCTAGATGCATCCTAGGAGTTCTCTTTAAGTTGTCTTTAGTGGTTTTCATGCATAGCATCATTTAGATAGCCTTATTTTTTGTTTTCCTTTTTGTTGTCCAGAAAAATCTGCACAAAAATTTTCATATTACATGAGCATATCTTGTTGTGTGAGTGCTGCCATCTTCCCCATAGCCTCAATTTTGGTTTGGGCCTCTTAGCCTTTTGTTTGCACTTGCTGTCCACTTAATTCATGTGCATATTAGTAACCTTTTAGGCGAGTTTTAGGTAGTAGTCACTTGCTGTCCGCACTCCATAGTCCACCCAAATAGCTTAGATAACTTTGTCCATCTTTTAGCTTGCTGCCCTTTTATTTCCTGCAACCTTTGGAGCCTTTAGGAGCTTAGTTTTAGAGTGTTTTGGTGCTGCCCTTCTGTCCTTAACCATCCCAAAACTCATCCTAAACACCTAGGCTTCTTCACCAACTGTTTGGTTTGCTGTCCAAATATTTTCTGCACCCTGTAGTGAGTCTAAGTGAGCCTAACTGAGTGTCTAAATGACGTCCCTTACACCCAATCATCTTTGAGTGTCACTTGACGCTTCCCTATGGACCCGATAAGACTCCAAAAGAGTTTAGATGACATCGTTAACCTAGTGGGCAATATGACTAGAATTATGACAGAGAAACCCATTGACTATGCCCACTCTAATTACATGCCCCACTCAGCTTATCCCCCGAGACCTGAGCCTAGGCTTCCACGACCTCACTTAGAGTCACCTTATCGTCTGCCTACCTTTGATGGTTCTTTGGACGTTTACTACTTTAGGGAATGGGTTAGACAAATAGAGGATTATTTTGAATCATGTCATATCCCTGAGTCCCACCAGGTTAGCATCGCTAAATCTCACCTTAAAGGTCGAGCTCTTCAATTTTGGGCAAGATTGGAAGATCATAAAGAGTCTCGCGGTGAGTACACTACTTGGAAAGACATGAGGCGAGATCTTAATTTAAAATACCGACCCTCTACTAGTGACCGTCATCTAGAGCATCACACTACCTCTTTCGTTGGGACAACCTGTGGATCTTACTGTGGTCAAGACCACCCACCCATTAGTAACATCCGGGTTGCTGCCCCACCCTATAGGTCTTCACCTAACCTTGATGGCCGACCCTCTACTGGGTCTTCTGTTAGACCAATCTCTTATGAATCCCCACTTGGATCTACTTCTAGCCATCCCAGTCAACCTTTAGCCTCCCTAGTCCTTGACCATGCAAGTATGATTATAATAAAGGAAAACATTAAGAAGAAGAGGTTCCCTGAACCTGAGACTGAGTGCATCCATTTCGTGGATGCTAGTGATATCACTAATGACAAATAATTCTTTGAGGATGAAACAAAAGTGATTGAATCAGACTCCTAGAATGACTTAAACCCTGAGCTAGGAAAGTTAGAACCTTTAAACATCGACACCTTAACCCACCCCGATCCTAGTCTCCCCGATGATAAATCTTTGGACAAAGTATGCCTGGACGAAAGGAATATGATCTTGTAAGAAGCCAATCTAGCCTTGGACACATTGAATTTAAATTCGGAAGATCCTGATTTAGTCATATTACCTACTGAGTTGACTTTGGAGAATCTTGATGGTAATAGTCTCGAGTCGGAAGTGGTTCAACGACACTACTACCTGATTTAATTCCCGATTTAATTGACCCTAAACCCATTTATCCTGATTCTATTGAGCATAGTACTATGAGTTCGGAAGATACTGATTTGGGTCTGAAAGTTTTTGAGCCGAATTTGAGTAATGAATCTCCTTTTGTTTTATTGGAGTCTAGTTTAAGAGTGACTCATCTAGAGTTACATTTTAACGAGTGTGTCTTTCTTGATTGGACTTATCTCTCCATTCCTCGTACCGACAACAACGTTAGAGAGTCTTAGCCCAAGCTTTAATGTCACCACTCTAACTGTTGTGCCCACTTCTGATAGGAATACCTTACCCCATTTCTTGAGTCTCATACCTGCTGGTGACTCTTTAGACTATCCCCTCATGGTAGTGAGTCAAGACCCATCTTCTTATCATATCCATGACTCCTCCAACATGTCCTCTTTAGTCTTGTCCTCCCCTATTAAGGACCCCCCCTCTCCTAGTTGGATGAATTTGATAGATTGCACTGCTACCCCTAGGAGACTAACCTCGACCCTAGCTGAAACTTTATATGGAAGTGTTTTAGTAGCTAAGGATGTCTTTATTGCTCCCCCTAAACCAATTCCCTTAAATATGGAAACTTTAAGTCCCCTCATTTTAGGTTTAACCCATCGTTATGCTTATCTATGTGTGCTTGTGAGTCTGTGTGTTTGCATGTTCGTTTCCTATCAAGTTTGTCTCTGTTTAAAGCTTTGGTGTAAGCCCCAAGTCTTGTCATTCATCATGCACATCGGGTTTGTCGCATCAGCATTTGCATCTCTCCTTCAGGAATTGCACAATGAGATTAATAAGAAAAATGAGCTAAGAAATGTTAATTATAAGCTTAATGCTGGTCATGAGAAAATATTTAAAGAATTCAAAGTTGGTGATTTTGTGATGGCGCGGATTCGTCCAGAACGGTTTCCGCATGGAGCCGTTAAGTTACATGCTCGAAGCGCAGGACCTTTTAAAATAATTTCAAAAATAAACAGTAATGCCTATGTGCTAGACCTTTCTGAAGGTTTCACCATTAATCCTACGTTTAATATTGAAGATCTTGTAGCCTTCGAGGGACCAGAGTTTAGCCCTACCAATCCACTATATAATGAGCCTTGTGTGAACCTTCCCAGTGAGAACCCCAGCCTACCCCCGCTCCCCAATTTGCCATATTTACCCAATACAGAAAGATTGAAACAATACTTGATCATATCCACTAAAGAAGGTGGGTGCCAAAGGTACATAGTTCATTGGAAAGGGAAATCGGAGACGGACAACATGTGGTTTGATCAGGAGGAGCTGCAGATGAGTGGACCCCAGCTTACTAGAGTTGTACGAGAGCTCTACAGATGATTACTCGACGGGGTCGAGTTTTCTTCCACCTGGGGAAAATGATGAGGACATCGTCAGCGATTTCGACACGTGTACCATCGGAGACGCCGGAGATCGACGGCCACGATCAGGAGTTTTATTTTGAGTCTTTTTATGTAGTAATTTATTTTATTTTTCAGTTTTACGGTTTTACCCTTATGGGTGATCATTTTGATATTGTAGCCCCGAGGGCATTTATGTCTTTTAGTTTTGGTTCATTTTGGCCTATTTATAGGAGGCCTCATGCATTGTATGAGATGATGAATTGTTGATAATGAAATTTTATGTTCTTGTTGATCTCTTAGTGAGTTCATGAGAGGAGAAGCCCGAGGAGGGTAACTTGCAATACCCGTCAATCTTTGGAAGAGTCCGAGGTTCGCGGTTCTTGCGATCTCTTTGTGAGTTCGTTAGTTATCTCTATCTTTCTCGTATATTCTTGTTCATCTCCTTTCTCCCCTCTTCATGCAACATTCTTCTTCTCCACCACAATCTCCCGCAAGCAACGACCAATAGTTGAAAGGAGCCAAACCTCTCACTAGCTTCGCCATCATTGGAGCCCCTACCCGCCGACCACCCTAGTCCCGCCGGCCGGCCATCTAGCCGCCGACCTCCAACTGTCCACCCGCCGGCTCATCTTTCCCCCAAGCCAAAGCATTTGAAATTTAAATTTCAAAGAGGCATTAATTGCTTTCTTAAATTAAGTCCAAGAAATTAGGAAAGTTCCTTAAATGAATTTCAATTCAAATTTGAAATTCAAAAAGCTTTCCCAATACTATAACTTAATTTTGGAAACCCCTCTTTGAAATAAAATCTGAATTTTAATTCAGATTTTCTTTAATGCTTTAAATAATGTGTGTGCCCCACTTAATTAATCATAATTCCCCTCTTCCCTCTCTCTATATGGCCGGCCCCCATTCATTGGGTTTTTCTCTCTCCAATCTAGCCATTAATCCTTAATTAATGTCTCCACTAATTTCCCTAGCAGCCGCCCCCCTCCACACTATATTTGGAATTATTTTGAATATCAAAACTTCTAATTCCCTCCCAAAATTCCTCAATCCCGCACACCTGTAGCATAATTCCAAATTAGCCACATTAACTCCTCTCATCCGGAAATCTGAAATTGGATATTCCCGTGCCCCTTGCTCTAACCGACCTCTTCCCCTCTTTAATTCCCTTTCCCGGGTATCTTCAAAATTGCTGATTTCGTGTTGACTGCAACTCTATTCCAGCAATTGTACATTGCTGTTTGGTACCCAGCACATGCCCAAATTGAGGTCCATAGCTTCCAACGTCAAACAGCAGCAGGTCCAAGCTTTCCTTATTGTTTTATAGTGCTGTCCAAGATCTTCTCAAGCATTAAAACTACTGACCAGCCGTCTTGGGGAGCTCTCCCACCACTGACCTGCTGCCCACAAGTCCAGGTTGCTTCATCAAGAGCCATCGACGAATACTACCGTCCATCCGAGTGGCCACGCTTGCACTGTTCATCAACTCCTCCCGCTCCGAATAGCTTTCCCGTGGACAGTATTGTAAGCTCCCTCTTCCTCGTGGTGATCACATTAGTGTTGCTAATATCTTTCTTCTGTTAACTGCAAGAGAGCTTGAGTGAGGGAAACGCAAGGTGACTTTTCTAAATATTAACCCGCGGATTATTGTTAAAGTGCATTCGTCATTACTCGCATGTTTGTTATTGTTTTAAATTGTTGTGCCTAATGAGTTTGTAACAATGCCTAAGCAATTTTGCAACTGAGATTTCATTAAATTGTTAATTGTGACTCGTTAATCTTTATATCGACTTGTTTACTCCGTTGTCTTATTATGTCTCCATGCAATTCCGATATTGTTTCACATCAGTTAGTAATAAATATTTGTTTCAAATCTTGTAAGCATGCATTTTCTCAATTTTTGGTCTTCTATTTTTCAGCTGTTATTTTTTTTTTCTTGTTTTAGAATGTCTCTCCTATTTAAGCTATCATATTTGCAAATAGCATATAGATGTTTGAATTATAATATCTTATAGTTGCATCTCCATAACTTAATGATGAATGTTAATCATTGATGTAATATATTCTTTTCACCTTACTGGTCTTTTTTTACTTGTGCATGATCTTACAAAACTAAATTTTTGTAGCATTCTTTATTCTGTAGCCACAAATTTTAATTCAGATTTAAACTTTCAATTTGCCTCTCTTCACAAACTATTTTGAAAAAAGGTTTAGAATTTACTTTTCAAATTCTTCTCTAATCGTTACTTCTTTATTTCATTATTTTTTTATGCTTCCAGAATATATATTCATAAATATTATTTTGTGTATGGTTATTCTTTTTCTTCGGAATTTTATTGTAATTCTTTCAAAAGTTCCCATCGAACTGTGCAGAGATAAAGTGGTTGATTTTCATTGGAATGCATCTGATCCATGGACCATTGTTAGCGTATCTGATGACTGTCAGAGCACTGGTGGCGGTGGAACACTGCAGGTAACTGATAAGCCTTTCTTGATTAACAAAAATACACCCGTTAGAATGCAATCTTTAATTTTACATAAACTTGTGTTAAAGCATTGCCATGGCTGTTACTCGGTGATTGATTATTCCCCAGTGGTAGTATTACAGTAGTTTGGTTTCATTCAATGTGAAGTCACAAATATATTATTAGACCGAAATAAACCTTACCATCTTTTTGGTTTTAGAAAATTTAGATAAATATGTTTAAGAAATGTTTAATAGGCGTTTTCTGTTTTTTTTTTTAATTTTAAAAACAAATCATGTTATTTTCTGAGTTCCCAAGCTTCCTCTGTGCTCGAGCTCCTATGTTTCTTCCTTCCTGAGCATCCTTTGTCAGGTGTCCTCCACCCAGGAGCTTGATATACATCCAACGATCTCCAACTTATGTGGGAGATCTGAGCTCTAAGCTCCATGATGGGCGGATTCACCTTATGCCTTGAAAAAATAAAAAAAATTCTTTATTATACGATTTTTTAGGCAATTTATCTCCCTCAATGTATTTTTTAGTCTTTATACAAGGGTTTTTAGACAATTGCCCCCCTTCCCCCTAAAAGTTTTAAAATACTATGGTCTTTAAACAATTGCCCCAACATAATTAAACACGTTGTTTAGAGATGTTATTGTTAAGAAACGATGAACCAAATATAAAGAGAATCCAAAAATATCCTTACAATAAAAAATTTGTTCCGAGGGCGCTGCCCTCGGAAACCCTACTGGGGCAATGCCCCTTGACCTCGCAGGTTGAACCCCTCCAGGGGGCGCTACCCACTTGAACCCCCGATATATCTGCGAAGCTATGATGCATGGACACGGACACGGCGACACGGACACGACACGACACGGACACGGGACACGGCTTTTTTTGAAAATATAGGACACGGGTACGGCACGGACACGGCAATACATTTTTTTATATAGTGTATATATATTAATGTAATATCATATTAAAAATGTCAAACAATAATAACTGAATGACATGATAACTTGTCTAGCTTATAATATAAAATATTTAGTACAAAATATCTAGTACAACCACTAAAATATAAGCAAATAATCACTTACTACAACATCAAGCATTTAAGCTTCAACTACTAGGATTAGTTTTAGAGGTTTGTTTTTGGCCTTCAATATCATCATCATTGAATATCACTACTTTCAACTCTGGTTCAACAAGAGAAAGATTTATAATTGTGCAAAAAAAGAGGAGATGAAAATATCTTCACTGCCAAAGAGAAATAAAAATGAGAATATTCGATGAATGGGTATTAAATGCAAACGTTGATTTGGTGTTGTGGATATAAAATAAGAAATTTAGTTTAAATCTCGTCAAATATAAGAAATTATATTTTAAAAAAATTATAAAATATTTAAGATACGCGTGTCGGACACGCGTGTCCAATTTGTTTTTAATATTTTTTTAATCGGACACGTTTTCGGCGTGTCCGACACGTGTCGGAGGAGTGTCGGACGAGTGTCGTGTCGGACACTGCACGCCTCTTTGAGGAGAAGTGTCGGTGCATCATAGCTGCGAAGCGTACGACAATGAACAATAGGGGTCAAGAGGCAGCGTCCTCGAAACAAATTTTGATTTTAAGGATATTTATGAAAAAAAAAAAAATTCTACACCTTTACTTATAAGTTTGCTCCCCCTGAAAATTAAGGCTAGATCCACCCCTGGGCATCCTCGAATGTTCATGAGCGTGAGATCTGTATCTGAGCTTCATTCAGCATTCTCGACCTTTGCTACAGCACGTCTCATCATGGAGATCAGTCTCATGGACCTATTACAAAAAAAAGAAAAAATACCAAGTTGATTTTTATTTCATCTATTAAAACAAAAGCAAAAGCCAAAACAAACCAAGAAAAAAACAATTTCTCCTTAGCATTTCAAATTTGATGATCGCTCTCCATGTTGTTCTCCAGCTCAACATTGCTTTGCCTTTTTCTCTGTTTGAAATCACGGTTGTCCTTATCATATTGATGCAGATATGGCGCATGAGCGACTTAATTTACAGGCCGGAAGAGGAAGTTCTGGAGGAGCTGGAGAAGTTCAAGTCCCATATCCTCACCTGCGCTCCCAAGACCTGATCGATCAGTCTCTGATTATTGTGCGCTTAAAATCCACAGCAACCCCAATTATCGTTTGCTCTTCATGATAGAACTTGTTCTAACTAGTTTTCTGGTAATTTCTTTTACTTCCGAATGACATTTTTTTTTCTGAAATGGAGAATTGTGG
Source organism: Dendrobium nobile (assembly GCA_022539455.1). NCBI lineage: Eukaryota > Viridiplantae > Streptophyta > Magnoliopsida > Asparagales > Orchidaceae > Dendrobium > Dendrobium nobile. The sequence goes on along the minus strand of CM039722.1, from coordinate 36,878,097 downwards.
GAATTGTGATGTTTTAACTGAAAAAATTTGGTTGGCCTAACTGGATGCAGAGCTTGAGATGCTTATTATTCTTCATGAGTTCGGTTTCATATTGTATTTATCTAAGCTAAATCATTGCATGTAAGAATATGGAGAGGTTCTCCACTTGTCGTTAAGCAAACTGGACCCAACGAATGCTTTGGAAGTTTTTTACGTTGATGAGAAAATTATGAAGAACAATTTCTTGAAATCTATTTTACTCGTTTTGAGTTCTTTGAACTTTGAATGGCAAAATGGTACGATGGGTTGCATGTAAAGCAAATAAAAGAATCGTTTTGAGATCGATTTGAACCGATTCGTTTCGTTTGGGGAGTTTGGGTGCAGCTGTTGTCGTTAATCTTTATTTGGCTGTATGGTTATTAGTGTGTTGTAGGCCGCAGTTGCTCTCAAAAGAGAAAAAATATTCTATGCGGACAACAAACAAAAAGAACTGTTCGGTTTTTTCTCTGTCTACAATACTTGTGCAGCTGCTACAATGTTGTGTTTTTACTCTAGACAGAGAGAACACCGGACGGTTCTCCCATCTGATGTCCGCATAGAATAATTTATCCTCAAAAGGCATCATTTATTCTTATTTGATTATGGTTTAGATTATGTTTCATTATTATCTTAAGGGGATTGTTTGCTTTGAAGTAAAAAAAGTGTAAATTATTTTCAGCAGGGTGGTATTGAAAATTTTGATGTTTAGTTTGGAGCGAAAGAAATATAAAGTAAAATTTACTCATTTGAATTGTACTTTTTACTTTAATTTTAAAGTATTTAAAAATTTGTTAGATTTAATTTAGTTTTAAATGTCGTAAATTTTTTATTATAATTGTTGTAAGGTGCCTGTTGACAATTTTGTCTTCGTCGGTCACCATTTTCATTGCTGCTGGCCACCCCATAGTTGTCATCATTATTGATTGTCATTGCCGCTCATCATTGTCAATTGTTGCCGCCGCTGTTGTCTCCTTTGCTCGTCTATTTTGGGTTTTCTGTTGCATTTATTATACTTCAATAAAAAAATCGCTTTATACTCATTGAATTAATTCGAATAACTATATTATATTTTTAAAACATGTTTTATTTTATTCTTCATTCTATTTTTTACAAATCAAATGGTTGCTAAGCCAATAAAAAAAAAAATTGGAAGATAAATATATATATATATATATATATATATATATATATATATATATATATATATATATATATATATATATATATATATATATATATATATATATTTATATACCGTCCTATACTAATCTATCTATATATTTAACATCTAAAATTTTATTATTACATACATATCACCAATAGTTCATTTTTATATTAAATATGAGTGGTAGAAATGAAATATATGAGTGCTAAGAAGAAAAAATGAATGGCATATTTAATATTAAATTAATATGGAGGTGGTATGTATGTAATTGTATTGAACAAAATTTGTATAAAGGTGCCGCAATATATTTCTGTTTGGAACCGAAAGATTTGGGAGATTTATATATATATCATCTTATGCTATTCTATTTATATATTTCACACCTAAAATTTTAATATTACATACACACTACCAATAGTTCATTTTTATATCAAATATGAGTGGTAGAAATGAAATATATGTGGTAGGAAGGAAATATGAGGCATATTTGAGATTAAAATAATATAGGGGTGGTATGTATGTAATTGTATTGGGCAAAATTTGTATAAAGGTGCCGCATTATATTTCTGTTTGGAACCGCTTGTAAAAGTCTAAATTATGAATTTGATTACTTTACTTCTTGAAGGGAATTAAAATTTGCATTATTTATATTAATTTTAATTTTAATGTAAACTATTAATAAAACATATTTATAATAATTTGAAAATAAAATGAAAATGTAGCAAATTTATGTGAACGGTAGTGATTCGCAATATTGATATAATAAATGTGAATTTGATGAATTCTTTTTAAATATACTATAGATATTTTGTCATAATCTCAAATGGATTTTTTGTTGACATAAATTTAAATTTACTATTTTATAGTATATATTTTTTTATTTCAATAATAATAATAATAATAATAATAATAATAATAATGATTATGATCTAAAATTATCACAAATGTAACAGATAGGATAAAATATTATTCAAATATTATTATTGCTAGCATTGTTTGTTGAGAGATAGGAAATCAACTCGAAGGATCATCTGATATTAATATAATAATTGAAATTGCTTGGTTGCATTTATGGTGCATATCCTACAGAAATTATAATTTGATAAAAAATAATGTGAAGTTATTTTATCGACAAGAAAATAAAGAAATGTTTTGGCAGAAATTTGTATTAATAACTGAAAAGAATATTTATATAACAGAATGAACATTTAAATGTAGTCAACGTAAATACTTTCAAGAATAAGCAAATTATATTAATTTATTTATTTCATATACGCCATCAAAAATTTATCTTGATCGGACATAAATATCCTTGCATAATCAAGTTGGAAACTTCCAAAATTAAAATTGGGACCATCCAGACTCCGAATTCAGCAAACTTATAGTCGAACTGAATGTCTTGAGAATATGAACCTAACGACACCAAATCCAACCCAATTTGACCCCAAATTGGTCCAAATCAATGGTTAGAAGCACTATTGGAAAGTTCGAACCACAATTTGGATTACCAACGGTTTCCAAACATAACGTGCTTATAGTCGAATCGAGCGGCTTGATGAGTTGAATCCAACGAGCCCAAGATCACCAAATTCTAACATTACTAAGGCATTCAAATGTCCATCAAACGGTCATTGATCAAGGAATTTAACATCGGTCGTCCATCTAACCACTCCCCATTTACCCTTGATCTCTCACAAATTTACGGGCCATGTCACTCCAAAAATCTATAAATAGATCACTCTTTTCTCTTGAAAGGGTAACCCAAGATAAAGAATTCAAGATAGAGATCGGAGATCACTATTGCCTTCTTGCTCCTCCTTGACCACCGCCTGAGTTCAGCCGAACCACCGCTTGACGTCATTGCTCCGCAGGACCACCACTTAAGGCCCTCACCCTCGTCGGACCACCACTTGAGGCCCTCTCCCTCGCTGAACCACCACTTGAGGCCCTCACCCTCGCCGGACCACCACTTGAGGCCCTCACCCTCGCCGGACCACCACTTGAAGCCCTCACCTTTGCCAGACCACCACTTGAGAGATCATCACCCTCTCCGGACCATCACTTGAGGCCCTCACCTTTGCCGAACCACCACTTGAGGCCCTCACCCTTGTCAGACCACCCGTTGAGGCCCTTACCCTCACCAGACCACCACTGTAGTCCCTGAGCTTCGCCAGATCACTCTCTGAGGCCCGGAGTTCCGCTGAACCACCGACTGATGTCGTTGCTCCGTCGGACCACCACCTAAGGCCCTGAACTCCACTGGACCACCACCTAAGGGTCTGAACTCCCTCATACCATCAATTGATGCCAGAGTTCTGCCAAGTCACTACCGGACTACTAACTGAAGCCCTAACTTCCAGGTGACACTAGATTTGACACTAGACTTCAACCATACGGCTGTCATTTGTAACCTGATCGCCTTCAAGGACGAGTCAACCCACTGTACTCAACTCAAATTCTAGTGAAATCTTTTCAATTAGGCTAGGTCCCGTGGTTTTTCCTCTTTCTAGGATTTTCCACATAAAAAATATTGTGTTCTCTGTATGTGAGTTGGATATCCATGCAACACTAAGACGTAGAATTAAAACTCTATCGTTGTGTATATTCTAGCCCGCAACAGTCATCATATTTATTATCAATAACTATACTATATAAAATGAAATTGAAGAGCATGAATTTAAGGATATTTTGAATTTTTATGAACTTTTAAAATGTATTAACAACTGATTAGCAATTCAACATCATCATTTCCAGTGAATAATTACTCATATAATAGATGACAAAAAATTATCTTAACATCTATCTACTTTTGGTAAGCAATTTCTCCTATAAAAATAGGAGAAAAAGTCAAGTTAAATGTGATATAATGTTTCATTTCGGATAGTTTTCTTTCTGTTTTTGAAATAGTTTTTTTGTATAAAAATTTTTAGTTCAAATTTTTTTGCACTAAAATGTTGTTTTAAAAATTAATAAGAAAGATGTCTCAAATGAAACCCAAGTGCTTGATTAATCAAAATTTTATACTGATTTTAGTGCTTCACAAGAACTTAAGACACTAATTTCACATATTTAAATGCTCTAAAAAGATATTTACCTTTTGTCTTAACCAAAGCTGGATCAGGATAGGTTCCATCATTATTAGATTTGCACCGAGATAAGTATAGTCCTTTGATATCATATATAAACGCATATCTAACGACGATAAGTCCATTCTAATCAAATTCTATTCAAAATATATTGATGTATTTTTTATTTTATTTTTTTCCTCTCCTCATTTGACTGCTCTATATAGATAACAAACATTGACACTATCATCATGGCCCTCTTTATTGAAAACATGCATAAATACTACATACCAAGAAAGCAAAAGCCGAACAGAGTAAAGCAGAGGTAAAATTGTTTGTATTTCCTTGCCCTCTACAAGTGTTAGTAAATGTATGCATAATAGGGGTGTCAAAATCGGGTCACAGGTCGAGTTCGGGTCGAACTTGGAACTGGCCCGGGTTCAAACGGGTCCACCCTAACCCAACCCGGGTAGGTAAATGGGTTGGAAATTCGAACCCGGACTCGACTCGGTGGGTTGCCAGGTTGACCCGACCCGACCCGACACGGGGAGCGGATGCGGTTGCACGTGGGCTGGATGCGGTGCGCACGCGGCTGCACGTGGGTTGGACGCGGTGCACATGCGGGACGCTGGTGCACACCTGAGCGGGTAGCTGGGCAGGCGAGAGCCCGTGCAGGCGGCCTCGGCAAGCACGCGGGCGACCTCGGCGGGCGCACAAGCAGCCTCTGCCGGCGAGCTGGCAGCGCATTGCTGGCATTGTTGCGCGGGCAGGGCAAGGGCAGTCGGGACAAGAGCGCGAGCAGCCTGGGCAGATGCGGGAAACACATGTTAAACCGGAAAGGCGGGTTGACCCTGCAACCCACCGGATCAACCCGAACCTGTCCCGTTTTTCAAACGGGTCGAATCCGTGAACCTGAACCCGACCCGTTTTGAAATCGGGTCGGGTCAAACTCGGAATTTTTTGGTCGTGTTCGGGTCGGGTTTTTGTGTCATGTCAAATATTGACACCCCTAATGTATATATAGAGATAGGTTTAGCTTCAACGATCCAGATGATACAATTCAATGGTCCTGATTGGGTGATAACGGACTTGCAACTTTTAGGTCTCCGTCTTCTACTATGGTAGCACTTAAACGAGTCAAGCCGACTCGCGAGCCGGCTCGGGCTCGACTCTGTAACGGGCTAGACGAGCCGAGCTTATCGAGCTCGCGAGTCGAGCTCGAACACGATTTCGAGCTCGACAGCTTATCAAACTCAAGCTCGAACAGGCTGCTGCTTGACTCATTAGCTTGTCGAGTAGCATGACGACCTAACTTGCAGGAGGGAAATGCAAACCCACGAAGCGGGAAATCAAAGTCGCGAGAGGGAAATCAAAGTTGCGAGCGGGAAAAAAAAAGATGAATCTCAACGACATGAAGATGACGATGGGGCGAGCTCGACGACAATCTCGATAGAAGGAAATTTTGAGCTCGACGACGATCTCGATGGCAGACGGTGGGGCGAGCTCGACGACTGTCTCAAAAGCAGAAAATTTTGAGCTTGACGATGATCTCGATGGCATACGACGGGACGAGCTCGACGACTATCTCAATAGCGAAAAATTCTGAGCTCGACGAAGATCTCGACGGCAGACAATAAAACGAGCTTGACGACGATCTCGACAAAGGGAATTTTTGAGCTCGACAACGACCTCGACGACAGATGCGACGGGACGAGCTCGGTATGATGGACTCAACGGCAGACGCGAAGGCGAGCAATCTCGACAACATACAGACCTCGGGACGTCCACGATTATGCTCAGACCGCTCGGTACGACGATCTCGACGGTAGATGCGACGACGAAGACAAGCCTCGGGAGGACTGACGCTAAAACCATTGATGGATCTCAATCTCGACAGCAGAGCTCGACGAGCCGCTCGACAAGAAGACGAGTCGAACTCGAGCTCAGATTTTGAGCTCGACTCGAGCTCGAGCTTGGTTTTTGAAAGTCAAGCTCGACTCGAACACCCCCTGACTCGAGTTCAACTCGACTCGTTTACACCCCTAGTAGCATTTAACAAATATCTAAAAAACTATAATAATAATAATAATAAATCATTGTGATTCTCTAAATGCTATGCTATATTTGTGTAATATTTTGGTTTCGCATGATAAAGAATGAACAATACTACGATCATAATTATTTACTCTTTCATCTCTTATGTTCCAAACAATCTTCATGTGAATTTTTATATTATAATTAATGGAAGGGCATAACTTTTCAAGGCCATCTCCAACCGAATGTGAAACGAGCGTTTGATTTCTACCACAAGCTCCACTTGAACGCGCAATTCAAATGCATTTTCACGAGGTGAATAGTGCGTTGCACTGTTCACAAACGCCATTTTTTTATTTTGAATATTAGATTAATATACGCATTTCAAAATGTAGGTTCTTCATTATTAAGATGAAATCCAAATTCCTAATTAATTTTTTGAGTTAGATTTGTTTTTGTTAAAATAATTGCAAGTAGGTCTAATTCTTCGGAATTGCTAAATATAAAGGTATGATTAATAAAAGATATTAGAAAGAATAAGCACATAATATTCTTTTTTGGAATTATGAAATAAAGTTCGGTTCGAGGTGTTACTGTATTTTAGAGTGGAAAATGAGTTTTTTTGGTCGGAGATGCCCTAAAGTCTTGCACATGACCAAGCTTCACATGCTTTGGTGGAAAATTCAAAAGAAACAATTGAGAATTCGAGCCACAAGATTGTGTAAAATTTTATTTATTTTTCTTTAGAGAAAGATTGAGTGTATAAAAGATAAATTTGAAACTTTTTATAAACTAAATTACTTTAATTAAAAAATATAATTAAAATTTCATTAGTATATTTTTGAATTTAATTCAAATTAAACTCTTATAATAGGTGAAATAAAAAAACATGAAAAAATATCAAAAAAAAATCAATTTAAATTAAATTTTTTAAAAAAATTAATTACACTTTACACATAAATACATAATCCATTTTAATTTATTGATTGGACGTTTAAATTTATAATAAAAGTTATTAATTATATAATGTATTTATCATAAAAGTCCAGAGCAAAACATTAATCGCACGTCATTCACTCCTTGTCATACATGAAGGCATCAATGAGTGCCCGTTCATGAGCGTGATGGTTGCTTGCTCATCACCTCTCTCTTTACTCAACCAACTAAATCTAGAGGGGCAATCCCATTAATACTAAGCCTAAATCATACAATTTTTGTTGGATTTGAAATTATTGGTGACATCAAAACTTTAGTATTAATTAGAATTGAACATTTTTTTTTTATTAAATTTAAGATCACGTGAGAGCTCTGATTTCAGCAAATTTATAGTTGAACTCAATGTCTTGATGAGGCGAGTCTAACGACACCATAAGTGATCCGATCTAATTCCAAATTTGCACTTGAAATGTACTTCGAAACTTTTATGGTTTAAACTGTATAACCAAAATGTCTCTAAATCTTGCGTGCCTATAATCAAATCAAGCAACTTGATGAGAAAAAAAAAATCAATGAGCTCAAGATTATTCAATTTTGATATCATTAAGGTACGCAAATGATGAATGAAAGATTTATAATCAATGGGCTTATTGTGTCCTGGAGTATTAGCGCCGATAGAGAAATATAAAGTTTAATGTCTTAGCGTTGTACGAAGATCTAGCTCACACAAATATAAAAAGAGAGGGTGTTGCCACGACCCAACCCGACCAGAACGAATCCCTTCACGTCGGGCCACGACAAATGAACATCCAGGATCTGGTTTTGAAATTTGCTTCAGACTTTCTTCCAATTTGTAGACATACATAACAGAAAATACATAGCTACTATAACTTCCAAATATACAAAACAGTTCATCTATCATTTTCTTCTTTCATCAAAATAATCAGGTACAATACAGTGCATGGCTTCAGACAGAAAGAACAGAACAGAAAAGTCATGTCTGTACAAAAATCAAAAGTATAAACTACCTAATCACTGATCAAACACAGAACTGTTAGTCCAAGACTTCCTTCCCTTTCCCAGAACCTGAAAACCACGCAGAAAATAAGGATGAGCTAACAGCTCAGCAAGACTACACCAGCCAATCAAAATCTCCAAAAATACACATCAGAAAATACTTCAGAATCAGTTATTCAAATAGCCGTACAGAATTCAGATAATCGTACAGAACAGAACAGAATTCAAACAGAAATCAAATAACTGATACATAAGAACTGAATCATTGTACATAACAGAATTATTCAAATCAGATTAATCACAGATCACAGAATTGTACAAATCAAAGTTCAGAACAGATTTTCACATTCAAATCACATTTCATATCCGATCACATATCACAGAACACATATCAGATTCCCGGACCCTGACAGAATCTCTACGGATTCTGGCCCCTTATGTCTCCCTTCCCTGACACTGACAGAATCTCAACGGATTCTAGCCCCTTTTGTCTCCCTTCCCTGACACTGACAGAATCTCAACGAATTCTGGCCTCTTATGACTCCCTTCCATGACACTAATAGAATCTCAACGGATTCTGGTCCCTTATGTCTCCCTTTGTGCTTATAGCACCAGAATAGAACAGATACGGAATTTTCATAACAGAAATTATTTTTTTTTTCAAATTTTTCTAACCCAGACAACGAAATCATAAAGGATTTCGACCTCTTATAACTCCCTTCTGATATCACAGCAGATCAAATCATTCAAATCAGAAGATCAGATTATGTTAGAAAAATAGTTAGCGGCATAACGACAGTATACGAAATTTACACAGAATTCACAGATTCAGAAATTTACCAAATTATCACAGATAATACAAAACAGCATTGTAAGACTTTTATTGTACTGAAGCAACATTTTTCAACATCCAGATAATTCGTAGTTCGATTAAAACTCCGTAGAATTCGGAATACCCGGTAAAAATCATCCAGAAAATACTCAAAACGTGCACAAACATCATCTCAGAAACATACCAAAAGTTACGCGGTAAAAAGTTCGTCAGTGCGAAACGAAACCAAATATTCGCTAATGGAAGCAAACTTTGAAACAAAAAAGTCGTCAAAAATATCATTTCTGAAAATTGAGAAAGGCGGAATGTGCCTTACCTCGAGTCGATCAACTTTTTCAACTACAGCAACGGACAGAAACGAACCGAAGTCACCCAAAAATTACTTTTCTTCTTTTTGCCTTCGATTTTCTCTCTCCTGGGCTTTTTCTCTCTCTTCAAAAGATCTCAATCCTATATATATCCAACCAGATCGTCCTGGACGATCCAAAATCGTCCCGGGACGATTTGCCCACTGAACAAATTTCGTTCAGATGAAATAGTTATCGTTCCTGGACAGCTTACCCTCTGAAAAATTTCATCCCGACGAACCCAAATTCGTCCTAGGACGAACCTCTCTGCCATCAAACTTTGAACTGATCGCCCCGGACGAACCTGGAAGGAAAATTTTCATCCAGACGATCCTGGAAGGCAAAAACTGAAAAACGGGATTTCACAGGTGTCGCATTTATGAGACACGAATATATTTACGTGGAAAACTCCTGAAAAAGGGGAAAAATCATAGGGCCTAGCCCAGTTTGAATGAATCCACTAGTATTGCAGTTGATTACAAATGAGGCCATTCATTAGGGGAAGGCCTTAGTTAGATGTATATCTTATAGAGTACATTACATGATGTGAATACAGAGAGTCATTGTTAATGTGTTCGTCGAGTCGGAAGGACTGTAGTCGGTGGGCGACAGAGGTTGGAAGGACCTTAGTCGGCTGACGACGGAGGTTGGAAGGACTGTTGGCAGATGACATAGGTCAGAGGGATTGTAGTCGGTAGGCGACATAAGTCAGAAGGACCATAGTGGGTGGGCGACGTAAGTCAGATGGACTGTAGTCGGAGGGCGACGGAGATTGGAAAGACTGTAGCCGATGCGCGATGTAAGTCAGAAGGACCATAGTTGGCGGGCGATGGAGGTCTGAAGGACTGTAGTCGATGGGCGACGTAAGTCAAAAGGGCCGTAGTCGACAAGCGATAGAGGTCAGAAGGACTGTTGTCTGATGACAAAGGTTAGAAGGATGGCGCCAGGTATAAATCTAGCAATGGACAGAAATCCAGCATTGGATAGATATCCGTCGAAAGTCTGACAACAAGAAAAAGTCAGACGTTGGGTAGAAACTTGGCGACGAGCGGAGAGCCAATGTTTGGTAGAAGTCCGACGTCAGTTGGAGGCCGAGGAGAACTCCGGCGTTAGATGGTATTCAGGCAGAACTCCGACGCCACTTGGAGTTCAGGGGAAACTCCGACGTCACTTGAAGTTCGGGGGAAACTCCGACATCATCTTGAGGTCGGGAGGAATTCTGGCATCACTTGGAGGTTGGGCAGAATTCCAGTGTCCCTTGGAGATTGGGCGGAAGTCCGGCGTCACTGTGGAAGTCGGACAGAATTCTGACGGCCCGTGGAAGTTGGGTAGAATTCTGGCTGTGGTCGAGGAGATGTTTTTTCCCTCATATCCTTCTTCTCTTCGCTTCTCCTTCTTCTTGATTCTCCCCTCCCTCTCAAGAGAAATGAGGGGTCTATTTATAGATTTCTGGAGTGGCATGGCCCGTAAATAGGTGAGAGATCAGGGGTAAATAGAGAGTGGTTGAATGGACGGCCGATATTGAATCCCTTGATCGTGTGCCATTTGTCAGACATTTGAAGGTCTTAATGATATCGAAATGCAAATATCTTGGGCTCGTTAGATTTTTCTCATCGAGCTACTCGATTCGACTATAAGCATGTGATATTTGGAAACTGTTTGGTAATCCAAATTGTGGTTTGAACTTGCCAACAGCATTTTGGGTCTTATATTTGGACTCATTTTGGCTCGGATTGAGTCGAATTTGGTGTCATTTCCGAGACGCTCAGTTTGACAGTAAGGTTGTTGAAATCGGAGTTCAAATGTCCCGAATTTAATTTTTGAAGTTTCCGGCTTGATTTTGCCTCGAGATTCGTGCCCGATCAAGATAATTTTTTTATGATATATTAAGGCTCAATATGAATTATTAGATAAAGTGCTTTGAATTCTGGTTAAATTTAGCAAAACATCTCATCTCTCTCGAATGGTATAAATAAGATCTCATTTTCTCATCAACAATAATAATTGCAGTCAGTATTGCTTAAATTCTATCATCTGATTATTATTCTTGACGACTAACATCCAATTCATTATTGGACTTCAATTATCCATTTATTGATACACAACTTTGTAATCCTTATAACAAAAAACAATCAATTACTTTCAATTGTATAAACCAACTTTTTAATTGTTGAGAAGAAGGGTTATTGTACTTAAAATCAAATAATGAACTATTTGTAATGAACAGGGTGAGGTCTCATGAGTTTTTTCTTTCACGTATGAAATTCCAGTCTCTTATAACTTCTCTTTGTACGTGTTAGCTCTTTATGTAAATCTAAAATATTAAACACAAATTCTACCACCATAAATTTTCTAGCTTGTAGTAATTTGACATAATCTGTGGGAAACTAATACATTTTTTTAACTAAATCTTCTTTAATAATTAATTAACATATTAACCATTCGAAAAAAAAATTAAATTTGCCAAAGTTGCACGTTTAATGGGCGACTTTTAGGATAAGGCGTTAACAGACGACTTATATATAAATAATTTTAAAAAAAGTAAGCAATAATAATTAAATTTATACAACCACGTGTGAGAAATGATTTTATAGATTTATTATAAAGAATTTTAAGTTTAATGTGCCTTGAAATATTGATGATGAATGACTTTACCGTTGTATTATAGAGGATTATAAATTTAATGTGCCTTGAACTTTGAAGTTGTAATGAGTAGTCACAATCCATAAATTGTAAGCTATAAGGAGTTTTCATAGCCTAAAAAAAAAGAGTTTTCATAGCCTATGAGTTGTAAAATTGTCTTGTTAAATCATTTTGTATTATCAATAAATGTATGTAAGTGTTTATTGTCATGTCATGTAGATAGGAAAAAAATCTCATTAAATGATTTTGTTATGTCAGTTCACATCATTCATCTATTTTTCTCGTGCTATATAAGTTGTTGCTGCACAGGTTTTTTGGATGAGTAAAATCTATTCCTTGAAACCTAAAGTATTTCTGTCACTTCATATATATTATTTAGTAATATACTCCTCTATAATAGGTAAGATTCGAAGTATCCTGACGAAGCAAATGATTCAAGAGGGAAGCAATCGATTGAATGAAAGTTTGGTATTCCCTACTAATGAGAGCCTTGAAGCGAATGAAACATCTAATGAGATTTTTAGGTCTGTTATGCATTATTAGGGGGGAGACGATGATTGCTTATTGTGGCATACGAATGATAAAGTTATGAAAATAAAGATATATAGGGCAAGTAATGATCTTCGAGATGTGGGTTGGAGATATCTATAACATAGTTCAGCGAACATGATGGGCACATGATTTTGTTATATTTTCTTAAGGGCTAAATTTATGAAATCGCTCGTGACAAAGAAGGTACAATTGAGGTGGGCATTGGAAGGTCGATATTTGATATAGATCATTGTATTATATATCATAAATGACATCATGTACGTGATGAATGACTTTTAGATTCCTACAAGAAGCTAATGGGATGTGCTAAATATGGAAAGAAGATGGAATTTCTATACAAAGGATATTGGCAATATATTTAACAAGAGTTTGAGTTTAACTTCAAAGGTTGTCCAACTCAAACACTGCTCTAAGCTCACATGCAATGTCTACTTAGGAATATATAAGATTGTGATGATGTACTTATTTAATCTAAAATCTATCCTAATTTACCTGGTTAGTAATATGTAAGATTATGCTCCAGTTCGTTATGTCGGGTTGTAATATTATTTGTAATTGTTCTTCAGTGAATGTTAGTTTGGTGTGATTTAACTTTATTCGATAAAATGTATGAAAGTACTAGTTTTTTAAATTTGTTGCCTTCAAAATACTCTTGTAGGAATTTGTTTTGCATCAAAATGGCATCAAAGTACAACAAATATGCACTACATAATCAATGTTGAAGGAGTGTAATGGTAACATAATAATAAAACTAAAGCAACTAAAAAATATATGATACAAATCATTAATATCTCCTCTTATGTCGATGTGGTATTGCATCAGTGCTTAGAGTGAAATGTTGTGGTGCATGTGGACCTCCGAAAGAGCGCCGCTCGTGGGGTACGAACGCAGAGGGTACGGCCGCACTATCCCGTAGGACAAAACGATCGTAGGCCTCTACACTCGACACGAATGGGTCGATGGAAGGGCAGATTGGATCGTTCATACGACTAACCATTGGGGATAGAGGCTTTCACCAACACATCCCCGATGGGTAGCAATATACACGACCTAGTCATGGGTTTCCCCCACCCGAAAAAGTTCGAATGGGGTTTAGTAGATTGTGGGAACCAAGTTTCCCACGGGCGCAAGCCCCCGTGGTTAATTACATCCCAGGCCGGAGCCCGAGAAAACTCTCGATTAAGGATCATACATTATCCCTTCTTAAAGTGGGATTGGCACGAGGGGGTAGACTAGGAAATCCTACTCAAAAAGGAAGAAAAGGTCCCAAAGGGCTGAATAAGACATGCATGGCTCATACCAGCATTCGGAGGCTCTAGGGTACTAAGTAGAAACTGGAGAAAATAAATCAAGCACTCGATCACATGCGTGAGAGAAGAGATAGAGGTGGCGTCATCCTGTGACGCAGATAAGTAGGATTTAGAGTCCCTGAAAAGAAGGGACCTACCTACTATTTTAGGCATACTACGAGACCGAGTGTAGTTACCTCGAACCCTAAATGTAAATTGGGCTTAGTGTTCGACACACACTAAGACCAGTGTCCTAGCTAATGCAATGCAAAGATCTGGACTTATCCCGGCCTGGATGGGGGAGCCAGCTAACCACCTAATCGATTCAAAACCATGTTGTCAAGTCAATTATGAAAGATGGGTGGGAGGTATAGCTTTTGGAAATAGGACCGACATCTAGAGAATTTTCTAATTGGTCCTGGACTTATGTGGGTCAGATGCTCCTAGCTAAAAAATTAAATTTTAATTGGTTGGTTATTAATGCAATGCATGCTAGTTGAAATGTCAACTCATGAATGCTATAGAAATTTTTTTTAAAAAAAAGGCTTATAGAAAATAAATTTTAGAAAAGACTGAGTCTCCCTAGGTCCGGCACTTCATCCTCATAGGCCAGATTATCCGGACTCTATCCACAGGCAGGGAGATGTCTTATAAGAAGGAGAGAGAAGAATGCAGTAATATGCATGCGACCCCGGACGATTCCGGCAGTTCCCTAGGTTCGTTAGGTTTCTATGTTATTTAAACCTTAAAATTTTAGAAATTAGTTATGAGTAGAAAAGTTTTATAATCCTTAGAAGAGCCTACGAAATCCAGGCGAAAACAAAAACGGCATGCAAGAAATAAACCTAGAAAAAGCAGGTATTTCTAAGCACAATCAAGTAAGCACATCAATATAAATCCAACAAATCAAGTAAATGTCCATAGGCCAACTGCCCTTTAATTACAACCCAGGGTATACAGAAAAGTAAAGTGGCCGGGCACCACTGCCAACAACCCGGATTTCTAAGCCTATGACAGACGCCAACAACTTTGAGTGGGATATTGGATCTTCAAATCTTCAATGTCTTCAATCTTCTGGGTATCTCCTCCTTAGACTCCTTTGATCACTCCTCCTTGGACTCCTTGGATCCGTCGTGGCTTGAATATCCAAACGAAGAGACAATTCTCCCTTTTGGGGAGTATTGCCTTTTCTCATTAGATATCTAAAGTCATCCCACTCGATTTCCCAAATGGAAGAAGACTATCCCCTATAAGGATGCCTTCCTCTTTTGGGATTCAAGTGGGATAAGAATATCCACACTCAAAGTTACATTTTCACAACTCTTAACTTATTACAAATTTTTACATCCATTGAAAATAAAAATTCTAGACTCCCTGCATGGTTATCCTAATAAAAATCAACCCAAGCAATTTATGTAAGAGTGAAAATGCTAACACCATTAACCCTGTGTCAAGCCATGCTCTTAATTATGAGGGCTAAGCAGGTCCATCTATGCAGTTATAATTATTAATTTAGCCCTCATTTATTCAGGGGGGCTGAGCAAGCACCTGCATAAGATAACATTAGAAAATATAATGGTGCCCCCCCTTTTTATTAGCATTGAGCATGGCCACCTGCACGGAAGAACAATATATATATGACGCTCCTAACCTATGGGTAAGTCTAACGACCACATCCAGAGTGCAGAAAAAAGTAAGCAAACACAGCAATCAATTTTCAAACAGCATGCAGTGAAAATTACGAAAAGCTCCGGCACACAGCAAAAAATAAACATCCAGCGGCCTAGCCTAAATCTAGAAGTGGTGCCCTAGCAAACCATTCTATGTGTGTGTAAGGCTTGTGTGGTTTAGATAGATCATAATATGGGTAGTTAGTTAAAATTGTCTAAAGTTCGGGTCTGTTGTAGGCCAGAAAAGGAAATTTTTGTTGAAATTCAAATATTAGTGAATTAGGGTCCATTTTAATTATTTCAGTTTGTTGATCAGTTTTGAGAGCTTGGGATATTCATATTTGAAGTTTAAATTGCATTAGCCAACTTTGGAAAGTTCCGGGTCCTCCTAGGTACTAAGCTAAGGGTCCAAAAAGTCATTATGGGAAATAGGTCAGGTCTGGGCCTCCTATCACCTTAGGAAAATACTAGACCTCAATACGAGTAATTAGCCAGGTAGTAGGCTGAAATCGGAGTTTTCTAGGCGAAGTTATGAATTTTCTAAGTTTCGGGCCCAATCCTATAGACTAGGGTTGACCAAAAAGTTGACTTTCTATTCTAGGCCAGTTTCTGGAAACTTAAAATTTTTAATAAATACTAGACCCTAATTGGAGTCTAATGCAAGTGAGTTTGCCTAATTTGGATTTTTCTACAATTAGTTATGAATTTTCTAAATCTAGGGTATTTATGGAAATTTTTAAATTAATTAGGAGAAGACCCTATTTTGTAATTTTGGCCCAAATCAGCCCCAAACTGAGTCGAATCACTCCCAAAAGTCAAGGATGACCTGAGAAAGTGATCCCGTAGGGTTTGGAGGGGATTTGGGATTTTTAATAATTTTTAATAATTTATTAGGGGCAAAAAGGTAATTTCCACCTATAGTCAAATTATGGGTCAACCTAGAGTCAAACTAAAGAGCCCTATTTATCTAAAGTCAAGGGTCAGATTCTGGTCAGTTTGAGGTATTATGGGTAATTTTCTGACCTAAGGTGTGTTTATTGTATTTTTCGGAAGGTCTCGGGGCCTTATTTAACGAGTTAATTAGGGTTGGTTAATTAAGGGCTCTAAAAGCTCCTAAAAATTCCTAGAAAATTCAGTGATGTTTTAGATGTCACTAAGTTTAAGTGTTGAGGTTTTCATATTGTTCTGGGGTCTATCCTAGTCCCTAGAAAACTTCTACGTTCGCTAGACATGTCCTTAATTATTGTCCTTAGGGTGTCACTACGTTATATGGGTATGAAGTGATGTTTTAACTAACCCTCAAGGTAATAAATGCATGGGAGTACAAAAATAAAATAAACACACTATGTCCTTAGATCTAGGAGAGCCTAAGCTAGGTGCTCGTGGTGCGATCCTACACATGCATACTACGACAAAACAAGAAAAGGAAAGACATCTAATGAAGGGATTAGTGAATGATTGGGAACCAATCACCCACTAACCCACTCCCCCATGATTGCTCTTCACACATAGGATCCATGTTTAAAATTTCGTCGCACAGTGAATCTCCCAAAATTAAGGTTTAATTATAAGTAGTTTTACAAAATACTTAAAATAGTTATAAGCATATATATAATTTTGGAAAATACCCTAATTGGAAATAGATCAATTCATAGCTATGTAAGTATAGGGGAGACACACTGACCACCCAATCGGGGCTTTGAAATGGTTTGAAAATAGTTTGTATCTTGAAAATAATCATTATACTAATTAAGTAAATAATAATTAAATAATCACATAATGCTCCAAGACAGAAAACTGACGAAACAGCCAAAATCAGTGACTGGAAATGGACTCAAATTAGGATACACATTTCTCTGAAAAGATCGAAGGGTCATACGTCAAAATCCGGTTTAAAACGAAAAAGATACGAAATTTACAAGTTCAAATACAATAAAATAATATTTTTAAATAGTGCAATTTCACTGTTTTTGAAATGACAGAAAATGCAGACAGAATTTCTATCTGAAAATAGTCTTAAAATGTACAGAATTCAGAGTAAACCCAAAACAAGGTGCTGTGCGTCAAAATCCGACTTAAAACGAGGAAGTTACGCAATTTCGAAGTTTAAAGGCGATAATTAAATAATTTTAAAATAGTACAGCTGGCTGTTTTGAAAATAACTGTGCAGAAACCCAAAAATTCAGGTAACACTAGTTCCAGAATGTGCAGAATCCAAATACGTTCAAATCAAGGCGCTGTGCGTCGACAGTGGATTTAAAATGGCAAAGTTATCAATTTTCGAAGTTTAATACATTAAAATAATTTTAAAATAACTTAAAATGAATAAATAATTAAGGATAATCATTAAACAAGAACAAAAATAGAATTTATAGTTTCTGAAATTTAACATAATTTGAAAAATATGTAATAGTAAAAATATGTTAATTATTAATGATATTTTTAAGTAACTTTAACTAATTAAAGTAATTAAAATACTATTTAATTATCAAGAAAAATAACTTTCCTACCTAAGTAAATATAATAACCTAATAACAAAAATAACAGTAATAAATAACACACATAAGTCAAAATAATATGCTTTCATTAATATTATAATTAAAAATAATGATTTAATAATAAAAATAATATTTTAAAATAATATTAAATACATACCTTTACTGTTTTATTAATAATTTAAAATATATATATTATTTTAATAAAACAAAATTTTATAGGATAGAGAATGAAAATACGATCAATTCAAGGTATTATACGTCGAAAACGGACAAAAGACGGATTTTTGGCGATTTTTGGAAGTTAAAATAGCTTTAAAAATAATTTTCAATATTTATTTAATAAAATCAGACGGCGGCGCCACGTGGCGCGCATTCATTGGACCCGCGGTTCGGGCCAATGATTGCGCCGCCAGCAATCATTGGCCCATCATTGCGGGATGATTGCGGCGGCGGTCAAGCACTCATCCACGTCAGCGGCGGCCCGGGGCCGTTCGATCCCGCGCGGTCTGGACGGACGCCCAGGATGGCGCCACGTGTCCAGTGGAACGGCGGGGCTAACGCCCGCGGTCAACCCAGACCGCGGAAGGCTCCGATCGCGACCGTCGATCGCGAGATCGACGGCTGTGATCGACCCTGGCTGATCGGCGGCCTGATCCGAAACCCTAAGGGGTTTTTTGGCTCGTTCTCTCAAAATACTGGACCAAATCGCACGAAATTTGAAACATATGTTCTACTCATGAACAGAAATCGCGGGGGACTATTATTTTGAAAAATTATTAACCCTACAAAGGGCTATTTTAATCTAAGTGTTTAAGCTATTCTAAGGGGTTGCGCGAGATTTTACCGTCCGATCTTCAAATTCTCGACACGGTTGAGCTTGTAGACTGTCCTCGTAAGTTTTCCTAGTTGAAACCACGATCAAACGAGCGCCGGATTGGTAGGATCAACGCCTTGACCGTCCAAGCCTTCGGGTCGCCGGAGGATCGCCGGCGTCGGCTTTGGACCGTCGAGATCTACTTGGGAAGTGTAGAGGAGGGTTCTCTCAAGCTCTCCACGAAAAATCTCGGGCTTAGGGAGAATAGATTGCAAGATCTCCTTCTTGGAACCCTAAAATCACTATTTAAATGCTCGAAGCGATGATCGACGGCCTTGATTCAATCCCTCGTCAATCATGAGGCTCCATTAAGTGATTTAGGCGGGATCTTGAGTTTTAAAACGAAAGGAGGCTTTAATTCCCCTTAATGAGCCTTTAAATGTACTTAAATAGGTCATTATGACCTATTTAAGACTTGGGTTGACCAAGTCAACCATGGACCTGGTCAACCCAGTCAAATAGGTCAAGGGGGACGTGGGTTCGAGCCAAAAATGAGATTGGATTTGATTAAAAAATGATTTGGGCTCTTAATGGGCTAGGTGGTCAACCTTGGTTGACTTGGTCAACCGGGTTGACCCAGGGTCAAAGCCCGGGTTCAACAGGCTCGACTCGACCTACTGAACCTATTGGAGGGGATTCAGGGGTCTAACTTGGTCAATTTGACCAAGTCAACTCTCCAAGCCCAAGTCTGGGCAAAATCGAGGTCAACAGTGCACATAGTGCCTGGTACGTAGACAATGTCAGCAACACCCATTCATCACACTACTTTTTTAAAGTTTTCACATAGGTAGTGTAGATAGTGGCAATGTGCAGCATTAGGAAAAATCTCACGGCAATCACGCAGTAAATCGGTGTGCCTGTCTGATACAATACATAAATTAGGTGAGTTCGAACAACTTATATGAGTTCATGCATTTGCCTCAAAAATCACATCTATGAATCAACGCACTCTAACTCTATAATCACGAGGGCCAGGGGGTAAAAACCATTATTCACATTAATTCCCACATTATTGAGTAAAGTACCTCAGTATTTACCTGATATGAATGTCCCATCAAGGTTAAGAACTTGATGATAGTAAGTCCACTTGCTTATCGAAGGGCCGAATGACCAAAATAATCTTTCAAATTTATGATTCTCATAACATTGTATCCCACATACTATACTATACATTGAAGAAACAATATCGTCCATATATAAACAAATTTAAGTTTTTATAAGACTCCTCCCAACTATCAAACACTGTCTTCATAGCTTTCCTTCTGGCATCCTAAGCTTTCATATAAGAAACTTTAATATTGAACTTAGTTTCAATTTGTCCTACAATCTCCCTCGGCTTAAGGTCCATATGCCTTTTAATACTGGGCTATATGAAGTAGCTTATGAATTAAGAATTACATTGCCGGTGTCTTGTTGCTAAAGTTGGAGTAGCACATGTATGTTGGTTCTTCATGGAAGATATTCTCCATATCCCTCCAAGACGTTTGTTCATGGATGCATGCAGATGTCATATACACGAAATGTCCAACCTACCATTCTGAGCACAAACCACTATCATTTTCTATCTGTTTGAAGAAACCACAACATACTCCACATTATTTATAATTTCCTAACCCTATAATGAAAATTGTATATCATCTTTCTTAGTGAAACACATACCCTCCAACTCTATTGAAATTGAGAACTCTTGTTCGACGTGCTGCCCAATATAATCAGTGTCATTTGTTATGTCCTCATCCCATTCACTGGTAGTCAAGTAAGTTTTAATAAACTCATTATTTACAGTCATACCTTCTACATTATTGATATTTGTGTAACAATAATATTTGATGATGCAATGTATCTCGGTGTTCATATCAATATTCCCTTAATCCACACGATTTTGCACATCATCATCACCATCATAATCAGTGTCATTTGTTACGTCCTCATGGTTTTGTAACCATCTTCGATAATGACTGACGGTCTCTCGGAAGTTCCTGGAACATCTTGCCAACAACTTCTTTGCCTTTCACTTGATTGCGTAAAGGGTTTACTATTAAAAAAGACTACAATTCCACACAATTACAATTTATTTAATACACACTTAGATGAAAGAACTTACTTAGCATATTACAGCTCAAAACCTGGATTTGTCGAAACCACCTTCCGCTAGTCCCTCGATACCAAATGTCTCTTGCACTTGGGACATGAATTACTTAGCAACTAAATTAGTTGCACTAACTTCTTCAACCTCCACTTAAAGTAGAAGTATCTGCTCAATTACATGTGATAACACCATCTCACATACCTCATAATCCTCCAAAGGTGAAGCTTTGAACTCATTCTCTAAGGGAAGATGATAAATCAAGCTCATTGTGTACTTCGATGTATCATATTTTAATGCTTTAAGGACCCTAATCTTCAATTGCTCTAAGTTTGTCTTAACTGCCACTTGCAAGGGATAATAATTGCCCCTACATATGTTGGTGCACATTTATCATCTAAAGATAATTGTCCACCATACATAAGAATAAACGATACTCCACATCCAAACATTGTTGCACTACTACGTATCACTTATGATAACCTATAATACACAACATCATCTTACCTCAAATAAATAAAACAATCACAACAAACAAGCATTTAACTAAATAGATTTATATATTTACCACTTTTTTATAAAACAAAATCTAAGTAAAGTTATCTAAAAAAAATTACATTTAAGAAAATCTAAATTAAGGAACCCCAAGATAATACATTTTTGAACAAACTGACATATAAAATATTGCATGAGCATTACTCTCACAATACCAGATTATAGATACTCACATAGAGTGTCAAATATAATTCTTAATAACTTTTTTTTCAAATGGTTGATAAATTTTTAGATTCAGGATTCAGAAATAATGAAGAGTGATATTCCATACTGTATCAATTACTATTTTATCTAAGCATTAATAAATGAAAATCCCACAAAAAATACAACTTGAGGAACAAGTGATAAGACAAAATTCTTATCTATTTACAAAAGAACCATTTCATTCGTCAACTAAAGAATTAGGTCACAAAATTCGAAGTAATTAAGCCAACTGCACCTTAGAATGTCCATTTCCAGACCTTGATCGAGAGCTTTACCATGCAGCTAGCGTTGGGCGTGAATAGCGCAGGCGCCTTCTTCTTCTTGGGATTAGCGATCTCAATCCCCTCATAGTTGACTTAAATCCCCACCTTCTTTGTATTCAATTTCCCTACACTAATTCCAGCCTTCGTATTCAATTCAATCTCTAATGCATTATTTTTCTTCTTCAGAGCCACTGCTGCCGACGGATCTACATTCTCTCCAGACATCGAGACCATCGTCTTCAACACCGTCGTGCTCTTCTTCTGATGCACGAATGCCGCGAAAGACCCATCACCAATATCGGCACCGTTAGATGTGAACGAGATCAAGATCAGATCATAGAGGATGATTATCTTCTGATTAGGATTCCGTGCTGTGATGGTGATGTCAAGCCGGGAGATGAGATGGTTAGAGGTGGAGAGATTGAGGGAGGAAATAGAGAATTCAGGGCGGTGGGGATGGAAGACAATGAAGATTGAAGAAGATGCCTCTGGCAATGGCAATGAGGAGGATAAGGGCGAGGTGGGTAACGACGACCCAGAAGAAGCAGGGGAAGTCGGATCCGTAGCGACGCTTTGCCGGCAGTTGGGGGCGATAAAGTGGAGGCTGTAGAGTTGGGATTTTGACAACGGGAAGGAAGGGTGGGTAGTGTTGTATATATATATATATATATATATATATATGAGCTGTAAGATAATTGCAATTAGAAGACTTGCGTGTGAAGCACTGTTTTTAAAGTAAGATTTTCGCTCCTCCTAGGTGCAAAGGTACAAAGCGGTCTAACTCTCAAAATTCAATGGACTCTTTACGGCCACAACGAGAAACAGGAACATCGATGTAGATATTTACTCTGAATATATGTATGGTGGAGTGAATGATGAAGAAAAAAATTGATATGTTTTCATCATAACCAAGGATGCTTTATATAGACCATAAAAGAAGGTCATTTTAATTACAAGCTTTATGATAATTAATTTAAATGTTTTCAAAACATGTCATAATAACAATAAGTATTTCTATTACAATAGTAATTATTTCTAATACAACAACAATAAGTATTTTTGTTACAACAATAATTATTATTTTAGTTACAGTAGTGATAATTATTTTCATTATAATAGTAATAATTATTTCAATTATAATAGTAATAATTATTTTTGTTACAAATTTTTCTTTTAAAAACCATAGAAAATATAACAATCCCCCACATTTTCAAAAGAAAGGAAAAATCTAGAATAAGAGTTTGTTCATAGAAAAATATATAATGCATTAATATTGGTGTCTTTTGGACTATGAGCCAATATTTTAGGATAAGAAAATCTTTACTTATAGGAACTAAGAGAAATTTAATATTTCTATGAACTTGATATTTAAGTATTCTACTAAGCAGTCCAATGATTTTTATTAGGATTATAAGTATATTTACTAAGCCTATTTACAACATAAGTAATATCAAGCTTAATAAAGTTCATAAGATACATAAGACTACCTATGATCTGAGCATACTCAGATTGAGATACACTTTTGCCCAAATTTTTTCTTAGATGTATGCTAGCATTATAAGGAGTACTAACTGATATAGAATAAAAAATGTCCAAATCTCCTCAACATCTTTTCTACAAAGTGTTCTTGGGAAATTATAATTCCATCAATTCATTTCCTTATGTTTATTCCTAATATTACATCAGCTTCTCCTAAATCCTTTATCTCAAAATTTAAAGAAACAAAAGATTTAGTTTTTGCAATTTTAGAAAGATCAGATCTTAAAATTAGCATATAATCTACATAAATACAAATAATTACTCATGATTTTGAACTAATAATTTTATAATAAATACATTTATCAGCTTCATTAATCTTCTAATCATTAGATATTAATGTATTATGAAGCTTCTCATGCCACAGTTTAGGAGTTTTTTTAGTCCATACAAAGACTTAATTAACTTACAAACTTTCTTTTCAGTTCCATGTACTATGAAATCTTGTGGTTGATCCATATATATTTCCTCTTCTAAATTTCCATTTAAGAATGCAGTTTTCACATCAATCCGATTAATTTGTAATTTAAATATTGAAGCTAAAGCAATAAAAGTTCCAATAGAAACAATTTTAGCAACAAGAGAATAAGTATCAAAATAATCCAGATCTTTCTTTTGAGTGTATCCTTTAGCCACCAACCTAACTTTATATTTTTCAATTGATGCATCAGGTTTGAGATTTTTTCTAAAGATCCATTTACATCAAATAGTTTTAGTTTCTGGAGGAAAATCCATTATCTGCCAAGTATGGTTTGGCATAATAGAATTCATTTCAACTTGAATGGCTTCCTTCAAAAAATTAGCATCTAAGGAAGACATCGCTTCAGAATAAGTTAGGGGATCATTATCTAGTAAGAAAGTGGAAAAGTCATCTCCAAAGTTTTTCTCCTTTCTTATTTTTTTACTTCTAGATTCTAAAAGAGGAGTATCACTATTATTAAGATCAACTAAAATAGATTTGTCTATAGATAATTTCAAAGGAAACATATCCTCAAAAAACTTCACAACTTTAGATTATATAATAGTATTAGATTTTATAATAACACACTTAAGAATCATAAATCTATAGGTTGTAATATTTTCTGCATATCCTATGAAAACACAATCACATGTTCTTTAACCCAATTTCCTTTTCTTAGGATATGGTAGAAGAATCTTAGTAAGACACCCCCACACTTTTAAATATTTTAGATTGGGTATTCTATTCTCTCAAAATTCAAAGGGTGACTTTCTAGAATTTTTATAAATAATTATATTTTATAAATGACATGCAGATAAAATAGCTTCACCCCATAAATAATCAGGAGCACCTGAACTAATGAGCATATCATTCATCATTTCATTTGAGGTTCTATTTTTTCATTCAACTATACCATTAGATTCAGGTGAATAAGGTGGAGTTACCTCATGAATAATGCCATTAGCTTCACAAAAAGAACTAAGAATTCTTGAGTCATATTCTACTCCTCTGTTTATTATAAGTCTCTTGATTTTTTTTATAACTTATTTTCTTCTTCAGCTTTATATTTCATGAATTTTGATTCGGTCTCATCTTTATTTCTAAGTATATATGTATGTGTGTAGAAAAATCATCAATAAATTATCTCATAATACATATTTCCACCTTTAGATATATTATTTATCATATCACCTAAATCAGAATGAATTAAAGATAATAATTCTGATTCTCTATTCATTACATATTTGCATACTTTCTTAGTTAATTTAGCCTCTACACAAATGGGACACTTGTTAAAATTAGAAATAGATACATTTTGTAATATTCCTAATTCATGCACTTTCTTAATATAAGAAAAATTAACATGCCCAAATCTACTATGTCATAAATCTATACACTCAAGTAAGTAAGCAAAAGAAGAATAAGTTTTATTAATAGCATTGATAACATTTAACATGAATAGACCATTGCTCACATAACCTTTTCCCACAAAGTTATCAATTTTTGTTAATACTACTTTATCACTCTAAAAAATAACTTTAACACCAACTTTTCCAAGTAAGGAGATAGAAACTAAATTATATATAATTTGTGGCACATGCAAAACATTAGAGAGTGTAAGATTTTTTTTTTCTAATGTAAGCTTAATGTTAACATTTCCTTTTCCAACAACCTTTGCAACACTAGAATCTCCCATGAAAAACTTGTTCTTCTTCTTCACCAAGACTAGTATAGGAGGAGAATACATTTTTATTTACATATATATGACGAGTGGCTCCCGAATCTATGACCCATGCTTTTCCTTCAACAAGATTAACTTTTAAGATTACAACAATAATAACATCATTGGTTTCTGCAATGTTGACATTTGATTGGTAATTCAATTTTCTGTGCCTGCATTGTCTAGCAAAACGAACTGGTTTTCCACAAATAAAACAAGCACTTTTCTTCTTTTGTTCATTTCTTTTCACTTTGAAATTTTTATTTCCTTGTTTTTGTTTGTAGAGAGGTTTTTTTTAAACTTTCTCTATTCTTATTCCCCTCTTGTATCAAATTTGCATTACAAGTAAAATCTCTAACCCTTTTTAAATCAATCTTTTTCCGGTTAGTTTCTTTAATTCTAATATCAATAATGACATGCTCTAAACTCATATCCTTACGCTTATGCTTCATCATATTTTTATATTCCTTCC
Source organism: Dendrobium nobile (assembly GCA_022539455.1). Lineage (NCBI taxonomy): Eukaryota > Viridiplantae > Streptophyta > Magnoliopsida > Asparagales > Orchidaceae > Dendrobium > Dendrobium nobile. The sequence continues at coordinate 36,851,861 of CM039722.1, read as the reverse complement.
AGGATTCAGGAAGTTTCTCAATCAAGGATGCAGTGACAAAAGATTCTGGTAAGTTAATTCCTTCATTCATAAACTCGCTAATAAGAATATGAAAATCATATATCTCAACAGACATTTCCTTAGAGTCATTCATCTGAAAGGCTAAGAAATTTCCTACAACATACTTTTAGTTCCTACATTTTCTAGCACATATTTCTTCTCCAATATTTTCCAAATTTCAGAAGCATACTCAATTTTGTAATAGACATCAAATAACACATTTGATAGAGCAGAAAGAATAATTGTCTTACAAATCTTATTTGCATTACTCCAATGACTTATAATGGTATCATAATTTTTCGCTCCCATATAAGATGGCAATGAAGTAAGTACATGCTCAACTTTAACAATATCAATGATAAGCTTAACTTTTTGCTTGCCATCTATTAAAATTTTGTCCCGAGAAAGGCTCAATTTTTTTTTTGTTAAGTCAAGAATTATTCTAGCCGTGCTAATCATTGTAGTATCCATAAACTCTAACTTTAAGATTGTTGTAATATATAAGAGCTGTTAAACAATTGCAAATTAAAAGACTTTTCAAATAAAAATACCGAGGCGTGTGAAGCACAGTTCTTAAAGTTAGATTTACGCTCCTCATAGGTGCAAAGGTACATAATGGTCTAACTCTCAGAATTCAACGGACTCTTCGCGGTGATCTGCACTAATCACAGCGGGAAGCAGGCAGAGCGATGTAGATATTTGCTCTGAATATATGTATGGTGGAGTGAATGACAAAGAGAAAAATTGATATGTTTTCATGATAACCAAGAAGGCCTTATATAGACCATAAAAGAATGCCTTTTTAATTATAAACTTTATGATGATTAATTTAAACATTTCTAAATAATGTCATAAAATAGCAACAAGTATTTCCGTTACAATAATAATTATTTCCATTACAACAACAATAAGTATTTCCGTTATAACAGTAATATTTATTTCAATTACAACAAATGATAATTATTTTCATTATAATAGTAATAATGATTTCCGTTATAAATTTTTCTTTCAAAAACCATAAAAGAATATAACAGGTGGAGCTTCGGTTTGCAGTGGAGAGCTGAGGGTTGGTGTTTGGCTTGGCTGGAGGGTGCGGTTTGTCCGCCATTACTCTACTGTATCGGTGCTTCACTATTTTGGGGCTGTTTGATATCGGATTAGATTTTACTTTAGTGGATTTAGTAAATCCTGTAAATCTGAATTTTATAAATCCTTAGGCTATTAAATTCTCAAAACTGTTTGGTATGATAAATATTAAATTCTGTTAAATCCTGAGAAACTGTTTGGCAATAGATCTCAGAATTTAAGGTAATTAGAGATTTAAATATGAAATTAAAGTAGTTGTCATTAGTTTTAATTAATAATTATACTATTAATTATCTCATTATTCACTTAAATATTCTACTACTAATTAATTATTTATAATGTTAATAGATAATAATTATTTGAATTTTAAAATATATTAATTAAATATTGTATTGTTTTATTATTATACTACTAATTATTTAATTAAACTAAATTAGAGTATTTAATTATACTATTAATCATGATACTAATTATTTATTTAATCTAATTAATTATTGATGATTAAATTGATTTTAAAAAAATGCTAAGTTAGATTAATTTCAGTTAGAGCCAATGTAGGTTTTCTTCCTCTTCTCCATTTCTTTGTTATGTTGTTTTTCCTCATTGTCGTTTCTTCTTAGCTCTTCATTACTATTGTTTTTCCTCATCGTCATTTCTTCAAACGCTTGCTCGCACGACTACGACCGAGCAAGCATAGCCGATGCAGGAAAACGGCCAGCTGAGCGAGGACGAGCACAAATCAGAGAGATTAGGGCTACGAAGGTAATAATATTTCTCCATTTCGCATGCTTCTTCCCCTAAATCCTACACTCTAAATCCGTAAATTCACCTCTCGATTGGATTTAGATTTAGGTGGATTTATACAAATTTATGTCGTAAATCCATAAATCCCATATTTATGCTAGCTTCGGATTTAGACTACCTCTGAAAACAGTTTGGTTTGATTTACCTTAAATCCCGCTAAATTCAGGCACAAATCCGATACCAAACAACCCCTTTGTGTTGTGAACTTTTATTTGGTCCGGTGAAAGAACGTAGAGCTACGTTCGGCCGGCACTGAGATCGCGCCACGTAGCAGGCACAAAATCACGTATTTGTCGATTTTGCTCGGCAATAACGAGAAATACCATTATGTGAAGACAAATACCGAGCAATACCGAGCAACACTGAGCAAAAACAGAGTTTTTTCTAGAAAAACTCGTATTGCTCGGTATTACTCGGTAGTATTAAGTAAGATTGAACATTTTTTTTTTATTAAATTTAAGATCACGTGAGAGCTCTGATTTCAGCAAATTTATATTGAACTCAATGTCTTGATGAGGCGAGTCTAACGAACCATAAGTGATCCGATCTATTTCCAAATTGCACTGAAATGTACTTCGAAACTTTTATGGTTTAAACTGTATAACCAAAAATGTCTCTAAATCTTGCGTGCCTATAATCAAATCAAGCAACTTGATGAGAAAAAAAAAATCAATGAGCTCAAGATTATTCAATTTTGATATCATTAAGGTCGCCAAATGATGAATGAAAATATTTATAATCAATGGGCTTATTGTGTCCTGAGTATTTAGCGCCGATAGAGAAATATAAAGTTTAATGTCTTAGCGTTGTACGAAGATCTAGCTCACACAAAATATAAAAAGAGAGGGTGTTGCCACGACCCACCCGACAGAACGAATCCCTTCACGTCTGGCCACGACAAAGAACAATCCAGGATCTGTTTTTGAAATTTGCTTCAGACTTTCTTCAATTTGTAGACATACATAACAGAAAATACATAGCTACTATAACTTCCAAAATATACAAAACAGTTCACATCATTTCTCTATTCATCAAAAAATCATGTACAATACAGTGCATTGGCTTCAGACAGAAAGAACAGAACAGAAAAGTCATGTCTGTACTAAAAATCAAAAGTATAAACTACTAATCACTGATCAAACACAGAACTGTAAGTCCAAGACTTCCTTCCCTTTCCCAGAACCTGAAAACCACGCAGAAAATAAGATGAGCTAACACACATCAGCAAGACTACAACCAGCCAATCAAAATCTCCAAAATACACAATCAGAAATACTTCAGTAATCAGTTATTCAAATAGCCGACAGAATTCAGATAATCGTACAAACAGAACAGAATTCAAACATAAATCAAATAACTGATAACATAAGAACTGAATCATTGTACATACCAGAATTATTCAATCAGATTAATCACATGATCACAGAATTGTACAAATCAAAGTTCAGAACAGATTTTCACATTCAAATCACATTTCATATCCGATCACATATCACAGAACACATAATCGATTCCCGGGACCCTGACAAGTCTCTACGGATTCTGGCCCCTTATGTCTCCCTTCCCTGACACTGACAGAATCTCAACGGATTCTAGCCCTTTTTGTCTCCCTTCCCTGACACTGGACAGAATCTCACCAATTCTGGCCTCTTATGCTCCCTCCATGACACTAATAGAATCTCAACGGATTCTGGTCCCTTATGTCTCCCTTTGTGCTTAATTAGCACCAGAAAAGAACAGATACGAATTTTCATAACAGAAATTATTTTTTTTTTTCAAATTTTTTTCTAACCCAGACAGACGAAATCAATAAAGGATTTTCGACCTCTTATAACTCCCTTCTGATATCACAGCAGATCAAATCATCAAATCAGAAGATCAGATTATGTTAGAAAAATGTTAGCGGCATAACGACAGTAAAAACAAATTTACACAGAATTCACAGATTCAGAAATTTACCAAATTATCACAGATAATACAAAACAGCATGTAAGACTTTATTGTACTGAAGCAACATTTTTCAACATCCAGATAATTCGTAGTTCGTTTAAAACTCCGTAGAATTCGGAATACCCGGTAAAAATCATCCAGAAATACCCAAAACGTGCACAAACATCATCACTCAAAACATACCAAAAGTTACCGCGTAAAAAGTTCGTCAGTGCGAAACGAACCAAATATTCGCTAAGGAAGCAAACTTTGAAACAAAAAAGTCGTCAAAAATATCATTTCTGAAAATTGAGAAAGGCGGAATGTGCCTTACCCGAGTCGATCAACTTTTCAACTACAGCACAACGACAGAAACGAACCGAAGTCACCCAAAAATTACTTTTCTTTCTTTTTTGCCTTCGATTTTTCTCTCTCCTGGGCTTTTTCTCTCTCTTCAAAAGAATCTAATCCTATATATATCCAACCAGATTCGACCTGGACGATCCAATCGTCCGGGACGATTTGCCCACTGAACAAATTTCGTTCAGACGAAATAGATATCGTTCCTGACAGCTTACCCTCTGAAAAATTCATCCCGACGAACCCAAATCGTCCTAGGACGAACCTCTCTGCCATCAAACTTTGAACTGACGCCCCGGACGAACCTGGAAGGAAAATTTCATCCCGACGATCCTGGAAGGCAAAAACTGAAAAACGGGATTTCACAGGTGTCGCATTTATGAGACACGAATATATTTACGTGGAAAACTCCTGAAAAAGGGGAAAAATCATAGGGCCTAGCCCATTTGATGAATCCACTAGTATTGCAGTTGATTACAATGAGCCATTCATTAGGGGAAGGCCTTAGTTAGATGTATACTTTAGAGTACATTAATGATGTGAATACAGAGAGTCTTTTTTAATGTTCCGTCGAGATCGGAAGACTGTAGTCGGTGGGCGACAGAGGTTTGGAGGACCTTAGTCGGCTGACGACGGAGTTGGAAGGACTGTTGGCAGATGACATAGGTCAGAGGGTTTGTAGTCGGTAGCGACATAAGTCAAAGGACCATAGTGGGTGGGCGACGTAAGTCAGATGGACGTAGTCGGAGGGCGACGGAGATTGGAAAGACGTAGCCGAGCGCGATGTAAGTCAGAAGGACCATAGTTTGGCGGGCGATGGAGGTCTGAAGGACTGTAGTCGATGGGCGACGTAAGTCAAAAGGGCCGTAGTCGACAAGCGATAGAGGTCAGAAGGACTGTTGACTGATGACAAGGTTAGAAGGATGCGCCAGGTATAAATCTAGCAATGGACAGAAATCCACATTGGATAAGATATCCGTCGAAAGTCTGACAACAAGAAAAATCAGACGTTGGGTAGAAACTTGGCGACGAGCGAGAGCCAATGTTTGGTAGAAGCCGACGTCAGTTGGAGGCCGAGGAGAACTCCCGGCGTTAGATGTATTCAGGCAGAACTCCGACGCCACTTGGAGTTCAGGGAAACTCCGACGTCACTTGAAGTTCGGGTGAAACTCCGACATCATCTTATGGTCGGGAGGAATTCTGGCATCACTTGGAGGTTGGGCAGAATTCCAGTGTCCCTTGAGATTTGGCGAAGTCCGGCGTCACGGTGGAAGTCGGACATAGAATTCGACGGCCCGTTGGAAGTTGGAGAATTCGGCTGTGGTCGAGGAGATGTTTTTTCCTCATATCCTTCTCTCTGCTTTTCTCCTCTCTTGATTCCCCCTCCCTCTCAAGAGAAATGAGGGGTCTATTTATAGATTTCTGGAGTGGCATGGCCCTAAATAGGTGAGAGATCAGGGGTAAAAGAGAGTGTTGAATGGACGGCCGATATTGAATCCCTTGATCGTGTTGCCATTTGTCAGACATTGAAGTTCTTTAATGATATCGAAATGCAAATATCTTGGGCTCGTTAGATTTTTTCTCATCTGAGCTACTCGATTACGAGCTATAAGCATGTGATATTGGAAACTGTTTGGTAATCCAAATTGTGGTTTTGAACTTGCCAACAGCATTTTTGGTCTTATATTGTGACTCATATTGGCTCGGATTGATCGAATTTGGTGTCATTCCGAGACGCTCAGTTTGACAGTAAGGTGTGAAATCGGAGTCCAAAGTCCCGAATTAATTTTGAAGTTTCCGGCTTTATTTTGCCTCGAGATTCGTGCCGATCAAGATAATTTTTATGAATTAAAAAGGCTCAATATGAATTATTAGATAAAGTGCTTTGAATCTGGTTAAATTTAGCAAAACATCTCATCTCTCTCGAATGGTAATAATAAGATCTCATTTTCTCATCAACAATAATAATTGCAGTCAGTATTGCTTAAATTCTATCATCGATTATTATTCTTGACGACTAACATCCAATCATTATTGGACTTCAATTATCCATTTATTGATACACAACTTTGTAATCCTTATAACAAAAAACAATCAATTACTTTCAATATGTAAAAACCAACTTTTAAATTGTTGAGAAGAAGGTTATTGTACTTAAAATCAAATAATGAACTATTTGTAATTGAACAGGGTGAGGACTCATGAGTTTTCTTTCCACGTATGAAATTCCAGTCTCTTATAACTTCTCTTTGTACGGTTAGCTCTTTATGTAAATCTAAAATATAAAACACAAATTCTACCACCATAAATTTTCTAGCTGTATTAATTTGACATAATCTTGGGAAAAATACATTTTTTTAACTAAATCTCTTAATAATTAATTAACATATTAACCATTCGAAAAAAAATTAAATTTGCCAAAGTTGCACGTTTTAATGGGCGACTTTTAGGATAAGGCGTTAAACGACTTATATAAAAAAAATTTAAAAAAGTAAGCAATAATAATTAAATTTATACAACCACGTGTGAGAAATGATTTTATAGATTTATTAAAAATATTTAAGTTTAATGTGCCTTGAAATAATGATGAATGAATGACTTTACCTTGTATTATATAGGATTATAATTTAATGTTGCCTTGAACTTGAAGTTGTAATGATAGTCACAATCCATAAATTGTAAGCTATAAGGATTTTCATAGCCTAAAAAAAAAGAGTTTTCATAGCCTATGGATTGTAAAATTGTCTTGTTAAATCATTTTGAATTATCAATAAATGTTGAAAGTGTTTATTGTCATGTCATGTAGATAGGAAAAAAATCTCATTAATGATTTTGTTATGTCAGTTCACATCATTCATCTATTTTCTCGTGCTATATAAGTGTGTTGCTGCACAGGTTTTTTGATGAGTAAAAACTATTCTTGATAACCTAAAGTATTTCTGTCACTTCATATATATAATTTAGTAATATACTACCTCTATAATAGGTAGAGATTCGAAGTATCCTGACGAAGCAAATGATTCAAGAGGGAAGCAATCGATTAATGAAAGTTGGTATTCCCTACTAATGAGAGCCTTGAAGCGAATGAAACATCTAATGAGATTTTTAGGTCTGTTATGTCATTATTAGGGGGGAGACGATGATTGCTTATTGGGCATATCAATGATAAAGTTAGAAATAAAAGATATATAGGGCAAGTAATGATCTTCGAGATGGGTTGGAGATATCTAATAACATAGTTCAGCGAACATGATGGCAAATGATTATGTTATTTTTCTTAAGGGGCTAATTTATGAAATCGCTACGTGACAAAGAAGGTACAATTGAGGTGGGCTTGGAAGGTCGATATTTGATATTAGATCATTGAATTATATATCATAAATGACCATCATGTACGGATGAATGACTTTTAGATTCCTACAAGAAGCTAATGGATGTGCTCAATATGGAAATAAGATGGAATTTCTATACAAAGGATATTGGCAATATATTTAACAGAGTTTGAGTTTAACTTCAAAGGTTGTCCAACCCAAACACTGCTCTAAGCTCACAATGCAATGTCTACTATAGGAATAAAATAAGATTGTATGATGTACTTATTTAATCTAAAATCTATCCTAATTTACCTGGTTAGTAATATGTAAGATTAGCTCCAGTTCGTTATGTCGGGTTGTAATATTATTGTAATGTTCTTCAGTGAGTTGTAGTTGGTGATTTAACTTTATTTCGATAAAATGTATGAAGTACTAGTTTTTTAATTTGTTGCCTTCAAATACTCTTGTAGGAATTGTTTGCATCAAAATGGCATCAAAGTACAACAAATATCACACATAAATCAATGTATGAAGGAGTTGAAATGGTAACATAATAATAAAACTAAAGCAACTAAAAAATATATGATACAAATCATTAATTCTCCTCTTATGACGATGTGGTATTGCATCAGTGCTTAGAGTGAAATTTTGTGGTGCATGGGACCTCCGAAAGAGAAGCCCGCAGTGGGGTACGAACGCAGAGGGACGGCCGCACATCCCGTAGGACAAAACGATCGTAGGCCTCTACACTCGACACGAATGGGTCGATGGAAGGGCAGATTGGACGTCATAAACTAAACCATTGGGGAAAGAGGCTTTCACCAACACATCCCCGATGGGTAGCAATATACACGACCTAGTCATGGGTTTCCCCCACCCGAAAAAGTCGAATGGGGTTTAGTAGATTGGGAACCAATTTCCCACGGCGCAAGCCCCCGTGGTTAATTACATCCCGGCCGGAGCCCGAGAAAACTCTCGTTTAAGGTATCATCACATTATCCCTTCTTAAAGTGGGATATGGCACGAGGGGGTAGACTAGGAAATCCTACTCAAAAAAGGAAGAAAAGGTCCCAAAGGGTCTGAATAAGACATGCATGCTCATACCAGCATTCGGAGGCTCTAGGGTACTAAGTAGAAACGTGAGAAATTAAATCAAGCACTCGATCACATGCGAGAGAAGAGATAGAGGTGGCGTCATCCTGATGACGCAGATAAGTAGATTTATAGTCCCTAAAAGAAGGGACCTACCTACTATTTTAGGCAAACTACAGACCGAGTGTAGTTACCTCGTAACCCAAATGTAAATTGGGCTTATGTTCGACACACACACTAAGACCAGTGCCTAGCTAATGCAATGCAAAGATCTGGACTTATCCCGGCCTGGATGGGGGAGCCAGCTAACCACCTAATCGATTCAAAAACCATGTTGTCAAGTCAATTAGAAAAGATGGGTGGGAGGTATAGCTTTTGGAAATAGGACCGACATCTAGAGAATTTCTAATGGTCCTGACTTATGTGGTCAATGCTCCTAGCTAAAAAATTAAATTTTAATTTGTTTGTTTAATGCATGCATGCTAGTTGTAAATGTCAACTCAGAATGCAAAAGAAATTTTTTTAAAAAAAAAGCTATAGAAAATAAATTTTTAGAAAAGACGAGTCTCCCTAGGTCCGCACTTCTCTCTCATAGGCCAATTATCCGGACTCTATCCACAGGCAGGAGATGTCTTAATAAGAAGAGAGAGAAGAATGCAAAATATGCATGCGCCCCCGGACGATTCCGGCAGTTCCCTAGGTTCGTTAGGTTTTCTATGTTATTAAACCTTAAATTTTAGAAATAGTTAATGAGTAGAAAAGTTATAATCCTTAGAAGAGCTACGAAATCCAGGCGAAAACAAAACGCAGCAAGAAATAAACCTAAAAAAAGCAGGTATTTCTAAGCACAATCAGTAAGCACATCAATATAAATCCAACAAATCAAGTAAATGTCCCATAGGCCAACTGCCCTTATACAACCCAGGGTATACAGAAAAGTAAAGTGGCCGTGCACCACTGCCAACAACCCGGATTCATAAGCCTATGACAGACGCCAACAACTTTGAGTGGGATATTGGATCTCAAATCTTCAATGTCTTCAATCTTCTGGGTATCTCCTCCTTAGACTCCTTTGATCACTCCTCTTGGACTCTCCTTGGATCCGTCGTGGCTTGAATCCCAAACGAAGAGACAATTCTCCCTTTTGGGAGTAATGCCTTTTCTCATAGATATCTAAAGTCATCCCACTCGATTTCCAAATGGAAGAAGACTAATCCCCTATAAGGATGCCTTCCTCTTTGGGATTCAAGTGGGATAAGAATATCCACACTACAAAGTTACATTTTCACAACCAACCTTATTACAAATTTTTACATCCATTGAAAAAAAATATTCAAGACTCCCTGCATGGTTTATCCTAATAAAAAATCAACCCAAGCAATATTAAAGTGAAAATGCTAACACCATTAACCTTGTTCAAGCCATGCTCTTAAATTATGAGAGGCTAAGCAGGTCCATCTATGCATTTATAATTATTAATTTAGCCCTCAATTATTCAGGGGGGCTGGGCAAGCACCTGCATAAGATAAATTAGAAAATATATGGTGCCCCCCCTTTTTATTAGCATTGAGCATGGCCAACCTCACGGAAGAACAATATATATATGACGCTCCTAACCTAGGGAAAGTCTAACCGACCACATCCAGAGTGCAGAAAAAAGTAAGAAACACAGCATCAATTTTCAAAACAGCATGCAGATGAAAATTACGAAAAGCTCCGGCACAACAGCAAAAATAACATCCAGCGGCCTAGCCTAAATCTAGAAGTGGTGCACTAGCAAACCATTCTATGTGTGTGTAAGGCTTGTGTGGTTTAGATAGATCATAATAGGTATGTAGTTTGTTAAAATTGTCTAAAGTTCGGGTCTGTTGTAGGCCAGAAAAGGAAATTTTTGTTGAAATTCAATATTAGTGAATTAGGGTCCATTTTAATTATTTCAGTTTGTTGATCAGTTTTGAGAGCTTGTGGATATTCATATTTGAAGTTTAAATTGCATTAGCCAACTGGAAAGTTCGCGGGTCCTCCTAGGTACAAGCTAAGGTCCAAAAAGTCATTATGGAAATAGTGTCAGGTCTGGCCTCCTATCATCCTTAGGAAAATACTAGACCTCAATACGAGTAATTAGCCAGGTAGTATGCTAAATCGAGTTTTCTAGCGAGTTATGAATTTTCTAAGTTTCGGGCCCAATCCTATATAGACTAGGTTGACCAAAAGTTGACTTCTTTCTATCTAGGCCAGTTTCTGGAAACTTAAAATTTTTAATAAATACTAGACCCTAATTGGAGTCTAATGCAAGTGAGTTTGCCTAATTTGGTGATTTTTCTACAATTAGTTAAGAATTTTCTAAATCTAGGTATTATGGAAATTTAAAAATTAATTAGGAGAAGACCCTATTTTGTAAATTTGGCCCAAATCGCTCCCCAACTAGTCCGAATCACTCCCAAAAGTCAAGGATGACCTGAGAAAGTGACCGTAGGGTTTGGAGGGATTTGGGATTTTTTAATAATTTTTAATAATTATTAGGGGCAAAAGGTAATTTCCACCTAAAGTCAAATTATGGGTCAACCTAGAGTCAAACTAAAGACCCTATTTATCTAAAGTCAAGGGTCAGATTCATGTCAGTTTTGAGGTATTAGGGGTAATTTTCTGACCTAAGGTGTGTGTTATTGTATTTTCTCGGAAGGTCTCGGGGCCTTATTAACGAGTTAATTAGGGTTGGTTAATTAAGGCTCTAAAAGCTCCTAAAAATTCCTAGAAAATTCAGTGAATTTTAGATGTCACTAAGTTTAAGTGTTGAGTTTTTCATATTGTCTGGGGTCTATCCTAGTCCTAGAAAACTTTACGTTCGCTAGACATGTCCTTAATTATTGTCCTTAGGGTGTCACTCACAGTTATATGGGTATGAATGATGTTTTAACTAACCCTCAAGGTAATAAATGCATGGGAGTACAAAAATAAAATAAACACACTATTCCTTAGATACTAGGAGAGCCTAACTAGGTGCTCGTGGTGTGCGATCCTACATGCATACTAACGACAAAACAAGAAAAGGAAAGACATCTAATGAAGGGATTAGTGAATGATAGGAACCCATCACCCACTAACCCACTCCCCCATGATTGCTCTTCACACATAGGATCCATGTTTAAAATTTCGTCGCACAGTGAATCTCCAAAATTAAGGTTTAATTAAAAGTAGTTTTAAAAATACTTAAAATAGTTATAAGCATATATATAATTTTGGAAAATACCCTAAATGGAAAAAGATCAATTCATAGCTAGTAAGTATAAGGGGAGACACACTGACCACCCAATCGGGGCTTTGAAATGGTTTAAAATAGTTTGTATCTTGAAAAAAATCATTAATACTAATTAAGTAAATAATAATTAAATAATCACATAATGCTCCAAGACAGAAAACTGACGAAACAGCCAAAATCAGTGACTGAAATGGACTCAAATTAGTACACATTTCTCTGAAAAGATCGAAGGGTCATACGTCAAAATCCGGTTTAAAACGAAAAAGATAACGAAATTTACAAGTTCAAAATACAATAAAATAATATTTTTAAAATAGTGCAATTTCACTGTTTTGAAAATGACAGAAAATGCAGACAGAATTCTATCTGAAAATAGTCTTAAAATGTACAGAATTCAAGTAAACCCAAAACAAGGGCTGTGCTAAAATCCGACTTAAAACGAGAAGTTACGCAATTTCGAAGTTTAAAGCGTAATAATAATTTTAAAATAGTACAGTTCTGGCTGTTTTGAAAATAACTGTGCAGAAACCCAAAAATTCAGGTAACACTAGTTCCAGAATGTGCAGATCCAAATACGTTCAATCAAGGCGCTGTGCGTCGACAGTGGATTTAAAAGGCGAAAGTTATCAATTTTCGAAGTTTAATACATAAAAATAATTTTAAAATAACTTAAAATGAATAAATAATTAAGGATAATCATAAACAAGAACAAAAATAGATTTATATTTTCTGAATTTAACATATTTGAAAAATATGTAATAGTTAAAAATATGTAATTAATTATGATATTTTTAAGTAACTTAACTAATAAAGTAATTAAAATACTATTTAATTTCAAGAAAAATAACTTTCCTACCTAAATACATATAATAACCTAATAACAAAAATAACATAATAAATAACACACATAATCAAATAATATGCTTTCATTAATATATAAATTAAAAATAATGATTTAATATAAAAATAATAATTTAAAATAATATTAAATACATACCTTTCTGTTTTAATTAATAATTTAAAATTATATATATTATTTTAATAAAACAAAATTTTATAGGATAGAAATGAAAATACGATCAATTCAAGGTAATTATAATCGTCGAAAACGACAAAAGAACGGATTTTTGGCGATTTTTGAAGTTAAAATAGCTTTAAAAATAATTTTCAATATTTAATTAATAAAATCAGACGGCGGCGCCCGTGGCGCGCATTCATTGGAACCGCGTTCGGGCCAATGATTGCGCCGCCAGCAATCATTGGCCCATCAATTGCGGATGATTGCGGCGGCGGTCAAGCACACATCCACGTCAGCGGCGGCCCGGGCCGTTCGATACCCGCGCGGCCTGGACGGACGTCCCAGGATGGCGCCACGTGGCCAGTGGAACGGCGGGGCAACGCCCGCGGTCAACCCAGACCGCGAAGGCTCCATCGCGACCGTCCGATCGCGATAGATCGACGGCTGTGATCGACCCTGGCAGATCGGCGGCCTGATCCGAAACCCTATGGGGTTTTTTGCTCGTTCTCTCAAAATACTGGACCAATCGCACGAATATGAAACATATGTTTCTACACATGACAGAATTCGCGGGACTATATTTAGAAAAATTATAAACCCTACAAAGGGCTATTTTAATCTAAGTGTTTAAGCTATTCTAAGGGGTTGCGCGAGATTTTACCGTCCGATCTTCAAATCTCGACACAGTTGAGCTTGTAGACTGTCCTCGTAAGTTTTTCTAGTTGAAACCACGATCAAACGAGCGCCGATTGGTAGGATCAACGCTTGACCGTCCAAGCCTTCGGGTCGCCGGAGGATCGCCGGCGTCGGCTTGGACGCTTCGAGATCTACTTGGAAGTGTAAGAGGAGGGTTCTCTCAAGCTCTCCACGAAAAAACTCGGGCTTAGGGAGAAAGATTGCAAGATCTCCTTCTGGAACCCAAAATCACTATTTAAATGCTCGAAGCGATATCGAACGGGCCTTGATTCAATCCCTCGTACAATCATGAGGCTCCAATAAGTGATTTAGGCGGGATCTTGAGTTTTAAAACGAAAGGAGGCTTTAATTCCCCTATAATGAGCCTTTAAATGTACTTAAATAAATAGGTCATTATGACCTATTTAAGACTTGGGTTGACCAAGTCAACCATGGACCTGGTCAACCCAGTCAAATATGGTCAAGGGGACGTGGGTTCGAGCCAAAAAAGGATTGGATTTGATAAAAAAATGATTTGGGCTCTATATATGGGCTAGGTGTCAACCTTGGTTGACTTGGTCAACCGGGTTGACCCATGGTCAAAGCCCGGTTCAACAGCTCGACTCGACTACTGAACCTATTGGAGGGATTCAGGGTCTAACTTGGTCAATTTGACCAAGTCAACTCTCCAACCCAAGTCTGGGCAAAATCGAGGTCAACAGAGCACAAAGTGCCAGGTACGTAGACAATGACAGCAACACCCATTCATCCCACTACTTTTTTAAAGTATCACATAGGTAGTGTAGATAGTGCAATGTGCAGCATTAGGAAAAATCTCACGGCAATCCACGCAGTAAATCGGTGTGCCTGCTGATACAATACATAAATTAGGTGAGTTCGAACAACTTAAATGAGTTCAGCATTTGCCTCAAAAATCACATCATGAACAACAACGCACTCTAACTCTATAATCACAGAGCCAGGGGTAAAAACAATTATTCACATTAATCCCACATTATTGAGTAAAGTTCATCATTATTACCTTGATAGAATGTCCCATCAAGGTTAAGAACTTGATGATAGTAAGTCCACTTGCTATCGAAGCGGCCGAATGACCAAAAATAATCTTTCAAATTTATGATTCTCATAACATTGTATCCCACATACTATACATACATTGAAGAAACAATATCGCCTATATAAACAAATTTAAGTTTTATAAGACTCCTCCCAACTTCAAACACTGTCTTCATAAGCTTTCCTTCTGGCATCCTAAGCTTTCATATAAGAAACTTTAAATTGAATCTTAGTTTCAATTTGGCCTACAATCTCCTCGGCTTAAGGTCCATATGCCTTTTAATACTGGGCTATATGAAGTAGCTTATGAATAAAGATTACATTGCCGTGTCTTGTGCTAAAGTTGGAGTAGCACATGTATGTTGGTTCTTCATGGAAGATAAACTCCATATCCCTCCAAGACGTTTGTTCATGGATGCATGCATGATGCATATACACGAAATGTCCTACCAAACCATTCTGAGCACAAACCACTAATCATTTTCTATCTGTATTGAAGAAACCACAACATACTCCACATTATTTAATAATTTCCTAACCCTTAAATGAAATTGTATATCATCTTTCTTAGAGAAACACATACCCTCCAACCTATTGAAATTGAGAACTCTTTTCGAGTGCTGCCCAATATAATAGTCATTTGTTATGTCCCACATCCCATTCACTGGAGTCAAGTAAGTTTTAATAAAACTCATTTTAACAGTCATACCTTCTACATTATTGATATTTGTGTAACAATAATATTTGATTATGCAATGAATCTCGTGTTCATATCTAATATTCCCTAAATCCACACGATTTTGCACATCATCATCACCATCATAATCATGTCATTTGTTACTCCTCATGGTTTTGTAACCATCTTCGATAATGACTGACGGTCTCTCGGAAGTTCCTGGAACATCTTGCCAAACAACTTCTTTGCCTTTCACTTGATTGCGTAAAGGTTACTATTAAAAAGACTACAATCCACACAATACAATTTTTAATACACACTTAGATGAAAGAACTTACTTAGCATTTACAGCTCAAAACCTGGATTTGTCGAAACCACCTTCCGCTAGTCCTCGATACCAAATGTCCTTGCACTTGGGACTGAATTACGTAGCAACAAATTAGTTGCACTAACTTCTTCAACCTCCACTTAAAGTAGAATTCTGCTCAATTACATGTGATAACACCATCTCACTACCTCATAATCCTCCAAAGGTGAAGCTTTGAACTCATTTCTCTAAGGTAAGATGATAAATCAAGCCATTGTGTACTTCGATGTATCATATTTTAATGCTTAAGGACCCTAATCTTCAATTGCTCTATAGTTGTCTTAACTGCCAATTGCAAGGATAATAATGCCCCTACAAATGTTGGTGGCACATTTATACATCTAAAGATAATGTCCACCATACATAAGAATAAACGAACTCCACATCCAAACATTGTTGCACTACTACGTATCACTTATGTATAACCTATAATACACAACATCATCTTACCCATAAATAAAACAATACACAATACAACAAACAACATTTAACTAAATAGATTTATATTTTACCACTTTTTTTATAAAACTAAATCTAAGTAAAGTTATCTAAAAAAAAATACATTTAAGAAATCTAAATTAAGGAACCCCAAGATAATACATTTTTGAACAAATGACATATAAAATATTGCATGAGCATTACTCTCACAATACCAGATTATAGATACTCACATAGAGTGTCAAATATAATTCTTAATAACTTTTTTTTCAAATGGTTGATAAATTTTAGATTCAGATTCAGAAATAATGAAGAGTGATAATCCATACTGTATCCAATTACTATTTTTATCAAAGCATTAATAAATGAAAATCCCACAAAAAATACAACTTGAGGAACAAGTGATAAGACAAAATTCTTATCTATTACAAAAGAACCATTTCATTCGTCAACAAAAGAATTAGGTCACAAAATTCGAAGTAATTAAGCCAACAGCACCTTATGAATGTCCATTTCCAGACCTTGATCGAGAGCTTTACCCATGCAGCTAGCGTGGGCGTGAATAGCGCAGGCGCCTTCTTCTTCTGGATTAGCGATCTCAATCCCCTCATAGTTGACTTAAATCCCCACCTTCTTTGTATTCAATTTCCCTACACTAATTCCAGCCTTCTTATCAATTCAATCTCTAATGCATTATTTTTCTTCTCAGAGCCACTGCTGCCGACGGATCTACATTCTCTCCAGACATCGAGACCATCGTCTTCAACACCGTCGTGCTCTCTTCGATGCACGAATGCCGCGAAAGACCCATCACCAATATCGGCACCGTTAGAGTGAACTAGATCAATATCAGAACAATAGGATGATATATCTTCTGTTTAGGATTCCGTGCGTGATGGTGATGTCAAGCGGGAGATGAGATGGTTAGAGAGGTGGAGAGATTGAGGAGGAAATAGAGAATTCAGGGCGGTGGGGATGGAAGACAATGAAGATTGAAGAAGATGCCTCGGCAATGGCAATGAGGAGGATAAGGGCGAGGTGGGTAACGACGACCCAGAAGAAGCAGGGAAGTCGGATCCGTAGCGACGCTTTGCCGCAGTTGGGGGCGATAAAGTGGAGCTGAAGAGTTGGATTTGACAACGGGAAGGAAGGGTGGGTAGTGTTGTATAATATATATATATATATATATATGAGCTGTAAGATAATTGCAATTAGAAGACTTGCGTGTGAAGCACTGTTTAAAAAGTAAGATTTCGCTCCTCCTAGTGCAAAGGTACAAAGCGTCAACTCTAAAATTCAATGATTAATTACGGCCAAACGTGAAAACAGAACATCGATGTAGATATTACTCTGAAATATGAGATGGTGTGAGTGAATGATGAAGAAAAAAATTATATGTTTTTCATCATAAACCAAGGATGCTTATATAGACCATAAAAGAGGGTCATTTTAATTACAAGCTTTATGATAATATAATTTAAATGTTTTCAAAACATGTCATAATAACAAAAGTATTTCTATTACAATAGTAATTATTTCTAATACAAACAAATAAGTATTTTTGTTACAACAATATAATATTTTAGTTACAGTAGTGATAATTAATTTTCATAAAATTAGTAATAATTTATTTCAATATAATAGTAATAATTATTTTTGTTACAAATTTTTCTTTAAAAACCATAGAAAATATAACAATCCCCCACATTTTCAAAAGAAAGGAAAAATCTAGAATAAAGTTTGTTCATAAGAAAAATAAATAATGCAAAAATATGGTGTCTTTTGGACTAGAGCCAATATTTTAGGATAGAAAATCTTTACTTATAGGAACTAAGAGAAATTTAATATTTCTATGAACTGATATAAGTATTCTACTAAGCAGTCCAATGATTTTATTAGGATTATAAGTATATTTACTAAGCCTATTTACACACATAAGTAATACAGCTAATAAAGTTCATAAGATAACATAAGACTACCTATGATCTGAGCTACCTCAGATTGAGATACACTTTTTGCCCAAATTTTTCTTAGATGAATGCTAGCATTATAAGAGTACTAACTGATATAGAATAAAAAATGTCCAAATCTCCTCAACACTTTCTACAAAGTGTTCTTGGGAAATTATAACCATCAATCATTTCCTATGTATATCCTAATATTACATCAGCTCTCCTAAATCCTTTATCTCAAAATTTAAAGAAACAAAAATTTTATTTTTGCAATTTAGAAAAGATCAGATCTTAAAATATAGCATATAATCTACATAAATACAAATAATTACTCATGATTTTGAACTAATAATTTTAAAATAAATACATTATCAGCTCACTTAATCTTTCTAATCATAAGATATAATGTATTATGAAGCTCTTCATGCCACAGTTAGAGTTTTTTTAGTCATACAAAGACTTAATAACTTACAACTTTCTTTTCAGTTCCATGTACTATGAAACTTGTGGTTGATCCATATAATATTTCCTCTTCTAAATTTCCATTTAAGAATGCAGTTTTCACATCAATCCGATTAATTTTGAAATTAAATATTGAAGCTAAAGCAATAAAAGTTCCAATAGAAACAATTTAGCAACAAGAGAATAAGTATCAAAATAAACCGATCTTTCTTTAGTTGTATCCTTTAGCCACCAACCTAACTTTATATTTTTCAATGATGCATCAGGTTTATGATTTTTTCTAAAGATCCATTTACACAAAATAGTTTTAGTTTCTGGAGGAAAATCCATTATCTGCCAAGTATGTTTGGCATAATAGAATCATTTCAACTTGAATGGCTTCCTTCAAAAAATTAGCATCTAAGGAAACATCGCTCAGAATAAGTTAGGGGAATCATTATCTAGTAAGAAAGTGGAAAAGTCATCTCCAAAGTTTTTTCTCTCTCTTCTATTTTTTTACTTCAAGATTCATAAAAGAGGAGTATCACTATATAAAGATCAACTAAAATAGATTTGTCTATATAGATAATTTCAAAGGAAACATATCCTCAAAAAACTTCACAACTTTAGATTATATAAATAGTATTAGATTTATAATAACACACTTAAGAATCATAAATCTATGGTTGTAATATTTTCTGCTATCCTATGAAAACACAATCACATTTCTTTAACCCAATTCCTTTTCTTAGGATATGGTTAGAAGAATCTTAGTAAGACACCCCACACTTTTAATATTTAGATGGGTATTCTTATCTCTCAAAATTCAAAGGTGACTTTCTAGAATTTTTATAAATAATAATATTTTATAAATGTACATGCAGATAAAATAGCTTCACCCCATAATTAATCAGGATCACCGGAACTAATGAGCATATCATTCATCATTCATTGAGGTTCAATTTTTTCATTCAACTATAACCATTAGATTCAGGTGAATAAGGTGGAGTTAACCTCATGATAATGCCATTAGCTTCACAAAAAGAACTAAGAATTCTTGAGATATTCAACTCCCTCTGTTTATTATAAGTCTCTTGATTTTTATATATAACTTATTTTCTTCAGCTTTATATATTTCATGAATTTGATTCGGTCCATCTTAATTTCTAATGTATATATGTATGGTGTAGAAAAATCATCAATAAATTATCTCATAATACATATTTCCACCTTTAGATATATTATTTATCATATCACCTAAATCAGAATGAATTAAAGATAATAATTCTGATTCTCTATTCATTACATATTGCATACTTTCTTAGTTAATTAGCCTCTACACAAAGGTACACTTGTAAAATTAGAAATAGATCATTTTGTAATTATCCTAATTCTGCACTTTCTTAATATAAGAAAAATTAACATGCCCAAATCTACTATCATAAATCTATAACACTCAAGTAAGTAAGCAAAAGAAGAATAAGTTTTATTAATAGCATTGATAACATTAACATGAATAGACCATTGCACACATAACCTTTTCCCACAAAGTTATCAATTTTTGTTAATACTACTTTACACTCTAAAAAATAACTTTAACACCAACTTTTCCAAGTAAGGAGATAGAAACTAAATTATAAATATTTGGGCAACAAGCAACAATAAGAGTGTAAGATTTTTTTTTCTAATGTAAGCTTAATTTAACATTTCCTTTTCCAACAACCTTTGCAACACAAGAATCTCCCATGAAAAACTTTTTCTTCTTCTCACCAAGACAAGTATAGGAGGAAATACATTTTTATTTACATATATATGACGAGTGTCCCCGAAATCTATGACCCATGCTTTTCTTCAACAAGATTAACTTAAGAAGATTACAACAATAATAACATCATTGTTTCTGCAATGTTGACATTTGAGGATAATTCAATTTTCTGTGCTGCATTGTCTAGCAAAACGAACTGGTTTTCCACAAATAAAACAAGCACTTTTCTTCTTTTGTTCATTTCTTTTCACTTTGAAATTTTTTATTTCCTTGTTTTTGTTGTAGAGGAGGTTATTTTAAAACTTCTCTATTCTTATTTCCCCCTTGTATCAAGGGCAGATGCGGGAAACACATGTTAAACCGGAAAGGCGGGTTGACCCTGCAACCCACCGGATCAACCCGAACCTGTCCCGTATTTTCAAACGGGTCGAATCCGTGAACCCGAACCCCGACCGTTTTGAAATCGGGTCGGGTCAAACTCGGAATTTTTTGGTCGTGTTTCGGGTCGGGTTTTTGTGTCATGTCAAATATTGACACCCCTAATGTATATATAGAGATAGGTTTAGCTTCAACGATCCAGATGATACAATTCAATGGTCCTGATTGGGTGATAACGGACTTGCAACTTTTAGGTCTCCGTCTTCTACTATGGTAGCACTTAAACGAGTCAAGCCGACTCGCGAGCCGGCTCGGGCTCGACTCTGTAACGGGCTAGACGAGCCGAGCTTATCGAGCTCGCGAGTCGAGCTCGAACACGATTTCGAGCTCGCGATCATCGAGCTGCTTATCAAACTCAAGCTCGAACAGGCTGCTGCTTGACTCATTAGCTTGTCGAGTAGCATGACGACCTAACTTGCAGGAGGGAAATGCAAACCCACGAAGCGGGAAATCAAAGTCGCGAGAGGGAAATCAAAGTTGCGAGCGGGAAAAAAAAAGATGAATCTCAACGACATGAAGATGACGACGGGGCGAGCTCGACGACAATCTCGATAGAAGGAAATTTTGAGCTCGACGACGATCTCGATGGCAGACGGTGGGGCGAGCTCGACGACTGTCTCAAAAGCAGAAAATTTTGAGCTTGACGATGATCTCGATGGCATACGACGACGAGCTCGACGACTATCTCAATAGCGAAAAATTCTGAGCTCGACGAAGATCTCGACGGCAGACAATAAAACGAGCTTGACGACGATCTCGACAAAGGGAATTTTTGAGCTCGACAACGACCTCGACGACAGATGCGACGGGACGAACTCGGTTTGATGGACTCAACGGCAGACGCGAAGGCGAGCAATCTCGACAACATACAGACCTCGGGACGTCCACGATTATGCTCAGACCGCTCAGTACGACGATCTCGACGGTAGATGCGACGACGAAGACAAGCCTCGGGAGGACTGACGCTAAAACCATTGATGGATCTCAATCTCGACAGCAGAGCTCGACGAGCCGCTCGACAAGAAGACGAGTCGAACTCGAGCTCAGATTTTGAGCTCGACTCGAGCTCGAGCTTGGTTTTTGAAAGTCAAGCTCGACTCGAACACCCCCTGACTCGAGTTCAACTCGACTCGTTTACACCCCTAGTAGCATTTAACAAATATCTAAAAAACTATAATAATAATAATAATAAATCATTGTGATTCTCTAAATGCTATGCTATATTTGTGTAATATTTTGGTTTCGCATGATAAAGAATGAACAATACTACGATCATAATTATTTACTCTTTCATCTCTTATGTTCCAAACAATCTTCTTGTGAATTTTTATATTATAATTAATAAAAGGGCATAACTTTTCAAGGCCATCTCCAACCGAATGTGAAACGAGCGTTTGATTTCTACCACAAGCTCCACTTGAACGCGCAATTCAAATGCATTTTCACGAGGTGAATAGTGCGTTGCACTGTTCACAAACGCCATTTTTTTATTTTGAATATTAGATTAATATACGCATTTCAAAATGTAGGTTCTTCATTATTAAGATGAAATCCAAATTCCTAATTAATTTTTTGAGTTAGATTTGTTTTTGTTAAAATAATTGCAAGTAGGTCTAATTCTTCGGAATTGCTAAATATAAAGGTATGATTAATAAAAGATATTAGAAAGAATAAGCACATAATATTCTTTTTTGGAATTATGAAATAAAGTTCGGTTCGAGGTGGGTTACTGTATTTTAGAGTGGAAAATGAGTTTTTTTGGTCGGAGATGCCCTAAAGTCTTGCACATGACCAAGCTTCAAATGCTTTGGCGGAAAATTCAAAGAAACAATTGAGAATTCGAGCCACAAGATTGTGTAAAATTTTATTTATTTTTCTTTAGAGAAAGATTGAGTGTATAAAAGATAAATTTGAAACTTTTTATAAACTAAATTACTTTAATTAAAAAATATAATTAAAATTTCATTAGTATATTTTTGAATTTAATTCAAATTAAACTCTTATAATAGGTGAAATAAAAAAACATGAAAAAATATCAAAAAAAAATCAATTTAAATTAAATTTTTTAAAAAAATTAATTACACTTTACACATAAATACATAATCCATTTTAATTTATTGATTGGACGTTTAAATTTATAATAAAAGTTATTAATTATATAATGTATTTATCATAAAAGTCCAGAGCAAAACATTAATCGCACGTCATTCACTCCTTGTCATACATGAAGGCATCAATGAGTGCCCGTTCATGAGCGTGATGGTTGCTTGCTCATCACCTCTCTCTTTACTCAACCAACTAAATCTAGAGGGGCAATCCCATTAATACTAAGCCTAAATCATACAATTTTTGTTGGATTTGAAATTATTGGTGACATCAAAACTTTAGTATTAATTAGAATTGAACATTTTTTTTTTATTAAATTTAAGATCACGTGAGAGCTCTGATTTCAGCAAATTTATAGTTGAACTCAATGTCTTGATGAGGCGAGTCTAACGACACCATAAGTGATCCGATCTAATTCCAAATTTGCACTTGAAATGTACTTCGAAACTTTTATGGTTTAAACTGTATAACCAAAATGTCTCTAAATCTTGCGTGCCTATAATCAAATCAAGCAACTTGATGAGAAAAAAAAAATCAATGAGCTCAAGATTATTCAATTTTGATATCATTAAGGTACGCAAATGATGAATGAAAGATTTATAATCAATGGGCTTATTGTGTCCTGGAGTATTAGCGCCGATAGAGAAATATAAAGTTTAATGTCTTAGCGTTGTACGAAGATCTAGCTCACACAAATATAAAAAGAGAGGGTGTTGCCACGACCCAACCCGACCAGAACGAATCCCTTCACGTCGGGCCACGACAAATGAACATCCAGGATCTGGTTTTGAAATTTGCTTCAGACTTTCTTCCAATTTGTAGACATACATAACAGAAAATACATAGCTACTATAACTTCCAAATATACAAAACAGTTCATCTATCATTTTCTTCTTTCATCAAAATAATCAGGTACAATACAGTGCATGGCTTCAGACAGAAAGAACAGAACAGAAAAGTCATGACTGTACAAAAATCAAAAGTATAAACTACCTAATCACTGATCAAACACAGAACTGTTAGTCCAAGACTTCCTTCCCTTTCCCAGAACCTGAAAACCACGCAGAAAATAAGGATGAGCTAACAACTCAGCAAGACTACACCAGCCAATCAAAATCTCCAAAAATACACATCAGAAAATACTTCAGAATCAGTTATTCAAATAGCCGTACAGAATTCAGATAATCGTACAGAACAGAACAGAATTCAAACAGAAATCAAATAACTGATACATAAGAACTGAATCATTGTACATAACAGAATTATTCAAATCAGATTAATCACAGATCACAGAATCGTACAAATCAAAGTTCAGAACAGATTTTCACATTCAAATCACATTTCATATCCGATCACATATCACAGAACACATATCAGATTCCAGGACCCTGACAGAATCTCTACGGATTCTGGCCCCTTATGTCTCCCTTCCCTGACACTGACAGAATCTCAACGGATTCTGGCCCCTTTTGTCTCCCTTCCCTGACACTGACAGAATCTCAACGGATTCTGGCCTCTTATGTCTCCCTTCCATGACACTAATAGAATCTCAACGGATTCTGGTCCCTTATGTCTCCCTTTGTGCTTATAGCACCAGAATAGAACAGATACGGAATTTTCATAACAGAAATTATTTTTTTTTTTCAAATTTTTCTAACCCAGACAACGAAATCATAAAGGATTTCGACCTCTTATAACTCCCTTCTGATATCACAGCAGATCAAATCATTCAAATCAGAAGATCAGATTATGTTAGAAAAATCGTTAGCGGCATAACGACAGTATACGAAATTTACACAGAATTCACAGATTCAGAAATTTACCAAATTATCACAGATAATACAAAACAGCATTGTAAGACTTTTATTGTACTGAAGCAACATTTTTCAACATCCAGATAATTCGTAGTTCGATTAAAACTCCGTAGAATTCGGAATACCCGGTAAAAATCATCCAGAAAATACTCAAAACGTGCACAAACATCATCTCAGAAACATACCAAAAGTTACGCGGTAAAAAGTTCGTCAGTGCGAAACGAAACCAAATATTCGCTAATGGAAGCAAACTTTGAAACAAAAAAGTCGTCAAAAATATCATTTCTGAAAATTGAGAAAGGCGGAATGTGCCTTACCTCGAGTCGATCAACTTTTTCAACTACAGCAACGGACAGAAACGAACCGAAGTCACCCAAAAATTACTTTTCTTCTTTTTGCCTTCGATTTTCTCTCTCCTGGGCTTTTTCTCTCTCTTCAAAAGATCTTAATCCTATATATATCCAACCAGATCGTCCAGGACGATCCAAAATCGTCCCGGGACGATTTGCCCACTGAACAAATTTCGTTCAGACGAAATAGTTATCGTTCCTGGACAGCTTACCCTCTGAAAAATTTCGTCCCGACGAACCCAAATTCGTCCTAGGACGAACCTCTCTGCCATCAAACTTTGAACTGATCGCCCCGGACGAACCTGGAAGGAAAATTTTCATCCAGACGATCCTGGAAGGCAAAAACTGAAAAACGGGATTTCACAGGTGTCGCATTTATGAGACACGAATATATTTACGTGGAAAACTCCTGAAAAAGGGGAAAAATCATAGGGCCTAGCCCAGTTTGAATGAATCCACTAGTATTGCAGTTGATTACAAATGAGGCCATTCATTAGGGGAAGGCCTTAGTTAGATGTATATCTTATAGAGTACATTACATGATGTGAATACAGAGAGTCATTGTTAATGTGTTCGTCGAGTCGGAAGGACTGTAGTCGGTGGGCGACAGAGGTTGGAAGGACCTTAGTCGGCTGACGACGGAGGTTGGAAGGACTGTTGGCAGATGACATAGGTCAGAGGGATTGTAGTCGGTAGGCGACATAAGTCAGAAGGATCATAGTGGGTGGGCGACGTAAGTCAGATGGACTGTAGTCGGAGGGCGACGGAGATTGGAAAGACTGTAGCCGGTGCGCGATGTAAGTCAGAAGGACCATAGTTGGCGGGCGATGGAGGTCTGAAGGACTGTAGTCGATGGGCGACGTAAGTCAAAAGGGCCGTAGTCGACAAGCGATAGAGGTCAGAAGGACTGTTGTCTGATGACAAAGGTTAGAAGGATGGCGCCAGGTATAAATCTAGCAATGGACAGAAATCCAGCATTGGATAGATATCCGTCGAAAGTCCGACAACAGGAAAAAGTCAGACGTTGGGTAGAAACTTGGCGACGAGCGGAGAGCCAGTGTCTGGTAGAAGTCCGACGTCAGTTGGAGGCCGAGGAGAACTCCGGCGTTAGATGGTATTCAGGCAGAACTCCGACGCCACTTGGAGTTCAGGGGAAACTCCGACGTCACTTGAAGTTCGGGGGAAACTCCGACATCATCTTGAGGTCGGGAGGAATTCTGGCATCACTTGGAGGTTGGGCAGAATTCCAGTGTCCCTTGGAGGTTGGGCGGAAGTCCGGCGTCACTGTGGAAGTCGGACAGAATTCCGACGGCCCGTGGAAGTTGGGTAGAATTCTGGCTGTGGTCGAGGAGATGTTTTTTCCCTCATATCCTTCTTCTCTTCGCTTCTCCTTCTTCTTGATTCTCCCCTCCCTCTCAAGAGAAATGAGGGGTCTATTTATAGATTTCTGGAGTGGCATGGCCCGTAAATAGGTGAGAGATCAGGGGTAAATAGAGAGTGGTTGAATGGACGGCCGATATTGAATCCCTTGATCGTGTGCCATTTGTCAGACATTTGAAGGTCTTAATGATATCGAAATGCAAATATCTTGGGCTCGTTAGATTTTTCTCATCGAGCTACTCGATTCGACTATAAGCATGTGATATTTGGAAACTGTTTGGTAATCCAAATTGTGGTTTGAACTTGCCAACAGCATTTTGGGTCTTATATTTGGACTCATTTTGGCTCGGATTGAGTCGAATTTGGTGTCATTTCCGAGACGCTCAGTTTGACAGTAAGGTTGTTGAAATCGGAGTTCAAATGTCCCGAATTTAATTTTTGAAGTTTCCGGCTTGATTTTGCCTCGAGATTCGTGCCCGATCAAGATAATTTTTTTTATGATATATTAAGGCTCAATATGAATTATTTGATAAAGTGCTTTGAATTCTGGTTAAATTTAGCAAAACATCTCATCTCTCTCGAATGGTATAAATAAGATCTCATTTTCTCATCAACAATAATAATTGCAGTCAGTATTGCTTAAATTCTATCATCTGATTATTATTCTTGACGACTAACATCCAATTCATTATTGGACTTCAATTATCCATTTATTGATACACAACTTTGTAATCCTTATAACAAAAAACAATCAATTACTTTCAATTGTATAAACCAACTTTTTAATTGTTGAGAAGAAGGGTTATTGTACTTAAAATCAAATAATGAACTATTTGTAATGAACAGGGTGAGGTCTCAAGAGTTTTTTCTTTCACGTATGAAATTCCAGTCTCTTATAACTTCTCTTTGTACGTGTTAGCTCTTTATGTAAATCTAAAATATTAAACACAAATTCTACCACCATAAATTTTCTAGCTTGTAGTAATTTGACATAATCTGTGGGAAACTAATACATTTTTTTAACTAAATCTTCTTTAATAATTAATTAACATATTAACCATTCGAAAAAAAAATTAAATTTGCCAAAGTTGCACGTTTAATGGGCGACTTTTAGGATAAGGCGTTAACAGACGACTTATATATAAATAATTTTAAAAAAAGTAAGCAATAATAATTAAATTTATACAACCACGTGTGAGAAATGATTTTATAGATTTATTATAAAGAATTTTAAGTTTAATGTGCCTTGAAATATTGATGATGAATGACTTTACCATTGTATTATAGAGGATTATAAATTTAATGTGCCTTGAACTTTGAAGTTGTAATGAGTAGTCACAATCCATAAATTGTAAGCTGTAAGGAGTTTTCATAGCCTAAAAAAAAAAGAGTTTTCATAGCCTATGAGTTGTAAAATTGTCTTGTTAAATCATTTTGTATTATCAATAAATGTATGTAAGTGTTTATTGTCATGTCATGTAGATAGGAAAAAAATCTCATTAAATGATTTTGTTATGTCAGTTCACATCATTCATCTATTTTTCTCGTGCTATATAAGTTGTTGCTGCACAGGTTTTTTGGATGAGTAAAATCTATTCCTTGAAACCTAAAGTATTTCTGTCACTTCATATATATTATTTAGTAATATACTCCTCTATAATAGGTAAGATTCGAAGTATCCTGACGAAGCAAATGATTCAAGAGGGAAGCAATCGATTGAATGAAAGTTTGGTATTCCCTACTAATGAGAGCCTTGAAGCGAATGAAACATCTAATGAGATTTTTAGGTCTGTTATGCATTATTAGGGGGGGAGACGATGATTGCTTATTGTGGCATACGAATGATAAAGTTATGAAAATAAAGATATATAGGGCAAGTAATGATCTTCGAGATGTGGGTTGGAGATATCTATAACATAGTTCAGCGAACATGATGGGCACATGATTTTGTTATATTTTCTTAAGGGCTAAATTTATGAAATCGCTCGTGACAAAGAAGGTACAATTGAGGTGGGCATTGGAAGGTCGATATTTGATATAGATCATTGTATTATATATCATAAATGACATCATGTACGTGATGAATGACTTTTAGATTCCTACAAGAAGCTAATGGGATGTGCTAAATATGGAAAGAAGATGGAATTTCTATACAAAGGATATTGGCAATATATTTAACAAGAGTTTGAGTTTAACTTCAAAGGTTGTCCAACTCAAACACTGCTCTAAGCTCACATGCAATGTCTACTTAGGAATATATAAGATTGTGATGATGTACTTATTTAATCTAAAATCTATCCTAATTTACCTGGTTAGTAATATGTAAGATTATGCTCCAGTTCGTTATGTCGGGTTGTAATATTATTTGTAATTGTTCTTCAGTGAATGTTAGTTTGGTGTGATTTAACTTTATTCGATAAAATGTATGAAAGTACTAGTTTTTTAAATTTGTTGCCTTCAAAATACTCTTGTAGGAATTTGTTTTGCATCAAAATGGCATCAAAGTACAACAAATATGCACTACATAATCAATGTTGAAGGAGTGTAATGGTAACATAATAATAAAACTAAAGCAACTAAAAAATATATGATACAAATCATTAATATCTCCTCTTATGTCGATGTGGTATTGCATCAGTGCTTAGAGTGAAATGTTGTGGTGCATGTGGACCTCCGAAAGAGCGCCGCTCGTGGGGTACGAACGCAGAGGGTACGGCCGCACTATCCCGTAGGACAAAACGATCGTAGGCCTCTACACTCGACACGAATGGGTCGATGGAAGGGCAGATTGGATCGTTCATACGACTAACCATTGGGGATAGAGGCTTTCACCAACACATCCCCGATGGGTAGCAATATACACGACCTAGTCATGGGTTTCCCCCACCCGAAAAAGTTCGAATGGGGTTTAGTAGATTGTGGGAACCAAGTTTCCCACGGACGCAAGCCCCCGTGGTTAATTACATCCCAGGCCGGAGCCCGAGAAAACTCTCGATTAAGGATCATACATTATCCCTTCTTAAAGTGGGATTGGCACGAGGGGGTAGACTAGGAAATCCTACTCAAAAAGGAAGAAAAGGTCCCAAAGGGCTGAATCAGACATGCATGGCTCATACCAGCATTCGGAGGCTCTAGGGTACTAAGTAGAAACTGGAGAAAATAAATCAAGCACTCGATCACATGCGTGAGAGAAGAGATAGAGGTGGCGTCATCCTGTGACGCATATAAGTAGGATTTAGAGTCCCTGAAAAGAAGGGACCTACCTACTATTTTAGGCATACTACGAGACCGAGTGTAGTTACCTCGAACCCTAAATGTAAATTGGGCTTAGTGTTCGACACACACTAAGACCAGTGTCCTAGCTAATGCAATGCAAAGATCTGGACTTATCCCGGCCTGGATGGGGGAGCCAGCTAACCACCTAATCGATTCAAAACCATGTTGTCAAGTCAATTATGAAAGATGGGTGGGAGGTATAGCTTTTGGAAATAGGACCGACATCTAGAGAATTTTCTAATTGGTCCTGGACTTATGTGGGTCAGATGCTCCTAGCTAAAAAATTAAATTTTAATTGGTTGGTTATTAATGCAATGCATGCTAGTTGAAATGTCAACTCATGAATGCTATAGAAATTTTTTTTAAAAAAAAGGCTTATAGAAAATAAATTTTAGAAAAGACTGAGTCTCCCTAGGTCCGGCACTTCATCCTCATAGGCCAGATTATCCGGACTCTATCCACAGGCAGGGAGATGTCTTATAAGAAGGAGAGAGAAGAATGCAGTAATATGCATGCGACCCCGGACGATTCCGGCAGTTCCCTAGGTTCGTTAGGTTTCTATGTTATTTAAACCTTAAAATTTTAGAAATTAGTTATGAGTAGAAAAGTTTTATAATCCTTAGAAGAGCCTACGAAATCCAGGCGAAAACAAAAACGGCATGCAAGAAATAAACCTAGAAAAAGCAGGTATTTCTAAGCACAATCAAGTAAGCACATCAATATAAATCCAACAAATCAAGTAAATGTCCATAGGCCAACTGCCCTTTAATTACAACCCAGGGTATACAGAAAAGTAAAGTGGCCGGGCACCACTGCCAACAACCCGGATTTCTAAGCCTATGACAGACGCCAACAACTTTGAGTGGGATATTGGATCTTCAAATCTTCAATGTCTTCAATCTTCTGGGTATCTCCTCCTTAGACTCCTTTGATCACTCCTCCTTGGACTCCTTGGATCCGTCGTGGCTTGAATATCCAAACGAAGAGACAATTCTCCCTTTTGGGGAGTATTGCCTTTTCTCATTAGATATCTAAAGTCATCCCACTCGATTTCCCAAATGGAAGAAGACTATCCCCTATAAGGATGCCTTCCTCTTTTGGGATTCAAGTGGGATAAGAATATCCACACTTCAAAGTTACATTTTCACAACTCTTAACTTATTACAAATTTTTACATCCATTGAAAATAAAAATTCTAGACTCCCTGCATGGTTATCCTAATAAAAATCAACCCAAGCAATTTATGTAAGAGTGAAAATGCTAACACCATTAACCCTGTGTCAAGCCATGCTCTTAATTATGAGGGCTAAGCAGCTCCATCTATGCAGTTATAATTATTAATTTAGCCCTCATTTATTCAGGGGGGCTGAGCAAGCACCTGCATAAGACAACATTAGAAAATATAATGGTGCCCCCCCCCCCTTTTTATTAGCATTGAGCATGGCCACCTGCACGGAAGAACAATATATATATGACGCTCCTAACCTATGGGTAAGTCTAACGACCACATCCAGAGTGCAGAAAAAAGTAAGCAAACACAGCAATCAATTTTCAAACAGCATGCAGTGAAAATTACGAAAAGCTCCGGCACACAGCAAAAAATAAACATCCAGCGGCCTAGCCTAAATCTAGAAGTGGTGCCCTAGCAAACCATTCTATGTGTGTGTAAGGCTTGTGTGGTTTAGATAGATCATAATATGGGTAGTTAGTTAAAATTGTCTAAAGTTCGGGTCTGTTGTAGGCCAGAAAAGGAAATTTTTGTTGAAATTCAAATATTAGTGAATTAGGGTCCATTTTAATTATTTCAGTTTGTTGATCAGTTTTGAGAGCTTGGGATATTCATATTTGAAGTTTAAATTGCATTAGCCAACTTTGGAAAGTTCCGGGTCCTCCTAGGTACTAAGCTAAGGGTCCAAAAAGTCATTATGGGAAATAGGTCAGGTCTGGGCCTCCTATCACCTTAGGAAAATACTAGACCTCAATACGAGTAATTAGCCAGGTAGTAGGCTGAAATCGGAGTTTTCTAGGCGAAGTTATGAATTTTCTAAGTTTCGGGCCCAATCCTATAGACTAGGGTTGACCAAAAAGTTGACTTTCTATTCTAGGCCAGTTTCTGGAAACTTAAAATTTTTAATAAATACTAGACCCTAATTGGAGTCTAATGCAAGTGAGTTTGCCTAATTTGGATTTTTCTACAATTAGTTATGAATTTTCTAAATCTAGGGTATTTATGGAAATTTTTAAATTAATTAGGAGAAGACCCTATTTTGTAATTTTGGCCCAAATCAGCCCCAAACTGAGTCGAATCACTCCCAAAAGTCAAGGATGACCTGAGAAAGTGATCCCGTAGGGTTTGGAGGGGATTTGGGATTTTTAATAATTTTTAATAATTTATTAGGGGCAAAAAGGTAATTTCCACCTATAGTCAAATTATGGGTCAACCTAGAGTCAAACTAAAGAGCCCTATTTATCTAAAGTCAAGGGTCAGATTCTGGTCAGTTTGAGGTATTATGGGTAATTTTCTGACCTAAGGTGTGTTTATTGTATTTTTCGGAAGGTCTCGGGGCCTTATTTAACGAGTTAATTAGGGTTGGTTAATTAAGGGCTCTAAAAGCTCCTAAAAATTCCTAGAAAATTCAGTGATGTTTTAGATGTCACTAAGTTTAAGTGTTGAGGTTTTCATATTGTTCTGGGGTCTATCCTAGTCCCTAGAAAACTTCTACGTTCGCTAGACATGTCCTTAATTATTGTCCTTAGGGTGTCACTACGTTATATGGGTATGAAGTGATGTTTTAACTAACCCTCAAGGTAATAAATGCATGGGAGTACAAAAATAAAATAAACACACTATGTCCTTAGATCTAGGAGAGCCTAAGCTAGGTGCTCGTGGTGCGATCCTACACATGCATACTACGACAAAACAAGAAAAGGAAAGACATCTAATGAAGGGATTAGTGAATGATTGGGAACCAATCACCCACTAACCCACTCCCCCATGATTGCTCTTCACACATAGGATCCATGTTTAAAATTTCGTCGCACAGTGAATCTCCCAAAATTAAGGTTTAATTATAAGTAGTTTTACAAAATACTTAAAATAGTTATAAGCATATATATAATTTTGGAAAATACCCTAATTGGAAATAGATCAATTCATAGCTATGTAAGTATAGGGGAGACACACTGACCACCCAATCGGGGCTTTGAAATGGTTTGAAAATAGTTTGTATCTTGAAAATAATCATTATACTAATTAAGTAAATAATAATTAAATAATCACATAATGCTCCAAGACAGAAAACTGACGAAACAGCCAAAATCAGTGACTGGAAATGGACTCAAATTAGGATACACATTTCTCTGAAAAGATCGAAGGGTCATACGTCAAAATCCGGTTTAAAACGAAAAAGATACGAAATTTACAAGTTCAAATACAATAAAATAATATTTTTAAATAGTGCAATTTCACTGTTTTTGAAATGACAGAAAATGCAGACAGAATTTCTATCTGAAAATAGTCTTAAAATGTACAGAATTCAGAGTAAACCCAAAACAAGGTGCTGTGCGTCAAAATCCGACTTAAAACGAGGAAGTTACGCAATTTCGAAGTTTAAAGGCGATAATTAAATAATTTTAAAATAGTACAGCTGGCTGTTTTGAAAATAACTGTGCAGAAACCCAAAAATTCAGGTAACACTAGTTCCAGAATGTGCAGAATCCAAATACGTTCAAATCAAGGCGCTGTGCGTCGACAGTGGATTTAAAATGGCAAAGTTATCAATTTTCGAAGTTTAATACATTAAAATAATTTTAAAATAACTTAAAATGAATAAATAATTAAGGATAATCATTAAACAAGAACAAAAATAGAATTTATAGTTTCTGAAATTTAACATAATTTGAAAAATATGTAATAGTAAAAATATGTTAATTATTAATGATATTTTTAAGTAACTTTAACTAATTAAAGTAATTAAAATACTATTTAATTATCAAGAAAAATAACTTTCCTACCTAAGTAAATATAATAACCTAATAACAAAAATAACAGTAATAAATAACACACATAAGTCAAAATAATATGCTTTCATTAATATTATAATTAAAAATAATGATTTAATAATAAAAATAATATTTTAAAATAATATTAAATACATACCTTTACTGTTTTATTAATAATTTAAAATATATATATTATTTTAATAAAACAAAATTTTATAGGATAGAGAATGAAAATACGATCAATTCAAGGTATTATACGTCGAAAACGGACAAAAGACGGATTTTTGGCGATTTTTGGAAGTTAAAATAGCTTTAAAAATAATTTTCAATATTTATTTAATAAAATCAGACGGCGGCGCCACGTGGCGCGCATTCATTGGACCCGCGGTTCGGGCCAATGATTGCGCCGCCAGCAATCATTGGCCCATCATTGCGGGATGATTGCGGCGGCGGTCAAGCACTCATCCACGTCAGCGGCGGCCCGGGGCCGTTCGATCCCGCGCGGTCTGGACGGACGCCCAGGATGGCGCCACGTGTCCAGTGGAACGGCGGGGCTAACGCCCGCGGTCAACCCAGACCGCGGAAGGCTCCGATCGCGACCGTCGATCGCGAGATCGACGGCTGTGATCGACCCTGGCTGATCGGCGGCCTGATCCGAAACCCTAAGGGGTTTTTTGGCTCGTTCTCTCAAAATACTGGACCAAATCGCACGAAATTTGAAACATATGTTCTACTCATGAACAGAAATCGCGGGGGACTATTATTTTGAAAAATTATTAACCCTACAAAGGGCTATTTTAATCTAAGTGTTTAAGCTATTCTAAGGGGTTGCGCGAGATTTTACCGTCCGATCTTCAAATTCTCGACACGGTTGAGCTTGTAGACTGTCCTCGTAAGTTTTCCTAGTTGAAACCACGATCAAACGAGCGCCGGATTGGTAGGATCAACGCCTTGACCGTCCAAGCCTTCGGGTCGCCGGAGGATCGCCGGCGTCGGCTTTGGACCGTCGAGATCTACTTGGGAAGTGTAGAGGAGGGTTCTCTCAAGCTCTCCACGAAAAATCTCGGGCTTAGGGAGAATAGATTGCAAGATCTCCTTCTTGGAACCCTAAAATCACTATTTAAATGCTCGAAGCGATGATCGACGGCCTTGATTCAATCCCTCGTCAATCATGAGGCTCCATTAAGTGATTTAGGCGGGATCTTGAGTTTTAAAACGAAAGGAGGCTTTAATTCCCCTTAATGAGCCTTTAAATGTACTTAAATAGGTCATTATGACCTATTTAAGACTTGGGTTGACCAAGTCAACCATGGACCTGGTCAACCCAGTCAAATAGGTCAAGGGGGACGTGGGTTCGAGCCAAAAATGAGATTGGATTTGATTAAAAAATGATTTGGGCTCTTAATGGGCTAGGTGGTCAACCTTGGTTGACTTGGTCAACCGGGTTGACCCAGGGTCAAAGCCCGGGTTCAACAGGCTCGACTCGACCTACTGAACCTATTGGAGGGGATTCAGGGGTCTAACTTGGTCAATTTGACCAAGTCAACTCTCCAAGCCCAAGTCTGGGCAAAATCGAGGTCAACAGTGCACATAGTGCCTGGTACGTAGACAATGTCAGCAACACCCATTCATCACACTACTTTTTTAAAGTTTTCACATAGGTAGTGTAGATAGTGGCAATGTGCAGCATTAGGAAAAATCTCACGGCAATCACGCAGTAAATCGGTGTGCCTGTCTGATACAATACATAAATTAGGTGAGTTCGAACAACTTATATGAGTTCATGCATTTGCCTCAAAAATCACATCTATGAATCAACGCACTCTAACTCTATAATCACGAGGGCCAGGGGGTAAAAACCATTATTCACATTAATTCCCACATTATTGAGTAAAGTACCTCAGTATTTACCTGATATGAATGTCCCATCAAGGTTAAGAACTTGATGATAGTAAGTCCACTTGCTTATCGAAGGGCCGAATGACCAAAATAATCTTTCAAATTTATGATTCTCATAACATTGTATCCCACATACTATACTATACATTGAAGAAACAATATCGTCCATATATAAACAAATTTAAGTTTTTATAAGACTCCTCCCAACTATCAAACACTGTCTTCATAGCTTTCCTTCTGGCATCCTAAGCTTTCATATAAGAAACTTTAATATTGAACTTAGTTTCAATTTGTCCTACAATCTCCCTCGGCTTAAGGTCCATATGCCTTTTAATACTGGGCTATATGAAGTAGCTTATGAATTAAGAATTACATTGCCGGTGTCTTGTTGCTAAAGTTGGAGTAGCACATGTATGTTGGTTCTTCATGGAAGATATTCTCCATATCCCTCCAAGACGTTTGTTCATGGATGCATGCAGATGTCATATACACGAAATGTCCAACCTACCATTCTGAGCACAAACCACTATCATTTTCTATCTGTTTGAAGAAACCACAACATACTCCACATTATTTATAATTTCCTAACCCTATAATGAAAATTGTATATCATCTTTCTTAGTGAAACACATACCCTCCAACTCTATTGAAATTGAGAACTCTTGTTCGACGTGCTGCCCAATATAATCAGTGTCATTTGTTATGTCCTCATCCCATTCACTGGTAGTCAAGTAAGTTTTAATAAACTCATTATTTACAGTCATACCTTCTACATTATTGATATTTGTGTAACAATAATATTTGATGATGCAATGTATCTCGGTGTTCATATCAATATTCCCTTAATCCACACGATTTTGCACATCATCATCACCATCATAATCAGTGTCATTTGTTACGTCCTCATGGTTTTGTAACCATCTTCGATAATGACTGACGGTCTCTCGGAAGTTCCTGGAACATCTTGCCAACAACTTCTTTGCCTTTCACTTGATTGCGTAAAGGGTTTACTATTAAAAAAGACTACAATTCCACACAATTACAATTTATTTAATACACACTTAGATGAAAGAACTTACTTAGCATATTACAGCTCAAAACCTGGATTTGTCGAAACCACCTTCCGCTAGTCCCTCGATACCAAATGTCTCTTGCACTTGGGACATGAATTACTTAGCAACTAAATTAGTTGCACTAACTTCTTCAACCTCCACTTAAAGTAGAAGTATCTGCTCAATTACATGTGATAACACCATCTCACATACCTCATAATCCTCCAAAGGTGAAGCTTTGAACTCATTCTCTAAGGGAAGATGATAAATCAAGCTCATTGTGTACTTCGATGTATCATATTTTAATGCTTTAAGGACCCTAATCTTCAATTGCTCTAAGTTTGTCTTAACTGCCACTTGCAAGGGATAATAATTGCCCCTACATATGTTGGTGCACATTTATCATCTAAAGATAATTGTCCACCATACATAAGAATAAACGATACTCCACATCCAAACATTGTTGCACTACTACGTATCACTTATGATAACCTATAATACACAACATCATCTTACCTCAAATAAATAAAACAATCACAACAAACAAGCATTTAACTAAATAGATTTATATATTTACCACTTTTTTATAAAACAAAATCTAAGTAAAGTTATCTAAAAAAAATTACATTTAAGAAAATCTAAATTAAGGAACCCCAAGATAATACATTTTTGAACAAACTGACATATAAAATATTGCATGAGCATTACTCTCACAATACCAGATTATAGATACTCACATAGAGTGTCAAATATAATTCTTAATAACTTTTTTTTCAAATGGTTGATAAATTTTTAGATTCAGGATTCAGAAATAATGAAGAGTGATATTCCATACTGTATCAATTACTATTTTATCTAAGCATTAATAAATGAAAATCCCACAAAAAATACAACTTGAGGAACAAGTGATAAGACAAAATTCTTATCTATTTACAAAAGAACCATTTCATTCGTCAACTAAAGAATTAGGTCACAAAATTCGAAGTAATTAAGCCAACTGCACCTTAGAATGTCCATTTCCAGACCTTGATCGAGAGCTTTACCATGCAGCTAGCGTTGGGCGTGAATAGCGCAGGCGCCTTCTTCTTCTTGGGATTAGCGATCTCAATCCCCTCATAGTTGACTTAAATCCCCACCTTCTTTGTATTCAATTTCCCTACACTAATTCCAGCCTTCGTATTCAATTCAATCTCTAATGCATTATTTTTCTTCTTCAGAGCCACTGCTGCCGACGGATCTACATTCTCTCCAGACATCGAGACCATCGTCTTCAACACCGTCGTGCTCTTCTTCTGATGCACGAATGCCGCGAAAGACCCATCACCAATATCGGCACCGTTAGATGTGAACGAGATCAAGATCAGATCATAGAGGATGATTATCTTCTGATTAGGATTCCGTGCTGTGATGGTGATGTCAAGCCGGGAGATGAGATGGTTAGAGGTGGAGAGATTGAGGGAGGAAATAGAGAATTCAGGGCGGTGGGGATGGAAGACAATGAAGATTGAAGAAGATGCCTCTGGCAATGGCAATGAGGAGGATAAGGGCGAGGTGGGTAACGACGACCCAGAAGAAGCAGGGGAAGTCGGATCCGTAGCGACGCTTTGCCGGCAGTTGGGGGCGATAAAGTGGAGGCTGTAGAGTTGGGATTTTGACAACGGGAAGGAAGGGTGGGTAGTGTTGTATATATATATATATATATATATATATATATATGAGCTGTAAGATAATTGCAATTAGAAGACTTGCGTGTGAAGCACTGTTTTTAAAGTAAGATTTTCGCTCCTCCTAGGTGCAAAGGTACAAAGCGAGAAACATGAACATCGATGTAGATATTTACTCTGAATATATGTATGGTGGAGTGAATGATGAAGAAAAAAATTGGTATGTTTTCATCATAACCAAGGATGCCTTATATAGACCATAAAAGAAGGTCATTTTAATTACAAGCTTTATGATAATTAATTTAAATGTTTTCAAAACATGTCATAATAACAATAAGTATTTCTATTACAATAGTAATTATTTCTAATACAATAACAATAAGTATTTTTGTTACAACAATAATTATTATTTTAGTTACAGTAGTGATAATTATTTTCATTATAATAGTAATAATTATTTCAATTATAATAGTAATAATTATTTTTGTTACAAATTTTTCTTTTAAAAACCATAGAAAATATAACAATCCCCCACATTTTCAAAAGAAAGGAAAAATCTAGAATAAGAGTTTGTTCATAGAAAAATATATAATGCATTAATATTGGTGTCTTTTGGACTATGAGCCAATATTTTAGGATAAGAAAATCTTTACTTATAGGAACTAAGAGAAATTTAATATTTCTATGAACTTGATATTTAAGTATTCTACTAAGCAGTCCAATGATTTTTATTAGGATTATAAGTATATTTACTAAGCCTATTTACAACATAAGTAATATCAAGCTTAATAAAGTTCATAAGATACATAAGACTACCTATGATCTGAGCATACTCAGATTGAGATACACTTTTGCCCAAATTTTTTCTTAGATGTATGCTAGCATTATAAGGAGTACTAACTGATATAGAATAAAAAATGTCCAAATCTCCTCAACATCTTTTCTACAAAGTGTTCTTGGGAAATTATAATTCCATCAATTCATTTCCTTATGTTTATTCCTAATATTACATCAGCTTCTCCTAAATCCTTTATCTCAAAATTTAAAGAAACAAAAGATTTAGTTTTTGCAATTTTAGAAAGATCAGATCTTAAAATTAGCATATAATCTACATAAATACAAATAATTACTCATGATTTTGAACTAATAATTTTATAATAAATACATTTATCAGCTTCATTAATCTTCTAATCATTAGATATTAATGTATTATGAAGCTTCTCATGCCACAGTTTAGGAGTTTTTTTAGTCCATACAAAGACTTAATTAACTTACAAACTTTCTTTTCAGTTCCATGTACTATGAAATCTTGTGGTTGATCCATATATATTTCCTCTTCTAAATTTCCATTTAAGAATGCAGTTTTCACATCAATCCGAT
Source organism: Dendrobium nobile (assembly GCA_022539455.1). Taxonomy (NCBI): domain Eukaryota; kingdom Viridiplantae; phylum Streptophyta; class Magnoliopsida; order Asparagales; family Orchidaceae; genus Dendrobium; species Dendrobium nobile. The sequence goes on along the minus strand of CM039722.1, from coordinate 36,812,208 downwards.
TAATTTGTAATTTAAATATTGAAGCTAAAGCAATAAAAGTTCCAATAGAAACAATTTTAGCAACAAGAGAATAAGTATCAAAATAATCCAGATCTTTCTTTTGAGTGTATCCTTTAGCCACCAACCTAACTTTATATTTTTCAATTGATGCATCAGGTTTGAGATTTTTTCTAAAGATCCATTTACATCAAATAGTTTTAGTTTCTGGAGGAAAATCCATTATCTGCCAAGTATGGTTTGGCATAATAGAATTCATTTCAACTTGAATGGCTTCCTTCAAAAAATTAGCATCTAAGGAAGACATCGCTTCAGAATAAGTTAGGGGATCATTATCTAGTAAGAAAGTGGAAAAGTCATCTCCAAAGTTTTTCTCCTTTCTTATTTTTTTACTTCTAGATTCTAAAAGAGGAGTATCACTATTATTAAGATCAACTAAAATAGATTTGTCTATAGATAATTTCAAAGGAAACATATCCTCAAAAAACTTCACAACTTTAGATTATATAATAGTATTAGATTTTATAATAACACACTTAAGAATCATAAATCTATAGGTTGTAATATTTTCTGCATATCCTATGAAAACACAATCACATGTTCTTTAACCCAATTTCCTTTTCTTAGGATATGGTAGAAGAATCTTAGTAAGACACCCCCACACTTTTAAATATTTTAGATTGGGTATTCTATTCTCTCAAAATTCAAAGGGTGACTTTCTAGAATTTTTATAAATAATTATATTTTATAAATGACATGCAGATAAAATAGCTTCACCCCATAAATAATCAGGAGCACCTGAACTAATGAGCATATCATTCATCATTTCATTTGAGGTTCTATTTTTTCATTCAACTATACCATTAGATTCAGGTGAATAAGGTGGAGTTACCTCATGAATAATGCCATTAGCTTCACAAAAAGAACTAAGAATTCTTGAGTCATATTCTACTCCTCTGTTTATTATAAGTCTCTTGATTTTTTTTATAACTTATTTTCTTCTTCAGCTTTATATTTCATGAATTTTGATTCGGTCTCATCTTTATTTCTAAGTATATATGTATGTGTGTAGAAAAATCATCAATAAATTATCTCATAATACATATTTCCACCTTTAGATATATTATTTATCATATCACCTAAATCAGAATGAATTAAAGATAATAATTCTGATTCTCTATTCATTACATATTTGCATACTTTCTTAGTTAATTTAGCCTCTACACAAATGGGACACTTGTTAAAATTAGAAATAGATACATTTTGTAATATTCCTAATTCATGCACTTTCTTAATATAAGAAAAATTAACATGCCCAAATCTACTATGTCATAAATCTATACACTCAAGTAAGTAAGCAAAAGAAGAATAAGTTTTATTAATAGCATTGATAACATTTAACATGAATAGACCATTGCTCACATAACCTTTTCCCACAAAGTTATCAATTTTTGTTAATACTACTTTATCACTCTAAAAAATAACTTTAACACCAACTTTTCCAAGTAAGGAGATAGAAACTAAATTATATATAATTTGTGGCACATGCAAAACATTAGAGAGTGTAAGATTTTTTTTTTCTAATGTAAGCTTAATGTTAACATTTCCTTTTCCAACAACCTTTGCAACACTAGAATCTCCCATGAAAAACTTGTTCTTCTTCTTCACCAAGACTAGTATAGGAGGAGAATACATTTTTATTTACATATATATGACGAGTGGCTCCCGAATCTATGACCCATGCTTTTCCTTCAACAAGATTAACTTTTAAGATTACAACAATAATAACATCATTGGTTTCTGCAATGTTGACATTTGATTGGTAATTCAATTTTCTGTGCCTGCATTGTCTAGCAAAACGAACTGGTTTTCCACAAATAAAACAAGCACTTTTCTTCTTTTGTTCATTTCTTTTCACTTTGAAATTTTTATTTCCTTGTTTTTGTTTGTAGAGAGGTTTTTTTTAAACTTTCTCTATTCTTATTCCCCTCTTGTATCAAATTTGCATTACAAGTAAAATCTCTAACCCTTTTTAAATCAATCTTTTTCCGGTTAGTTTCTTTAATTCTAATATCAATAATGACATGCTCTAAACTCATATCCTTACGCTTATGCTTCATCATATTTTTATATTCCTTCCAGGATTCAGGAAGTTTCTCAATCAAGGATGCAGTGACAAAAGATTCTGGTAAGTTAATTCCTTCATTCATAAACTCGCTAATAAGAATATGAAAATCATATATCTCAACAGACATTTCCTTAGAGTCATTCATCTGAAAGGCTAAGAAATTTCCTACAACATACTTTTAGTTCCTACATTTTCTAGCACATATTTCTTCTCCAATATTTTCCAAATTTCAGAAGCATACTCAATTTTGTAATAGACATCAAATAACACATTTGATAGAGCAGAAAGAATAATTGTCTTACAAATCTTATTTGCATTACTCCAATGACTTATAATGGTATCATAATTTTTCGCTCCCATATAAGATGGCAATGAAGTAAGTACATGCTCAACTTTAACAATATCAATGATAAGCTTAACTTTTTGCTTGCCATCTATTAAAATTTTGTCCCGAGAAAGGCTCAATTTTTTTTTTGTTAAGTCAAGAATTATTCTAGCCGTGCTAATCATTGTAGTATCCATAAACTCTAACTTTAAGATTGTTGTAATATATAAGAGCTGTTAAACAATTGCAATTAAAAGACTTTTCAAATAAAAATACCGAGGCGTGTGAAGCACAGTTCTTAAAGTTAGATTTACGCTCCTCATAGGTGCAAAGGTACATAATGGTCTAACTCTCAGAATTCAACGGACTCTTCGCGGTGATCTGCACTAATCACAGCGGGAAGCAGGCAGAGCGATGTAGATATTTGCTCTGAATATATGTATGGTGGAGTGAATGACAAAGAGAAAAATTGATATGTTTTCATGATAACCAAGAAGGCCTTATATAGACCATAAAAGAATGCCTTTTTAATTATAAACTTTATGATGATTAATTTAAACATTTCTAAATAATGTCATAAAATAGCAACAAGTATTTCCGTTACAATAATAATTATTTCCATTACAACAACAATAAGTATTTCCGTTATAACAGTAATATTTATTTCAATTACAACAAATGATAATTATTTTCATTATAATAGTAATAATGATTTCCGTTATAAATTTTTCTTTCAAAAACCATAAAAGAATATAACAGGTGGAGCTTCGGTTTGCAGTGGAGAGCTGAGGGTTGGTGTTTGGCTTGGCTGGAGGGTGCGGTTTGTCCGCCATTACTCTACTGTATCGGTGCTTCACTATTTTTGGGGCTGTTTGATATCGGATTAGATTTTACTTTAGTGGATTTAGTAAATCCTGTAAATCTGAATTTTATAAATCCTTAGGCTATTAAATTCTCAAAACTGTTTGGTATGATAAATATTAAATTCTGTTAAATCCTGAGAAACTGTTTGGCAATAGATCTCAGAATTTAAGGTAATTAGAGATTTAAATATGAAATTAAAGTAGTTGTCATTAGTTTTAATTAATAATTATACTATTAATTATCTCATTATTCACTTAAATATTCTACTACTAATTAATTATTTATAATGTTAATAGATAATAATTATTTGAATTTTAAAATATATTAATTAAATATTGTATTGTTTTATTATTATACTACTAATTATTTAATTAAACTAAATTAGAGTATTTAATTATACTATTAATCATGATACTAATTATTTATTTAATCTAATTAATTATTGATGATTAAATTGATTTTTAAAAAAATGCTAAGTTAGATTAATTTCAGTTAGAGCCAATGTAGGTTTTCTTCCTCTTCTCCATTTCTTTGTTATGTTGTTTTTCCTCATTGTCGTTTCTTCTTAGCTCTTCATTACTATTGTTTTTCCTCATCGTCATTTCTTCAAACGCTTGCTCGCACGACTACGACCGAGCAAGCATAGCCGATGCAGGAAAACGGCCAGCTGAGCGAGGACGAGCACAAATCAGAGAGATTAGGGCTACGAAGGTAATAATATTTCTCCATTTCGCATGCTTCTTCCCCTAAATCCTACACTCTAAATCCGTAAATTCACCTCTCGATTGGATTTAGATTTAGGTGGATTTATACAAATTTATGTCGTAAATCCATAAATCCCATATTTATGCTAGCTTCGGATTTAGACTACCTCTGAAAACAGTTTGGTTTGATTTACCTTAAATCCCGCTAAATTCAGGCACAAATCCGATACCAAACAACCCCTTTGTGTTGTGAACTTTTATTTGGTCCGGTGAAAGAACGTAGAGCTACGTTCGGCCGGCACTGAGATCGCGCCACGTAGCAGGCACAAAATCACGTATTTGTCGATTTTGCTCGGCAATAACGAGAAATACCATTATGTGAAGACAAATACCGAGCAATACCGAGCAACACTGAGCAAATACAGAGTTTTTTCTAGAAAAACTCGGTATTGCTCGGTATTACTCGGTATTGGTCTTCACAGAGCGGTATTTCTCGATATTGCCAAGCAATACCTAGCAATACCGAGACAATACCGAGCAAATACCGGGTAACTCAGTGGTGACCGAACGTAGAGCTACGTCCGGTCACCAGACCTAATAATTGTTCTTGTGTTGGACTGCCTATAGTGCAGGTTCGGCCTTCGGTGGAGGAGATGAGAAATACATAGTGTGAACGAGCGAGAAAGTTATGGTTCATCCTCTGGTCACCGGCCGTAATCCGTCCTCGCGGGAAAAATATTTGGGGATTTATATCCATACCACACACAACTCTCCTTGGCCTATTGGTTGAGAGCTTAGGCTTCCAACTAAGAGGTCCAAGGTTCGAGTCCATGTGTATGCGTTGTGTGTGTGAGTTTGCCTTAAATGGCCTAAATGTCCCAAAAAAAAAAAAAAAAAATCCATACCACTATATAACACTTTATTTACATAATTACCCTCTAAAATTTTAATATTCATTATTTTAATATCAAATATACCGCTCCTTCTCCTCCAAACCTCACATCGCCTCACCCCCGGTCGGACAGCACCCGCTGAAATCCAACTACCGGCGAGCTGTACCCTTCCCGCGCGCGCTCTATTCCGGTAGTTCTCTCTTGCGCCGACTTCCCGCGTGCTCCCAGCCCCGTTATCGGCGGTCGGACAGATCTCCTTCCCGCGAGCTGTTCCCTTCCCGCGGGCGCTCTCACTCCGTCCGTCTCTCCGGCAAGGATTTCAGCATCCCCCATTCAACCAAATATTTAGGAGTGATGTGAGTTCGTCTCTCTTTCTCAAGTTTCATAAGCTTTCATTTCGTCAATATCTAGGGCATCTGCTCACGGGCTCAGTCCACAAAGAGATCCACTCAAATGTGTTAATATGTTCCCTGATTTTTTGCCTTAAAATGTGTTATTGAATTTTTTTTTTTTGAAGACTGAAAATTTCATGGAAACCAGCAAACAATTTTGTATGATAAAGGATTTGGGTGGACAAGCCTTTGTCTATCTGCGCAGACGCCAATAATTTTTGCTTTTCTACTTTATGAAGCATCACATTACCATTACTATTGATTTTCTACTTTATCTTATCGATTATTGTTTATTAGCCTTGTGACTCAACTTGAGAGTTTAATGGGTCACATCTCACTCTAATGTTACTATGGCATAGCTTTGTTAATATGTTAAAGAATTCCGTAATTGGTAAAAGGCCAAGAGTTCTGAGCAGGTTTTTCTTCTTGTGATTTTTTCTTCTTGTATGATCTATTCCCAATCAAGATAAATGACATGGTAGTTCTCTGTTTCCAAAGATCATCCATTCCTTCATGTTTCTTATACTTGTGATACTAACAAAAGAAGAATACAATTCTGCTGCATTATTTTATAATCTTCTTGTATTATGTTACATTACACAAAGCAAAATTGTGTAAATTTTTTTACTGCTTTGATAATTTTAAACTGTGTCAAGCGAGTTCAACAAAATTATCTGTTACAAAAGCCAAACGCCAATATTCTCAAGTTTACTATCACTATCTAATGAAATGTGCCGTATACTTGCTACTGAGGACCTAATAGTGAAAGATAATTTTATAGGTGCATTCCAAATCGAACAAATGATGATTACAGTTACTTTGAATGGACAGATGAACAGGAAGACTCATCTTATGTTACACATTATGAATTACAATGTTTCGAGACAAGGATTTCAAAGAAGCTTGACTTGGTCATCTTCATGATGAAAGTATTTATTGCGGTTGTTTTAATCAACATCATCACTAGGGTTTATTTTATGTAGTAATGTGCTATGTCGAATTAGTTTTGAATGTTGATGTAGTGTTATAGACATCGACTTGTGTTGTGTAGTATTGTGTTGTATCTTCACTTAATTTATTTACATTGCAACTTTTTGCTTAAACTTAGACTTTGGGCTTGACTAATGCTTACACTTGAGTTTTGTCTTCACTGATCATTTGAGTACAACCTTATCGTATATTTATTTTCAAGCAAATCAAATAATCTTTATGCTGCACTATCTAAATAACTAATATGATTCTGAAGCAATACTGCTTTGTTTTTATTGCGGGTTAGAATATACGCGGTGATAGGATTAGAAAATTTTCTTCTCAGCATTGTACGGATGTCTAGCATACAAACAAAAGAAAACTGTAACACCATAATTTTTATGTAAAAACCCTGAAAAAGGGAAAAACCACGTGGTCACGCCCAGTTGAAAGGATTTCACTAGTGTTTGCTTAGATTACAAGTGGCTGGCTCGTCCTTGAAATTTAGGACGATCAAATTACAATAATCAACTTCCGGGTTGAAATTCAGTTACAAACGGAGATTGAAAATTCAACAATGTTTGGTGGTCGGGCAGAAATCCAGCTTCAATTGACGGTCAGGCAGAAATCCAGCTTCAGTCGGCTGTTGGGTAGAACTCCGGCATCAGTTGGCGATCGGGCATAACTCCGGCGTCAGTTGGCGATCGGGCATAACTCTGGCGTCGGTCGGTTATCGGGCAGAACTACAGTATCAGTTGGCTGTCGGGTGGAAGTCCGATGGTGGTCAATGAGGAGTCTGATGGCTAGAGAGCTCTTTTCCGTCTCTTCTCTTATTGCTTCCTTGCTTTCTTCTCTTCTCTTCTCTTCTTGCTTCCTTTCTTTCTTCTCTTCTCTTCTTGCATGGGTCCTCATGAAAAATGAGAGGTTTATTTATAGTTTTATAAGAGTGGCATGGCCAATAAATAGGAGGAAGATCAAAAATAAATTGAGAGTGATTTGAATGGATGACAGATGTTGAATCCCTTGATCGTGGACTGTTTACTGGGCATTTGAATGTGTTAACAATATTGGAATTTGGCTATCTTGGGCTCGTTGGATTTGTCTTGTCTAACCGCTCGATTCGACTATAAGCATGTCACGTTTGGAAATTGTTTGGTAATCCAAATTATGGATTGAACATTCCTAACACACTTGGGGTCCTTGATTTGGACCTATTTGAGCTTGGATTGGGTTAAATTTGGTGTCGTTGGGTTCCTATTTTCGATAACTTCAGTTCGACTGTAAGTTTATTGTAAGTTTGCTGAAATCGGATCATATGGTTTTCAATTTAATTTTTGAAATTTCCAACTTGATTTTGCTCCGAGATTTGTGCTCGCTCAAAAAAATTCTTTGATGATATATCAGTTCCGGTTCTAGAATGAAAAAAAAAAAGCTACTCTCCTTTTTGTTGCAATGGAAAAATTGATTTCAAAGTCAAATTGGATAGTCACATAAAATCTACTTGCTTACATAGACTTTGACATGAGCTGCTTGCTTACATAGACTTTGAACCAAATAACCTACAGAAGGTTCCATTCCTGACATGAGCAATAATCAAGGTTGTGAAAATTGGACCGGATGACGAACCGGAAAAAATTGAGGTGAACCGGTCGAATCGGGGTCGAACCGGATGACGTAATAAGTACCAATATTATTAAATATTATAAAATAAATGAGAATTTTTCCTCAATATATTTCATTACATTTTCATATCAAACTAAACATAGAGATAATAAAGTCAAAAACTAATACCATAAAGATAAAAGCTACAATCATGGCTTTTAAAAAAAAAAGGTAACTCGCTCATTCCATCATTCCACAGACTTCATTGGGAGAAAAAACTAGGATAATCATCAAATAAAGGTAACATGTCATACCAAGGGTTAAAAAAAAAAAATTTGACATATTTTAATTCAATACCAAATGAAAATCAAAAAAAGAAAAGAAAAATTACACTGCATTAGCCGCGAAAGCTGAAAGAAGGAAGCTTGGCATCGGGCTCACTGTTTCAGTAATGTCTGTTAGTCCCTCCCTATAATTCAAAAGCATCAAAACACTCAAGGAGACCATTAGTGACCTCAGTGTCAACAAATAATTTCGTTTTAGATAAACTCAAACAACCTTACAAATCAAAACGATCGGTGTTGCCTTCGGCTTTGCGAATGAGCAGGACTGCAGGAGATGTTGGCTTCTAGCTTCGAACGAGCAGGGGGCGTTGGTTTCAACTTTCACGAACGAGATGGAGATGCCGGACTGTCGGAGACGCCGAGACGACACGGTAAGAAGATTCGCATGCTCTCAGCATACGCCAAATTTCTGAATGAACTAGGTTTTTTTTCCCTCCGTATAAGCTTCTCCTTCGCATTCGGATACGCATGATTGCGTCTCGGTCGTCCGATGCAACTGTAGTTGAACCGATAACCGGGCCGATTCGGCGGTCTGGTGGTTGAACCGGCGGTTCGTGGCCGGTTGTATGTGTTAGCGGTTCTAATGCGAACCGAAACCGGCCGGCCGGCCGGTTCACAGTTGAACCGTCCAGTCCGATCCGATTTTAAAAGCATTGGCAATAATAACCCGTCGGTGGATCACATAGTATGCTCCAATTAATCTATCTTTTCAAACTGATGCTTAGTTTTATGAGCAGTACCCTTACTTAAATAAGAGAACGGCACGCCTTTATTAATCACTTTGTGTTAATCAACCGTGAAGATTGTTTTGTTCACATTCTCAGGTTTTATATGCAGTCCCAGTTAGTATGATACAGTTTGGCCTACCCCTCGATCTGGATATATTGGGTACTCCAACTTGCACAACATCTTCTACTACTTGCCACTGTTCCTTCTTAGATAGTGCGGCAATTGCTCCATTGTATGCAAGACTATACCTAAACCAATTAGCATCTTCAAATTAATATATTTAATATGCAAATAATAGTAGATCTGCTCATGAAGGTTTATGCTACCTGACAACGCAATAGTAGTCATCAACATATGCTTGTCACAATGGGTGCTCCTTCATGCCAATAAATTGCATGGTATGAATGCAAGGAAGTCCAATTACCTACCACACTTTACATGTGCAGTCTTGTCTTTCAACATCTACGAGATGCCTTGAATGGAGGCCTTCCATCTCAGCCTTAAATACACTTGATTGGCATACAACCAGTTGTTCTTTTCTTGTTGTGATATCTCTTATGTACTCTTCCACATGTGACATAAATTCATGTTGACATGCCATACTAGTCATCTTTCGCACAACCCTTTGTTCCATAAGCTTACCTCAAATCATATCAATTAGGTCTAACACTGGTTTATTTCTGGCATCAACAATCCATGAATTGAATTATTTTGCAAAATTATTAGTACTGACGACATGATTTATTATTAACATGAACTTACTTTTGGGTCACTTGTAAGGTAACGAAAGTAACTACGAGTGAATAATAGGATTCAAATCACCTACTTTAGCAAGGTTCTCATAATAATCTATGCTTGTGTAGGTATTAATGGCTGACCAAACCAACTCTTAGAGTTTTTGGTCATCTTTGTAATGAATTTTTTATTTTTTTTTAGATTTTTCTACAAATGTTGAATACACACTCTATGTTCAGCTTTGGAATAAACTTCTCTAATAGCCTCTCCTAAAACCTTCTCCATGTTCAATATGAAAGCAAGACATATGTTTGTACCAATAGTATCTCCCAAGTCATGAATAAATTATAATCATGTTTGCTTTGATTCAATCTCAACTACGACATAGGCTGATGTGAATAAATCATTATTACCGTCAAGTGTGATAAAAACACATCCAAGTGATTGGATTGAAAGGTGGTATGCATCCACACTGATAAGAGGTCTACAACTAGCAAGAAATTCATTAGCACATATTTTTAAACTTACATAAAATCAGCACGAGAGAGACGAATATAGCGTGAGTGCACGAGGGAAAGGGAATTATATATATAAAGCAATTATTTTGGATTATAAATTTTTTGGATTTCTATTTATGAGTGATACAACGACTTTACTTATAAGTATAAAATTAATGGCATATTGTTATTTTTTCTTAATAAGGGTGCATAAATTATTATTATTATTATTTTTGGGAAGGGTAACAATTGAATACTTACTATTAAAAATTTATAAAACACATTTTTATATAATACTTATGTAGATAAATTAAAAGATTGGGGGCACATGCCCTCATATGTCTCTTTGAAAGAATAACACAACTAGAAAGAGAGAATTAGAGAGAGAAATATAACATGTTTTATTAGATCTTCTAGGATAGTTTTCTTATTATTTTATGAAGCAAAATTTTAGTACATTTTTTTTTTTAAATTAAAAATTTTTGTACTAAAAAGTTACTTCATAAAGTAGTAAGAAAGTTGTCCCAAGCGAAGCCTAATAAAATATAAACCAATTCATATAAATAAAATCAATTTTGAATTCCATCATTAAAGAGAATCATTAATTTTCAAAAGATACATATTTCATTTAAAGCAAACTTCATCCTTTGAAGAATGTTCATTAACCACTAGATTAGAGCTGTTCTCTCCTACATCTTTGTTATTCAAACAGTTCTCATCATTATGGTAAAAGAACCTGAGGATTTGTCCTGCATATTTAGCCATTTCTAAGTCTACCAACATATCCAAGCAAAAGATGATCCCTTCTTGATAAGGCTGAATGAGCTTGTCATTGTTAGTGGCCTTTTGAGTTTGCAAAGATGCCCCAACTTACTCAGCCTCTCTAAACTCTTTCAGCATTTCGTGTTTGAAGCAATTATAATGAAAGAGGGGGTTCTTTTACTGATGAACCATAATATGCCAGAAACGATTATATAGCATTTTCTTTGCTTTGCAACTCAACGATTCTCAGTTCATCTGAAGGCTTTAAATATGCCAACTTCTTCTCAATTCCATTATTAAAGTCAATAAGTCAACATCAACTTTTCTATCAGCATTTTTAAGATTGAGACTACAATCTTCAGCCTCTCTAAGCACGCGATAGGTCAACAATGCGAGAGCGGAGAAGGAAACGTCAAACACTTCGGCCTAACAGAAACACAACCCCGACCAGCCTTCCAATTTCTACCCCGCTACCACAATGATCACTGTCGAGCCACCGCTCGAGGGTGACGGCTCAGTCGCAGCCGAACCGACTTAGATCATAGCTAGTAAAGGTAGTTTGAGGTAGGGTTTTCGAGGTTTTTTCTTCCTTATGCTGCCAAAGTCGGCGGGAAGAGAAAGAAATTCCTCCTCACTCTACTTACGCGAGTCCCTGCCACTCCGTGCGTTGTGACTCGCACTTAAATTTTGTTTGAGACAATTTTCTTACTTCTTTTTAAAACAGCTTTGTAGTACATTTTTTTTTTCTTTGAAAACAACAAAAAAAATATTTATCAAAAGCTATCCTAAACTAAACCTACTTTAACTTCTCTCTTGAAAGTTGATGGAACTCGTTTTTCAAGGGGCGATTATCTTCTTGTGAGAATTGACTGAAAAAAGCTATTATGCCAAAGATGACACAAATTAACTCATAATTGACACATGAAGATCATCATGAGAAGGTTTCTATAAATAACTAAACCCTAAACTAAGAAAATAACAAAGTAGGACGAACATCAAAAGCTGTTGAAGCTAATTTGTTCTTCAATAAGATCCACTCTAACTATAACTCAACCTTTTTTATCCCAACAAAAGGCTGCCTCGCCTTTCTCATCTTTATAGCTCAGCTTGAAACTTTACAAAAGGATGTGGATAAGTAACCATTTCTTTGCCTTTTTCAGCTCTGATATGCTTATTAGTCCTCACTGACAGATATTGAAAGAATAGTTGTAGAAGTTCCTTCACCTAAAACATTACAGATTGAGCTTGGCTTGGCAATAGTCATGTTCTCTTCTTCATCGCTAATGATTAGTCTATGTTTCTTTCATGGTTAGGAATCCTCCATCCCGGGTTAGAATACCCTCTACTATGCCCTCCCCTATTCAGTGAGGCAAAGCAAATGTTGGAATGATGCCGGTGGGTGGCCTCATTCGGTTCCGTCGAGGGATTAGTTATACCGTCAAGCACTTCCTTTAAAGTGGCAGTGGATAGAAACTCCCATTCCAAAAAAAAAATTAAGAGATTCTGAATTAAAATTTTCTATATGTGATAGGTTTATAAATTTATCTTAATTTGCTTCAATGTTAATATATATTTATGAATGAGCTGTTAATAGTTGTGCTCACCGGTTAAAAAATAGGGGAAAAATAAAAGACCCACCACCACCGGTTACTGTGTCCTCATTACTGCCACATTGTAACGACCTTACTCGCCCACGCCGCCCATCTCAGCACATAGACTCCCTTACAGCACGCTCTCTGTCCCCATTCGCCTCGTTCGTCTATCTTCCCCCAAATCTGGAAGCCCACCCCCGCAAAGAAAATGCTTGAAGAAGCGATCCCTTCCTTCTTAGCCTCTTTCCACACCTGGCTCACCCCGACCGTCCTCTTCGTCCTCCTCAACGTCGTCATTGGCACGATCGCCGTCACCTCCAAGGCCTCCCGCCGCGGAGACGACGATCCCAACGCCCCGGCCGCTGCAAATGAAAGCGTCGGCGCCAAGCTCTCCCGCTCTTCCTCTGCCTTCCTCCACCGCATCCGCTCCTCCAACATCCACCTGGACCGCCTCCATCTCCCAACTGAAAATCCTCTCGATCAGATTCAGACCTCTCTCCTTCCTCCTGCCCCGGCCACAGACCCCAATGAACCAGATCCGACGCCGAATGACGAGATCCACCACCATCCCAGCCGGAGCCGCAAGTCGGGGGAGATCGACACAAACCTAGCGGAACAGATGAAGAAACCCGCCAGCGAAAAGCCCGATTTCGAACATTTCGAGGAGGCAGAGATCCTCCAGCACGCAGATAGCATCGTCGGAGATGAAGACACGGAAGTCGATTCTCGTGCCGACGACTTCATTAACCGATTCCGACAGCAGCTGAAGCTACAGCGACTCGAATCCATCGTCAGGTACAAAGCGACGGTCGGCTGACCAGAATTAGTCAAACAAATTCGACGATATATGAAAATATATCTCAATTTCCTTTCTGATTTCATTTCCATCGGTCGCTTTTTAAATTTTTTAGCTCTGTTTTAGGATTTAAGCAGATTTATTCTACATGAACTTCATCTTGTTTTGGTATATTGGCGCTTTCCATTGACCATTGGAGGGCATGCTTTACGGAGAAATTGGATATCGTTTTTTATATTTGAAGATAAAGAATTTCAAAAAAATTCGTATTTTTTATTAGTAATGAAAAAATATTCTTTGCTAATTTAAACATTATGATATTTAATAAATATATTAAAATTTTAAATATTAGATTTATAAATGATATGATATAATTTTTAAATGGATCAAAAGTGATATTTTTTTATGGGCGAGAAGCTGTCGCCACAGTGGCAACGGCCAACTGTCCGTGTACAACTGGCCTAGGATCCTGCTTTACAGGTCTCAAGGATCAATGATTCTGTTCTTTGCAGATCGTGCAACTCCCTACTTTTTTTTTTTGGGTACAGTCCACTGCGGTATCTTAAAGCACTGGTTTGCAAGAGTGCAACTTAGCCAAGTTGGCCCGTTAGTCCGGTTTTGTTCGGGCCGGCTCGTGAGTCAGCTTGGGTTTAATTAGGGACAGATCGGCTGGCTCGTAGCTTGTTAAACTAACGAATTATGTTTGAGCTATTTTTGACTTGACTCGTCATATGACGAGCTAACTTATTTTTAAAAGATATTAATATACAATTCACTTAAAAGATATTTTTATTTAAAATTTTAACTATAAAATTGTTAAAAATATTTGAAATTAGATTTTTAATTTCTTATATAAAGTAATTGTTTATTATTTTTTTTATAATCGTGTTGCGTCCTGGAGTATTCGCGGAGGTAGAGAAATATAAAGTTTAACGTCTTAGTATTGTACGCATATCCAACACGCACACAAACAAAAGAGATGATGCATCATTTATAAGAGACTAAGATTTTTACGTGGAAACCCATGAAAAGAGGGAGAAACCATGGGATCTGATCTAGTTTGAATGAATTCGCTAGTATTTACAGTCAATTACAAATGAGTCCTTTCCTTGAGAGAAGGCATTGGCTTAATGTCACAAATGTACATCATATAGAGAGTATTACATGGTGGGAGTTGCAATAATAAACATAGACATGTTTGTTCGCTATGCATGACCATAGTCGATAGGATAGAGGTTGGAAAGATCGTAGTAAGCATGAGATTGGAGTCAGATAGACCATTGTTTGGCAATGGAGGTCGGAAGGACCGTAGTAGGAGACGGAGGTTGGAAGGATCATAGTCGGAAAGAGATTGGGGTCCGAAAGACCGTAGTTGGCAGGAGATCGGGGTAAGAAAGACCATTGTTTGGTGATGGAGGTCGGAAGGACTGTAATCAGCAGGAGACAGACATCCGGAAGACCATAGTAGTAGGGTGGTACTTCGGTAGAACTCTAGGTATTAAGTGGTGGCCTAGCAAAAGTCTGGGCCTCACGTGGTGGTTCAGCAGAACTTCGAGCGTCAAGTAGTGATCTAGTAGAACTCAAGGCCTCAAGTAGTGGTCTGATAAAACTCCGGGCCTAAAGTGGTGGTTTAGCGGAACTCATGGCCTCAAGTGATGGTCCGGTGGAGTTTAGGGCCTCAAGTGATGGTTCGACGAAACTTAGGGCCTCAAGTGGTGGTTCGACGGAACTCAAGGCCTCAAGTGGTGGTCTGGCGGAACTCCAAGCGGTGGTCGAGGAGGAGCAAGGAGGCAAGAGCGATCTTCGATCCTCTTTTTGCTCTCTTGCTTGGAGCCTCCTTTTAAGAGAGAGGAGGGGTCTATTTATAGATTTCTTAGAGTAACACGACCTGTAAATAGGAGGATCAAAGACAAATCATGAGTGGTTTGGATGGATGGCCGATATTGAATCCCTTGATAGTAGACCATTAGTTAGATTTTTGAAGGTCTTAATGATGTTAGAATGCTGCAATCTTGGGCTCATTGGATTCATCTCGTCGAACTGCTCGATTCGACTATAAGCATGTCAAGTTTGGAATCCGTTTGGTAATCCAAATTGTGGTTTGAACCTTCCAACAACGCTTTGGGTCATCGATTTGGACCCACTTGGGCTCGGATTGAGTCGAATTTGGTGTCGTTGGGTTTATATTTTTGATACGTTCAGTTTAACTATAAGTTTACGAAATCGTAGTTTAGCCCAATTTTAATTTTAAAAGTTTCCAGTTTGATTGTCTTGAGATTTGTGCATGATCAATATGTTTGATTTGACCTTTTCGAGCCTAAAATTGGGCCCGAAAAAGGGTCAGGATGAATAAGCCATCATCACGTGCTTTCCCGGCAACACCATCGCGTGCTTTCCCGGCAACGCCATCGCGTCTGCCCCGCGCTTGGGCGTCGAGCACCGTTGCCCGTGCACCAGCGCTTACCTGCTTTGTAAAGGCCATTTTTCTCCCAGGATCGTCCGGGACGAAGTTGGATCGTCCCGGGACGATCAGTACAGTTCGTGTTGGAATTTTGGGAGACTGAACAGTTCGTCTGGACGATAGGTGGATCGTCTGTACGAAAATCTTACAGAGCCTGATCGTCCAGGGACGATATTTAATTTCGTCTGGACGAAAATCGTCCAGAGCCCAAGTCGTATGTGACGATAATTAATTTCGTTTGGACGAAATTCGTCCAGAGCATAGATCGTCCGAGATGAAGTTGCGATCGTCCGGTACGATCCGTCTGGATATATATAGAAATGAGATATTTTGAAGAGAGAGAAAAGCCCAGGAGAGAGAAAATCGAAGGAAAAGAAAGGAAAAGTGATTTTTGGGCGACTCCGGTCAATTTTCGTCCATTGCTGTAGTTAAAGAAGTTGACCGACTCGAGGTAAGGCACAATCCGCCTTTCTCAATTTTCAGAAACGAGGATTTTGACGAGTTTTCTGTTTTGAATTTTGTTTCCGTTAGCGAATTTCGGGTATTATTTTCTTTTGACAAAAGTTTTACCGCGTAACTTTTGGTATGTCTCTGAGATGTTAATTGTGCACGTTTTAAATATTTTCTGGAAGATTTTTACCGGAAATTTTGGATTCTGCGGTGTTTTAAGTGAACTGCAAATTATCAGAATTTGTAAAATGTTTTGTCAGTACAATGAAAGTCTTACAATGTTGTTGTGAATGTTCTGTTATAATTTGGTAAATTTTTGAATCTGTGAGTTTTGTGTAAATTCCGTATACTGCCGTTGTGCCGCTGAAATTTCAGGCGAATTCTGATTTTTCTGAATTGATTCCTTGAATGAATTAAAGTGTTTGTGTGCTATATAAAGGGAGTTATAAGGGGCCAGAATCCGTTGAGATTCTGTAAGTGTCAAGGAAGGGAGTTATAAGGGGCCAGAATCCGTCTAGATTCTGTAAGTGTCAGGGAATGGAGACATAAGGGGCCAGAATCCGTTGAGATTTTGTAAGGGTCTGGAAATCTGAAATCTGATATGTGATATGTTATCCGAAATGTGATGTTTGAAATCTGAAATCTGATATGTGATATGTTATCCGAAATGTGATGTTTGAAATCTGAAATCTGATATGTGATATGTTATCCGAAATGTGATGTTTGAAATCTGAACTCTGTTATGTGACTTATCTGAGCTATTTTATGAATCATCCGATATATATACGATTTTGGTTTTCCGTACGATTCTGTCTGCTCTGTGACTTGAAAGCTTTATGATATCTGTTATGAACGCCGATTCGATATGACTTCAGTTTTCTGTATTAATTATTGCTTTATGATTAATCAAGTATCTGTTCTATGATTTTCGTACGGCCATTTCTGATGTGAATTTCTAATGATTTGGATTGGTGAGTGATATTTTTCTGAGCTGTTAGCTCATCCTTATTTTCTATGTGATTTTCAGGTTCTGGGAAAGGGGAGGAGGTCTTGAACTAGACGTTCTGAGTCTGATATGTGATTAGGTATTTTGTACTTTTAATTTATGTACAGTTATGGCTTATCTGTTCTGTTCTGTTCTTTTTGTCTGTAAGCCATGTACTGTATCTGTATATGATTAATTTGAGGAAAGAAAAGATTGATATACTGCGTTGTATTCGGATGTTTATAGTAGCTCTGTGTTTTTCTGTCTGTGTTATTTTTGGAAGAAAAGATTTGAAGCAAATTCCAAAGTTAGATCCTGGATTTGTTGGCTCCGTTGCGACCCGATGCGAGCGGGATCCGTCCCGGTCGAGTTGGGTCGTGACAAGCTTTGGTGGTATCAGAGCAATGGTTTTGGAATTTGGAATTTGAATTGTAAGACAGAGCTATAGGAAGTGAATCTGTGAGTCTGTCTGGGGTAGGTCTGGTTTGTTTGGATTTTTATTCTGCTGTTTTGTGCTTAGTTTTCTGTGTGATCATGGATCTTCCAGACCCTGATATAACAGATGGGCAGAGTGCTAGTCAGGCAGCTCCGGTGGGCAGTACGGCCCTAGTGGTTGGTTCTGATACACTTTCTCAGTTTGCTACATTGATTGCTCAAATGATGAGCGAGACTCAGAGTAGAGCCTCTACTCTCCAATTTGAAGATATAGATAAACATCTGTAATTGTTTCTAAGATTGAAACCTCCGAGGTTTGAGGGCACTGTTGAGCCCAGAGCAGCTGAAGAATGGTTGAGGAGGTTAGAGAAGACTTTTGACGGTATGCAGTGTCCGTCGGACAGGAAGATACCGTTGGCAGTTTTTCTGTTGGATGGGGAAGCAGAGCACTGGTGGATGGGCCAACAGGAGGCGAAGTTCCAAGGGAAGATAAATTCTTTGATTACTTGGGAAGAATTTTTTGAGGAATTTTGATCGTGGTTTGTACCTCCTTCTACATGACAGTAGATGTAGGAGACTTTCTGAGACTTGTTCAGGGGAGCAGGACTGTGATGCAGTATGAGGCAGAATTTACTGCTTTCGCCCGTTATTCTCCACAGTTGGTAAGTACTTCTGCTGAGAGGTGCTACAGATTTCTGAGAGGACTACGAGATAGTCTGAGGCAGCCCCTGGTGCCATTTCATATTTCTGATTTCTCTGAGCTTGTGGAGAGAGCTCGTCTGATAGAGAATGATTTGATGGCTACTCAGCAGCGGTGGACTGCGAGTAGGAAGAGATTTGGGGGTGATACTTTTAGTAGTGGTTCCTCTGACAAGAGGAGATTTGTTTCTGGAGACTCTAGAAGGAGTGGACAGTCGGGGTCCACGATAGTTTCTGGTACTGCCGCTACCGGTACGACCAGTTCGGGATCAGTCAGTGGGACACCTGTGTGTCAAACTTGTGGACGACGACATTTTGGCCAGTGCTTCAGGACGACTGGTCAGTGCTTTAAATGTGGTCAGCCAGGACATCGGATTGCAGAGTGTCCAAAGGCTGGATTCGATAGACGATCTGAGTTTCGATCTGCTAGTAGACCTGTTGGTTCAGCAGGACGACCGAGGATTGTTCCTCCACGTACTGTGACTGAGGGATCCTCTGGTGGTAGAGGTGGTAGTTCGAGTTCTGTAGCACAGAGATCACCTACTGGTAGTTAGCGGGAGCCTAGTAGTTCAGTAGCTTCAGCTCCTGTTCAGCCACGTGTGTACAGTTTGAGTCAGTAGGAGGCTCGAGACGCTCCGGATGTGGTGACATGTACGATTTATATTTCTGATCAGCCCTGTCGTGTTTTATTTGATTCTGGAGCCAGTCACTCGTTTCTTTCCGAGCGTTGTTTTGATACTTTGCGTCTGGATTCTGTTTTGTTACCGGTTTCTCTTTCTGTTATTTTGCCGGCTGGAAGTAATTTAATCGCCCGGAAGTTTTGTTTTTGTGAGATTAATATTTCTGGCAAGAAGTGGAAATCGAGTTTGATTTTGTTGCCGATTTCTTCTTATGACGTGATTTTGGGTATGGATTGGTTGAGTCTGTATGAGGCTCAGATTGACTGTTTAAAGAAGTAAGTGAGCTTGCTTATGGATGGTGAGATATGTGTATTTCAAGGGTTAAGAGGAGTTTTATCCTGTCTGATTTCTGTGTTAGAAGTCAGAAGATTGTGGAAGAAGGGTTGCCCGGTATTTTTGGCTTCTGTACGGGATATGAACATGGATGTGAGTTCTCTTTCTGATATTCTGGTTGTACGGGAGTTTTCTGATGTATTTCCTGAGGAGTTGGTTGGCTTACCTCCGGATAGAGATGTTGAGTTCTCTATTGATGTTTTTCCAGGTACAGCTCCGATATCGAAAGCTCCGTACAAGATGGCACCGAAGGAACTTTTTGAGTTGAAAGTTCAGCTCCAGGAGTTGGTGGATAGAGGATTTGTTCGTCCTAGTGTTTCCCCTTGGGGAGCACCAGTACTGTTTGTAAAGAAGAACGACGGAACACTCCGTATGTATGTTGATTACAGAGATTTGATTAAAGTCACGATCAAGAATAAGTATCCATTACCACGGATTGATGACTTATTTGATCAACTTTCTGCCTCTTCTGTATTTTCGAAGATTGATTTGAGATCTGGATATTATCAAGTGAAGGTGAAGGAAGCTGATGTATTGAAGACAGCTTTCAGTACTCGGTACGGGCACTACGAGTTTTTGGTTATGCCTTTTGGGATAACCAATGCACCAGCTATTTTCATGGATTTGATGAACAGAGTGTTCAAGGAGTATCTAGATCAGTTTGTGATCGTCTTCATAGACGATATTTTGGTGTATTCTATTTCTGAGAAAGATCATGCCAGACACTTGAGCATTGTGTTGGAGACTTTAAGGCAGCATCAGCTATATGATAAGTTTTCCAAGTGTGAATTCTGGCTGAAGAGCATTTCTTTTCTAGGGCAAGTGGTGAGCGGTGAAGGTATTTCTGTTGATCCCCAGAAGATTCAAGCTGTTGTTAATTGGCCAAGGCCTATTACGGTATTTGAGGTACGTAGTTTCTTAGGCATGGTTAGATATTATAGAAAATTTGTGAAGGGATTTTCTCAGATTTTTACACCTCTGACGAGACTGACTCATAAGTCAGTAGCTTTTGTTTGGACATTAGAGTGTGAGGCTAGTTTTCAGAAGTTGAAGGATTGTTTGACTTCAGCTCCAGTGTTAGCACTTCCGTTAGGTACGGAAGGATTTCAGGTGTTCAGTGATGCTTCATTGAAAGGTTTGGGCTGTGTTCTAATGCAGCATGGTAGGGTAATTGCTTATGCTTCGAGACAGTTGAAATCACATGAAAAGAATTACCCAATGCATGATTTGGAGTTGGCTGCAGTTGTGTTTGCTTTGAAGATTTGGCGTCACTACTTGTATGGCGTTAGATGTGAGATCTTTACGGACCATAAGAACTTGAAGTACATATTCACTCAGAAGGATCTGAATTTGACGCAAAGAAGGTGGCTTGAGTTGATCAAGGACTACGACCTGATGATTCAGTATCAGTCTGGCAAGGCTAATGTGGTAGCAGACGCTTTAAGCAGGAAATCTTCTGGAATATCAGGTATTCACCTTACTTCTGATGAGTATTTGATACGGGACATGGAAAGATTACAGTTGGAAGTGATTTCCTCTACTGGTCCGGATTCTGGTATTTTGACTCAAATGAACATTCAGTCTTCCCTAGAGGAAAGGATTCAGGAAGCTCAGAAGTCGGATTCTGACTATTTGAAGTTGATTGCTCAGATTGAATCTGGTAAGAAACATGAACTCCGAGTTTCTGATTCTGGTATTATTTTCTGCAAGAATAGACTGTGGATTCCTGTGTTTGGAAATTTGAGGAAAGAAATTCTGTACGAATTACATCATTCAGGCTATACGATACATCCGGGAAGTGGCAAGATGTACGGAGACATGAAGAATTTGTTCTGGTGGCCAGGAATGAAAAAGGATGTAGCGGATTTTGTTTCGAAATGCGAAGCCTGTCAGTTAGTGAAGGCAGAGCATCAGCGACCAGGAGGTCTTTTGCAGTCGTTGTCTATCCCTGAGTGGAAGTGGGAGGAGGTAACTATGGATTTTGCTATGGGTTTTCCTCGATCAAGGCAAGGTCACGATGCTATTTGGGTGATTGTGGATCGATTGACGAAGTCTGCACATTTTCTTCCGATCAGGCAAACAGATTCGGTGGATAAGTTGGCATAGGTATATGTGAAAGAAAACGTCAGATTGTACGGGGTGCCAAAGGTGATTGTATCTGATCGAGACGGACGATTTACTTCCAGACTTTGGAAGGGTATTCAACAAGGATTGGGTACGAGGTTGCATTTCAGTACGGCATTTCATCCGCAGACTGACGGACAGTCTAAGAGGACTATCCAGGTACTGGAAGATCTTCTGAGATTATGTGTTTTGGATTTTGGAGGAAGCTGGAAAGATCATATTCCTTTGATCGAATTTGCTTATAATAACAGTTTTCAGTCTAGCATTGGTATGTCACCTTATGAAGCTTTGTATGGTCGTAAGTGTAGAACTCCTTTGACTCTGACTGAGGTAGGAGATAGACAAGAAATGGGTGCTGCATTTGTGGATAAAACTGTTATAAAAATCAACTTGATTAAAGAAAGATTGAAAGCTGCACAAGATAGACAACAGAAGTATTACAATCAGAAGCACAAATTTGTGGAATTTCAAGTTGGTGACTTTGTGTATGTCAAGGTCAGTCCGATGAAAGGAGTCAGCAGATTTGGAAGAGTGAGCAAGCTTAGTCCAAGGTATGTTGGACCTTTTGAAATCCTTGAAAGAATTGGTAAGTCTGCTTATAGACTGTTACTATCTGATCAAATGTCTGATGTGCACAATATTTTTCACGTATCTACTTTGAGAAAGTAGATATCTGATTCTAAAAAGAAGTTTTCTGCTGACGAGGTTGAGATTCAGGAGAATCTGCAGTACAAAGAAGAACCTGAATTGATTTTGGCTTACGATATTCGTAAGTTAAGAAGTAAAAAAATTCATATGGTTAAAGTTCAGTGGAAGCACCGAACAGCACGGGAAGCAACTTGGGAGAAGGAGTCGGACATGAGGCAGTCGAATCCGTATCTGTTTTGACTGAGTTTTGGATTGGCAATGTCGAGGACGATATTTTTCTAAAGTTGGGGAGATTGTAAAGGCCATGTTTCTCCCAGGATCATCCGGGACGAAGTTGGATCGTCCCGGGACGATCGGTACAGTTCGTGTTGGAATTTTGGGAGACTGAACAGTTCGTCTAGACGATAGGTGGATCGTCTGTACGAAAATCTTACAGATCTTGATCGTCCAGGGACGATATTTAATTTCGTCTGGACGAAAATCGTCCAGAGCCCAAGTCGTCCGTGATGATAATTAATTTTGTTTGGACGAAATTCGTCTAGAGCATAGATCGTCCGGGACGAAGTTGCGATCGTCCGGTACGATCCGTCTGGATATATATAGAAATGAGATATTTTGAAGAGAGAGAAAAGCACAGGAGAGAGAAAATCGAAGGAAAAGTGATTTTTGGGTGACTCCGGTCCGTTTTTGTCCGTTGCTGTAGTTAAAGAAGTTGACCGACTCGAGGTAAGGCACAATCCGCCTTTCTCAATTTTTAGAAACGAGGATTTTGACGAGTTTTCTGTTTTGAATTTTGTTTCCGTTAGCGAATTTCGGGTATTATTTTCTTTTGATAAAAGTTTTACCGCGTAACTTTTGGTATGTCTCTGAGATGTTAATTGTGTACGTTTTAAGTATTTTCTGGAAGATTTTTACCGAAAATTTTGGATTCTGCGGTGTTTTAAGTGAACTGCAAATTATCAGGATGTTGTAAAATATTTTTTCAGTACAATGAAAGTCTTATAATGTTGTTGTGAATGTTCTGTGGTAATTTGGTAAATTTCTAAATCTGTGAGTTTTGTGTAAATTCCGTATAGTGCCGTTGTGCCGCTGAAATTTCGGACGAATTCTGATTTTTCTGAATTGATTTCTTGAATGAATTAAAGTGTTTGTGTGCTATATAAAGGGAGTTATAAGGGGCCAGAATCCGTTAAGATTCTGTAAGTGTTAGGGAAGGGAGTTATAAGGGGCCAGAATCCGTCTAGATTCTGTAAGTGTCAGGGAATGGAGACATAAGGGGCCAGAATCCGTTGATATGTGATATGTTATCCGAAATGTGATGTTCGAAATCTGAAATCTGATATGTGATATGTTATCCGAAATGTGATGTTTGAAATCTGATATGTGATATGTTATCCGAAATGTCATGTTTGAAATCTGAAATCTGATATGTGATATGTTATCCGAAATGTGATGTTTGAAATCTGAAATCTGATATGTTATCCGAAATGTGATGTTTGAAATTTGAACTCTATTATGTGACTTATCTGAGCTGTTTTATGAATCATCCGATATATATACGATTCTGGTTTTCCGTACAATTCTGTCTGCTCTGTGACTTGAAAGCTTTATGATATCTGTTCTGAACGCCGATTCGATATGACTTCAGTTTTCTGTATTAATTATTGCTTTATGATTGATCAAGTATCTGTTCTATGATTTTCGTACGACCATTTCTGATGTGAATTTCTGATGATTTGGATTGGTGAGTAATGTCTTGCTGAGCTGTTAGCTCATCCTTATTTTCTATGTGGTTTTCAGGTTCTGTAAAGGGGAAGGAGGTCTTGGACTAGACGTTCTGAGTCTGATCTGTGATTAGGTATTTTGTACTTTTGATTTTTGTACAGTCATGGCTTATCTGTTCTATTCTGTTCTTTTTGTCTGTAAGTCATGTACTGTATCTGTATATGATTAATTTGAGGAAAGAAAAGATTGATATACTGCGCTGTATTCGGAGGTTTATAGTAGCTCTGTGTTTTTCTGTCTGTGTTATTTTTGGAAGAAAAGATTTGAAGCAAATTCCAAAGCCAGATCCTGGATTTGTTGGCTCCGTCGCGACCCGATGCGAGCGGGATCCGTCCCGATCGGGTTGGGTCGTGACATGCTTGGCTTGTCAACCAGCTCGAGCGGTCGTGGCTGAAGAGGCCAGGTCAGTCGTGTTGACTGGTGCCCGCCATTAGCGTTTGGCTAACTGTCAGCTAATCACTAGTTGTTAAGATTTTTTTTTTTGTTTAACATCACTTACTTCAATTACAAATAGCACCCTCGCCCCCCCAGGTCTTCAAATTCACACTTTATATCTCCCTCACTTCTTTCAACTGAGGCTTACCCCTAGCCCTATACAGGTGGCATCCCTTATCTAGGCTTAGGGCAGAAGTTCGATCATAAGCTGAAGTCCAACGACGGGCAGAAGTCAAATAACAAGTGGAATTTTAGCATCGGGTAGAAGTACGATGTTGGGTAGAAGAATGATGAAAGTCTGTCGACATGAAGAAGTCTGGCATCGGCTAAAAATTCAACATATGGTCGGTGACGTGCAGAAGTCTGACATCTGGTAAAAATTTAGCGTCGAGTAGAAACTCAATGAAAGTCTAATGACGGGCAGAAGTCTGATGTTGGGTAGAAGTATGGTGTCGATTAGAGTCTGGCGAAAGTCCGTTCACGAACAGAAGTCTGGTGAGAGGTAGAAATTTGGCATCGGGTAGGAGTCCGATGACTAGTAGAAGTCCTACGACGGGCACAAATTTGATATCAGGTAAAACTATGACATTAGGTAGAAGTCCGATGAAAGTCCATCGACAAGCAGGAGTCAAACGAAAGTATGCCAACAGGCAGAAGTCTGGCATTGGATAAAAATTCGACGAAAGTTCATCGACGAACAAAAGTCCGACGACGGGTGGAATTTCATCATCAAGTAGAAGTATGGCGTTAGGTAGAAGTCTGACCAAAGTCCATCGACATGTAGGAGTCCGATGAAAGTTCGTCGACAGGCAGAAGTTCGGTGTCTGGTATAAGTTCAACGAAAGTTCGTCGACAGGTAGATGTCCGATAATGAGCTGAAGTCTAACGACGAGTAAAATTTTTGTGTCGGGTAAAAGTACAGCGTCGGATAGAAGACTGATGAAAGTCTGTCGATGGGAAAAAGTTTGGCATCGGGTAGAAGTTTGACAAAATTCTGGCGACGGACAGAGGTCCGACAACGAGTAGAAATTTGGCATCAGATAGAAGTCCAACGACATTCTAGCTACATTAACCTATATAAAAGAGGTTGAGATGATCCACCAAGGATTTATGACATATCTGAGATTGTTTGTCAGAGCCTTTGCTCGATGATGTTAACTTATATAGAAGAGGTTGAGAGAATCCACCAAAGATATATGACATATTTGAGATTATATATCAGAGCCTTTACTCGATGACTATTTGAAAGAGGTCGAGAGAATCTTTTAATGATTTATGATCTATTTGAGGTTGTATGTCAAAACCTTTGCTCGATGATGTTAACTTATATGAAAGAGGTCAAGAGAATCCACTAAGGATGTATGACCTATCTAAGGTTACATGTCAGAGTCTTTGCTCGATGACGTTAACCTTTGTAGAACAGGTCAACAGAATCCATCAAGGATGTATGACCTATCCGAGATTGTATGCCAGAGCACTACTCGATGACATTAACTTGTGTGGAAGAAGGCGGATCAAATCCCCCTGTGATCGATCATCTAGTGATTGAGAAAATATTATGTATTTCTCGAATCAAGGATTAATGATTCGATTGACATCCTTTTAACATGTTTGGCCTATCCGAGGTTGTATGTTAGAGCCCTACTCGATGACGTTAACCTGTATGGAAGATGTTAAATCAAATTCACATGGGATTAATTTTTTCCTTGATTGGGAGGGGGAAAATATCGCATGTATCCAAAATCAAGGGAGAAGAATGGTCAATCTTTAGACCGTTATTACTTTTTTAAGGTCGAGATAAAGACCATGCCCAAAGAGTAGAAGTCTAGCTAGGGAATGTATGTAGCTTGAAATTTATCGGAAGCATCCTTACATTTGCTGGGAGTTTTTTTATATATCATCTTAATTTTAAAACTATTGGAGGGATCTTCTTGATCATGATTGGAGACAAAGTTGCCCCCAGTCCACATCTGATTTATATGGAATTGATGTAGGAATGGCTAATATCAAGATGTTGACTTGAGCAATCTTTTGTGATTGGGAGCAATAATTTCACTCCAGTTAGGAACGACATCCCCACAGTTGGCGACAAACTGTTGCATCATGGAGTATTCGCGACGATAGAGAAATATAAAGTTTAACGACTTAGCATTATACGAAGATCCAGCATACACACAAATAAAAGAGATAGGGTGCATCATTTATAATAGACACCAAGATTTTTATGCGGAAACCCAATTTGAATTAATCCATTAGTATTTGTAGTCGATTATAAATAAGGTCCTTCCTTGGGAGAAGGCCTTAACTTGATGTAACAAATGTACATCATCTAAAGTGCATTATATGGTGGGAGTTACAATAATCAATATAGACATGTTTGTTTGGTCGGCAAGATCATAGTCGATAGGATAGAGGTTAGAAAGATTGTAGTAGGCTAGAGATTGAGTTTATAATGACCATTGTTTGGCGATGGAGGTCGGAAGGACCATAGTACGTGACGGAGGTCGGAATAACCATAGTTGGCAGGAGATAAGGGTTCGAAAGACCGTAGTTGGCAGGAGACTAGGGTCAGAAAGACGATTGTCTGGTGATGAAGGTCAGAAGGACTGTAGTAGGCGATGGAGGTCGGAAGGACCGTAGTCGGCAAGAGACAATGGTTTAAAAGATCGTAGTAGTAGGGCGGTACTCTGATAGAACTCTGGGCATCATGTGGTGGCCCGACAGAAGTCTGAGCCTTAGGTGGTCGTATGGCATAAGTTTTGGCCTTAGGTGGTGATCTGGCAGAAGTCCATGCCTCATGTGGTGGTCCGACAGAAGTCCGTGCCTCAGGTGGTGATCCGACAGAACTTCGGGCGTCAAGTGGTGGTTCGGCAGAACTCTTGCCTCAGATGGTGGTCCAGCAAAACTCCAGGTGTCAAGTGGTGATCCAGAGGAACTCATGGCCTCAAGTAGTGTTCCGGTGGAACTCAGGGCCTCAAGTGGTGGTCCAGCGAAGCTCAGGGCCTTAAGTGGTGGTTTGGCAGAACTCATGATCTCAAGTGGTGGTCCGACGAAACGCAGGGCATCAAGTGGTGGTTCGGCGGGGCTCAGGGCCTTAAGTGGTGGTCTGGCAGAATTACGGGCCTCATGTGGTGGTCCATTGGAACTTAGGGCCTCAAGTGGTGGTCCGGCAGAACTTCATGTGGTGGTCGAGGAGGAGCGAGAAGGCAAAAGCGATCTCCGGTCTCTTTCTTACTCTCTTGCTTGGAGCCTCCTTTCAAGAGGGAGGAGGGGTCTATTTATATATTCCTAGAGTGTCATGGACTGTAAATAGGAGGAGAATCAAGGGCAAATGGGGAGTGGTTTGAATGGATGACGGATATTGAATCCCTTGATCGTAGACCATTCGCTAGACATTTGATGGTCTTGATGATGTTGGAATACCGTAATCTTGGGCTTATTGGATTCATCTCGTTGAGCCGCTTGATTCGACTATAAGCATGTCATATTTGGAAACCGTTTGGTAATCCAAATTGTGTTTTGAACCTTCCAACAACGCTTTGGATCCTTGATTTGGACCCATTTGGGCTCTGATTGAGTCGAATTTGGTGTCGTTGGGTTCATATTTCCGATACATTTAGTTTGACTATAAGTTTGCTGAAATCGAAGTTCATATGGGCCCAATTTTAATTTCAAAAGTTTCGAATTTGATTTTGCCTCGAGATTTGTGCATGATCAATATAATTTTTTGAGGATGGATCAAATCTCACATCATTTTTACCATTTTACTATAATAATTGTTTGGATCATACTTAATTTCTTTTTTTTATAATAAATGATCCAGTTGAGCTTATAGAACAAAACTTGAGCTCAAATTCGAATTTGATTAATTAATCAGACTCATGCTCAAATCAGGAATAATTAGAACTCGGCTTGACTCATTTACACCCCTAGTTTGTAGGAAAGAGGATTAAGGTGTTTAGTGTAATTTAACTGTGCGAGCACTTGAATTTGATTCATTAAAAATTTTCATCGAATCTTTAATATTAAGTCAAAATACTTCAGTTCTAATATTTTCTTCTTCCTTTTTGGGGACATTTAGGCCAATTAAGGCAAACTCTCACACACATCACGTACGCAATATTCAAACTCAAGATCTTTTAGTTAGTAACAAAAACTCCTAATCAATAAACCAAGATGATTTGTGTCTTCTTCTTCTTCATTCTTAATGTAATTACTTTAATGTACTTTCATCTCAAGTACAAATTTCTTTTTTACTGTATTTCATCTATGTCTCTCTCCTTCACTCTTCTCTTGTTATATGAAGCTAGTGGACACTTACTCGAGTGCCTCAAAAATGGCGTGGATCTCCAAACATTTCTTAACTTGTTCGATTCCATTTTGGTTGTTCATTGCATTGCATGATCTAATCTTCATAATCTATTAATCTTGATCAACTAAGGCTTCATTTGGAACGATTTTTTTATTGTTTTTTAAATAGAGTTTTATCACAAAAATTAAATTTTGTACTAAAACTTTGTTTTAAAAAGCAATAAAAAAGTCGTCTCAAATGAAGCCTAAAATATTATACTTTTACACACACACATACACACACACACACACACAAAATTATATTGATCAGGCACGAATCTCGAGGAAAAATCAAGTTGGAAATTTCAAATATTAAATCGAAAACTATATAAACTCTGATTTCAACAAACATATAGTAGAACTGAAGGTCTAAAAAATACGAACCCAACGACACCAAATTCGACCAATTCGAGCTCAAATGGGCCCAAATAAAAGACACGAAGCGCATTTGGAAGGTACAAACCATAATTTGGATTATCAAACAGTTTCCAAACAGGGTGTGCTTATAGTCGAATCGAGTGGCTCAACGAGACGAATCCAACGAGCCCAAGATCGTCGAATTCTGATATCATTAAAACATTCAAATGCTCAATAAATGGTCCATGATCAAGGGATTCAACATTGACCGTCCATTCAAACCACTCTCAATTTTCCTTTGATCTTCTTCTTTTTTATGGCCTTGTCACTCTCAGAAAACTATAAATAGACCTATCATTTCTCATGAGATGGGACCCAAGAAAGAAGAGAAGAGAAGGAAGAAGAGAAGAAGAGATGAGAATGAATAAAATAAGACAAATAAAAAGAGAAGAGAATAAGACAAGAGAAGGAAGAGAGCTTTATTGCCACCAGACTCCTCAACCACCGCCGAACTTCAACCCGGTAACCAACCTACTCCAGAGTTTTTGCCCAATCGTCAACTAACGTCGGAGTTCTGCCGGATGACTGACTAATGCCGGAGTTTTGCCCGACAGCCGACTAACGCAGGATTTCTACCTGACAACCGACTGACGACAGATTTTTGCTCGATTGTCCTCGACCACCAAACGTCGTTAAAATTTTTATCTATGTTTGTAACTGAATTTCAACCCGAGGGTTGATTATTGTAATCTGATTGTCCTCAATTTCACGGACGAGTCAACCACTTGTAATCTAAGCAATCACTAGTGGAATTCTTTCAACTGGGCATGACCCCGTAGTTTTTCTTTTTTCAGGGTTTCCACGTAAAAATTATGATGTTCCTTTTTTATTATGTTTATGTGCTGGATTTTAGTATAAGGCTAAGACAAAAAATTTTGCTAACTCTATCGTTGCATATATTCTAGCCGCAACAAAATAGAAGACACCGTATATAATATAACAAACCAATACTTCTCAATTACATCGATGGAGTTTGGGCATGAGCAAGAAACTAGAGTTCCCAGGAAAAACCCTTCTAATTTATAACCCTATTCGCTTTGGCAAAACTACTTAGGTTTCATTTGGGATTTGGGACAAAAAAATAAAAATAATGAAATAAAAAAAAAGCTTCATTTGGGACAATTTTTAACTATTTTTATAGCAACTTTTTAAATTTCTTAAAAAGAATAGAAAATACTTACAAAAAATTATTCCAAATAAAACTTTAGTATTCTACTGCACTATTTTTACATAACTGTATAAATAAAACAAATAACTAATTTTTCAATTTGCATTTTGAACTGTATGCTCGATAAACTTATTTGATAAAACAATTATAAAATACATTAATAAATTAAAAACGACAAACTTTATACAAAAGAAAGGGATATTTTGTGATAGCAAGATTGTGAAAATTGGACAGGAGATAGAATCAGACGAACAGGTTCAGAGTTCAATGGTTTGATCAGGGTTGAATCAGGATTGAACCGGATGATATAATAAATATGTAAACTATTTAAATAAAATTTAAATGATAGAATAATCAATTAATAATAGAATTTTTTTATTGAAAAATGAATTTAAGCACATTCAATTTTTAAATTGAATTCGAATTTAACAAAAATTTAACTTACATGTAAATTTATAAATTAATATAAATTATTATTAATTTACGTTATATTTTTAGATATAATTTATACCTATAATTATATATTAAATTTATATTATAAATGTATATTTATAAATTATTAAGATTATATAATTTACTATTAATAAATGAATAAATAAATACTTTTTATAGTACATAAATAATAAATGAAATATATAATTTATTTAATATTATTAATTAAAAAAATTTCTATTTACATAACAAAAAATTTATTTAAAAATATATATTTTATAATGGAAACTTAAGAAATAAGAACTTCAATTTATTTACCCCAACATCACTTAGAAAATTCTCTTATAATTCTTACACTTTATATTACCTTTTGAATTTGAAAGAGATAAAAACTCACATAGAGCAATGAATTATGTGAAATGTTTAATTGAAATTTTTTTATTTTAAATTTAAATTAATTTATTAAATTAGAAATATTACTTAATAATTTATTCTTAGTATATCAAATTAACTTATTTAACATATTAATTATTTTCATAAATGTTTTATGAATTGGCTGATTTTAAAGGAATCGGAACCGATTCTCAATTGAGCCTATAGTTCTGCCAGTTCATCCCAATTTGATACAAAATTAATTTTCAAATTGAACTGAACCGACCTATAGACCGGTTAACAATTGGTCCAACAAGTCCGATCCTATTTTTAAAACCTAATTTGATACTAATAAACATTATTTGTATATTTCTCTTTAAAAGTTCTAAAACTTTTTTGTTCAGTGTTTTTACAAACCTCAATTTTGTAAGCTCACAAAACTCATTTTTTAGCTTTCACGACTAAGCTTTTTTGACACAACAACGCAAAATATCTTCATAAAAAAACTTGATTGATCTCAACATCATTAAATTTATTATGAGATAAATATAACCTATTAAAATTTTAATTAACTCTCCTAAAATAAATCCAACGACTAAAATTAGCTCAAGAACTTTTATCCCACCGTTGGCCTTTTGCTATGCTCCCGCCGCCACCAAAAGAAAAATAATTAATGCGCCTCGTCACCTCTTACTCGATACTGCTAATGTGGGACATTTAAATTGATCTCCGAACAAAATTCTACGTCTTGTCTCCACCAAAAAACTGTTAGGAGCGCCGAAAGCAAAAGCCGGTTCATGCATAGTATATTTTGGACGAATTGCCCCTCACAAGAAAAAAATCATGGTTGTTGCGGGCTAGAAAATACGCGGCGATAGAGATTTAATTTTGTGTCTTAGCGTTGTACGTATAACTAGCACACACAGAGAACACGAGATTTTTTACGTGGAAAACCCTTAAAAGGGAAAAACCACGAGGCCTAGCCCAGTTGAAAATGATTCCACTAGACTTTGAGTTGGTTACAAAGGGCTAAATTACCTCCAAGGATGATCAGATTACAATCGGTTACGTAAGTAAGACGTCTGGTCTTTGGCAGGACGTAGGGACTTAACGTCGAGCCCTGAGTAGGATGTCGGGTCTTCGGCAGGACGTAGAGACCGAGTGTCAGGCCATGAACAAAACGTCGGGTCTTCGGCAGAACGTAGGGACCGAGTGTCAGGCCTTGAACAGAACGTCGGGTCTTCGGTAGGACGTCAGGTCTTCAGTAGGGCGTAGGGACTGAACGTCGGGCTTTAAGGTGGTGGTCCGGCGAGGTTCCGCGGTGGTCCGGCGAGGTTCCGACGGTGGTCCGGCGAGGTTCCTGCGGTGGTCCGACGAGGTGTTGACGGTGGTCCGGCGGTGGTCCGGCGGCTGTCGAGGGGGAGCTCCTTCCTTCTCTTCTCCCTTCTCTTCTCTTCTTCTCTCTCTTGCTTAGATCCTCCCTTGTGAAGAATGAGGGCTCTATTTATAGATTTTCTGGAGTGGCATAGCCCGTAAATAGGCGTGAGATCAGGGGCGAATAGGGAGTGGTCAAATGGACGGCTGGTATTGAATCCTACGACCGTGCACTGTTCGTTGGCCATTTGGAGGCCTTAATGATGTCAGAATTCAGCGATCTTGGGCTCGTTGGATTCGTCTCGTCGAGCTGTTCGATTCGAGTATAAGCTCGTAAAAATTGGAGACCGTTTGGTAACTCAAATTGCTGTTTGAACCTTCCGACAGCACCTTGAGCCCTTGATTCGGACTCATTTGGGCTCGGATTGAGTTGATCTTGGTGTTGTTGGGTTTGTATTTCCGAGACGCTCAGTTTGACTGTAAGCTCGCTGAAATCGGAGTTCGGATGCTCCCGAAATTAAATTTTGAAGTTTTCAACTAGCTTTTTGCCTCGAGATTTGCGTCCGATCAAGATAATTTTTACATGACGTATCAGATGCCCCCCTATTTTCGGACGTCGAAACTCTATTAGTCCGAAAATATTTGTTCCGGAATTTTTCACCGTCTGAATCGTAAAAAATTGATTTCCAAAAGTTGAATATTTGCACAAACTTGACTGTAGAGGCCTCAGTGAGCTCCGAAAGTATCAAAATTGAGTCCGGAACATCGAAAAACGTTTCCGGGGACCCCAAAAACGTCAAAATCGGAGCTTTCGGGACGAAAATCGGGCTCTAAATGGGCTAGGCAGCCGAACCGGCCGGACCGGCCGGACCGGCTGGCCGGCCGCCGCCGGCTCGCGCTGGGACACGGCGGCGGCCCGCCTGGGCCCCCGCTCGCGGGACCGCGCTGCAACCCGCGTGGTGGCCCGCCTGGGCCGCGCCTTGCGGCCCGCGCTCCAGCCCGCGCGGCGGCCCTCCTGGGTTGCCTGGGCCGCGCCTGCGGCCAGCGCTGCAGCCCGCGCGGCGGGCTGCTGGGCCTGCTGCCGGCCTGCGCGGCGGCCCGCCTGGTCTTCCTAGGATCGCCTGGGCCCGCGCGGCAGCCCGCTGGCTGCTCCTCCACCGCCTCATTTGAATGAACAGGCGAGTCTGTTCAGCCCACCGACCTAGTGGGCCCCACCTGCACAGAAAAACTAATTTTTTGGCCTTTTTTTGGCCGAAAAAATTCCTAAAAAATCCCAAAAAATTTCAAAAAAATCCGAAAAAATTCAGAAAAATTTAGAAAAATTTGAAAAATTAGAAACTCTAGAAACTTCCTTTCTTTCTCCCAAAAAACTATAAATAGGCCCTTCAAGCCTTTAGAAAATCACTCCACTCCTCTTCTTCTTCTGTTTTCTTCTCTTCTTCTCCTCCTTTCTTCTCATCTCCCTCTGTCCTTTCTATTGAGGCCTTCCCTCAGTTTTCTGAGGCCCCTCTCTTGGCAAGGAAGTCCGGAGATTTTCTCTTCTTTCCTCATCTCCCTCTGTCCTTTCTATTGAGGCATTCCCTCAGTTTTCTGAGGCCCCTCTCTTGGCAAGGAAGTCCGGAGATTCTCTTCTTTCCTCCTACACCCTTTAAGAGAAATGTCAGGTGATCGCCTTCCACCGAGAGATCATACGATCCGGGGAGACCCCGTCGCACCGTATGACAGCGAGCGGAGGCCAAATAGGGAAGCGAGGGTGGATGAGACAATGTCGACTGCTACAAATGACTTCCTATTCCTTTTTCGCAAGAATTATCACTTCCCGAATGATGTGAAGACGATGGTTCCTAGGAGGTCTGATCGAGCAAATCTTCCTCCTCCCGGGTACGTGACTGTTTCTAAGGCCCACTTGCGGGCTGGTTTACGCTTTCCGCCTCCTACCGAGTTGATTGAAGTCTTACAAAGGTGCGATGTGAACCTATCCCAACTTTCGTTTAGAGCGATGTTGGTGGCTGTGGGATTGATTGCTCTCTTTAGGGATCGGGGAGCTACTATGACACCGGAGCACCTTTCACGGATGGGTCGGTTCACCAGTGATACGTCTGGGCGTGTAACTTTTAGATCCAAATGGTTGGATGTGCGTACCCGCGAATCTTCAAAGAACTGGCTCAGTGCTTTCTTTTTTGTGAAGAATGATTGGGGCTTGATAGAGAAGTGGGGAAAGATGAAGGATCTTCCATCCCCTCTGCATGTCAGCGAGGAAGACATAATGAGAATCTTGAAGGTTTCTGATCTCGATCATCTTCTATTTGAGGTTCGTCACATGAGCAAATACACTGAAGAAGAGTTCTTATTCAAGGTTGGGATTTCATTTCATGCTGGGAGGTCTGATGCAAGGATGTTGAAGCCGACATCCAGGATTCTTGAGCCCCCTGCCCCTACTTCAAAAGTAGCTCCCAAACGCCCGGCAAGAGGCGAAGACCCCCAGGTTTCGAAGAAGAAGAGGTTGGAAGAGACTGCAACAAATACTGAACAAATTCTACCTGGCTCTTCCCCAGCCAAGCTGCATATCCCTTAGGATGTCTTAAATCATCAATGCATCGGACATAACAAGACCAGTAATTTGGTGAGTAACACCTCCCAATATTTTTTATCTAATTTGCTTCTAGGGTGACTTCTAATAAAATTTTTCTTTTTTATTTCAGCTGTCACGTCTTGGGATCGAAATTAATGATTGGAACAGTGAGTTTGTCAAGATTAAGTATCTTTAGGGGGAGTTCAAGCGGAAGTATGAGCAGAAGGTTAAGAACGTGAAGGTGCTTGAAGATGAGTTAAGCGATTGCAGGACTGAGCTGGCCAACACAATGCGCTCTGTATCTCTCCAGAATCGGCAGGCAGATCGGCATCAGATAGATCTTGAGGAGGCTCAAGCGACGATCACCAGGCTTTTGAAGGAGAAGAAAGTTTCTGAAGAGAAGATAGTGTCGCTTGAGGTGAAGGATAAGAAGTCCCAGGCCATTATAGCTGAGAAAGAGGCTGCCTTGTCTAGCTTAGAACCTTCAAGAGTTATTGAAGACTTTAAGAAGTTCATAGCATTCAAGACTATCGTCCATGACCACGTTGAGGAGGCCCGAGATCACATCTATGACATAGAAGTGAAGGGTTTGGAGCAGTAGTGTACTGAGGATGGATTTATTAGAGGCTTCTTTAAGGGGGTTCGCATGATGCAGCGAAAGACCGGAGTTTCAGCCAAAGAGGTGACCCCTAGCCAGACTTCAGATGACTTTCCTTCAGGCTCCGATGGTGATGAAGTAGAGAGCGATCTGCGGAAGGTCCTTGATCTTGATGTAGATGATGAGATAGTAGATGTTGAGTAGGTTTTCTAGTTCCTGTTGTCTGTATTAGTTTGTCTTTTTTAGCGATTGTGATGTACCTGATGTTTGTACCGTTGTGTGATATCTACTTTGACTTAGTAGTTGATTATTGTTCTGTTGTTATATGACTTAAATATTCTAGTGTATTTATTCGTCCTGAGTAAATTTTATTCATGTTTGCTTAAGGTATTTGTCTTCCAACTTGTGCTTAAAAGTTTAGAAGGATCCTCTAAGGATGTGTGGTCTATTCAAAGTTGTACGTCAGAGCCTTGCTTGATGACGCCAACCTGTATAAAAGAGGTTAAAGGAATCTATAAGAGATGTAAAACCTATCCGAGGTCGTGTGTCAGAGCCCTGCTCGATGATGTTAACCTGTGTGGAAGAGGTCGGGAGAATCCACCAAGGATGTAAGACCTATCCGAGGCTGTATGTCAGAGCCCTGCTCGATGACATTAACCTGTGTGGAAGAGGTCGGGAGAATCCACCAAGGATGTAAGACCTATCCGAGGTTGTGTGTCAGAGCACTGCTCGATGACGTTAACCTGTGTGGAAGAGGTCGGGAGAATCCACCAAGGATGTAAGACCTATCCGAGGCTGTGTCAGAGCCCTGCTCAATGACATTAACCTGTGTGGAAGAGGTCAGACCGAATCCCCCTGGGATTGATCAACTAACGATTGAACAATAATCATCTACTGCTCGAATCAAACATACTAAAGTTCATAACTTAACAAAGTCTTTACTGCTATTAAACGAAAAACATAGCTCCCAAAGACAGTTTAAGGGAGAAGGAAACTAGAAATATCACAAACAATGTTCGAAATTAAAGACACATACAGTAAGCACATAATACTAAAGACATACAATATTCTAAGACAAACGACACGATCATGCTCTACTGATAGTATTTGTGGAGGTTATCGATATTCCAAGTTTGAGGAAGCATCTTCCCTTCAGCATCCTTTAATTTGAAAGTCCCTGGCTTCACCATAGCTGCTACTAGGTACGGACCTTCCCAGAGCAGGGAGAAATTATTTCGTTGAGGGCCTTTGCCTGCCGCCTCAATGCTGCGTAGGACCAAATCTCTTATTGATATATGTCGCGGCTTCATCCTTCTGTTATAGTGACGGGCAACTCTCTGATGGTAGGCATCAACCTTAAGTATTATCCCATCTCTTACTTCTGGAAGGAGGTCTAGGTTGTGCCTGAGTTTTTCGTCGTTAGCATTGGAGTCGAAAGTTTGTACTCTATGACTGGGGACTCCAATGTCGACTGGAATGACAGCCTCTGTACCAAAGTAGAGGTTATATGGCGTCTCTCCTGTTGGAGTCCTTGCTGTCGTACGATAGGCCCAAAGGACGTTTGGGAGCTCGTCAGCCCATTGCCCCCCAGCCTTCTCCAGCCGTGTCTTCAGTCCTCTCAGAATGGTCCGATTAGTGACCTCTGTCTGTCCATTAGTTTGAGGATGAGCCACATCCGTGTGTACTAGATGGATGTGGAGATCTTTACAAAATGTGGTAAAGACCCTTCCGATAAACTGCGTTCCGTTATCAGTAATAACTTTTGCAGGAATGCCAAAGCGACATATTATGCTCTTCCACAGGAACTGTTTGGCATTTGCTTCAGTGATCTTTGCTAGTGGTTCTGCTTCTACCCACTTCATGAAATAGTCGACAGCCAATATGATGAACTTTCGTTGTCCCGTGGCTATAGGAAATGGTCCCATTATGTCAATCCCCCATTGGGCAAAAGGCCAGGGATTCTATAATGTCGATATCTCTATGGCGGGTAGATGAGTGAGGTTGACATGCAACTGACAGCTGTTACACTTTCGTACGAGTTCTAATGCGTCATGTTTTATCGTCGGCCAGTAGAACCCTTGTCTCATGACCTTTTGGGCTAGCGCCCTTCCGCCCAAATGTTCTCCACAAATGCCCGAGTGTACTTCGCAAAGCGCATAGTTCGCCTCCGAAGGAGGAAGACATTTGAGGTATGGCCCTGTGAAAGATCGTTTGTACAACTCTCCGTTAATAATGGTGAAGTTGGCTTCTTGCCTCCGAAGTCGTACTGCCATAGCTGGGTCTTCACGGAGAGAGCCTTCTTGTAGGAGAGCGAGAATGGGGTCGATCCAAGAAGTTTCTTTTGATTCATCTGTTGATTGAAGTACCCATGAGCCTTGAATGCTCGGGAAGTGGATCTCCTCAATAAATTTTCTTTTAAAAACATCTCCCATTGTAGAAGTTGCTAGCTTGGAGAGAGAGTCTGCCCTTGCGTTTTGCTCTCGAAGGATATGGATGACCTGATGCTTTGCTATTTGGGTCAACAAAGTTTTAACTATCTGGCAATATTGAGCCAAGAGTGGATTGTGAGCATCGAATTCCCCTTCTACTTGAGAAGCAACCAGTTGGGAATCAGTGTGAACCACTAAGTCTTGGACTTCGCAATCAATTGCCAATCTCAACCCAGCGATTAAAGCTTCATATTCAGCAACATTGTTTGTTGCCGGGAACTTCAGTCTAAGCCCGTATTCGAGTGTGGCTTTCTGCGGGGAGATTAATAAGATTCCAGCGCCAGAATAGAACTCCCAGAAGCTCCGTCTACATACAATGTCCAACAAGAGGAGGAAGGAGACACATCAGGCGATTCCGGAGGTGTAGCTAGTACATTCGACCACAAAATCGGCAAGCACCTGTGACTTGATGTCGGGTCTAGGTAGG
Source organism: Dendrobium nobile (assembly GCA_022539455.1). Lineage (NCBI taxonomy): Eukaryota > Viridiplantae > Streptophyta > Magnoliopsida > Asparagales > Orchidaceae > Dendrobium > Dendrobium nobile. Next base: position 36,773,645 of record CM039722.1, on the reverse strand, counting down.
AACTGTATATCGAATTCTCCAAGTTCTACTGACCATTTGATCAGTCTTCCGGATGCCTCGGGTTTTTGAAGAATATTTTTCAGCAGTAGGTTTGTATAAACCCTGATCGCTTGTGCCTGAAAATAAGGTCGTAACTTCCTGGCTGAGAAGACTAATGCTAAGGCTATTTTGTCTGCCAATGGATAACGCATCTCAACATTTGAAAGTACCTTGCTGATGTAATAGACTGGGCGTTGAATCGAATCATCCATCCGAACCAAGACCGGACTTATAGCTTGAGAAGAGACAGCCGTGTACATATACCAAATTTCCCCTGGAATTGGCTTTGAGAGTAGCGATGGTGAGGCTAGATAAGTCCGGAGTTGTTCAAAAGCCTCTTGGCATTTATCAGTCCATTGGAATCCTGAGCTACGAGCCCCTATGAGGATCTTGAAGAAAGGTAAATACTTATCTCCTGAACGAGCCAAAAATCGGGAGATTGCTGCAATCCTTCCATTCATTCTCTGGACTTCTTTGATATTTCTCGGGGGTGGCATGTCCCTTAGGGCCTTGATCTTTTCCGGGTTTGCCTCAATCCCTCGATGGGTAACCATGAACCCCAGAAACTTTCCTGAGGTGACTCCAAATGCACATTTAGAGGGGTTGAGGCGCATGTTGTAAGATCGGAGGAGACTAAAACATTCTTCCAAATCCGAGATATGCCGAGATTTCTCGAGGCTCTTCACCAGCATGTCGTCCACATAGACTTCCATGGTACGCCTGATAAGGTTCTTAAAAACCTTATTCATCAGTCGTTGGTAAGTTTCCCCTGCATTTTTGAGTCCGAACGGCATTACCAGGTAATAATATAACCCTTTATCTGTTTGAAAAGATGTTGCCTCCTCATCGGCAAGATTGATTTGTATTTGGTTGTATCCGGAGTAAGCATCCATAAAGCTTAACATCTGATGTCCGGATGTGGCGTCGACTAGCTGGTCTATTCGGGGGAGCGGGAAGCTGTCCTTGGGGCAAGCTTTAGTGAGATCTGTATAGTCCACGCACATTCTCCAAGCTCCACTTGTTTTCTGAACCATCACGACGTTGGCTAGCCAAGTTGGGTAGTGTACTTCCCTTATAAATCTTGCTTTTAAAAGCTTATTAACCTCCTGTTCGATTGTCAGCTGACGTTCTAGGGCGAAGTTTCGTTTCTTTTGAATCACTGGTTTACACGCTGGGTTGATCTTGAGGGAGTGCATAATTACTTCAGGGTTAATGCCGGGCATATCAGCCGAGCTCCATGCAAATACATATTGATTTGTACGTAGAAAGTCTACGTATTCTTTTTTCTCTGTATCTGAGAGGAGTGATCCGATTTGTACTGTTCTCAAGAGATGTTCTTCTGATAGGGAGATACAGGTAAGATCTTCTACAGGGGAGGCCCTTTGAGAGGTATCTTCATTCCGAAGATCGAAGTCTTCGATGCTTAGAGTAACTGATGAGTGTGGTTGAGCCTGCTTAAGATAGCATGATTGTGCTACTTGTTGATCTCCTCGTACTGTTCCGATCCCCGATGGGGTAGGAAACTTGAGCTTTAAGTGAGGAATTGAAGCAACAGCCCCGAAGATTGTTTGGAGTGGCCTTCCAAAGATTGCATTGTAGGCTGATTCGGACTTCACTACAATGAACAGAATGGGGTGCTCAACTTGACGGGGGAATTCTCCAAGTATGACCGGGAGAGTAATGGTTCCTTCAACTCTTACAGGCCGGTTGTCAAATCCGTACAGTGGACCAGCAGCAGGCTGGAGTTTCTCTCTAGATAGACCCATGCTAAGAAAAGTGGAGTAGAATAGAACATCTACTGAGCTTCCATTGTCTACCAAGATTCTTTTAACATTGTAGCATGGGTCGCCGATTCCTGTGCTAATCACCAGTGGATCTTGATGAGGAGTCTTTACGCCTTCTAGATCAGACTCCTTGAAGGTGATGGAGTGATCGACATGAAGCTTTTTTGTTGGTGGCTCCTTGTTCTCTGCGATTAGAACTTGACAAGGCGTTGAAGGGCCTCCAGCAATAGTTTCAATTTCGCCGACCATCTGGCGATTGTTCGTCGACTGTTTTTGTTGATTTTGCCCCCCAGTTGGAACAGTTTCTTCTCGAGCTGTTGGATTCTTGACAAACTGTCGGAGATATCCTTGTCGAATCAGTCTCTCAATTTCCTCCTTGAGCTGCCTGCATGCTTCAGTGGTGTGTCCACGACTGCGGTGGAAATGACAATACTGTTCTTGGTTTTCGGTATTAGGCTTTAAAGGGTACGGCCACTTTACACTCTCTTGGTCTCGGATGGCCATTAATACATTTGCTCGGGATGTATTAAGTGGCGTGTACTCTTTTTCTTGTCGGGGCTCTCGTCGTGGCTGTGAGGGTCGAGGAGGAAGATTGTAGTTTCCTTGCTTCTTCCTTTGCGAGGGGGGATTCTCCGTCCCCGGGGGATTTTTACGCTTCCCGGTTGCTTGCTCGAATTGCTTCCTATGAGCATTGATGGCTTCGTCGGCAGTGATTTGGGCCTCTACTTGATGGATTAAATCCGCATAAGAATGGATCGTTTCTCGCATAAGTGCCGAGTAGAAAGTGCCTGGGCGAAGCCCTCCAAGAAATACACCTCGTAGCAATTCGGGATCTACCCCTGGAATTTGTCGGGCTTCCGTAGAAAACCTTTGAAAATACTCTTTAAGAGATTCACCCTCGTTCTGTCGTATCCCCGAAAGGTGGGAGGAGTATTTAATCATTCTTCGGTTGGCGACAAATTGTTCGACAAACAATTTGACCAATTTAATGAATAGTGGAATGGACCGAGGGGGTAGTGAGTAGAACCATGTTCGGGCCTGGCCTTTAAGGGTGGCAGGAAAAACTTGACAGAGCAGAGCGTCTGTGGCCTGCTGGATATGCATAATAGTGCGGTAGTGGTCGATATGCTCGTAGGGGTCTGAAGTCCCATCATAAGAATCAATATTCGGGAGTTTGAATCTTGCCGGAACGGGGTATCGGAGGACAGCTTCGGTGAAAGGTGATGATTCCTGAATGTCCCGTTGGTGAAGGGACTGCCTGATACCCCCTGTGGGGAACTCTTCTCGGACTAGTCTCCGTAACTCATGCCGTAGAGTATTACGGGGGAGTTCAGTGACGTGCTGTTGGTCCAAGTCCTCGGGGTCGTCCGGCGGCATATGCTGCCGGTGGCCTGTGCGCGAAGGATGGGTAGAGCTTGCTGTATCAGCAAGCTCATTCTCTGGACGTGTAGGAGGGCGCATCCTTGGCGGAGGAAGGGGGACTTCGACATGAAGAATGTCTTCGAATCCAGGCTGATCTCGAGGGAGAAGAGTATCTTCTTGGGGTACTGGTGCTGGTCCTCGAGCTCCCCTTAAGAGCTGAAGGATCTCATTCTGAGATTCTTCCATTTTTCTGATGCGTTCTTCTAGGGATGGTCCTGAAGTTCCTTCTCCTGCAAGGTGTCGGTTACCGGGGTGAAAGGAGGCAGATGCCTGTCGTCCTTGATTCAGGGACTGATTCCTGGATTGGTGTGAATTAGAGCGGGAGGTTCCCATGATGCGATGGCTACGCCTGTTGACCATTGGAGGATTCCTTAGTGTAGTGGGATTAGCTTTCCCACAGACGGCGCCAATCTGTTACGGGCTAGAAAATACGCGGCGATAGAGATTTAATTTTGGGTATTAGCGTTGTACGTATAACTAGCACACACAGAGAACACGAGATTTTTTACGTGGAAAACCCTTAAAAGGGAAAAACCACGAGGCCTAGCCCAGTTGAAAATGATTCCACTAGACTTTGAGTTGGTTACAAATGGCTAAATCACCTCCAAGGATGATCAGATTACAATCGGTTACTTAAGTAAGACGTCTGATCTTTGGCAGGACGTAGGGACTGAACGTCGAGCCCTGAGTAGGATGTCGGGTCTTCGGCAGGACGTAGAGACCAAGTGTCAGGCCTTGAACAGAACGTCGGGTCTTCGGCAGAACGTAGGGACCGAGTGTCAGGCCTTGAACAGAACGTCGGGTCTTCAGTAGGACGTCGGGTCTTCAGTAGGACGTCGGGTCTTCAGTAGGGCGTAGGGACTGAACGTCGGGCCTTAAGGTGGTGGTCCGGCGAGGTTCCGCGGTGGTCCGGCGAGGTTCCTGCAGTGGTCCGGCGGTGGTCCGGCGAGGTTCCGGCGGTGGTCCGGCGAGGTGTTGACGGTGGTCCGGCGACTGTCGAGGGGGAGCTCCTTCCTTCTCTTCTCCCTTCTCTTCTCTTCTTCTCTCTCTTGCTTAGATCCTCCCTTGTGAAGAATGAGGGCTCTATTTATAAATTTTCTAGAGTGGCATGGCCCGTAAATAGGCGTGAGATCATGGGCGAATAGGGAGTGGTCAAATGGACGACCGGTATTGAATCCTACGACCGTGCACTGTTCATTGGCCATTTGGAGGCCTTAATGATGTCGGAATTCAGCGATCTTGGGCTCGTTGGATTCGTCTCGTCGAGCCATTCGATTCGAGTATAAGCTCGTAAAAATTGGAGACCATTTGGTAACTCAAATTGCTGTTTGAACCTTCCGACAGCACCTTGAGCCCTTGATTCGGACTCATTTGGGCTCGGATTGAGTTGATCTTGGTGTCGTTGGGTTCGTATTTCCGAGACGCTCAGTTTGACTGTAAGCTCGCTGAAATCGGAGTTCGGATGCTCCCGAAATTAAATTTTGAAGTTTCCAACTAGCTATTTGCCTCGAGATTCGCGTCCGATCAAGATAATTTTTACATGGCTTATCAATGGTAAAGCAAAATAAACTCAAAAAAGAATTCTGCAAATCATATCAGATCAGTTGAATACAAATCTTGAGCTAAATAAAGTACGTAAATAACGTCTTCACAAAAAAAAAAACTACCAATTTCTGGCTGTTTGGTGCAACATGAAATACCAAAAAAGCACGTTACAAAGCACAAAATCATACAACTCTGCATATGATATTATAAATTTTAGCACAGGAACAGATTTTTTTTTTTTTTTTTTTTTTTTTTTTTTTTGGAGTGGATTAGGCTATTTTCTGGAGCAGTATTGTAGCTTGTAGTTAGTTTCCAGTGGTGAAAGATCAAGCAGCAGGAACCTTCCTTCCGTCTTCAATGAAGAAAATTGCAGACTCTGGCACCTGATACATAGAAGACGTATCAAAGCTTGTGATGACATAAAATGAGAAAACTGGTGAAGAAAATTCAAATTCTCTCCTATGTTATTATGATGCTTGTTAGTCAAGGAATGATAAATCACCTCTCGCCAAGTTTCTGTAATGAATTCGACTATATCATATGAAATATCCCCTTGGACATCAATTTGTTCCTTCTCAGTTGGACCCTTCAAACCAACATCCAGATTTTTATTTTTTGTAAGCTTAGATAATAGCAAAACCACAACGTAAGGAAGTTTACCTTAACAATAGATGCTCCGGTTGCAAACTTCTTTCCCAGTTTCTTCGATGCATCACTTAATTTAACACCTATTTAATCAAAGACAAGTTTGAAAGGTTAAACCAGAGGTTTCAGAAGGCAAATCTTCCAAATAAGCTAAGAATTAGTTGCTCAAACCAAACTGGTTAAACCGGGAATTGGTTGTCAGATCAGCTTGATTTGATTGAAAATATAGAATGATTATCGACCCAATTAAACCAGTCAAAATTGGCAAAAAATTGCGACGTTAATTAGTTGGTCAAACAGAGTTGCATCTCCGCCAGTAATAGCAAAGAACTAAATCTAACACAAGCAATGTTTAGGGTCTTATAATGTTTAAATATATAGTTAGGAAGACATTATTATTAAATATTTAAGATTTAAGTGTGTCTAAATACACAATTAACATATTTGCATATTTACATATGTAATATAACTATAATGCCATTATTCATAAACCTTTCATTAGATCAGCCAATCTATGGCCAACTAGCCAAACCAGTTCAATGGATGGGTTTAAAAAAAAAAGATTAAGAATGAGCATAGAACACTCACCAAATAGATCCAAGCCTTTCACCACAGTTATACTCTTGCGCTTATTCCGAACAATCTTTTCAATGACAACTTCTTGCTTTTCCTGGCAAGAAGAAATCGTTATAGCCGTTCTAGTTTGAATCACAGTTAACAATAAATTATGGAAGCAATTGCAAAACTTCACACTTACACCTGCGCAATATCATAAACCTAATCATCAACAAATTCACTATATACATAAAAAGATGTGGATAGGGAAGCTTAAGGCTTCATTTGGGACGGTTTTTTTGCTGCTTCTTAAAGCAGTTTTTTTGTAAAAAACTTAAATTTTGTACTAAAAAGCTGCTTTAAGAATCAATAAAAAAGTCATCCCACTCGAAGCCTAAATCTTCCCGGAAAATGGAAAATATAGAAGATATGCACAAAGAACACGTCAGATCTTGAGTATAAATTGAAGAAAGCAAATCACACGACAGATGAGATTTAGGTAAAAACAAAAAGCTGCTGTTATAGTACTGCTATATTTTACAACCAAGTGGCACGATTGGTAGATATGCTCGTAACTGAATGAAGCAAAGATGCAGATTTACATTGGTGCATCCAGACTAGTCGGTAAGATCATTTTAAAGACATGGAATACAAAAGCCAAAGGTGAAGCTAACGTCAAAGTGGCGGTTCTTTCAACTTCTTATTGTCATCTAATTGTCCACATGATGCAGTGCTTTTTATCAAGCTAAACCAATTGTGACCTTCTGACCAAACCGTAGATAGTTCCTTTTCAATGTGGAGCAATTCTTTAGATGGGTTCTATGATGCACAGACACGAACACGGCGACACGGATACGACACGACACGGACACAGGACACGTCATTCATTGAAAATATAGGACACGGACACGGTATTATAGTTTTTCTATTTAAAAAATAGTGTATAAAATTAAATAAGTATAATTTTAAAAATAATTTGAAAATAATAAGCCATTTAACTAGAATTTGTACTTAAAATGATTAGTATTAGGATGCCGAAAGTCAGGCGTCGATGCCGTTTATCAGTCACCGAGAGAGGAGATGAAACTGCCTTCGCTGTCAAAAAGAAATGAAAATGAGAATATTCAATTATTGGGTATTAAGTGCGGACGTTGATTTGGTGTTGTGGATAGTAAATAAGAAATTTAGTTTAAATCCCGGCAAATACAAGAAATTATATTTAAAAAATATCATAAAATTTTTAAGATACACGTGTCGGACACGCGTGTCCAATTTGTATTTAATATTTTTTAATCGGACACGTTTTCGGCGTGTCTGACACGTGTCGGAGGAGTGTCGTGTCGGATACGGTGTCAGACAGTGCACGCATCTTTGAGGAGAAGTGTCGGTGCATCATAGGATGGGTTCTTCAGTGGAATACGACAAATTTATGTAGCTAGAAATGAGGTTTCGCTATCAGAAAAGTGAAAAAATGACATTTTTTCAAATGTTTTTCTTTCTTTCTCTAACAGAAAAAATTAGTTAATTGTTCATTCTAGACTTACTAGTATATCATTTTTCTTTCTAGAATTAATTTCACAAGAAACATTGCAATAAACTTTGCCTGGCAAATCGAACAAACCTCTAGTTAGAGTCCACATCCTATATGAAATGTTTAATTAATTTTGGACTTTTTATTTTAAAATTTACTAATGTAGCCTTTGATATGTCTTTCATTTCAAGCATTTTACAATAACTCTATCATTCATTTTCTATCATCAGTTCTACATGTCCAAACCACCAAAATTAAATTTCGACTACCTTAATATCAATGTCTTACTCTCAAGTCACATCATCTAAAACATAATCATTTATTAATTCATCTTTCCTACTTTCACCACACTTTTATATTTCTTATTTCTACCACGCTCAACTTTGTTGTCATTGACTTTTCTGAAGCCCAATTCATGTAGTATAGTAGGTCTCAATAATTTATATAGAAGTATCCAACATATTTCTCTTATCATCATTACTCTTAACACACTTCTCTATTTAAGCTCAATGTCTTACCTCCAAAAGTTCACATGCTCGTCACATCAAACCAAACAAGACCTCTTAAGCAGAAAAAGATATGAGAGAACAAATTCCTTGAAAAGTGCGTCATTGAACAACAAGTGAAAGAAATATTAACTGCAACACATCAATCAGCTGAGAGATAATAGTCAGCTTAGACAGCAAGAGTCAGTACATACATTTGCTTTAAGAAATTATTGATGTAAATTTGAAAGTCTATATTTGTCTGTAATACAAGTTGTGTGTGCTGAGACGAGCAAGTTGATTGTTTGAGCAACATTTATTTTAGTTTATTTTATTTTCTTAGTTTTTCTAACTTTGAAAATATATGATGATGCCTTACTGAGAACTAGTTGTGGTTTCTTCTATAATTTGGTTCTCTATGGAAGCCATTGGTTCTTTGTGTTGTTCTGCTGTCTATTCCTGTTGCGTCCTGTGTTTTCTTTTCCTGTTGCTATACTTGTGATTAGGGGTGTCAATTTCGAGTCATGGGTCAGGTTCGAATCAAACCCGGAATTGACCTAACACTGCTCGGGACAACATAAACCCGATCTATTTTTGCAAACGGGTCAGTTTTTTGGATCTGAATCAGACCCGCTTCGGGTTCGGGTTAACCCGACCTGACCAGACCTGCGGAGACGGCAATGCCAACAGCTTCGGCTCGACAGCAGCGACTTGCCGGCAGCCGGCGCCAGAGGGGACGCGACACAGGGGGCAGGTGGATCAGCGCCGCAGCGCGACGGGCAGACGATGCGCAAGTCACGAGTCTTGCGAAGCATGATTGGCCTCGGCCAGCAATTGGTTAACGGAGGTCACGGGGGTAGTTCGGTCATGCAGACAGCTCAGTCACGCGGTCAGCTGCAGTCATGGGGCAGCTCGGTCGCACTGGCAGCGAGTCAATTCAGTTTATTCCCAGGTTTTCAAGTCAACCCAAACCCAACCCGATTTTTGAAACTGGTCGAAAAAACTAATGTCTACCTGACTCGAAATCTCTATGACGGGTCGGGCCAGGTTTTCAGGTCGTGTCAAATATTGACACCCCTACTTGTGATCATTTTTCAATGTTCATCGAGCCACTTGATTACTAATTAAAGCTACCGATTGAATTTTGCCTTCTGACACTGGCATTTAGGCCTTGTTGTTCTTGAACATTTAATTTGGTTATAAGCTGGGGTATTCTCTACCCGAATTCAACATTAGCTATATTGTTGATTTCCTAATATGCCACTGAGAGGTTTTAATGCCTTACGGGTTGCTAGTTGTGAGATTGCTAGCTCACGAGATTTGATGTATCCCCTATTTTTCAGTTTGGTTTATGTACTGAAAGCATGAAGGCCACTTTGGCACTGTTATTGAAATTCGGTGCTTCGATTAAGGAATAGTGTTCGTTTCGAGGATGCTACTGATTTAAAATCTCCACTGCTTCAGTTAAAGGTGATGTTAAGCTACTGCAGATTCCATCTATGCAGCATTTTACAGTAGCAAAGATCTAACATCGCTAGAAAGGGTATTTGGAAATTGAAAGTTCGCTGTTTTGCGGAAACTGAGATTGGAAACATATCATTTCTTGCTAGAAACCATTTTGCTGAACAGAAATTTTAGTATTTGTCTGGATCTTTGAGGATTATAAGTTGCTGATTTTGTATCTTCTTGAGTAATAAATACGAATCCAAAGGCATATAATTTTCAATGAATAGCTGAATAAAATACATGTATTCATCTCCATGTTTGTGTCTTAATGGATAAAAATTCTTCAAATGTATTAAAAATCTTGACAACCTCTTCTTGTACTAATATGAGGGCTGGATTAACACTTTGATGATCTCATTCATCTTTCTCTCTTTTCTTTTTAGTTATTGATTTGGGAGCGTGTTTAGGATTTGAACAAGTTAGTTACACGCCAATTTTTTTCTGTGTGAATCTTAGTTGCAGTAGAGTTTTACATTTGTTCTTAGATTTCCTAAAAAAACTTCTATTTTGGAAAAAATTAATGCATCACACGGAGCAAATTAAACAAACTTTTATTTTAGAATCAAAAGAGACTAATATTTGCCAAAATTAAAAGCTAGAAAGCTGAAAAAAAAAATGCCTTTTAGCACATCTCATTCCAGACTATATTAATGTTGAACCCTAGACCTTAAGACGTCATGCATCAATTAGCCTTATAAAATGAACTGCAAATAAGGACATTCTCAAGAGCACATTTCTCTTCAAACAAATTACAAAGCCACAAAGGGTACCATTTGACCGGAAGGCTTCTACAGGTCCTTTAAAGAAAATATTTCTGAGGCTCAAAAGGAAATAAAGCAACAAATGCTAGTAGTTAACTCGAACACATTTAAAAAGTTTAAAAAGAGATTAAAATATAGCTGATCAGCTGCAATTAAAATGCAAGAAATCTCATAACAACCAATAAGCCTTCTGGTTTAAGGGAAGTATGACTGGCATTGAAAGTGGCAGGAGGAATTTGAGTATTAAAATGGATTCAGAGGTGACCAACTCCTAGTTCATAAACAAGCAAATGCAGCAGAATCTATAGTCTTACCTTTTTCTTTATCTTACCGCCAGGAAGACGTTTTACTTCTTCTGGCTTAGATGCTGCATTGCTTCCTGCCATTATCAAAACAGGAAAATTTTTTTTAAAAATTAAAAAAAAACAGAGACAACAAGACAGAACCAAGCTTTGTCATGATAAAGAACGGTGCATTTAGATATAATAGAAACAATAGAATGCGAATTGGACAAATTTGTTATGCAAATCATTCGATGACATCTTTAAAATTAACTAAAATATAACAAAGGATGCAAGCTGGGAAAAGCTCCAATTTTTTTACAACTCTGAAATCCTTCATAGACCCCAAATAGTTATTTTGCAAGCTGGGAAAAGCTCCAATTTTTTTATAACTCTAACATCCTCCATGAGCCACGAATAGCTATTTTGCGAGCAGGGAAAAGCATGGTTAGTTAGAAGTTGAAAAAGTACTTGATGAAGGGAATAGGAAAACTGGATCCATAAAAAGTGAATGAAATGTAACAAGCTATTTCTTTTGAAAATACTTTTTTTTTAATTATTGACATTGAAAGATGGAAAAAATGATAAACATCCTTTCGCCTGCAGATATCAGATCTTTAAAAATCAATTGCAATAAGATTGGGAAAAATATGCCTACAAAGACGAACTCAATCTTTTGAGTACAAAGGATCACTTTAAACCAAATAAGGAATACAATGAGCTGCGATGAGCACATAAAATCCTCGGAGTCAACTTCAAGCATAAGGATAGCAGCAAACTTCAGTCAATCCTGAATTCACGCTTGAGACTGGTCCACTGGCATGGAGGAGAAGAGCACGAGATGTTGAAGGAAAAGGAGGTAGGAAACTCTTAAGGAGGTGGAGCAAACACTAGAGGAGGGGAAGGAAAGTAGCAGTGGAGATGTCAAGGTTAATGTAGTTTATCAAACAAGCCAGCCATAAAAAACAAAATTGAGCCAGTAACCTTCACGAGCAAAGCATAGTTATAGATGCCTAGAGCAGACCATTTTCACTCATATATGAAATAAAAGTCTCAATGGTTCAGTCAATGCGAGAAAGATCAAACAAAAAAAAGGAGATGAGATTGCAAGTTCACCTAGATGCAAAACTGCCCCAAATAAACTATTTCACCATTAGCACCATTTTGGAAAACATGGGTTAAAAACTGACATGCTTAAATTAACTAAAGTGCTAATATCATCGACATAATTGGTGGATTCAGTACACCTAAAGTATTGGACAACATGAATTTTCCACAAAAAATGTTCACCAAAAGCAATCACACGCAAGTGAAAGAATTGGTAGACCAAAACAACAAGGTGCAAAACATGTTATTGTAATTTAGTTCAACTAGCAAGAATGCACATGTACCAAGAACACGTAGCATCAAGTGTTTGATGTATTTTTTAAAATATATATGAGATAGTTGACCTTATAGCAATTTATTTGCATCTAAAATATTTTAAACTGATCACTACATAACAAAACAAATTAGTTTTAGAAAATTTCAAACTACATATGGTATTTGTATATACTATTATATGCATTAAAAACATTGTTTTGTAAATATTAAATTTAAACTTAAGATGTTTTAATGTGCTTTTTCAAAAAGTTTAGATGACAATTTCTCTCTCTCTCTCTCTCTCTCTCTCTCTTTATATATATATATATATATATATATATATATTATATATATATATATATATATATATACAAATTCATTTGGTTACTTATTATATGAATTAGAATGTCTACATCTACAAAGTCCCTGAAATGTTCAACATGCGATTGAGATTAATTAGTTGGCTAAATTGCATATTGATGTACCAGGGAAAGTATCAACCGTTCAGATCAAAATTACAAAAGAATGGCCTAGATTGTTGCTCGAAAACAATTCAAGCAAAGTTATAATAGTAATATAGATTAAAAACATCTTTTCAAATGCCAAATTGCTCGTCATGTCACCTAAAATTTGGGAACAAGAATGTTTCACAGTTGACATCAAACTTTCTCTTAAAATACATTGATTGCATTTATGCTATCTATAAACTCATTTATGATTAATGATGAAACTCGAAATCCAAGTTTCCCTTCTATAAATTCAATTATAAACAATGAATATTGCATCAGATGCCAAAAATACAGCAACCATCTAAAGTGATTCACATTTAGGTTTAAATGTGGTATTTCTAGAAGTGGGAATGATTTTCTAAAAGTTAAACTTCAGAGAGAATAATGCTAATCCTCAAAAATTTATATTGAGAATTTCTAGCTCAGCTACCCCTATTCATCAAGTTCCATCTTGTCGTCCCCAAAGCCTAAAGAATCCAAGATATTAAAAAAGTGAATAAAATGCTCATCCAATGGGATAGACCCTATTGAAATATCCACAACAGTTCCAGGGGATTTACCAAAGCACTAATATAAAGGGCTGCCTACTTTACAGAAGCACTGCCGAATATATGTTACCAAATATTTTTGTCTACTTCTATCTTTCTTAACATAGGTCAGATCTAATACATCTACTCCCCTAACCGGGTCATCAAAAGGCCGATGTTTTATGTGACCAAATCATTTATTGCGACTCTCTCTAATCTTATCTTCCACTAGAGCTACTCCAACCTTTACAAACATATACTTATTTGTATTCTATCTCTAAGTGTAAAACCACTCATCCATCTGAGCATTCGCATCTCTACAATGCTTAACTTAATTTTATGCTTCTCTTCTAATGGCCAACATTCTGAGCCATAAAGCATTATAGGTCTCACCACCATCTTATAAAATTTTTCCTTAAGTTTGAGAGGTACTTTTCTCTCACAAAGTAGGCCCGCAGTATTCCTCCACTTTAAGCATCCAACTTGAATTCTACTAATAATATCCCCATATATTTCACCATTACTTTGAAAAATAGACCCAAGATATCTAAAATGCGCACTTTTTTTAATGACTTGATCACCCAATATCAGAATCTCACCACTAGATCTCTTACTACTAAAATTACACTTTATGTATAAGATTTTAAATCTACACAAACAGAAATTTTTAGACCCTAAAATTGACCTCCATAATTCAAGTATTCTATCAACTTCCTCTCTAGTCTTATCAACAATAAGAATATCATTAGCAAAAAGCATATACTAGAGTAATCCAACTGAATATGGGCTTAAAGCTAATCCTTAATGTAATCCAACTGAAATAAAAAATCCTTGGTCAAACCACCTAATGTTTGAACACAAATAGCAGCTCCTATATGCATATTTTTACTGACTTAAATATAATAATTATCAACTCCTTTCTTTTCTAGAACACAAAGCACTTCTCTTGGAACTTTATCATTTATTTTCTCTAAATTAATAAATATCAAATAAAAATCCTCCTTACTCTCTCTATACTTCTCCATCAAACCTCTCAACAAATGTATTGCTCCCATAGCAGATCTACCCAGCATAAATCAAAACTAATTTTGATAAACATTAGTATCACATCGTAACCTATGCTCATGTACTCTTCCATAATTTTGATGTAAGACACATTAACTTAGGCTTCGTTTGGAACGACTTTCTTACTGCTTAAAAAATTTGTGTACTAGAAAGCTATTTTAAGAAGCAGTAAGAAAGTCGTCCCAAACGAAGCCTTAATTCTTCTATAATTCACAAACTTTTGTGCATCACCTTTATTCTTGAAAATAGGAACCAACACACTCATCCACTCATCTGCATCTTTTTAGCCTGCAAAATAATATTAAAAAGTTTAGTAAGCCAAGAAATACATTCATCTCCTAAGCATTTCCACACATCTATTAGAATTATCATCAAGTCTCACTACTTTCCACACTTCATTTTCTTTAAAGCCTCTCCAACTTCAATTTTACTAATATGATGATAAATATCATACACATATGTTGAATATCATATTCAAAGAAAACCACTTTTTAATTTTCATACTTAATGCACTTCACTTGAACTAGGTTTTTATATCTCTTATCTTTTTGTTTGGCTAACTTATACATACATCTTTCGCCCTTCTTAGTATATAATCCATTCTATAAATCATTAAAAATTAAATAATTTTCATCACATATTATTATTTTAGACTCCCTATGGGCCCCTCTATAACTTTCCCAATTTTCAAAAGTTTTATACATAAACCAATTTTTATAATAAAGCTTCTTATTTTTATCTTTTCTTATCCATTATGATTCTACCGCCAACTATTTTTATAATTAGGAACATTTCTTTTGATACTCTAAGCACATATTTTGCAACATTCTTAATATCATTAACTACTTTTTCCAACATAACATAAACTTTCACATGAACAACTGAAATCTTGAATCTTACTTTCAAAAATATTTTATTAGCATTCTTTAAATATCCTATCTAATCCTAAAATAATATTTTATATTATTTTTCATGTTTCATCTCTTCATCTTAAAGTCCAAACTTCTAATAAATGATGTTTGGTACATAAATTCACTCAAAATGACTTTATCATTATTGTAATCTAAATAATCTATTTTTCTTATAAAAAATAATCAATCTGAATTTTATTATGTTAATTCTTAAAAATGATGAGACACTCCTCCCTTTTCTAAAATAAATTTTAGTAATTATAAATTCACAAGCTAGTGCAAAATCTAATATAGTCCTATCCATGGATTAAAAAGGCGTTCGAGGCGGACGCCTCGAGGCGAGCCTCGAATCGAGGTGGAGGTCGGGCGAACTGAGGCTTAAGCCTCGAACGTCCGGGCGAGGCTTACGCCTTTTTCCACGGAGGTGTACGCCTCAATACGTGAGGCGCCGAGGCGCATCGAGGCAGCGCCTCGAAAGGGAGAAAGTTACCTTCAAAGCCAGCGAGCCAACGAGCTCCCGTTGTTTCTTCTTATCAAAATGTCGTAACTTATGATCCGACAGGAAGGGAAATTCGTCGAAGGAGCGCAGTCGAACAGCCACAAAGGAGCCAAAGAAGTGATGCGTGTAATCTCTACACCTCCTATGAAGCAACGAAGCCGAACAGCAAGGACGAAAAGAGAAGATGAAAGGCAAACCCTAGACGCAGCTTGTACCGCTCAGTACATGCTCGGTACCGAGCCAGTACCACTAGGTACATGCTCGATATTGCTCAGTACATGCTCGGTACCGAGCGGTACATGCTCGGTACCGAGCGGTACATGCTCGGTACCTAGCGGTACATGCTCGACATTGTTAATTGTTTTATTTTTATCATTTTTAAGCTTACGCCTCGATCCGCCTCGAGGCTTACGCCTCGCCTCGCTTAGCCAAAACGCCTCGATTCCCGATTTCGCCTTTTAAAACGTTGGTCCTATCAACTTCATTAGTCGCTCTATTTCTATAGTCACCATAAAATGCTTTTAAAATCTTCTACTACTTTACTAACATATCTATTTAAATCTCTTCCAATAAAAAAACTTTCTTCAAATGGCATCCCTTGTATTATTTTTTTCTAAATCATTCCAAATTTTAATTTTTAAAAATTCATCCTACTTCATGAGCAAACATACTTATAATATTAATAATCTTAACATCAATAATCTTAAAAGTTATAATTCTCTCTATAATTTTATTAAATTCAATAATATTATCCTTAAAACTCTTATTTACGCTGATACCTACATATTTTTAATACGACTCTTACCTAAATACCATAGTTTAAATCTTAAACTATCAATTTCTTAAGCCTTTTCTCCAACCAATTTAGTTTCTTGAATACATAAAATATTTGTCTTTTTATGAATTATAATATCTATTATTTTCATTAATTTTCCTATAAGAGAACTTATATTTCAAGTTCTTATCTTAACTCTATTATAATAAACTAACTTTTATTCCCTCATAATTCCAAGACAAACTTGTCAACGATAAATGGTGCACAATGATACAAAGTTCATAGAGGAGCCATGGCACATAGCTTTTAAACATGACACAAAATATTATATATATATATATATATATATAATACCCTTCAATACAAACAATAGGTTGACTTTATCAAAATGTAAGCATAAATATCTTGTCAAATAGGAAAAAAATAATAATAACTTTATATCCTACAAAAACTTACATCAATAGATTTGAGCATGATTTAAACATAATTTAGCCTAAATCCTATCAAATAACAAAAATAAAAACTTTAAATCCTATAAAAATTTTCAAGATTTTTTTTTTGATATTTTATTAATTAGATATTTAATTAATTAATAATTAATTGTAATATTAATATATAAACCTTAAAATAATTACTTATAATTTATAATTTATAATATGTTAATAAAATGGCGCATGCTATTTATGCCCTGTGCCATGTGCCATTCCACATGCATGGCACAAATAGCCCACACCATTTTGAATCACCACGCCATGCTGCACAAATAGTATCTTATCTGCGCCACACTGAGCTATGCGCCATGATGCGTGCCTTTTTACACCATTGGCATGTATGGTCCATGATGTGGGAACATTTGCTTATTTAATACTGCACTCAAGTGTCAATGCAGCGACACTTGAACACTTTTCATTATATTCAAGTCTTAAAGTGTATCGCTTCTAGGAAATACCCTAGTATTAAGTAATAAAAGTTTCATGCCATAATTATTAGATAAGTTCTACATTGGCTATTGTTTGCCTAACGAGCCCTTCATTTTTTTCATCCAGAGCTTGAGACACAACAACGAATACATGTTAAACATATAAAAAACAAAATAGAAGAAATCTAAATGAACTTTGAACAGCATGGCTAGCAAAAAATAGTCCAGAAGAAATAGTTATTTCCTCACGTTTAGGGTCTTTATAACAAGTTAATGCAAATTTCTTTATAAATGTATCCTGATGATAGTAACGTAAAATTCAAAAACCTCTTCCTGAAAGCTCACTTTTAAATGTTCCCACAAAACTTCTGTACATTCTACCAAAAGCTGGTTATGGACGAAGAAAGTTTGGTATCTCCAATTGCTAATACAACACCAACATCAAGCTTGTATCACACTAAGTGGGGTCGGCTACACAAATCATTTTTCTGCATTGTGTCATGTTAAGATTCAAATTCTCATTTAAATCTAATAAAGGTCATTTCTAATATTTTTTAACCAAGTATTTTTAGGTCTACATCTATCTTTCTTAACATAAACCAAAAATAATACATCTACTCGCCTAATCGGGTCATCAGAAGGCCGCCGTTTTATGTGACCAGACCATTTAAGGTGGCGACTCTCTCTAGTCTTATCTTCCATGGGAGCTACTCCAACCTTTCACGTATATGCACGTTTTGTATCCTGCCTCTAAGAGTAAAGCCACTCATCCACCTGAGCTTCCTCATATCTGCAACACTTAATATTATGCTTCTCTTTTAATGGCCAACTTTCTGCACCATAAAGCATTGTAGGTCTCACCACCATCTTATAGAATTTTCCCTTAAGTTTGAGGGAGACTTTTCTATCACACAATAAGCCCAATGCATTCCTCTACTTCAACCATTCAACTTGAATTATACTAATAATATCCCCATCCATTTCATCATTACTCTGAACAATAGACCCAAGATATCTAAAACATGTATGCTTAATGACTTGATCGTCCAAAGTCACAATCCCCCGACTAGATCTATTACTAGTAAAATTACAATCCATGTATTAATGGAATCAATCCATATCTTTTTAGTAGCTGCAGAGAGCACAAGATTTAAGCAGCATGCAAGTGGCTTTCCTTTCAACAACAGAATTCCTGCATCCTCTAACAGAATTCTTGCATCCTCTAAGTGAAACAAAAGCCACAATCCTGGTATAGGCCAAGCTCAACAAGTCCGTGCCAATCCCAAACTCCCATCTAAGCTTACCCAAACACCTAGCCTAAAAAGGTGAGAATAAAAAGTACCATATGGATCCACCTAGGCCTCAAGTGCACCTCTATCACTGCTCATGCTCAGAATCCCAACAGCCTTCAGCTGCTCTGAAGCCTTCTCCGCTTGCCTAATGTTAGCTTCTAAAGCCCTGATTAAAAGAGATTAAAAAAATCAATCAATTAGAATGGCACAAAGGAAAACGATGGAAAATCGGAGACTTCAATTGAGTGGGAAACTAGGGTTTCTGATATCTTTGAGTAAAGGGTAGAGATCCGACCTGTTCTGGATGAGCCAGAGCTTGCACTGCTCAAAGTCCAAATTCAGTACTTTTCTGGCAAACTACACATTTTGACAGTAGAGAATGCACATAGGCTCTAGAAAATATCACCTCCAAGTTAGACAAGAAATATACCTGTTTTTATCGCTTGAGTGTTGGCGATTTCTTCCTTATAGCCAACTTGGCAATCCGTGGGATTGAAGATGGTGGTCCAAGATGGTAATCCGTGGGCCTTAAGCAGAAATCCCTCTCAATATTTGGGTGATCTAAATGTTTGCAAGCTATAAAATATCTTTCTTTATTTTCATATATACAGATTTAGAAACATGATTAATTGCTTTTATATTCTGGCCTCGGAATAGTATCATGTAATCACTATCTAAAGTAATTAACATGGATAGAATTACCTAGTATAATCTAAAATTTTACTATACAAATAGTTGTAAGGTCCTCAATGAAATACACAGAACTCAAATCATTCCTCCACTCTTAATGGTACCAGAGCAATAAGAAAAAAAGTTCTTAAGCATTATCTCCTATTATCTACCTATTTTGTTGCAAGGAAAGTGATAGGAAGTACTTGAATATTTCAAGTAAAATCTGACACTATTAGTAAAAACAGCAAAAACAGTCCACAAGTCCAATGGAAAACAGCAAAAATAGTAATTTTATTGAAAACTTTGAGAGAAACACTTGAAATTCACTAGTAGAAGAAGAAAAACAACAAGATACAATTGATCCTCTATTCGAGAGGAGGATCTCTCTCTACCAAATCTCTAGACGTCGCTAGAGCCCAAAAGAAACCTAAGCTAAGAGATCCCAAATTCAGCCAAATTCCAGATGCCCTAAACCTAAGAAAACAAACTATTTAATGCATACAAATCAAAAGGAAATCCCTAAACAGCCCCTACATTCAAATTCCCTCATAACTCTCTTCAAAAACCCTTCCAAAACTGCTATGTTGGTGCTTGCGGTGCGATCAACGTACAAGACAGGCGGACGCTTGTGCCTGAGCCGATCCCCTATGGACCGGTCCAATGGACCGGTCCAATGGACCAATCTAACAATACTCCCCTCCCAAAGATCCACCTTGTTCGCAAGGTGGAAAGACGACACCCTCCATTCCTTCTTCATCACAAATGGTAAGAACCTAAAGAGTTTGATCCTTACATCTGTGCCCCGGCGTATACCTCTCGTCACATCTGAAACAGAGCCCCTTCGCCATCTTCTTCTGTAATTCAGTCTCTGTGAGCTTCTTGAAGTAGTCCCCAGGTCTTCCTCCTGCAGCATTTTCCTTCGAAGTCCCTCGAAGAGCATCCAGTGTTGGCTCCTTAGATTTCAATAAGGTGATGATCATCTTATACGGGCCTCCTGAGTTGCTACCAGGTGCCTTTGATCTTCTACCAATTGAGCTAGCTCCATAGCCTCTCCCAAGTCACGAGGCCTCATTACTCTAACCGCTGCCCAGATCTCTGGTGTCAATCCCTTCACGAAGTTCCCCTCTAGCACTGTCTCAGAAAGGCGGTCCAATAAGCTAGCAAGATACTCGGACCTCTCCTGATACTCTATCACTGAACCACCCTGCATCAAGGTGAAGAACCGCTCAGTCTCCTCCCCTGTCGATTCGGAAGCATTCTATCAAAACATAGGCCTACTGTCGTCAATCTCTCCTCCTCCGTCAACCCATTGACGGCGAAATATCTTTCAACCTTGTAGATCCACCCGTGCGCATCCTCCCCCTCAAAGATTGGCATCTTCAATTTCCTCACCCTCGGATTGCCTCTGCTCCCTCCATAATTTCCCATTCCCCAAGGAGATTGTTCCCCCCAAGTATCACAATCATCCATTCTACACTCATAACCCAGCCTTTCATCAAATTCTCACATTCTCCTCTCAAATTCAGCATCTCGTGGATCATAATAAACACTTCCCCTTTCAAATTCAGCCCCTCTTTGATCATAATTATCCATTTCCCTT
Source organism: Dendrobium nobile (assembly GCA_022539455.1). Taxonomy (NCBI): domain Eukaryota; kingdom Viridiplantae; phylum Streptophyta; class Magnoliopsida; order Asparagales; family Orchidaceae; genus Dendrobium; species Dendrobium nobile. Next base: position 36,752,960 of record CM039722.1, on the reverse strand, counting down.
TCCAATCTCGCCCCTCTCCTCTCCAAATCAGCACATCTTCGTTCTTTCCCTACCTCTTTACACCTCTCCTCATACTCTCTGCCCAGCTCCTCCCTAGCAATAAGCTCTAGTAGAGGTATTCTCTCTTCTCCCTTTCGAGTCACCACCTCCTGATCTCCTCTTTGCCTGATTGGCCTAAGATTTTTCCCATCCCCTTGGCTGTCGGCGCCTTCCTTCCCCTCTGACGGTGATATTTTGGTTTGGCGCTCGAGCATTTTCTTCAACATCTCCTCCAAGATGGAAAATTTCGAATCAAACTTATCATGGATGGCTGAAATATCTTATTAAACTCTAAAACTTGAGTTTTGAGATCTGAAATTTCATATTTCATTTGTCCAATCTCCATTTCGAGGCGTTCCTCCAATGCATCCAATTCTTAGCCGCCATTGATGCCCGAATTTTTGTAGAAATAAAAATTTGGGCTTCGACCTTCAAAAACATCAGTTTTTTCTTCGAAATCACAAAAACAGTGGCTGAAATTCACTAAAACAGCCCACGAATGGTCCTAAAAACAGCTTTGATACCAATTTGATAGGAAGCACTTGAATAATTCAAGTAAATCCTGACACTATTGACAAAAATAGCAAAAACAGTCCACAACTCCAATGGAAAACAGCAAAAATAATAATTTATTGGAAAATCTAAGGGAAAACATTTGAAATATACTAGTAGAAGAAGAAAAACAACAAGATACAATTGATCCTTTATTCAAGAGGATCTATCTCTCCCAAATCTCTAGAGACCGCTATAGCCCAAAAGAAACCTAAACCTAAGAGATCCCAAATTCATCCAAATTCAAGATGCCCTAACCCTAGGAAAACAAACTACTTAATGCATACAAATTAAAAGGAAACCCTAAACAACCCCTACATTCAAATTCCCTCCTAATCTCCCTTCAAAAACCCTTTCAAAATTGCTCTATTGGCGCTTGCAGTGTGTCACATATAGGAGAGGCAGACGCTTTCGCCTCGGTTCTGCCTAGGCCGGTCCCATATGGAGCTGCTGGACCGGTCTAACATAAAGAAGGTCATCTTCACCGCTTGTTATTTTCCTTGCTTGAATTTACCACAGCCAGCAACCAGTAAAAAGATCCACTTCCTGAGAAGCTGTCTCCGCCGCCTATCCCCACCACGTCAACTTCTACTTTTTTTCCCCACGACAAGAAGGCCACACCACCTACGACTTCCACCAAACATCAAACGTCATGAGAGGAAAATTTTTTTCTTTAAAAAAGATTTCTTCTATATCACAAGATGTCGAACAATTAAATGGCTCTAATTATCACATGGTTTAGTACCAAAACTTTCAATCTTCATTCAAATTGATTAGATGAAACTATCTTGTTAGTCCCATATTGTGAAAACCTTCCTCAAATGAAGAAGAAATTTGGACCACCTTATTAAACCTCATACTAAGCAAAGACCATCACAATTTTGATACATGGGATGCAGAAAATTTCTCAATTATGTAATAGCCATGAAATCCAACGATATCAGAAATCAACAAAACCTACATGTTCTAACCGTAGCCAAAGATATCTAGGATGTGGTAAAGCAAGCATACTCCAATGTGTGCAATATGACCTTAGTCAATGAAATTAAGAAATGTTCAGAACATCAAACAAATTATATTTCGGTTCTTAAAATATTATAACAGAATAAAAAACATGTAGCTTGAACTCGATTACTGCCACTGTATCAAAATAAGATACAATAATGATGCTACAATGCAATGGCTTTTGAAGAAGAAAGCATTTATGAATTCTTAGCTAGATCAAATGCTGAATATGACCAAGTGCGTATCCAAATACTTGAAAAATACGACCTTCTCAATCTAAATGAATCTTAATTATTAGAAATGAAGGGAGACCAGGTAGTTATGTTAGAAATTCCACCTGCTTGTGAGAGTATTTCCCAAATTGTTGTCCTTACACCAAACACAAGAAAGACCGAGCCATATAAGCCTAAATTAGGCCCTCCATAATACAACAAAGTATGTTTTACAATTACTGTAAAAAAGGCAAGACATAGAAAGGAATTTTGGAAACTCCTAGGGAAGCCTCAATAGAAAAATAAATAGTCAAACCAAAATTAGTCCAAATTCTGTCAAGCCCTACTTCTACGGAAGAAAATTTGTCACAGATGGAAGGATAAAAATAAGAAGAAAAAGAGAAACTTTGCAACATCTTGACAACATTTGATAAACTAATGGGTACATGCTCTGTGGCTCAATAAGGTGAGTATTTCACTTCATACCTCTCATGTGCTTTTGAAAATAATTCAAACAAAATTTGGCCAATAAACTCAATAGCAATAGACAACATTACCCAACTCTTTAAGTAAATTCTCTTCCTATAGCCTTACCAATAAACCATAAAATAAAGGTATTTGATAGAACCTAAGTTGTTATTGCCAGAAAGGGGTCTCTATAACCCACAACATCCCTTCTATTGTCATGTATTTTCCACGTATATAAATTATTTATGAACCTATCATCTATTAAATAAAAACCATCATAACCAAATTGCACTGTAGTGTTTTATCTTACCTATTGTTTATTCAAGATCAAATCATGAGAAAGATGATTGGCTATGCAAAGAAACAAGGACTCTACTATCAAAACACAAGTAATAATAATCACATACCCCAATCTCATTTATCTAAAAATTTGAAAACATGAAGGGAATAAATTTGGCTCTATCATATTCAAATGAGTTATCCATCTTTTAGTGTATTACGATTCATGTTTTTCATATTATTCAATAAAATAAAAGTTGATGAGTAATAATATAAAACATCCAAACACCATATGGTACCACATCCCCAAAGTCACTCAAAAAACTCAATGTCTTTTTTCCTAATCCTCAATGATGTATGTGGTTCATCTCATATCACAAATATTAATAGGGTCAAATTTGATTGTTAGTTTCATAGACAATTACTCAAAGAACCTAATATTTACTTCGAAAAATAAATTTGATGCGAGTACAATCCTCCACAAGTTCCATAAAACAAGCATTACTTAATTTGGCACTAATATGACATGTATTAAGTATGATAATATAAAAAACTATTTTAATCAAAGTGGTATCCTCTTTTTTTCACAAAAAAAAAAAAATCATTCATGATTCCTCCTGTACTGATACTCTGCAATAAAATTGGATCACATAAAAAAAATTATCATCTCCATAAGATCACTAGGGTTTGACTCTTCGAGAGGATTATTCAATTTCTTTATTGAGGGAAAACTACCTTATATGTCAAACTATCTACACAATAGAGTTTTATAAAAGAAAACATCTATTGGAGCCCTCACTGAATTTTTGCACATATAAAATACTCATTGCTTCTGCTTGTTATTCAAATGAGATTGAAGCTAAGGTTTGATTACAAAGTAGTTCGAACTGATTTCATTCACTTCATACTTCAAATAAGTAATCCACAGTAAAAGTGGGGATATGTTGGTCTAAAACAAACTTTCAAGCATATTTCATGAGGAAAACAAACAGCAGGCATATTTGGTCAATTCCGAGTACTATAAGGCATATGAAGTCAAATTTATATTTCCTCTTCCCAAAACTTTTTTCACTGAAATAAATGATATCAAATTCCAAAATTATCAAAAAAGTAATTGGAAATAAAAAATGAAGAAAAGCAAAGACTAAAGAAATGAGATCTCTAAGAAAATCAACTACAAAGATGGTAGAGTTACAAAAAGAAAAAAAATTACTTCTTCGCAATTCAAAAATGTTCCTAAGCTTCAATAAAAATGCAAGGATATCCAATCATTTTAGATTTATTCATTCTGTCCATGCATGGGGCTGGTATTGTCTTAGGTATGCAATGGCCTCAATCACTAGGCTCAATTTTATATATTACTGGGACCACACCATGCAATTTACTGATCATAGTCGTAACATCATTCTTCAAGGGGAACCACAATTAATTGTCAACCCCCATATCTCTGCATCAATTTTATACTTTATATCACATTCTCTATCGATACAAATTTTTAACTTTCATTCTCGTCTTCTCATTAATGACACTCAGCCTTCCAAAACTTTGACAAAACATTTACATCCATCATTAAGAATTTAAATGATTTTATTGCCAATCAATTACTACAATTTGAACATTTATTTGACCTTCCACAAGGCCTACCACCTCCACGTCTTATTGACCACAATATAAACTTTCCTCCACTTTCCAAACCAATCAATTTTTGTCCTTAGTGATATCCTTACTTTCAAAAAGATGCAATAGAACAAGTAGTTAAAAACATATTACAACAACAACACAACAACAACAACATCAAGCCTTTATCCCACTACATGGGGTCGGCTACATGAATCCTTTTTCTCCATTGTGTCCTATTAAAAGTCAAATTCTCGTTTAAATCTAATAAAGAAAGGTCATTCATAATATTTTCTAACCAAGTCTTTTTAGGTCTACCCCTACCTTTCTTAACATAAGTCAAATCTAATACCTCTACTCTCCTAACCGGGTCATCGGAAGGCCGCTGTTTTATGTGACCAAACCATCTAAGGCGACTCTCTCTAATCTTATCTTCTACTGGAGCTACTCCAACCTTTTCACGTATATGCTCATTTTGTATCCTATCTCTAAGGGTAAAGCCACTCATCCACCTGAGCATCCTCATCTCTGCCACACTTAACTTAGTATTATGCTTCTCTTTTAATGGCCAACATTCGGCACCATAAAGCATTGCAGGCCTCACTACCATCTTATAGAACTTTCCCTTAAGTTTGAGGGGTACATTTCTATCACATAACAAGCCTGATGCATTCCTCCACTTCAACCATCCAACTTGAATTCTGCTGATAATATCCCCATCTATTTCACCATCACTCTGAATAATAGATCCAAGATATCTAAAACGTGTACTCTTATTAATGACTTGATCGCCCAAAGTCACAATCCCCTCACTAGGTCTATTACTACCAAAATTACACTCCATATATTCCGTTTTAGATCTACTCAAGCGAAAACCTTTAGACTCTAAGGTTGACCTCCATAATTCAAGTTTACCTTCAACTCCCTTTCTAGTCTTATCAACAAGAAGAATATCATCAGCAAAAAGCATACACCAAGGTACATCCTCTTGCAAATGTCTAGTGAGAACATCCATGACTAAAGCAAAAAGATATGGGCTTAAGGCTGATCCTTGATGTAACCCAACCGAAATAGGGAAATACTTGGTCAAACCACCTTGTGTTTGAACACAAGTAATAGCTCCTGCATACATATCTTTAATGATTTGAATATAAGCATTATTGACTCCTTTCTTTTCAAGAACTCTCCATAGCACTTCTCTTGGAACTTTATCATATGCTTTTTCTAAATCAATAAATATCATATGTAGATCCTCCTTATTTTCTCTATATTTCTCCATCAAACCTCTTAATAAATGAATGGCTTCCATAGTCGACCTACCCGGCATGAATCCAAATTGATTATGAGTCATAGCTCTTTCTCCAAACATGTTTGTCTTGGTTAAGAAACATAATGACACTTGTCATTTATGCATCAATTATCGCACACTTAATTCCTTAACTATTAAAGATAAATTTCCAATCCCTATAGTGGACAAGTTATTAGACAAATTACATGGTACAATTTTTTTTTCTAAACTTGATCTTCATTCCAATTATTATCAAGTCTAAATGCACCCCAAAGACATCCATAAAATAGCTTTTAGCACACATAACGATCATTATGAATTCTTAGTAATGTCTTTTGGCCTTACAAATGCATCATCTATTATTCAGACTTTAATCAATCAAATTTTCGTTCTTATTTTTGCAAGTTTGTCATAATCTTTTCAAATGATATTCTCATCTATAATTCTACTAAATCTCTTCATGCTGATCATCTCCAACTAGTTTTTCAATGCCTACAAGATAATCATCTTTTTTTTAAACTAACAAAATGTCAAATTTTTCAAATTTCAATTGAATATCTTGTCCACATTGTCACCAATGGTAATGTTAAAGCCGGTCCAACAAAAATTGAAGGCATGCTTAACTGGCCTATTCCATCTTCCTTAAAATATTTAAGATCCTTTTAGGGTTTAACCGATTACTACTGCCATTTTATTTCCAACTATGCTTCCATTGTTGCACCATCAACCAATCTTCTTATAACATATGTTTTTAAATGCGACACAACTATCTCCCACCACTTTTCAACTTTTAAAAGTAGCCATGACTTCTTCCCCTGCGTTAACTCGACCTGATTTCACTAAACCCTTTATATTAGAAACAAATGCCTCTAACACAGCTATTAGTGTTGTTTTATTGCAAAATAATCATCTAATTACATTATTAAGAAATTAGGCCTACGCTTGTCTCAATCCTCCACTTATTTAAAAGTACTCTTCGCCATTACTGAGGTCGTTTGCAAATGGCTTCAGTATATATTGGGTAATCAATTTATTACTCGTACGCACCGACCATAAAAGCCTTAGGAAACTACAAAATCAAAATTTACAAAACCTGGTCAACAATATTCACCTTCATAAGCTTTTAGGTTTCAACTTCATCATTGAATATAAGCTCAGGAAATCTAATACTGTTGCCAACTCCTTATCTCAAATACCTGATGCGAAATTTATACCTCTTCTCTTGCTTTATTATTTTCATTAATTACAATTTTTTCTCCTCTTTAGCAGTTAAAATAGGAATCTCTCACGTCCCTAGATATACTTCAAATTACATCATACTTGGCAAAAGGGGAACTATCTATGATAGATTACCATATCAGGGATAATATTTTATATTATAAAAATTGCATTTACCTTAGTAAAGATTTTGTCCACCCCTCTTACAGGTCACAGTGGTACACTTAAAACAATCAAAAGCCTAACTGCAAATTCTTGCAAGACACGCATAAAGATGTTGCTAAATTTGTTCATTAGTGTCGCATTTGTCAAGAAATCAAATCCTTAAACATGGCACATGTTGGCCTCCTTTCCAGTACCTTATCAAGTTTGGGAGGAGTTGTTTATGGATTTCACAACGGGTTTACCAAATTCTAGAGGTTACACTACTATACTGGTTGTTATTGATCGTCTTTTCAAAAACACCCATTTTGGTACCTTGCTCATCACATATTCAGCCTCCCAAGTTGCCACTTCCTTTGCCAATATGGTTGTCTGTTTGCACGGTCTCCAAAAATTTATTGTCTTAGATAGGGATAGTATTTTTTTAAGCAAATTTTAACATCATCTTTTTAATTTAAGTGGTACGACACTCCACTATAGCACTGCCTATCATCCAAAAATAGATGTCCAAATCGAGGTCATAAAAAGATGTTTGAAACAATACCTTCATGCCTACACTTCCAACACACCCAAATTATGGTCTACCTGCCTTTTCTGGGACAAACTCTCTTATAATACCTCTTTTCACATATAATTAAGATGTTTCCATATCAAGCACTCTGTGGACATTTACCACCTTCAATAGCTTCACATGTTACAGCACACCAAACATTCATACTCTAGATTCCTTATTAACCAGCAGACTCTTTTACAAATTCTCTACACTGACATGCAGCAAGCCCAATATAGAATGAAATTAATGGTTGATCATCATCGATGTGATTTACAATTATCAATAGGAGATTGGATTTTGGTTAAATTACAACATTTTCGTCAAAATTCTATAGTTTACCGTACATAGTCCAAACTAGCCAAATGTTATTTTGACCCCTTTCAAGTCCAATCAATTATCAGTCCAGTGACATATCAACTAACGCTTCCTCAAAAAAGCAAGATACATCGTCTTCTATATCTTCGTCCTCAAATCTTTTTTTGGCACTCTTCCCACTACCATTATACCTCTTCCTTTTCTTAGTCATAACAACCAACCACTAAGCCTACCTCATGCCATACTCACTACCCGCATTATAATCATACATGGACAACCTCTTAAATAGATGCTTTTATAATGAACACTTTCTACTCTATAGGACGCCACTTGAGAGAATTTTTTAACTCTCCTAACCTTGACAACAAAGATTAATTTTTTGGGGACGCAAGTGTTAAGCACCACTACCTTCCTTTGGATGCAAATACAATACAAAATAATGAGGAAAAAGGATCCACAACTCAGAAGAACAAGCTCAAGACAACAATTTAAAGCTTATAGTGTACAGGAGATCCAGAAAGTGATCTAAGGGCTGAACCAACCTATGGTTTTTATTAGAAATAAACTAATAACATCTGGGTTATTATTGTAAACTAAATTATTATTATTTTTAGATAGCTGAACCTTTTTTCTATTCGCTTGTACAAGCCTATAAACAAACCCCCTTGTTGTAATCAATGTGTAAGAAATAAAATTCTCTTTACTCTCTTCCCCTACTCTTTTTTCCTCTTCTTCTTTCCTTAGGAGTTTCCATGATGCGGACATCCAACCGTCCATGTCTATCCAAGGAGGAGCTGAAGATCGACGATCGTGATCATCCTACGTTATCTTAAATTTGTATTTGTAATTTTTATTTTAATTATGCATTTTCCGTTTTTACTCTTACTTATTATCTTATGTAAGCCCTAGGTGCATGATTGTCTTATTTTAGTTTCTTTTATTTCTGAGGCCAATATATAGAGGCCCTTGCTAGTGTAATGGTATGATGGAGTTTTAATAAAATTTGTACTGCACTTTTGTTCTTTGGGATGACGTTAGTGAGAATCCTGATGGAGGGAATTGTGGTTTCTACCATCCGAATGATGGGTCCGGGCTCGTGGCTTGAAGTCCCTTGGTGAAAGGCATCGTATTACCCATCAGTCTTCGAAAGAGTCTAAGGCATGCGGTTCTATCTTTTTTTTTTTCTTTATTTTGTTTTTTCCTTATTTCCCTAAACTGCCACCTCCTCTAGCCTTCTACCAAGGCGTCGATCCTCTCACCTCATCACCTCCACACCATCGGCCTATACCAGCCCTTCCTTTGATCCTCCCTCCCCTTGGCCGAAATCCACCAAGGATCCACCCACCCGCCGGCCACCTCCTTCCCTAATTCCACTTCCCCTCCAAAAATCTCTTTCCTTATTTAAATTGTCATTAATTTGAAAGATTTTAAATTCAAATGAATCTAATTTGAATTTCAAATCCATCCTCATTAATTACATTATTTTTGAAATTTCTTTCATTCAATTAATTAATTAATTCTGAAATTGATTGGATAGCCCAAATATATTGAACCTAGACATCCATATTCCCCCCTCCCTCTCTCTTAACCAGCCCCATATCCATGCCCTCTTTAAATTCTCTTCCAAATTAGGCCCCAATCCCCTCTTGCTTGGCCGGCCCCTCTCCCTTACCTCCAAATTTCGAATTACTCCTTAATGCTTTCCTTATGGGATGCAAATCACAATAGGAAATAATAAAATTTGTTTTCTTTAATTTGAAATTTGAAATTTCTTCCTTAATCTGCCTTACTTTATTTTAGAAAAGTTACTTAAACCAAACCTATTTGAATTTTAAATAGGTTTTGATTTAATCAATCTTTCCTCATTTAAGGTTCTTAATAAGACAAGCTCTAAATCCCCACCCCAATCCCTACTTGCACCCAACCATGCCACCGGCCCTACCCCCTCCCATATCCGTTTTACATCATTCCACCTACTCAAAAAGAGTCCTATCCTTTTTTTATTCAATAAGAAGCATATCAAAGTTCCAATTAATTACTACCATAAATTTGGAGAGCCAACCAACAAACCATAAATGTACAAAGAAAGGCTTCAAAAATTGAATGGGAAGCTTATTCATCCTGCCAACACATGATCAAACATTGCCTATATTAAAAGTTTTATAAGCCAATTCATGCATAATCCTAAAGAAGCACATCTACAGATGGTGCATAGAACCCTTCAAAACTTAGAAAAAGAAAAATTATTTAAGATAAACAAAAGACGGCCATAAAAGAATACATCAATATAGATTGGCTGGAATCCCTCAAAAATATAAAATACACTCCTGGTTACTACACTTCTTAGGTCAAAATTTAATCACCAGAAGCAAGGAGCAATCAGTAGTCGCCAAATTGAGTGTTGAAGCTGAATTTTGAGAATTGGCTTAAGAAATTTGTAAACTATTATAGATCAAAATCATCCTGAATGACATGGAAATAAAATGAAATGATACCATGAAGTGATACAACAGTAAACAATCAATTATTAATATCACACACAAACCAATTCAGGATGATTGATCCAAACACATAAAAAGCTATGTACATTACATCAAAAAAAATTAAAAAAGGAATTAATATGTATCCCATAGGTCCAAGCACATAGGCAGTTGGTTGATATCCTAACTAAAGGACTATCAAGCTCTACGTCCCATAATATCATCTCCAAGTTAAACATAAAAAGTATCTGCTCTACAAATTGGTAAGTGTTGAATAGTTTCTTCCTTGTGGCCAGCTTGGCAATCCATGGGATTATAAGCTGGTGATCGGATGAGGAATATATGGGTCTTGTCCTCTTGGGTGAAAATCCTTCATAGAATTTGGGTGAAGTAAATGCTAGCAAGCCATAGAATATCTTATTTTATTTTCATAGACACAAATATGGAAACATAGGTAAATACTTGTATGCTTTATCCTAGGAATATTGTCATATAATCACTATATAACTAGTACTTCTAATAGATAGAAATTACATTATATAATGGAGCATTCTAGTGTATAAATAGAAGTGCAGGATCATCAATAAAATACTCAAAGAATTCAAATAGTTCCCAATCTCTTCAAAATTTGTATTGAGCATTTCTATTTCAGCTTTATCCCTTCATCAAGTTCCATATTTCCTTCCCCAAAGCCTCAAGAATCCAAGATAATTAAAATGTTCATCATAGCGGGACAGACCATGCATAATACATGGTTATTTGAATAGCCAAATCAATTCCAGAAGATTTTACTAAAGGACAAATATAAAGAACAGCCTACTTGGCAAAGCAGCACTACCCAATACATATTAAGCATATAAAAAAAAAATCTACATGAATTTTGAACAGCTTAGCAATTGAAAATATTTTTTTCTCAAGGTGTATGTAAACCCCCCTTGCTTATTTCCATCACTTTTAGGGTGGAACGGCATATCAAGTTAGGAAATTTTTTTTTAAATGTCTCTTGAAGGTAGCAACATCAAGTTCAGAAAACTCTTGCTTAAAGGCCGGTGTTAAATGATCCCACTACTTCTGCAGAAATACATTCTACCAAAAGCAGGCGCATTGATTTCCATATTATCAAATGGACGAGGAAAGTTTGGGATTTCCAACTCCTAATGAGAAAAATTAACCGTTCATCATTTTGGTTTCTCCAGATAACACAATATTTGAGCAGCATGTAAGTGGCTATCCTTTCAACAAAAAAATTACTGAATCCTCTTACTGAAACAAAAGTTAAAACCCTAGTACAGTCTAACTACGACAAGTCTGTGCCACCCAAAACTCCCATGTAAGTCAACCAAAATGCTTTCTTTAACTAAGAAAAGGAACCGCTTGTACCATGAATAAAATAAGTTGAGTACCAGAAGAATCAGCCTGGCCCTCACGAACAGCTCCACCGTCGCCCGAGCTCGAAATCCCAACAGCCTGCAACTGATCCGCAACCTTCTCCGCTTGTTTATCGTTAGCCTCTGAACCCCGATAAAAAGAGATTAACCAAAAAAAAAAAAAAAACAGTTAAGGATGGCAAAAAAGAAAACGACGGAAGATCGAAGACTTAAATTAAGTGGAAGCTAGGGTTTCCGATACCTTTGAGTAGATCAGGATAGAGATCCGGCGCGTTCTGGATGAGCCAGGGCTTGCACTTCTCAAAGTCCGGCCCGAACTCGCAGTACTCCGCCGGCAAACCGCACATTTGACAGTAAAGAACGCGCACGGGCTCTGGCTTCTCTGCCATGGAAAGAGCTTCGAAACTCTCCTCTCGTTAGTTGCCTGTGCAGAGAACGGCGAAGCGTGTTTTTGGCCTGGGCAGGAGGAACCAGAATCAGAACAGAGGCCAACGCTGCAGCACCGGATGACCAGCTTTTCATGATGGTCCGATGGTAACCTTCCGGGTAAATTACAATTACACCCTTAGTGGGGTTTTTTGTTAAAAAAATTGACTTTAATATTACAAACTGTTGCGTCCGGGAGTATTCGCGGCGGTATAGAAATATCATATTTAAAGTCTTAGCGTTATACGAAAATCTGGCACGCAATCAGATAAAGGAGATGGTCTAGCATTCACATGAGACACTAATGTTTTTATGTGGAAAACTCCTGAAAAGGGGAAAAAATCACGGGGTCTAACCCAGTTTGAATGAATCCACTAGTATTGTAGTTGATTACAAATGAGGTCCTTCCTTGGTGGAAGGTCTTAGCTTGATGTACATCTTATGGAGTACATTACATGATGTTAATACAAAGAGTCATTGTTGACATGTTCGTTTGGTCGGAAGGACCGTAGTCGGAGGGCGGCGGAGGTCGGAAGACTTGTAGTCGATGGGCGACGTATGTTAGGAGGACCGTAGTCAGTTGGCGAAGGAGGTCAGAAGGACTGTAGTCGGCGGGCGACGTAAGTAAGGAGGACCGTAGTCGGCGAGTGACAGAGGTCGGAAAGACTGTAGTTGGCAGGCGACGTAAGTTAAGAGGACCGTAGTTGGCGGGCGACAGAGGTCTGAAAGACTGTAGTCGGCGGGCGACGTGAGTCAGGAGAACCGTAGTCGGCGGGCAACGGAGGTCGGAAGAACTGTAGTCGGCGGGCGACATAAGTCAGGAGGACCGTAGTCGGCGGGTGACGGAGGTCGGAAAGACTGTAGTCGGCGAGCGACATAAGCCAGGAGGACCGTAGTCGACGGGCGGCGGATGTCGAAAAGACTGTAGTCGGCGGGCGACGTAAGTCAGGAGGACCGTAGTCGGCTGGAGGCGGAGGTCAGAAGGACTGTAGTCTGACGACGAAGATCTAAAGGACAGCGTCAGGTAGAAGTCCAACAATGGAAAGAAATCCATCTTCGCGTAGACGTCCAGCGAAGTCTGATAACCGGTAGAAGTCCGGCGTCGGGTAGAAACTTGGCGAAGAGTGAAGTATAAGTCCGACGTCTGTTGGTGGTAGAGGAGAACTCCGGCTTCACTTGGGCGGAGTTTCGGCGTCAGGAAGGAAATCTATTGTAAATTGGAAAGAATTTCAACATCACGTGGAAGTTGGGCAGAATTCCTGCGTTCTCCCGAATATCACGCAGAATCTCGGCGTGTTCGGGTGGCAGGACGAACTTCGGCGGTGGTCGAGGAGAAGCTAATTCTCCTCCTTCTTCTCTCCTTCTTCTTCTCTTCTCTTCTTGCTTCTCTTTTCTTCCGTCCCCCCCTCATGAGAAATGAGGGCTATATTTATAGATTTTCTGGAGTGGCATAGCTCATAAATAGGCGTGAGATCAGGGGCGAATAGGGAGTGGTCAAATGGACGATCGATATTGAACCCTTCAATCGTGCATCGTTCGTTGGACATTTAAAGGTCTTAGTGATGTCAGAATTCGGCGTTCTTGGGCTTGTTAGATTCGTCTCGTCGAGCCGCTCGATTCGAGTATAAGCTCGTTAAAATCAGAGACCTTTTGGTAACTCAAATTGTGACTTGAACTTTCCAACAGCACTTCGGGTGTTCGATTTGGGCTCATTTGGGCTCGGATTGAGTTGAATTTGGTGTCGTTGGGTTTGTATTTCTGAGACGCTCAGTTTGACTGTAAGCTCGCTGAAATCGGAGTTCAGGTGCTCCCGGATTTAATTTTTGAAATTTCCCAGTTGGTTTTTGCCTCGAGATTCGTGCCCAATCAAGATAATTTTATAATGATGTATCACATACATACCACCCATAGTTCATTTTCATACCAAATATGAGTGGTAGAAATGAAATATGTGAGTGGTAGGAAAGAAATATAAGTGGTATAATTAATATTAAAATAATATAGGATGGTATGCATGTAATATTAAAGTTTTAGGTGTTAGATATATAAATAGAATGTTATAAAGTGGTATGTATGTAAATTTTCCAAAAAAAATTTACTCATGCAGCAAGCAGAGAACTTAATAGATAATTCTAGGTATGCGTCCACTGGGTCAAATGTAATGAAATTATTTGATCATAATTTTGGAGAATAATGAAGGTTTTTTTTTTAATGATGAGAGAGACTTGGACTAAATTCAAACAAAAGCTTTTTACTATGTAACATTACTGCTAATCTAAGATTATTTAGTTTAATCTTTGGATAGCCATGTTATAAAATTAGTAGTTTTACCTTATAGCATTATGTAGCAAGATCAATGATTAGCATTGTTGCATGTCAGAATATTTATGGTATTAGAGAGATATATAATTTAATGCCTTAGCTTTACACGGAGTTCTAGCATATATATAGAGAAGTGAGGAATACAAGAATTGCAAGAAATGTTAGAGTTTTTACGTGAAATTTTTGGAAAAGGGAAAAACATAGAATCCAATCAAACTTAAATGATTTCACTAGTATTTGTTCTGAATTACAATTGATACCCTTTTTTTTAATTGAGAAAGTATTGATATATTATAATAAACATAAGTTGTACAACACGAATTCAATGATAGAAATTAGAAAAGCCTTGTGGCGTAGGATCAGTTGTTTTCAAGAGATTATTTATCGTATATTTGTTCATACTTATTTAAGATAGGGAGACTAGAGACTACAAAATTCAGTATTATTCCCTGTCTTAATGTAGGGAATCATAGTTGATGTCTATAGCATGCATCAACCTTATAATAACTTAAATATGTGAAATAACTTTCTTGAAAAATATGAAAATTTTGAAGTAGAGTGCTTTGGTGTTGATCTGGTGAGCAGTGCATATATATATATCTATATATATATATATATATGTGTGTGTGTGTGTGTGTGTGTGTGTCTCACCCTACTAATTCCCTCACTTGGTTACTTGGCTCAGAAGATTTTGAAACAAAAAGAAGAGAGATGAGAGAGAAATGTCTTTGGATCATATTTATCAGTCATTCATATTATAAATTTTATTCTATTCATTAAAAGAGATTAATCTCTTACTTCTGTTTTCAATGATTTTGATTTCTACAAATTTTATCTATCCTAAATATGTCAAAAATATATTATCTTCTAATTTCATAAACTTTAACCATAAAAATTTGAATATGTTATAGATTTGATCATTCTCAATAATTTGATATGATTTTATTGTATTTTAAATAAAGTATCGAATGTTATCAGATACATTATATGATAACTTCATGTGAAACCCATCATTGATCAACCTGATTCACTAATTTGGAGCCATAAGGAGTTGGAGATTGATTAGTAGTTATAAGGAGTCTGGATGATTAATTCAAATGATTTAAGAGGCCGGGAGTTATAAGGAGTACATTGATTAGGAGTTATAAGGGGTGCATGATTGGGAATTATAAGTGCAAGAGCAAGATACCCTTAAGATATACTCATTGAATATCTAAATACTAATACCGACACTACTATGAATGTTGTATTGATATTGTGATTGACAATAATACTGCTTATTATCATAAATAATATTTAACATTATTGATCATGATACTAATAATATTATTAGCATTAATACTGCTTCTGTGACTGATGATGCAATTTATTGAGATGTGATGAACTGTAGGATACATTTATGCAAATAATCAGTATGGCCATCAATGCATGTGTTTCTTTATATGATTTATAGTATATTATTCTTTTTTATCTTATATTGATTTTTGTTATAAAATTTTAGTTACTTGCTTGGCTATGTATTAATTACATTATTTTATATGTTTTCAAAAGAGGGTAAAGATCCTATGATATAAGACTCCAGGCAAGATAAAAATGCAATTATGTTTCTTTATGTTATTCATTGGTAAGCTTTAGTTAAATGATTAAAATGAATGAGAGATGTAATTATTCCAATATAGATTATGGAGTGTGACAAACCTTATAAGAGGGTATATGTATAGTTAAACGATAATGGCTAGAAAACTTTTAGCGAACACCAATGGTTAGAGGACCATAGTTTGACAAAGATTAAGGTGGAGCGACGATGGTGGTCGTGCATGGTCGGGTGATATTCTAAGTAGTTGAGAGGTGTACCGATGAAAACAATCAAGCGGTGATCCAATGGTAGATGTTTGATAGTGTTTTGATGGAGATGGTGGTTAGAGGAGTGTAGTCAGATGATGATGGTCAGAGAATTATGGTCGAGTGATGAAGGTCAGAGGACCATGGTCAGATGACATTTGTTGGATGATTTTAGCCTAACGATGGGGTTTCAACCAATGGGGGTTGGAGAACCTTAGTTGGGCAATGATGGTGTGCTCATGGTGGTTGGGGGCTACTCTAGAGGTAGTTATTGGGTGGTGCACTGACGGTGGATGGTAAGAGATGGATGGATGGAGATATTCTAATGGTGATGTTTAGATGGTTGCACGATGATGGTACTCAAGTGGAGCTATAAAATTTTTAGAGTCTCTAAACTCTCTTGAACCTCAAGTCCAGGTCCAAGCCCCCAATCCTCTTTTAATGTAGAGTGTGGGGCATATTTATACATTTAAAAAGTGATATGCCTTATAATTAGAACATTTAAGTGTCTAAATAATGACTATATAATGATCTGAGGCTCTTTGGATTCGTTCAGTCGAGATGCTTGATTTAATCATAAGCATGTGAGAGTTAGAAATTATTTGGTCATCTAATTAATGCCATGAAGTTTTTAATTACACTTCAAGTGTTTGATCTGGACTCATTCAGATTTAGATTCTATCACTTTTGATATCATTGGGTTCGTTACATCGAGGAATTTAGTTTGACTATAAGTTTGCTGAAATCATAGTTCAAATGGTTATGGATTTAATTTCTAAAATTTTTCAATTCAAATAGGCATCGAGATTTATGCTGATCAAAATGATTTCATATGACATATCATGTAGCACCCTAAGATCTAAAGTGAAAGAATTTTTTATCTTCTCCTTTTTATCTTTTCAACTCAATCTATTTATTTTTCTTTCAGTTAATAATCATTAATCATTCATTTACAATCAGATTAATTTGGCATCTATAGCTGATTAATTGTATTAAAAAAATAAATAAATAGCAAGAAAATATAATCATATTATTACTGTCAAAATTTACATTATAGTATAAGCTCTAAAACTCAAAAATTATATATGCAATAGCCATCATTGGATACAAAAGAATACATGTAAACTAGAAACTTAAAATAAAACCAAAATTAGCATAATTTTATAACCTTATGCTACAAGCTTCTTATCTTTACACGAAATCATATCAAACCCTGTAATGAAGATAAGCCCAATAAGTAACTAAAAATTACAACCTTTGTCAATGTAAGACAAATAATTCAATATGCTTGTTCTAATTCTAACCAATATCAATCATCAATAAGGTCAAAGGATATTAAATTAAGAATTAAATCTCTAAAATTAAGAATAAAATCAATATGATCAGTAAGGTCAAAGGAGATTTATCAAATTATAAAAAAAAAATCAATAAAGAGGATTATCACCCAATGAGTCGTATCAATATTGTATGCTATATTGTATCAAAACTAATGCTAGTACAATTTCAATTATATCTATCAATCATTTTAATGTACTATTATGTAAATATAATCATGAATATAATTATGAAAAGCAATGCATAACATTTATCTTTAATGTGGTGTTTTTGTCATTCGATATGTTATCCACCGTATTTATTCATCTGTCAATCTCCTCTTATATTTCATTTATTTCTATTAATCATTTTGTTTCACGTGTAACTTTCAATAATCATTTAAGAGTTATCACATTCTACCCGTATGCGTAATTCAATCAATTGATTACAAGTTACAACTAGGATCACAAATTCAACATTTTATTTATAGCAAAGTCCATCAGTGTACCTCCTATGCATGATATTATATTTTAACAGCCAACCCATATTAATTATACCGATAACAGCTAGGATTCCTTACTTACAAGCAAATGCTACATTTTTTCTATGCAATGTAAGTCAATATTATATATGAAATACAAAAAATCATAAAATATAAAAAATCTATCAAATTTATCTACCATGTATTTTCTTCAAAAAATTACATTTTCTAATTTACTTAGTGAAAATTTAACATATTCCAACCAAAATGCTCTTATTGACCACATCTATCACAAACCAAAATAAAGATATCGTAATTTTTGTAAGTTTTTATCAAATTAAAATTCATAAAATATAAAATACACAAAATTATTAAAAATAAAGGTAAAATTATGGTTGTTTATAACTAGAAGCAACTTTTTTCAATAGAACGAACTAACAAAATTGGCTCTAAGTCCCCCCAAATCTAAATTTTCTCTCTCCTCTCTCTCTCTCTCTTCTTTTGATTTTTCATTTCTATTCTCTCTTAAATGAATTATAATGGAAATGAAGTTTTTTTATTAGATCTTGCAAGTGCTTTAAGTTATTTATAATAAAATATATTAAGGAAATAAATGCAATTATTCTATTTGTTCAAATTTTAATGGAAAATTCTTATAAATTCTTTTATATTTTCAAATTTAGAGCTCCAAAATTTGTAAAAAATATTTACAAAATAGTCAGCATGTCTAAAAAATTCAAGTAAAATCGATTTGCAAAATGAACATGTAACGGTTCAAAAAATCTCACTTGTAATGATAGATGCCAAATTTCTACACAACCTATAAAATTAGGAGAAAATCATTATAATTAAAGCACAACAATATAAATATTATGGTGAAAACGATTTGCAAATCAGACTTGTAACGACTTCTAAAAGAATTTAATTAATTCAAAATATGGTCTGTAACATATCAAACATGATTTTCTATCATTATATTTTTTATCATCAATAATATATTCATTATATTATCACCAAAGATAAAACTTAAATGCCCTTTATGATATTATGATTTAAAAATATCATAATATAAATGTGATTTAATAATGAATGAATATTAGATAATAAGTCTAGTGATTCAAATAATTTCTTTGACATGGTATACAAAATCAATTTGATCAAGAAAGAGTTTTCACAATTTTTTTCTAGACTAAAAATTGCTAAAAATTAAATTCTGAATTTATTTGGAAGTCATCTGAATTTCAATTCTAGGACATTTATGATTGAGATGATGTGTTTCAACGAATCAAATCTAATAATACTAAAATCATTTACATTCGTGTTCATAAAACCTCAAAAAGCTAACTTGAAATTATAATTAAACACAGAAACATTTATTTGAATGGCAAAATGAACTCCAACTTCTGAGTACTTATATTCAAAATAAGTTTATGATGAAAATAATCCTAAAATTTTAAACCCAAGGAATCTGAGTTCTTTTGGGCACAAACATATCAAAGAAAAAAAAAGTTTTTTGTCCTTCTTCCTTCATGACTGGATTAATTATTAAGTATGGGCATCGAACGCCGTCCGGAGATCAATCAGAATGCGCCACGTCACCATTGTGCTCGGTACCGCGGCTTGGTACGACTGACATGATGCATTCTGATTGGTCTCCAAACGACGATTTACGTCTGGTCTCCGCACAGAATAATTTCTCCCATGAATGACACTCACATGTCAACCCTTAATTTTTGTCCCACCACCACCGCTACTTTGATCTATTTGCCAAGACCATTTCTTAAAAGCTCTTGCCACGAGCACTCACGTTAGGCTAACGAATTGTGACAATCTACTATGTTCTTGCATGCAATTAGTTGAAAAAGAAAGTGAAGACAAAAACTCCTCAGAGCAATTGTGACCTCTACAAATGACGAAATTGCGAGCCATATTGCTCTTAAGGGAAAAAGAAAAAAAAGTTCACTCAGAAAATGACATAAAGTGTTGCCATTTCCCGTTAATCATAAATTTGATCTACATATCTTCAAAGAATTATTATGGTTCCCATAGTAGTTTGATTGACAAATCATTAGAATTGTGAGTTGGTTTTATCTCTTTGAGACAAATAAATTCAAACCAATATTATGTTCGATCATCATCATTTTCTATTGATGGAAAAATATGAAATATGCTCTAAATTTTGTACAATATAATTCAATACACGATTTTTTTATTTGTCTTAGATGGTGACATCTCTTGAACTATCTTTTATTCAGGTTCATTTTAATACCCTCATAAACAAGCAAAGAATTTATGAACTTACCTAATCTTGCTAGGAAGTTACATTTCAATGGATTGAGATATATATTATACTTATTTAAAGTTGTAAATGTTTCATGCAAATCCAAGATGGTTATGCTAAGTCTTACTTTTTACCAATATGACATCAAGATAAAATTCAATATTTCAACTTTTTTTATCCTTGAACAGACAAGCTATCATTCTTTGATAAGTCACTCACTTCATTCTTTAACCCACATAGCTTAATGTTGTAATAGTTATATATATTGCTAGTGATGAAAGATTTTATATTGAAATCAGAAGGATTCTTTAGCTAATGATAGCTCGAATATATGCTCGGAAAACTCATTACAAGAAAGTTGAATGTCAAGTTGACTAATTCATTAAAGCTCATGAAAGTCTCAAGTTAAAATTTATAGAGTCCAAATACATATCCTTCACTTTCCATTTAATTTGTGAAACCATCAGCATATTCGAAATCAAATTTGGGTATCATATTTTGTGAATGAGTCCAACCTCCAATAACTTATGGATTTCAGAGTGAACTTTCTTAGACAATGTTGCTGCGACTTCTCAAATTCATTACATTATTATTCTTTTTGACTTTTCAACGTTGATTTTGTGAGATGTAACACTGGTGTTAACTCCTGCCATTTATGGTGTAGAGTGGACAAAAACTTTTGGGTTAGCCTGAAGAATTTTAATGAGTTCATCCTTATACTAAAGACCAAAGGACATACTAATTTGAGAGTGCAAGTTTGGCTAGTTTCCTAAGAAGGCAACTATCATAATCACCTAACAGGTCTCAAGTCCAACACATCAAACATTGAGCCGTTTAAACTTTTTGCAGATGTTTTATACAACCTTAAATAACACGCTCAAAATTACAGTAAGTGCGTGCTCTTTAGCTGAGAATTTCACAGTGATGTGGTAGGTTGATCCTATCATTAATAAGTTAATGATCAAATACTATGATGCATATCTTTAGGTTGTTGACCATAATATTGTGTATTTTTTATCACCTTCTCCCCAAGTAATATATAACACAATTATTCATATATTTTTCTTTAGTTTACTTGAGAAACTATAGAACAACCCTATTATAGGTGCAAACCTATAAGGATCAAGAATCATTCTCTTATAGACACTTTAAAAATGTTATTTATTGAATTTCATGTCTCTATCATAATGTTGTCACTTTGATAGTTTACCATTAGAATTGTAATGGCAACCACATCATCATACGAATTGTCAATTCCCAATTTATCATCATGAATAAGAATGATTAGCGCCAACTCAACCAAAAAAAATCTTAAAGTAGTGGTAGCATGTTCATCTTCACCTCTAAGAATTACTTTCATCGCATCAAATATGTGTACCACCTATATTGGGACATTACGTTATTCCTCCATATATACTTGGGATGCAAGCCAAACTCAGCTATAAGATGAATTATCTCAAGTTTCCAACATGAATAACTTTTTCAACAAGATTATGAGGATGTCAACAACCATCGATGTTGTTCTATAATCTTGTCAAACACGTACATAATGCTTGTATGAATCTTGAATAAATGCTCTTGCCCTCATCGATGTTGTTTATCGAAAATACTCTTTATTGAAAATATCATCCCTAATTTTAGCAAGAGAAAATCAAAGACATGTGAAGTTGGATATTGGAGAGGTGGAGAAGACATTTCTTGGCCAACGAAATTACAATTCCTTAGATTCTAAAGATGATTGTGATATTGTAATCATTGTTGTTGATGTTGTTGCCTTTAATGCCCCAAGTTATTTAACAATAACAACATCATCAAGCCTTTATCCCACTACATGGGGTCGGCTACATAAATCCTTTGTTCTCCATTGTCCTATTAATAGTCAAATTCTCATTTAAATTTAATAAATAATGTCATTTCTAATATTTTTTAAACAATATTTTTTAAGTTTACATCCATCTTTCTTAACATAGACTAGATTTATAACATCTACTCTCCTAACCGGGTCATCACCAACCTAAAGTTTTTTTGTGACCAAACCATCTAAGATGACTCTCACTAATGCTATTTGCCACTAGAGCTACTCCAACATTTTTGCATATATACTCGTTTTGCATTCTGTCTCCAAGTATGAAGCCACTCATCCACTTGAGCATCCTCATCTTTGCAACAACAACAATAACAACGACAACTTCAAGCCTTTATCCCACTACGTGGGGTCAGCTATATGAATCATTTTTCTCTGTTGTGTCTGTTAAGAATCAATCCTCATCTATGCAACAATTAACTTAATTTTAAGCTTCTCTTTTAATGACTAACATTCTACACCATAAATCAATCCTCATCTCTGCAACAATCTCTTATTTTAAGCTTCAATTCCCTCTCTAGTTTTATCAACATGTAGAATATCATCCGCAAAATATCCAAGTTATACAAAGAAGATAAAATAATAGATAACATGATTATATTATTCAACATTCATATGAATATTAGCAAGTTCTACTATTTCAATTTACAATTTTGATTATTACAATTCCAACACATCCGAATGGACCTTCTCATAGTCCTTAAGTCAACATAGCTATGGCCATCACTGGTTTTAAGTATTAGTTCCATCATCTCATATTAAAATTGTAAATTCCTCAATAACTCATTGTGCTCATGTCCTATATTTGGAAGAGCTTTAGGTGTTTTTGATGACTTTTTGCACTTGCAAATTGAGTTATGAATAACTTCTTAAGCTCAAAATAACAGATTATATTCCCTTATGGAAAACATAACAAGCATCTTATCGACATCTTGTTAAAGGTAGTAAAGAGCAATCAAAACTTAGGTTTCGTTTGTGACGATTTACTTACTACTTCTTAAAGCGACTTTTTAGCACAAAACATTTTAAAAGCTATTTTAAGTAGTAAGATGAACTAAAAAATTGCTTTAAGAAGCAGTAAGAAAATCGTTCCAAATGAAGCCTTAGAACAACTAGAAGTTGGCAACAAAATTGATGGAATTCAATTTCCCTCTATATAAATCAAGGTAGAGGAATTTGCACTTCACTTCGCTAAAGGCTACACTTCCCTCAATATCAAAAGAGAAGGCATTTTATGCATGAGATTGACGATTCACGCCACGAGTTAGATGAGGCTCAATGATACTTTCTTAAGGTAAGAAAGTATAATTAATTATCAGAGCATAGGTGAATTATTGGAATAGAGGCAAGTACTTTAAAACTCAATTATGGCTCCCTTCTTTTGCAGGAAAATTGACATAAAAGTTCTGAAAAACTGATCTTAAATTCTCTTGATCATTCTCATCAATTGATCATCAATTTAATTCAACTGCAATGTAGTGTTTTAAACTTTTTTTTCTCTACTTTGAACATCTCTCCCATTTGTCGTGGTTAGGGTTGCCAAAATCGGAACTGACCTGGCACTATTCGGATCAACCCGAACCCAACCCATTTTTAAAAACATGTCAAATTTTTTGGGCTTGAACCCGACCCGACTCATAAGTGATAGTGACTTCCGCTCATTCGCACGCTTATTCAGCAAAATCCCATAAGCGGCAACGACATAGCAACAGGTGATGCGCAGCACGACGAAAGACGCGAATAGGCACTCGAGTACGCTACTCAATGCAATGTGGGCACATGCAGGCACGTGACGCAAGTAGACCCAAGCAGGTGCAGTCAAACGCAGGTAGAGGCATTTTTACTAGGTCATTCTAGGTTTTCGGGTTAACCCGACCCTGTTTTACAAATGTGTCAAAATCCTTAACCATAAACGAACCTGACCCGAAATCGAAATTTTCGGGTCGGGTTCAAGTCGGGTTCTAGTCGTGTCAAATATTGACATCACTAGTCGTGATGCTCCACAACTTAGGCTTCATTTGGGACAGCTTTCTTATTATTTTATAAAACAACTGTTTAGTATAAAAATTTCAAGTTCATAAAATTTTTATACTAAAAAGCTGCTTAAAAAAATAATAAAAAAACTATCACAAATAAAATCTTAGCTTCATGTTTTAGGCATCATCTACACACACCACAACTTAAAAATATTGGATCCAATCTTATTCATGGGTGAAGCAAGAACTTTATTAATAGGTATAAATTAAGCATGACAGAAAAAAAAAAAAAAGAGAGAGAGAGAGTGAAAGAGAAACCAGAGAAAAGCCTCGCGAATTCTATTATATTTCTATCAAATAGTACAAGTTGCTGTAACCTAAATCAATTAAAATGCATAAGATCATGCCAAATTTACCCTCTAACTATTTAAGCATTTTAATTACTCTGTATTTTACAATAAAAAAAAAAGTTCACAAGGCCAAAAAATTTTGCTTGTAGAGAATTTTCTTGTAGCAAAATGAAATGTAGCATAAGTTGATATACACTCATATGATATGAATAACAAATAAATTCGCGAAGATAGAAACTTCTGTCATTACATTGAAAAGCCTAGAAATTCTTTTATAGATCAACAAAAATGCTTTTGATCCACCAAAATTATAACTTCATTTCTCTTTTTCCTCGCTCTTGGTTCCCGAAACAGCTGCTGTTGCTGCAGCAGTCATAGCAGCAGCTGCTGCGCCCACCTTTACACCACCGGCAGCCTTCACAACACTAGCCACTTTGGCAAATGCAGCAACTCCGCCTACAAGGACGGCCCTCAGGGCTACGACTGGTTTGAACTCCATATATTTACAATACCTAAAATAACATTCAAGTATTAATAAAACTTCGTTTGGGGCAACTTTTCTACTATTTTCTAAACAAAAATTTTTTGATGTAGAAAATTTTGTACTAAAAACTACTTTAGAAAGCAGTAAAAAAAGTTGTCCCAAATGATGTCTAAGGCTTTGTTCAGGATTGCTTTCTTACCAATTTTTAATGCAGCTTTTCAATATAAAAATTAAAATTTTTGCATTAAAAAGCTGGTTTAAGAAATAGTAAGAAAGCCATTTCAAATGAAGCCTAAGTCTACAAATTCAATAGACCTTGGTTATCATGTTCATGTGGGATTCCATATTCAAACTAGTTACACTGAGAAAGCTTTCTAGGGAAGCAAATGACTAAGATTATATGACGAAATAAATGAATACTATGAAAATTCACCAATGTTTTAACTATAAGATGTAATAAAACATTATTATTAAGTTGCTTACATAGTTACATGCATAGGTATTTCTAGCAGCGAAATAAAACAACATGCATATAAATCAAATCCTTAACAGTCCTAATGATGTGAATCAATGTAGGAATTGCGATTGAAAATCAAAATGAGAATTATTCAAAGCTTTGTCAAAACAAATTTTATTACCAACAAAATTAAAGGAGTAAATCGTTCTAGGTTATTAACTTGCTTAGGCGAAGACTTGCTTTGAGATAACCAAACAATTCATAACATTCAAAGATAAAAGAAATACTTAAATGCTCGTCACAAAAATCCCACAATTAATAATAAAGAAGTTCACCTTGAGTACCCTTTTCTCTCTCTCTCGTTCACTCTTGGGCTTTAGCGGAGGAGAAAAAACCATGCGAGGATGAGGATCACCACTACGATGAAGGCGACGAAAGACTTTGTTACCGGAGAGGTATTCACCGGAGAAGGTGGTGGCGGATGGCGTCCAATGATCGTCCAAGTGTAACCACGAAATTGTCGGTCGAAAATACTTGCGAGGATCGGGACGACTCGCTCCAAGTACTCTTCGATTGTGGCGTCGTCTTCAAATCCTACGTCGAAGCAAGGAGAGCGTAGGATATCAATGCTCCCGTCGGCGTGGAAAACTAATCCCCACTCAAGCTCCGGATCTGCCATTCAACATCGAGGAAGGGCGGGGAGATGACAAGGGGACGTCGGTTGGGCCGTGAGCTAGAGAAGAACAAGAGGAAAATCTGAAGTTGAATTTCAGATTTTGTCTTGGGTTGGAGGGAGAGATTAATTGCTATGAAACCTCCCAAAATTTGGATTAGGAGGGGCGGGTATTATGGGAGAATTAAGAGGGGGATTAATGGTTGCTTATGTGGCAAGTAGAGAGAGAAAAGATTGAGAGGGGTGGCCGGCCAAACAAGTAGGAGGGAGAAGGTTGTGGTTAATTAGTGGGGCCCAAGAGATTAAATCAAATCTGATGTGTAAATTTCAGATTTAATTTAAATTTTGGGAAGTTTCCAAAGAGGGGGTAAGAGGGAGAGAAACTTAATTTGAATTTCATAAATTAAGCCTCAATTAAGTTTCTTTCCTATTGTTGGTAAGACACATAAGGAAAGTGTTAATGAGGAATTCATTGATGGAATTTGAAATTCAAATCCAAGGAGGATGATCGGCGGGCTGATTCCCGTGAATGGAAAGATTGGCACGGTGAAGGGGAGACAGCCGATTGGCCTGGGTCGGCTGATAGCACAGTTGGCGGCAGAAACAGGGGGGAAGATCGCCGGCCTGTGTGACAGGAAACGACTGTATCGGGTGGTAGGGGGGGCGGGAAGGCCAGGAGGAACGTGGAGGTGTTCGGGTGAGAGGGATTTCGGGATCTGGCTGTAGGGGAAGAGGCGGCTGTGTGGAGGGATTGGTGGGGGAGGAAGAAACAGTGAACTTACAAGGAAAAACCAAGAGCTCGCTGAAGCGAGCTGTTGGGTATTGTGGCCGGAGCCTCACCTAGGCCTCCTCTCTCTTTTCTCTCCAGCTCTCAAGCAAGAAGACAAAAGGAATTTCAGAAAATTTCATTAATCAAACATCAACCTCATACAACAAGAAGAGACCCCTTTATAAAGGTCTCAAAGCATGAAAAGAAAAAAAAGACTCATATGCCCATTAGGCTACAATAAACACTACGCCTACATAAGGGAGAAATCGTCACTCGTACATGAAATAAAAGATACACAAAATAAAATAACATAAAACAACATGATAACATCAAAAATATAAACTCCCGATCGTAGCCGTCGATCTACGATTCCTTCGTCGATAAACCTGCCTAAAATGTCTGTCGATGACCTCATCACCTAACGTTTGCTATTCAATCAGTTCTTGAAATAACCAAATTGTTTTATTCAGATAACCAAGCAAGTGAGATAGAATAAAGATGGATCATTTTGAAGGACATGACAACATAGAATTCTCAAAGAGAAACAAATTGTTTAGGAAGCCACAATTGACCATCTTTATTAAGTGTGACTGCCTGTGCTTCTCGAAAGAAGAGAGTTTTGAATAATTTTGTTTGATATTATCGGTCTTTGTCGTGAGTTGAACCTTTTATAAAGTTATTGACAATTAGAACTCCCATTCTATACTCTTCAGTTCAAATGAGATCATTTTAAAAAGACAAATCCTACAACAAACAACATCATCATCTAGTTTTTATCCCACTACATGGGTGGGCTACATGAATCAATTTTCTCTATTATATGCTATTAAGATTCAAATTCTTATTTAAATCTAATAAAAAAGAATGTCATTTCTAATAATTTATTGCCAAGTATTTTTAAGACTACCTTTACCTTTCCCAACATAGGTCATATCTAACATGCCTACTCTCGGGGTCAATGGAAGGCCGATAATTAATGTGACCAAACCATCTTAAGGAAATTCTCTTTAATCTTATTTGCCATTGGACCTACTCCAACCTCATCACAAATATACTCGTTTTGCATTCTGTCTCTAATTGTAAAACCACTCATTTGTCTAAACACCTTTATCTCTGCAACACTTAATTTTATGCTTCTCTTTTTACATCCAACATTTTGCACCATAAAGCATTGCAGATCTCACTATTGTACCCTTATAATAATTCTCATTATTGTACCAAAAAGGCAAATCCTCCATTCCAATAATCTGTACCCTTATTATTAACCTCATGAGGTGAACCTCAAGATTCATTATTTTGATTTTGATGATAAGAAATATATGTTTGAATGATCTAATGTTTTAACTAAATCTTTCAGGTAGACTTGAATTATGATAAATTCAATTTTTCATAGTCATAATAGGCTATACAATATACATACATACCTAATGACTAAAGTAAGTGATGATTATATGAGAATTTTAATATTAAACATGATTAAAGAAACATGTCACAAAGCTCATTATGAATTGTGAAGAAACAAGTGAGGTGAAAAGAAGGCATGTATCAATAGTTTAGCACATGAATATGAGTTATTTCAAAAGTTATCCACTTAATCTATTTATGATATGTATATTTGATTCATGAAAATCATCAACATATTACATTATCTTGGAAAAATTTATAAAAACTAAGATCTGATTTATAAAGTTCTAATATGACCTAAAAAAAATGGGATGCTAAAGTGACCATCATTAGTGAGACAAAAAAATTAACTATATATCCACATGATCAGCTTATTGGGTTCTTAATAGCTCATGCACAAATACTTGCACAACGGGACAATAATGACAGATTGACGAAGAAAAAAAAGGATAAGACTATTGGTTTATAGATAAAAGATTGTGTAGAGCCAAGCATTTCAAGCTCAAATATTTTTAATGATGATGTAACAACGCTTTTAAGGAGGCTGGGAAGATTATTAAGAAAGAAAAATCAAAGATATATCTAGTCAATGATTCATTAAATTCATACTAAAAGATATTTTGCATGTAAAATAACCATTTGCTATCATTGTAAGAAACTTGGACATATGAGAAGGGATTGTCCAAAACTAATTGATGAACTTAAGAAAAAGACTGACATATTTTAAAAAAAAAAAAGATAAAAAAGAAATAAAGCACTACAAGAAAAATAAGAAGGCATTATAGGTAAATATAGAGATGAATCAACCTCCAACACCTTATATGAACAGTAAACATGCTATAGAAGAATTAGATTATGATTCTAAAGAGGTATGTAAAAATATTACATTTAAGAAAATAGATGCTGCATTTAATGATTTATCTGTAGAATATAATAAACTAAAAAGAAAATATAATATCTTAAAAATAGAGCATGTACAATTCTGATCATTTATCTATCATCTTAATAAATTAAAATGCCCATCCATTCATTTATTTTAGATTATATACAATTCTGATCATCTATGTATCATCTTAATAAATTAGAAAAATTAAGCATTATTAATCCTCTTTAACTTTTTCCCTTAGTATAGTTCTTTTATAAAGGCATTACAAAATTTCAAAATAATGATAATATGATTTAATTTAGAATGCTTTTTAAGTTAAAATTTATGGAATGAACTACACCTTGTCCTCATTTCATTTGATGGAGAAATATGATAAAGCCAAAAATATATGTAACTATTGATTATAATATCAATCAATATATTTTGTCCTCATTACAAAATTTATGGAATGAACTATACCTTGTCCTCATTTCATTTGATGGAGAAGTATGATAAAGCCAAAAATATATGTAAATATGGATTATAATATCCATCTATTCATTTCTTTTAGATCATATACAATTCTGATCACCTATCAATCATCTTAATAAATTAAAAAAATCAAGCATTATCAATCCTATAACTTTTTCCCTTAGTATAGTTCTTTTATAAAGGCATTACAAAAATTTCAAATTAAAAATATTTTAATATGTTTTAATTTAGAATGCTTTTTAAGTTAAAAATAAAAGAATATAATTTACTTTTTAAACATATTTTTTCAAAGATTTGATTAGATTCAACTACTTCAATTAGTAATGAAAAATTAGTATAATAAAAGAATTCATTCATAGAGTTGCATATGCTTCAAAAACCTCACAATTGCACCAAGTGCAATGCAAGAACTTTTTGAGATTTGTCCTCAAAATGCATACAACAACAACAACATCAAGCCTTTTTCCCACTACGTGGAGTCGGCTACATGAATCCTTTTTCACCATTGTGTCCGGTTAAAAGTCAAATTCTCATTTAAATCTAATAAACAAAGATCATTTCTAATATTTTCTAATCAAGTATTTTTAGATCTACCTCTACCTTTTTTAACATAAGTCAAATCTAATACCTCAACTTTCCTAACCGGATCATCGGAAGGCCTCTGTTTAATATGACCAAACCATATAAGGCGACTCTCTCTAATCTTATCTTCCACTGGAGCTACTCCAACCTTTTCACGTATATGCTCATTTCGCATCCTATCTCTAAGGATCAAGCCACTCATCCACCTAAGCATCCTCATGTCTGCAACACTTAAGTTAGTATTATGCTTCTCTTTTAATAGCCAACATTCGGCAATAAAACATTGCAGGTCTCACCACCATCTTATAGAATTTTCCCTTAAGTTTGAGGGGGACTTTTCTATTGCACAATAAGCCCGATGCATTCCTCAACTTCAACCATCCAACTTGAATTCTGCTAATAATATCCCCATCAATTTCACCATCACTCTGAACAATAGATCAAATATATCTAAAACGTATACTCTTATTAATGACTTGATCGTCCAAAGACACAATCCCCTCACTAGGTCTATTATTACTAAAATTACACTCCATATATTCAGTTTTAGATCTACTCAAGCGAAAAACTTTAGTCTCTAAAGTTGACCTCCATAATTCAAGTTTACCTTCAACTCCCTCTCTAGTCTTATCAACAAGAAGAATATCATTAGCAAAAAGCATACACCAAGGTACATCCTCTTGCAAATGTCTAGTGGGAACATCCATGACTAAAGCAAAAAGATATGGACTTAAGGCTGATCCTTGATGTAATCCAACCGAAATAGGAAAATACTTGGTCAAACCACCTTGTGTTTGAACACAAGTAATAGCTCATGCATACATATCTTTAATGATTTGAATATAAGCATTATTAACTCCTTTCTTTTCAAGAACTCTCCATAGCACTTCTCTTGGAACTTTATCATCTGCTTTCTCTAAATCAATAAATATCATATGTAGATCCTCCTTATTCTCTCTATATTTCTACTTCAAACCTCTTAATAAATGTATGACTTCCATAGTAGACCTACCCGGTATGAATCCAAATTGATTTTGAGCATAATAAAAAATTAATAATTATATATTGTGAATAGTTAACTTTAAATTTTAGTTCTTAGAAGAAAAGCATTGAAGATAAAAGGCATTACAAATTATGTCACATACTAATTACACTCAAATTAAAAAAAACGAAACTTAATTTAAATAACAATTTTATTATATGAAAAAAGATGCATGAGATTTTTAGCTCCCCTCTTTTTCTTTCTCAATTTATCATTCTTTACACAATTCCATCATTTAAGCTCATTGCATTCGTCTTCATCTTCTATCTTGGATAAGAAGATGAGTCAACTTCCTAGGTAGATCAAACTAATTGGTTTGAACTACAGGTGGACTAAACTCAAATCAACCCCTATACATCTCAACATCATATGAGTTAACTCACGCAAAAAAAAAAAAAAAAACTCAACAAAACCTAGAAGAAAAATTAATTAATCCTACAGAAAAACACTTCAAGAACCACTATTTCATAAAAAAAATGGGGCAATCATCCAACCCACTTGTCATCCTTTTCTCGTTCACTCAGTTAGGGATATATACTTTCACGTTCACATCTATTTCATGTAAAGTATCCCTAATAGAACCTACACAAGAGCACCATTCAATTAGTGACCCTGTAGAAAAAATTTAAAAGTTCATTGGATTCATAAACACATAGAACAACCGTTCAACTTATAAGTTCGCGTATACATCTATTTCAGTAAATTACGATTTCGCGTAGACATCCATTTCATGAAGAACGTCGCAAAGAAGAACCTAAACGGCCATTAATGAAAAGTAGAGTTCTAATAAATCCAAGAATAAGTAATAAGAAAGGGGCGGTTTCAGAAATCGCACCGGCTAGAAAGAAATCAAGAACCGGTGTCGCCGCACAAAAGTGATTCTTCTGAAAGCAACGACGGCGTTACGAGGAAGGTGAGTTCTTAAGTGCGATTCGCGAGTCTCGCGAGTCGCGGGACCGGGGTGACCTAAAGAAGAGAAGACGTAAAAGGTCGGTCGGCCAAATTGGGCTGGGCTAAACTGCCAACCACATGTTCACTAATCACTATTTCTTCATACGCGGTAATAAAAACCAAACAGGCTTCTTGAACTGTTGGTTAACAATTTTGACAACCAATTAAGAAATTTTAAATTTGAAGTAAATATATAATATGTGTATAAATTTATCTTAATTAATTTAAATATTCTTTAAAAATGAAAACTAAATAATATCCAAACTACAAAGTCAATTTGTTTGCGACCTAGAAGTACGAACTCCTTTTTTTTTTTTTGGGACATGGAGTGTCGGCCTTCGGCCACTAATCTCCCCGGTCGAACCTAGCGGTCCACCCACCCCATAGCAACCGGGCTGACACTTAAGGCTTTTCGTGGCCACCCAAGGGGATCGAACTGGCGACCAGGGCAATGCCCAGCCAATACTTACCCACATGAGCTACCCACGGTGGGTATGAACTCCATTACTAAATACATATATGTCCATATTTACGTAAAACAGAAAAAAAAAAATATATCTGAACCTAATTAGAATTTGGTCCAATCCTCAGTCACACGACATTTAGTTATGATATAGCATCAAAAAATTATCTTGAACAGATATGAATCTCGAGGCAAACATCAAGTTAGAAATTTCAAAAATTAAATATGAGATTATTTGAACTCCGATTTTAGCAAGTTTGGAGTCGAACTGAACTTCTCAGAAATATGAACCCAACGACACCAAATTTGGCTCAATTTGAGCTCAAACAAGTCCAAATCAAAGACCCGAAGCGCATTTAGAATGTTCAAACCACAATTTGGATTACCAAACAATTTCCAAATGTGACATGCTTATAGCCGAATCGAGTGGCTCAATGAGACGTATCCAACAAGCCCAAGTTTGTCAAATTTTGATATCATTAAGACATTCAAATCTTCAATAAACGCATCATGATCAAGGGATTCAACATCAGTCGTCCATTCAAATCACTCTCCACTTGCCTCTGATCTCCTCTTTATTTACTGGCCATGCTACTCTCAGAAAACTATAAATAGACCCCTTATTTCTCATAGAGAGGGAGGCCAAAAGAGGAAGGAGGCCCAAGCAAGAAGAGAAGAGAAGAAAGCAAGGAAAAGAAGGAAGAGACTCCTCGACCACTGCCAGACTTTCACCTGGAAGACGACCGACACTGGACTTCTACCCGATCACCAACTGTCATCGGAATTAAGCAAGGAAGCAAGAATAGAAGGAAGAAAAGGAAGAGAAGAAAGAGAGCTATCTTGTCACCAAACTCTTCCTTGACCACCACCGAACTTCCACCGGGCAGCATACCGACACCAGAGTTCTGCCCGAATGCCATCTGACACCGGAGTTCTGCCTAGCTTTTGACTGACATCAGACTTCTACCTAACGCCGGACCTCCGCTCATCACCGGATTTCTACCCGATGCTAGACTTCTACCCAACGTCGGACTTCTTCCCGTCGTCAAACTTTCACCAGACTTTTATCTGATGATAGACTTCTGTCCATCGATAGATTTCTATCCAACTCCAGACTTGCACCCGTTGCCGCATTCTTATCTGACACCGAACTTCCACCCTTCACCGGATTCCTACCCAATGATGGACTTCCACTTGTCGTCAGATTCTTGCTGGATGTCGGACTTCTTCCCATCACCAGAATTCCATCGGACTTCTGCCCATCGCTAGACATTCATCAGCCTTCTATTCGATGTTGGACTTATGTCCATAGTTGGACTTATACCTGACGTCGTCCTTTCGACCTCCGTTATCAGACAACGATCATTATGATATCCATCGTCTATCGATTACGATCCTTCCGACTTACGTCGCCCACCGAGTACAATCCTTCTGACATCCGTCGTCAGACAACAGCCATTATGACATCCGTCGCCCACCGACTACAGTTCTTCCGACTTACATCGCTCGACGACTATAGTCCTTTCGACCTCCATCACCAGACTATGGTTCTTCCGACCAAACAAATACGTCAACAATGATTCTTTGTATTCCCACCATGTAATGTACTTCATATAATATGCATGAAGCAAATGCCTTCCCACCAAGGAAGGGCCACATTTGTAACCAACTGCAAATACTAGTGGATTCATTCAAATTAGGCTAGGTCTCATGATTTTTATCATTTTAGGGTTTTTCACATAAAAATCTTGGTGTCTCCTATAAATGCTGCACCCTATCTTTTTATCTGTATGTATATTGGATATTCGTACAAATCTAAGATGTTAAACTTTATATTTCTCTACCGCCGTGAATACTCCATGATGCAATAAGTTCAAATTTGAATTCGATTGGAACATTAGAACTAAATTCAAAACACCGATAGTAATTCACTTATTTCTTCCGTATCTTCGCTCCATATCCTATAATTCAGATTTACAGTCCATCATTGAACATTAATCTTCATATACATAAATTGAATAAACTTTGATATAATAAAAAATTTAATGAGTTGCAAGAAGGAAATTAATAATAATTGCATTTCTTGTACTTATGATTGGGTTAAATGATGAAGACGGGGCAACGATCTATTTAGTTCTACATGTTCTGACCTAATCTGAATAAAGATAAGTTGTTAAATTTTTGCATTTAAACTCTTCTGCATGTCTCTAAAAATGTGTTGGTTGCATGTGAGAGTATATATGCATTATAAAGAGGGTCTTGAGAGCCTGTTTACATGTTTGAAAAATTTGAAGTTTCTCTTTGGGCCATGGCGGTGTTGGGTTTGGCGGTACTATGAAACAAGTGCTCTAAGGTTTTTTGGCAAATTAATTGTGCAGCCGCACAAGGGCAACGCTGTGGGTTTTCTGAACGAACATCATGGCTAGTGTCGTGGCACCGTAGAGCTATGTCGAATTTTATATTTAAAAATATCATTTTTCAACATTCATTCATTTGATCGACATGGGCAACTAATGTTAGAGAAAGAAGAAAAGAGAATTCCTAGAGAGAGAAGTTCATTTTGACTCATTCGAGTCTTTTTTCAACTAATGACCCAATTATGAAAGTTTTTCTGTTCGAGGTAGATGATATTTTGCCTATCTTAGTTTTAAAAAAAAACATAGTTTTCTTAAATTTTTTAATAAAATTTATATTTTTGTAATATAAAAATATGGATAACTTTACACCAGCAAAATCAGCAAAATTTTCACCTTGAAACTTTTTGTATGTTGTAGAGACTTCAGTTCTGGACATTTAGGAATTTTTTGGAAAATTTTACACCGAGTATTTTAAAATGGGTTTTATTTTAATTGATTAGAAAATAATTTTGAACACAATAATAAATGTTGTAGCACAATTAAAGCCTCAAAATAGTCTTTTACACAGTTTTTTTATAATTTGGTTAAATTTTGAAATAGTACATTTCTGTTCAGTAGGGTTTTTATTGCCTACTATTATAACTTTTTATAAAATTTTAAAATGAGTTTATTTATGATTTAATTATTGCAATACAATTAATTATGTTCATTTTTATTTGAAATAAGTTATGAAGAGATTTGGTATGGGAGGGACAAGTTTTTTTGTACATATAAGACATATTCTAGTAGCTATAAGCTATATTCTAATGCCTATAAGACATTTTCTAATGGATATAAGTCATATTGTGGTGTTTATAAGGCATGATTTGGTGTTATAAGCACAGTCTATTGTAAGGATGGACATTGAGAATAAGAAGGAAATATATGATTTATGACTTTAAAATATGAAGTGCATGTTTATTACTTTCCTAACACTATTACTTAAAGTTATGATAATGGCAATTATTATTTTGCTTCTTCTAGTGATTTATTTTATTGCTTTAACCATTTTATTAAATGCTTAATAAATGAAAATTCACATATCAAGAATTAAAGATTATTCCAACTTCCTCCTTAATTAAATTTACCTATATTCCACTGATCGTTACCACTAATTTTATTATTAGACCAATTAAAATTACAGTGGATCCTCCAACCTGGATTGTATGTAACAGAATAGAGATTATTTTTCATTCCAATCGAATTTATATTTTCCATCCCTAGAACACTACTATCATTATTATTATTTTTATTATGCTCTTTCAATTGCATAGATGATCCTAATCAAGTATTAACTCTAACAATATCTAATTTCTTTGATATTGTAGCTACCTACACAATAAGAATTGAAAAAATATTTGATTCATAAACTATAGCTACTCTATTAGGATTCACCCTATTAGCAGGTCACTCAAAATTATTTGTAATTATTTTCTCTATTAATTCATGTACCTTTTAGATATTAAAGATCCTCCAATTACAACATCTATCACTACAGGAAAATCACACATTTCCGGCGGCTTCTTTCGGCGGAATTTGAGCAGTTTCCGGCGGTTTTTTAATTTTCCGGCGGTTTTCTGGCGGCTTTCTTGCTGCCGGTAAAAACGGCGTAAGAAAATAATTTCCGACGGCTTTTTCCGGCGGCAAATGATGCCGGTGGCTTGCCGGCGGACACAAACCGCCGGTTGGAAAAAAAAAAAAAAATTCAGGCGGCTTGCCGGCGACCCCCTACAGCCGCTCCCGCCAGCTTCCCGGTGACCCGATCCCGTCGACACGCCAGCGCGCGCTCCGGCTGTCGCGCCAGACCGCGGGTCGCGCCAGACCGCGGGTAGCGTCGGACCAGACCGAGCCCGAGTGCGCCGGTCCGCGCGCGTGAGCCAGAGATTCGAACCGTCGACCTCCTCACCCGCAACCCCGATGCCTGACCAATGCGCCGATTCTGCAAAATGGTAAAATGTAAGTATTTTTTTATTTATATTAAAACAGTCTGAATATTATAATTAAACATTATTTATTTAAAATTTTTATTTTAATTGATTATTAAAATAAACTAGTTAAGTAAAGCCGCCGGTAATCCGTCGGAAAGCCGCCGGAAAATTCCACGGGAAAATTTTGCGGGAAATTAGCCGTCGCAAAATTTTGCGGGGAAATTAGCCGTCGAAAAGCCGCCGGTAATCCGTCGGAAAGCCGCCGGAAAATTCCGCGGGATAATTTTGCGGGAAATTAGCCGTCGCAAAATTTTGCGGGGAAATTAGCCGTCGGAAAGCCGCCGGTAATCCGTCGGAAAGCCGCCGGAAATTTTTGTAGGAAATAAGCTGTAAAAAACCGCCGGAAATCCGCCGAAAAACTTACCGCCGGAAAGCCGCCGGAAAATTCCGCCGGTAATAAATGATTTTTCTGTAGTGTATGATTAATCAAAGGGATCCAATCAATCTATTATAAAAAGTTTGAATAACAATCAATAGAGTAAAGTATGATGAGGGATTTCCTTAAATCTCTCCCAACTTTCATAAATTGACTCTCCCTCAAATTGGACAAAAATGTGAAATCATTCCTAAGTTTGATAGTTTTTGAAGGTTGAAAATACTTAACTAGAAATTTGTGAGCCAAATCATTCCAAATAGTAATAGAGCATGGGGGAAAAAATTCAACCACATCTTAGGTTTGTCCTCTAGAAAAAATGAGAATAATTAAGTCTTCGAACATAAATTTCCAAGAAACTGGCTAAGTGTAAGTTGTGATCCTCAATAAGAGTTCCTTCAAATTTAGAATTTTGAACCATTTGAATTATGACATGTCTCAGTTTAAAGTTGTTGGCCTAGATAGTCGATCTATTGACACTCTAATGGATTCCTTCTACCACAAGGTTAGCATATTCTCTATGAGATCTAAAATGATCATAATTTTGCATTGGTTCAGACATCTCTATATTTTTTTAATTTTCAAATTTTATTAAGAGCCCTTTCTATCTCAGGGTTAAACAACAAGGGCTCATTGCTAAATCTACAAAGTATGCACTACCGATGAAACAACTAAAATAAAAATCATAAGCTAAATAATCAATAAAATACTTTTTGGCTTTTCTAAAATTTTTCTCAAATAGAATAAAGATACAGGATACAAGTAGGTCTAAATATGCATTTGTTTCAATAATATAGTTAAAAATTGCAATACACATGTTGCTTTCTTGACAACAGTGCCAAAAACTTGATGCGGGGCTTGATTTTAATTGGTGCTTGCTTTGAATGGAAATATAATTATATTTTTTGATATAAAAATAATGAAAGCTTATTAAAATACCCATGTATTTGTACCTATCAAGTAATAAGTGTTAGAGTAGAGTGTCAATTCAATGAGAAAGTGTTCTGCTTCATTATAATTACAATACAACTGTTTACTTCAAATACAAAATTTATTCTAATGATAAAAAATTGGTATTTTTGAGTTTTTGTCACTTAAAGAAAACTTGCAATAAGATTTAATACAAACAAAAATAAAATATTTTGGACCAATGAATGCATTAATATAGTTTTCCTAATGGGATTATTAATTTTAAATGTGGATCAGATTAATTACAATCTTAGATCTCTGTCGAGCTTGCAGTGTGAAAAAAAGGATTATGGATTTCCTACAGTTTTACTATTTCCATAACACATAAACTATTCAAACATTCTATGTCTATATATGCCAACATTCCATTTTAATACTCTTAGTTATTCCAACATTCCTCTATCGACACTATACATTACAGTAGATACTAATTACACAGATGACCACTATATGCATTAAATAAAAAATAAGAGATATTGAAATATTTATATATTTATTAAAGGCACATGAGTCTACATTAATATTGTTATGCTTTTATATTATTAGCCTAAAACTAGAGAATTAGCAAGACATGAAAGATAGAACAAGCAAACAAATTTTTATTTAATTCATTCAAAGAAGAGATACAAGAAAAGTAATAAGAAAATTGTCATTTAGATGGATCAATTGATCTTTTCCACACCTCTTCTTCTCTAACAGTAGAGTTGCTCTCACAAGATAGCCTAAGATCTCCCAACATAAGTATATTGCACTTCCTTAGCCTCCAATAGACTTTACTATGAGGGGAAGAATATATTAAGAATTACAAAATTTTGCTCAAGTGATAGAACTTTCCAAACAACAAAATTGAAAAATTATTAATAAGAAGTATAGGGTCAGGCTCAGGCGTCACAGCTCTCAATAAGGTTGCATCACGACAGTGTAAAATAACTTAACGCCTTAACACTATAATGCTTGCTCCGTTGTGGCATTGGATAACTTAGCACTGTTAATGGTTGAACTGACACGTTTTTTGGCTGAGTTGGTGTGATTTTTCATCTCAATAACAGCTATGTCGTGGTGCTTCTAGAATTTGAGCGTTGCGGCATTTGAATGTGATTTTGGCGCTAAGGCATTATAAGGCTTGGTGCTCCAATGCTCATTTTACTTAGGTTCCAGTGCTGCTGTGCTAAATTTGAGCATAACAGTATCATGTTACGGTGCGGCTACTTAAAAAAAATCCTTTTACTACAATAATATTAAGACGTTTTAAGTACATGCCTTAAAAATGAGCTATTTGGTCACCATAATATATAATTTTGGCGATAAAATAATTGGGCTCGCGGTAAACTTCTCACACACGATGGGTTTCTTATTTTCTTTTGAAACTCCATGCAAGTTCTCATTTTTCCTTTGAAAGCCTAGTTAGCTTCATCAAATCTAATTTCCTTTTCACTATCACCGATTGCAAAGAGCAGCTATGGTTTCTTTTTTTCTTGAGCAGTAAGTACTGGCTCCATCGAATCTCGATCATTTCATCTTCTCTACTGCACATTAATGAGTTCTCCTTTGATTTCATATTATCTTGAGCGATAGGTAAAGTTGTGCTACATCGTCGTTTGCCGCTACATCGTTGAATACCTAATTTCGTTTACTTAACCAAATACAGGTTGCGCATCGCAAAGGTAGTTCTTCTATTTTTTTCCTCTTCAAGGCTTTCAATTACTACTGTGATGGTGCAATTTGATTTGCTGGTTTTAGATCTTTTGAGTTTTTTTCTTAATTCTTTTGAGTGGTTCATCACATATCCTAATTCTTTTGAGTATCTTGTTTGAGTGCTGCTTTCATATCTCATAAGTTTTGATACGTCATCTCAAAATTATCTTGATCGGGCACGAATCTCGAGACAAAAGCTAGTTGGAAACTTCAAAAATTAATTTCGGGAGCATATGAACTCCGATTTCAGCGAGCTTACAGTCAAACTGAGCATCTCGGAAATACGAACCCAACGACACCAAGATCAACTCAATCCAAGCCCAAATGAGTCCGAATCAAGGGTTCAAAGCGCTGTTGGAAGGTTCAAACCGCAATTTGAGTTACCAAACGGTCTCCGATTTTGACGAGCTTATACTCGAATCGAAGGGCTCGACGAGACGAATCCAACGAGCCCAAGATCATCAAATTCCGACATCATTAAGGCCATCAAATGTCCAACGAACGGTGCATGATCAAAGGATTCAATATCGGCCGTCCATTCAAAACACTCCCAATTCGCCCTTGATCTCACGCCTATTTACGGGCTGTGCCACTCCAGAAAAACTATAAATAGAGCCCTCATTCTACACCAAGGGGACTCAAGTGAAGAGAGAGAAGAAGAAGAGTAGGAGAAGGAGAAAGGGGAATAGGAGATTCCTCACCTCCTCGACCACCGCCGCCGGAGCTCTTCCTGCCGCCTGAAGACGCCGGAACTCTGCCGGATTTTCGGGAAACACCAGGAATCCGCAGAAGAAGAAGGAGAAAGGGGAAAAGGAGATTCCTCACCTCCTCGACCACCGCCAAAGCTCTTCCTGCCGCCTGAAGACGCCGGAACTCTGCCGGATTTTTGGAAAACGCAGAGAATCTGTAGAATTTTGTAAACTTCTTGGGAGAAACAAATTGTATTCGGATTATCCCAATTTGTGGGATGAATCCGCCATTTGTAATCTACAAAAACACTAGTGGAACTTTACAACTGGGCGAGGCCCCGTGGTTTTTTCCCTTTTTGGATTTTCTACGTAAAAACCTTGGTGTTCACTTTCTCTTTTCTGTTTGTGTGCGGAATACTCGTGCAACGCTAGGACGCGAATTTACAAACTCTACCGTCGCGTATATTTTCGCACGCAACAGTTTGGCGCCGTCTGTGGGAACGTGGTTCCCGACTGGGGGGCAACTTTTGCTCCAATCTCAAAAGTTCACACATAGCATCAATATCATAAGAAGCAGATGCGGACTGGGGGGCAACTTTGACTCAAACCATGGTCAAATAGATCCTCCAATACCTTCAACATCAAGTTGATATTTCAGGAATATCCGAGCAAATATAAGGATACTTCAAATCAATTGCAAGCTTTATACAGTCCCTTGTTGGACTTCTACTCCTTGGGCAAGGTCTTAACCTCGACCTCAAAAAGACAGTAACAGTCTAAAGATAGACCTCCTTCACTTTCGATTCGGGATATACGCGGCATTCGCCCCCTCCCAATCAAAGCAAAATCAATCCCAGGGGGATTCGATTCGACCTCTTCCACACAGGTTAACGTCGTCGAGCAAAGGCTCCGACATACAACCTCGGAAAGGTCTTACATCCTTAGTGGATTCTCCTGACCTCATCCACACAGGTTAACGTCGTTGAGCAGGGCTCCGACATACAACCTCGGATAGGTCTTACATCCTTGGTGGATTCTCTTGACCTCAACCACACAGGTTTATGTCATCGAACAAATGTTCTGACATACAACCTCGGATAGGTCTCACATCCTTGGTGGATTCTCTCGACCTCTTCCACACAGGTTAACGTCGTCGAACAAATATTCCGACATACAACCTCGGATAGGTCTCACATCCTTGGTGTATTCTCTCGACCTCTTCCACACAGGTTAACGTCGTCGAACAAATGTTCCGACATACAACCTCGGATAGGTCTCACATCCTTGGTGGATTCTCTCGACCTCTTCCACACAGGTTAACGTCATTGAGCAAGGCTCTGACATACAACCTCGGAAAGGTCTTATATTCTTGGTGGATTCTCTCGACCTCTTCCACACAGGTTAACGTCGTCGAACAAATGTTCCGACATACAACCTCGGAAAGGTCTCACATCCTCGGTGGATTCTTCCGACCTCTTCCACATAAGTTAACGTCGTCGAACAAAGGCTCTGACATACAACCTCGGAAAGATCTTACATCCTTGGTGGATTCTCCCGACCTCTTCCACACAGGTTAACGTCGTCGAGAAAAAGCTCCGACATACAACCTCGGATAGGTCTCACATCTTTGGTGGATCCAATATGTGCTAACAACATCGAGCAAATGCTCTAATATACAACGTTGGATTGGTCTTACGTCCTTGGTTAACGTCGCCAGAATGACGTCAAGGGACTTCCATTTAACTTCTTCACAAAGTTAAATTTTTACCCGATGTTGAATTTTCTCCTGTTGCTGAATCTTTGCCTTGCAGGACTTTCAACGGACTAATACCCGACGTCGGATTTCTGCTCGTTAGCAGACTTTTACTCGTCGTCAGACTTCTGCTCGTCGACGAATTTTCGTCGGTCTTCTACCCGACGTAGAACTTTTACTCGTCGTCAGACTTCTGCTCGTCGACGAACTTTCATCGGTCTTCTGCCCAAGGCCGTGCTTCTACCCGACGTCGGACTTCTGCTCGTTAGCGGACTTCTGCTCGTTAGCGGACTTCTGCTCGTTAGCGGACTTCTGCTCGACGTCGGACTTCTACTCATCGTCAGACTTCTGCTCGTCGATGAATTTTCGTCAGTCTTTTACCCGACGTTGAACTTCTACCTGACGTCGGACTTCTGCTCATAAGTAGACTTTTACCCGACATCGGACTTCTGCTCGTCAGCAGACTTCTACCCGACGTCGGACTTCTGCTTGTCAGCGGACTTCTACTCGACGTCAGACTTCTGCTCGTCGACGAACTTTCATCGGTCTTCTGCCCAAGGCCGTACTTCTACCCGACGTCGGACTTCTGCTCGTCAGCGGACTTCTACTCGACGTCGGACTTCTGCTCGTCAGCGGACTTCTACTCATCGTCAGACTTCTGCTCGTCGATGAATTTTCGTCAGTCTTTTACCCGACGTTGAACTTCTACCTAACGTCGGACTTCTGCTCATAAGCGGACTCCTACTCGTCGTCGGACTTCTGCACATCAGCGGACTTCTACCCGACATCGGACTTCTGCTCGTCAGCAGACTTCTACCCGACGTCGGACTTCTGCTTGTCAGCGGACTTCTACTCGACGTCAGATTTCTGCTCGTCGACGAACTTTCATCGGTCTTCTGCCCAAGGCCGTACTTCTACCCGACGTCGGACTTCTGCTCGTCAGCGGACTTCTACTCGACGTCGGACTTCTGCTCGTCAGCGGACTTCTACTCATCGTCAGACTTCTGCTCGTCGACGAATTCTTGTTGGTCTTCCACTCGACGTTGAACTTCTACCCGACGTCGAACTTCTGCTCGTCAGCGGACTTCTACCCGACGTCGGATTTCTGCTCGTCAGCGGACTTCTACTCGTCGTCAGACTCCTGCTCGTCGATGAAATCTCGTCGGTCTTCTACCCGACGTTGAACTTCTACCCGACGTCGGACTTCTGCTCGTCAGCGGACTTCTACTCGTCATCAGACTCTTGCTCGTCGACGAATCTTCGTCGGTCTTCTACCCGACGTTGAACTTCTCTTTGTCGTCAGACTTCTGCTCATCAGCGGACACCTACTCGTCGTCGGACTTCTGCTCGTCGACGAACTTTCGTCGGTCTTCTACCCGAC
Source organism: Dendrobium nobile (assembly GCA_022539455.1). Taxonomy (NCBI): domain Eukaryota; kingdom Viridiplantae; phylum Streptophyta; class Magnoliopsida; order Asparagales; family Orchidaceae; genus Dendrobium; species Dendrobium nobile. The sequence continues at coordinate 36,709,102 of CM039722.1, read as the reverse complement.
GACAGGCTTCTCCCTGTCGTCGGACTTCTGCTCGTCAGCGGACTTCTACCCGACGTCAGACTTCTCCCTATCGTCGGATTTCTGCTCGTCAGCGGACTTCTACTCGTCGTCAGACTCCCGCTCGTCGATGAAATCTCGTCGGTCTTCTACCCGACGTTGAACTTCTACCCGACGTCGGACTTCTGCTCGTCAGCGGACTTCTACTCGTCATCAGACTCTTGCTCGTCGACGAATCTTCGTCGGTCTTCTACCCGACGTTGAACTTCTCTTTGTCGTCAGACTTCTGCTCATCAGCGGACTCCTACTCGTCGTCGGACTTCTGCTCGTCGACGAACTTTCGTCGGTCTTCTACCCGACGACAGACTTCTCCCTGTCGTCGGACTTCTGCTCGTCAGCAAACTTCTACCCGACGTCAGACTTCTCCCTATCGTCGGACTTCTGCTCACAGCGGACTCCTACTCGTCGTCGGACTTCTGCTCGTCGACGAACTTTCGTCGGTTTTCTACCAGACGACGGACTTCTCCTCGCCGTCGGACTTCTATCATACTTCTACTCGTCGTCAGAATTCTGACAGTTGATGGAATTACGTTGGTCTTCTGCCCGACGCCGTACTTCTACTCGTCGTCGGAATTCTGACTGTCGTAGAAATTTCGTCGGTCTTCTACCTGACGCCGTATTTCAGCAGTTCAACAAATCTCTCGAAGAACGGAGGGAGAGGAAGAAATCCCGTAGGCTTCTGCACGCGAGGAGGGGCGCTATTCGAGTAGGAAAAAATTCCAACTCGCAAATAACGGAAGCCTCAACCGTCAGTAAGCCGGAGGGGGAGGAAGAAATCCCGTAGATTTCTGCGCGCGAAGAGGGGCGCTATTCGAGTATCCCAACTCGCAAATAGCAGAAGCCTCAGCCGCCAGAGAACCGGAGGTAGAAGGAAAGGTTTTGGAAAGAAAGGGGGAGGAAGAAATCCCGTAGGTTTCTATCGCCAGTAAACCGGAGGAAGAAATCCCGTAGGTTTCTATCGCCAGTAAACCGGAGGGAGAGGAAGAAATCCCGTAGGTTTCTATCGCCAGTAAACCGGAGGGAGAGGAAGAAATCCCGTAGGTTTCTATCGCCAGTAAACCGGAGGGAGAAGAAGAAATCCCGTAGGTTTCTATCGCCAGTAAACCGGAGGGGGAGGAAGAAATCCCGTAGGTTTCTATCGCCAGTAAACCGGAGGGAGAGGAAGAAATCCCGTAGGTTTCTATCGCCAGTAAACCGGAGGAAGAAATCCCGTAGGCTTCTGCACGCGAAGAGGGGCGCTATTCGAGTAGGAAAAATTCCAAAACTTGCAAATAACGGAAGCCTCAGCCGTCAGTAAGCCGGAGGGGGAGATCCCGTAGGTTTCTGCGCGCGAAGAGGGGCGCTATTCGAGTAAGAAAAAATTCCGACTCACAAATAGCGGAAACCTCAGCCGCCAGAGAACCGGAGGGAGAAAGAAAGAGAATGTGCAAGTTTTCTAAAGGCCTGAGGGGCCTATTTATAGGTTTTGGAGAGAAAGGGGAGGAGTTATTGCAAATTCTAGCATTACCTGTTTTTAAAAATTTTTTACGAATTTTTAGAAATTTTTTAGGATTTTTTCGGACCTAAAAATGACAAAAACGTTATTTTTTGACGTATGAGGGGCCCACTTGAGTCGGTGGGCCGAACCAACGCGTCTTTTTACTCAAAAATGCGCAAAACAACTCATCGATCCGCGTACTACACGCGCGGATCTTGACCAGCAGCCGCAGATCGCGCTCAGGCCCGCGGCAGGCAGCGAATGAGCGGCCTTCAGGCCTCGCGGGTGGTCCACGCAGGCAAACCGAGCGTGTGGTCCACACAGGCGGACCGCGCCAGGCTGACCGAGCAGGCGGACCACGCGGGTGAACCCTGGTTCCGCGCGGGTGAGCCGCGATTCCGCGGGTGAGCCGCGGTTCCGCGCGACAACGGCCCGCGGCCGCTGTGCCGCTCCGCCGGCGGCGGTGGCGGCTGGCCGGCCGGTCCGGCCGGTTCGGTCGCCAGCTCCTTTCCGGGCCGTCTTTTGCCCCGACAAATCCAAATTCGACGTTTTTGGGGTCCCCGGACACGTTTTTTGACGTCCCGGACTCAATTTTGACACTTTCGGGGCCATTCGAGGCCCCCACACGCAAGAATAATTCCGGCTCGCTCGGGAAAACTCTTTAAAATTTGTAACGCATATTTTCGGACTCCTGGAGCTTCGACTTCCGAAAATAGGGGGGCAACTGATACGTCATCTCAAAATTATCTTGATCGGGCACGAATCTCGAGACAAAAGCTAGTTGGAAACTTCAAAAATTAATTTCGGGAGCATATGAACTCCGATTTCAGCGAGCTTACAGTCAAACTGAGCATCTCGGAAATACGAACCCAACGACACCAAGATCAACTCAATCCAAGCCCAAATGAGTCCGAATCAAGGGTTCAAAGCGCTGTTGGAAGGTTCAAACCGCAATTTGAGTTACCAAACGGTCTCCGATTTTGACGAGCTTATACTCGAATCGAAGGGCTCGACGAGACGAATCCAACGAGCCCAAGATCATCAAATTCCGACATCATTAAGGCCATCAAATGTCCAACGAACGGTGCATGATCAAAGGATTCAATATCGGCCGTCCATTCAAAACACTCCCAATTCGCCCTTGATCTCACGCCTATTTACGGGCTGTGCCACTCCAGAAAAACTATAAATAGAGCCCTCATTCTACACCAAGGGGACTCAAGTGAAGAGAGAGAAGAAGAAGAGTAGGAGAAGGAGAAAGGGGAATAGGAGATTCCTCACCTCCTCGACCACCGCCGCCGGAGCTCTTCCTGCCGCCTGAAGACGCCGGAACTCTGCCGGATTTTCGGGAAACACCAGGAATCCGCAGAAGAAGAAGGATAAAGGGGAAAAGGAGATTCCTCACCTCCTCGACCACCGCCAAAGCTCTTCCTGCCGCCTGAAGACGCCGGAACTCTGCCGGATTTTTGGAAAACGTAGAGAATCTGTAGAATTTTGTAAACTTCTTGGGAGAAACAAATTGTATTCGGATTATCCCAATTTGTGGGATGAATCCGCCATTTGTAATCTACAAAAACACTAGTGGAACTTTACAACTGGGCGAGGCCCCGTGGTTTTTTCCCTTTTTGGGTTTTCCACGTAAAAACCTTGGTGTTCACTTTCTCTTTTCTGTTTGTGTGCGGAATACTCGTACAACGCTAGGACGCGAATTTACAAACTCTACCGTCGCGTATATTTTCGCACGCAACAAGTTTATTTTCTTAAGTTCTTGTATAAATCTTATTGTCTCCTTGTGTTTAATTTAGACTCACGCAAGTTCTTGAATTGGGGTTTTGGAATATCCTGAAAGTGATGGAGCTGGTCATGGATTGAGGTAGCTGCAGGATTAATTTTGCTTTTTTAATTGTTTTTAATTCCTTTCTCGAAGTTAGAGGTTGAGCTACAAAGGCTAAAAATGAAGGGTTACTACAAGAAAATGGGTCAATAGCGACCAACAAAATTGGTCGCTAAAAATATTAATTTGGACGCTAAAACAAATAGCGACAAAAAATACTTGGGTCGCTGATTTGTCGCAGTAGCCTCGTCACTGAGGCTTTTAGCGACCAAAAAATTTTTTAGGTTGCTAAATTAGCGACCACTAATTAATATTGGTCGCTAAAATTGGACATATTAGCGACCATTTTTTTGGACGCTAATGAATATTTATTTGGATGCTATTTAGTAATTTTAATAATTAATTTTTTTATTATATTTTCCCTTTAGCGACCAAAATAAAATATTGGTCGCAAAATGATCAACCTAATAAATCAAATGCCCCTATAATTTCATGAATTTTTTACATATATATATATTTTAGATATAAAAGTTATATATTTAGTAAAAAAATTTATTATCCAATTATTATGTCTTGGCTATAACAATTAAGATCAATCCATTACTCATTTATATTGCAACTAGTTAGATAAATTTCATAATAGAAAAATAACACATTTTATTAACTTGAGGTAACAATAATAAAAAGCATATATCACTACTAAAAAGAAAGCTTTTGCAGCACTTTTTATGACCTACTAAAACAGTTTAAACATCATTGTATTTGCGTTCGCTACAAATGCTTTAGCAACGGTGTCATGAATGCTGCTTCAGGAAGGCTACAACAACGCTTTCAGGAAGTGTTAAAACTACTGCTAAAGTATAGCACAAATAAAAAAATATATATAATACAAAAAACTACTACATCAAAAATAATTTTCTTTATATTTTTCATTCTTCCATTCAACAAAAGAACAAATTAAAAAACAAAAAACAAAAAGAAACAATAAAAACTAGTAGTAGGCCCACTGTTCAGGTGAAAATAGTTAATCCAATATATTTTTACACAAAATTGACTTGAATTCAAACTTAAAATAAAACAATATTTTTCTTCAAGACCACCTGTAGCAACTCTTCCTCTAACTAATGAAATATCAAGACTCACGGTGCTTAGATACTTCAAAATTAAAAATTCTCCCAATCTGATCTCTCTTGGAAGACGTCAAGAAGTGCAGAAATCTAATAATTGCCATCTCAAACTCAGCAATCTCAATATAAGTGAACCATCAGTGTTGCTAATGGAACCATTGAGAAGAATCGCCTCCGTCCAAAAGCTGAGTGTTGAGGAGAATGATTAGCCTGTTTCATTTCCAAAGGCCATGTGATAATGAGTTGAAAAAAAATCAATCCACAGCGAAACCAAAATACCACGTTACTGAGCATACCCCAAATGAAAATTTGAGCAAAAATGGATACTTTAGGAATAAGCTAATCGCCATTGCTCAATTTCTTAAGAATGGTTCCATCTCCAGAAATCAAGCAATAGATGAAAGAAACGGAAGCACTCTTTCTTTCTAGTTTTTGAAAGTAGGAAGCACTCTTTCAGGCTCAAGAGAAATGCAAACATAAGATTATGGGGCTTTATTAATCAATCCAAGGAACATATTGAAAAAAAACACTTCTTTGCCATCACAAATAAAAGAAACATACAATAAATCTTCAGCATAAACAATAACAAATTAACAACAATATTAACGCCACCTGACACAACTAACTACAAATAGGAAACCTGTCTTACAGGGAAATGTTGCGATTGAAGCATTGAAACATTTTCATGAAGTTGTTCCTTCTGATGCAAATCCAAGGAAAAATCTGAGCTACCACCTAAAAATGAAGGTTAAAGTATATGTCAACACTTTTGTGTCTGGAATAATAGTCAGAAAATTGGGAACATTCAGTTTGCAACAACTTAAAATTAAATTAAATTTAAAACAATACAATAGCATGATCAGGCAATCATAATTTCCCAAAAAGAAGAAATAAAAACATTGCTTACATAATGAAAAAGGAAGCAGTTACCATTCAGAAAATTATGACATTATCAAGGAGGTTATGTAGATGAATACCAGGTAATTCAATTTATTGCGGCAGCATTAACATAAAAGAAAATTTTAAGTACCTTTAAATCCAGGTAATGCTGGAAAATCTTCATTTTGAATGCTAAATTCCTGGTTCTGTTGGACAATAGAGCTGATTTCCTTGCTTCCTTAATGAACCTGCGCCTTAGAGAATTAGTTTGTGTTTGATTACAATAGAGCTGATTCTTTGCCCAAAAACTATTGAGAGTGAAATTATAACCAAATAACCGTTCCAAACCTAACTAGCCCAAATCCAATCATCAACTTGATCTCAACTCCATAAAACTTTAAGAATTACACAGTAAACAAATAGGAGGTTTATTGGTAAATCCTAAAGCATATATGAACCAAGTTATTGAAAATAAACTAAAAGACAAAACAGATATAATATCCAAGGACAATGAGGAAATCGGAACAATTTCTAGCATAAAGACAATATAAGATATAAGATATAAGATAAATTCTTCCCACTCCTCTTCAGGCACAATTACTTGCCCCTATAACCAATTTGTAAATTAAAAACTAAATGGAAGGGCAGAATTAATAATTTTTGAATAGCTAGCATATAAGAAATGTCATCAATAAGCTTTCGTACACAATATACATTCAGGATCCGCCCATCTCTAATAACAAAATCTTCAAAATAAACATTTAACTAATATCAGGAAAAATTTCAATCCTCCAGTGAAATGAAAATTTGTTATATGCATACCAGAAAATGGCCAAAAAGTTTCACGAAGCATGAAACTCTAATCACCTGGAGTACGATTCAATCAAATTCAGATGAGAGATCATTCTCTTGAACTTTGTAACGTCCTAACCTTCTAAATGACACGCCTAGTTCATTAGAATATAATCAATAAAGAACTATCTTCACAAAAAAAAAATCATCAAGTGTAAATAAATGAACAGCCGAGATATTGTAATGCAATGGATCACCTAAAACCTACATTAACACTTCTGGTAAACCTGGTAAGCAAGCACACCACATTTTTTACACATTATCAATCACAAAGGTGAAGAATTCTATTTTCAACACTTTATAAACCAAATCTAGAACCAGTAAACATGTCTGTAAATTGAAAATGCTCAAAATCACACACACTTCATCAAATTCAATATCAAAGTGAATAACTTGAAATCGAGTCAAGAGCGCATATTACCAATAGAAACACATGGAAACCTGATTTTGGTGTGAGAATGCCCGCTTAAAAACATCGTTGGCTTGAAAATGCCTTTATATTACCCAGAAACTACATACCGATTTACCAGCAGCATCAAAGACAATATAAGATATGCCTTTCCCACTCCTGGCTCAACCACTTCTGAAGTAGTAGTAAGGTTCCTTTTCTTATTTTCTTCCAATGTTAGCTTCTTCTTGTATATAAACTTGAATAATCCAGTTTGTGACCTGGGTTTCTTAAGATTTCCCAACAGCATAGGTCCAAAGTCATGTTAAGTTCTCAATAAGCGCTTGTATAAATTCTCAAAAAAAAAAAAAAAAAAAAAAATCAACATGGAACCAACAGCTAATAACCATTGCCAAAGAAGAACCCATAGACCAAGCAGGTTAACTAGTGAACAAAATGATAAAACAAAACCTGAAATAGTAATAGAGGATGGATTTCAACAAAATTAGAAGAAAAACATAAATCTAGTGAACAAAAATTTTAACAAATCATAATAGATTACATGGGAAGTCATAAAAAAAGTAGTCTAAGGGCAAGGAAATTTTAGTTCAAGCAAAATTCAACACACCATAGCATATCACATAAGCAACCGTTAGAAATAGCAAAGTAAAGTGCTTATAAAATAAAAGAAATATTAAATAATATGAACCATTAAAGAAGATAACCATCTTTCCCATGAAACACATATAACATAGGCTGAACTAAAACAATCTCCAAATCCAATGATCCAATAATTCATCAAACAAATAAGGTCCACAAACAAATAATAAAACAAAAAAAAAGCTCAAATCATCTATTTATCAATGTTTCATATGTATATAAAATTGTTGCCCAAAAAACATCTATTAAGTTTTAATTGGAAAAGCATAAACCTAAGCGTACCAAACAAAGCGTAAATTCACATTGCATGTTAGTTCTATATTTGAAACCAAAGAAAAAATAATTATCACATGATTAATCTTATACCCCTTTTAAAAAATTATTTAAATTTAGGTAAATATTCATAAATAAAATGCTTCAAATTATTTCTCATTTGAAATTTTTTTCTGAAGACAATAGAAAGTTCATTGTGAATAACTAAAACATAACTTACAAAAATGTTAATGAGATGTAGCAGAGGTCATCTACTTACATGACCTAAAGAAAATTATAATCATCAATTTTTTGCAACATGGATGATAAAAACACTAACAAAAAAGTCTAACTTACAAAAATGTTAATGAGATGTAGCAGAGGTCATCTACTTACATGACCTAAAGAAAATTATAATCATCAATTTTTTGCAACATGGATGATAAAAACACTAACAAAAAAGTCAATGAGATAGAGATCATCCAACTAACACCTCCTTTAAATAAAACAAGAGAATGATCTTAACCAACCAACAAGGCCTTGTGAAATGCATCATTCAACACTTCTTCAAACATCAAGCCTTACTCCCACTGGTTAATCCTATTTTTTTTAACATATATCTTAGTGACAAGTTCTATGAGATTATTGGTAGAATTTGCTACGCAAACAAGCAAATAGACCAATTTTTAAGTTTGAACTTGCGATAAATAGCCTATGCCTTCAATAAGCAAAGTTACACATCTTAGAGATTGAAAGCCTATAATTTAAAATAGGCGCTGCAGCATATTTCATAAAAATAAGACAGTTCTTTATCTTATGGACAATTTTATAATCAATGAATATCGTATCAGAACTTCTACATGTATTTGCTTGCTCTTCATTTTCCTGTCAAACTTCTCGGCAATGAACTCACACTACATGTTCTGTAGCAGATACGTGTACAAATTTATGGTCAAACTGGATGAAATTAACATTTTTAATCACTTGTAAACCGCATAATTCAATAATAAAATTTAAACTTAAGTGCTCTGGAATCATAATTCAAATACTAGCAAGTATTTGATGATCTGAAAACGTTCCAAAAGTGTAGCAGCGGGTTTCTCATGAAATCTTGTTCATATTAAGCAGCACAAAAATTTATTTTCTTCCTAATCGTAATTGATTATACACGGATGGTTGTGACTTCTATAAACCATTATTGTGCTTTCTTTTGTGCCTAATGTTTCTGGATTTGGTGACTTTCCAAGATTTTAACAGTTATTTTACTTTATATTCTTCTCTCTTCCTATGTTCTGGTTACTATCCTACAACTTTCTGATAGGAACCATTCTCTCTTTTTACATCGATTTATAAGTTCTAAACTTTTACTTACATGATACATTCATGTTTGTCTCGGTTGATTTCTTCCAAAGATGAGAAATGAGAACATTTATACAAATCTTGTTAGCAGGAAAAAGTTTCTCTTACAGAATTACAAAATTGAATGGAAAATCATATTGAAGGTGTGTATCATTAGTTGCCTTCAAGGGTATCATAGTATAAAGAAGATCATAGAAATTTTGAAATTAAAACAGGAAGAATGGTATTAGGGATAACCTGAGAAGGAGAAACCGGCGAAGACGAGTTTGCGGGATTGTTCGAAGAATTGTGAGTGAAGAAACTCACACCAACGCGCGACTGAGAGATGTCGTGGCCGAGAGTCCGTCGATTTGCAGTTGGCAATTGCAGTTAGCGATTGAGTTTAAGGTCGTCCCTAAAGGTAGGGCAAAGGGTAATAGCGAAAATGAGGGAGTTCGATCGCGTGCGTGAGAATGAGATCTTGCCCTAGTTCGATCGCGTGCACGAGATCTTTCCCTAGTTCGATCGCGTGCGTGAGAATGAGATCGCAAGAGTAGGTTTTGCTGTATAATTTTATTTAAGTAATTGATAAAATTTAGATATTATATATTGTAATTTATTTCATCAATAAATTATTAAATTTATCAACATAAAAATATAAATATTAAATTGAATTCATCATTTTATTTATTAGTTTGAATTTCCAAAATATTATCACAATCGAAAACCTCCGCACGGGAGCTGCCCCTTAACCCCGCGACCTGACCGGGCAGGTCGAACCCCGTTAGGGGGTGCTAAACTCCCTTGGACCCCTGATATATTTGTGAAGCGTATGATTATGTACACAATTAGAAAGAATAATTATTCATCATTTTTGAGAAAAAGATTCTCTGAATTTTTAGCGACAAAATTTGCGGCCAATTTTTTTTTTTGTCGCTAATATCAAACTTGCTAATTATTTAGAGGCCTTACTAATTTTTTGTCACTAAAAGATATTTTTAGTGGCCAATTTATTTTTGTCTCTATTTTTTTGGTCGCTATTGACCCATTTTCTTGTAGTACATCGGAGGGATGCTGTTGTACATTCATTCTTGAAGTTTAGTTCAATTGACAGAGAACAAAAGGTGTGGATTCTTTTAATTTTCTTGTATCTTTGTTAAAATATGAAAGTATTTTTTCTTCTTCAATACTAATACAAATGAAGTGCAATATTGATCAAATACCAAGAAGAAGTTAAATTAAAAAAGCAATCTCACCTACTCGTGCCAAACAAAATTTCCATGTACACCTTTCTAAATCTATACAATTTCTTGGTTTATTCCTCATTACAAATGCAGATATCGTAGAAAAAAGGCAATGGGAAAAGCTAATTTAAGTTAATTTGTTACAATTTAATTCCTTCAATTTCTTCCATATTAAGATTTTTTTTAATTTAATGTCTTCAAAAATACATATTAGGACACCATAATATCTTTGGTGGTAAATAGAAGTCTTTTGTTCTTCCTGAGCGAATGTCTGTGCCCACTATGTTTTTGAGACACGAGATATCACCAAATTATTCACATAAATAAAGTTATTATTGATGACCTATTAATGATAATCCTTTCAACAATTTTATCTCTACCATCAAAATTAATTAATAAGGTTCTAAATATATACTATCATCAAGTTTGTGTCATACATAAAGTTTGTTGTCATAGGCGATTGTATTTGCCTCAATTGTTGTTTTGTGAATATGTAGAAGTGTTATTTATAATTTTCATGTTTTGCGTCTACTTTCTATTCTAATAGATTTGTAGTTCAATCTGATAATGAGATTTTCTATGGTCTTTGGATGCATGTTAAATTCAGGAATAAGAAGAGAAAAAAAAGGTTTTGTTAGAAAAAAAAACTAGATGGTGAAACTCAAAAATCTGATTCGCAGATCCTTGTGGATAATTTTGTTGTTGATGATGGCAAGGTTAGTGAGAAGGATACTCATTTGCTTGACAATAAGTCTGAAGGAATTATGGATAAGCTCGGTGTTATATATGATATTACTGCATCAGATTTGGTAAATAACAATAGGTTTAATGTTTTATCTCATGAGTATGATGTTGAAGAAGTTGTTGTCAATGAAATTGATGTAAACAATTTGGTTGAAGTTGCTGTCAATGAAGATTCAAATGTTGATATTGTTGGTATTAATCCTTGTTGTGACTAAATCTAGTCCTTTTGATGCTGTTACTGTTGAGGGAAAAAAAATTTTAAGTTTGTTACATAAGTATTGGAGGTTTGTGGCTCTGTTGTTCAATGGGAAGGGAAGTAAGATGGTGGATCCGACGTTGCTTTGAATTTTTCATCAGATGGATATGATATTAGGTTGGAAGATGGTGTGAAGGAAGATAGCTTGAAGAATGCTAATGATCTGTATTCTTCAAGTTCTAAAATAAAATTGTTCAAAAGATTGCAATCTTTGGGTCCGGTGGAAGATTTACCAAGAAGAAGGAAAGTGATAGGAAATACTTGAGTTCACAAGTAATCCTATCAGATCTACTTGAGTTTGCAAGCAAACCTATAAATAATCGGTAAAATCAGTGAGAAAATAAAGGAATTATGGTGAAAAAACAACCAAACGATAGCAAATCTTATAATCAATGAAAAGAGACAAGTACCAAGCACAGATACAAGAGATCCTTAATTCGAGAGGAGGATCGTCTCTCCCAAATCTAAAGACAAGAGAGTCTAGAGCCCAAACGCCAAGAAATCCTAATTTCAAAACAATCAAAATATAATCCTCCCTAAACCTCTTTTCCCTCTTAATACAAATACTTTCCTAAACCAAGCTCCCTCCCAAGACCTAGCTGCCCACTCCCCTTTGAATTTCAAAACTATTTGGCAAGTTGGGGCCCACCATGTGGCCAGCCAAACCCAAGGGAGACGGACAAGTTCCGCCTCCTATAAACCTGAACTTGTCCTTGAGCCGGTTGGGGTGTTTCAGGGTGAACCGGCCGCATATTGATACCTCCCTCCCAAAGAATTACCTTGTCCTTAAGGTGAAAACAAGGAAACTGCTGTTTCACCCTCTCGTTCGGCTCCCACGTTACCTCATAATCAGGAAGGTTCTTCTACTTGATCAATACTTCCTTAGTTTCATCTTCTTTCTGAAAACCCCCATCAGCTCTAAGGGTTCTAGAACCACCTCTAAATCCTCAATGTCGCCAGTAGCTCAGCGTTGGCTGTGTAGTCACCAATGGCCATCCTCAACTGCGATACATGAAAAGCCAGATGTATAGTCGCCGTTAGTGGTAGTTTCAGTCGATATGCTATTGCTCCAATCTTCTCCAGCACTTCATAAGGCCCGAAGTACCTTGGAGCTAGCTTTTCATTCATCCTGTTGGCGACTGTCTTCTGTTTATATGGTCAGAGTTTCAAGCAGAACACCCTCTCCCCCACTTCAAACCAAATGTCCTTCCTATGCCCATCGCTTGTTTCTTTATAATCTCTTGAGCTCTCAGTAGATGCCTCTTCAACTCCTTTAGCACTCGATCCCTCTCCTCCAAGTACTCTACTAAAGAAACGGGTGTACTGCTACTCCTAAAGTGCACCAAGTATGGGGGATCCCGTCCGTACAACACCTTGAATGGGGTCATCTACGAAGCAAAATGAAAAGATGTGTTATACCAGTACTTAGCAAATGATAGCCACTTAGCCCATAACTTGGGTGTCGATCTCCGAAACAAAGCATCTCAAGTATGTCTCCAAGCTCCTGTTGACTACTTCCGTTTAGCCATCTGTCTGTGGGTGGTAAGCTGTGCTTATCTTGAGAATTATCCCCTGTAATCTGAATAACTCCCTCCAAAAGTGGCTGAGGAACACCTTATCCCTATATGATATGATCGCCTCTGGTACTCCATGTAATTTAACCACATCCCTGATGAAAGCTTATGCTACTGTCACTCCGGTGTAGGGGTGTCAGAGGGGAATGAAATGTGCATACTTGCACAGCCTGTCCACTACCACTAAAATCACTGTGAACCCTTCTAAGTGGGGCAACCCATTTATGAAGTCCATGGATATCTCCTCCCATACTCTTCTCGGTAGAGCAAATGGCTGTAGTAGTCTTCCTGGTGACATAGCCTCCTGTATGTCTTCTTTTGGCAAATCTCACATCTGACTACCATCTCCACTACATCTTTATGCATCTCCTTCCAGTACAGCTCCCCAGATAACCTCCTGTATGTCTTCTATACGCCTGAATGGCCCTCAACGTGGTTCTATGAAACTCCTGGAGTAAGTTTGGGATGTGGATCGAGGGCTGGGGCATCACAAAATTCTCATGATATAGCATTTTGTCTTCCTCAAATGAGTATCTTGGGTGGTTACCCTCTTCCTTTAGTAAATTTGACCTGATCTTTTTCAAACCTTTATCTCTAGCACTTTATCTCTGATGGCCTCCCAGTCAAGTATTAATGGAATATATAGTGCCACTGTCTGCAGTTCCCTCATATATCTGGACAAGGCATCTGCCGCCTTGTTCTCCACCCCTGACCTATATTGAATCTCAAAATTATACCCTATAAACTTGGACATCCACCTTTGATGCTCCTCTATCACCATTCGCTATTTCAAGCTCCACTGATCTATTTTGACAATGAAATGCCTCCCAAGTAGGTAGGGCTGCCACTTTTGGATGGCCAAAATGATGTCCATTAATTCTCTCTCATAGCTTGACTTCAGCCTGTCTCTAGTAGTCAACACCTAGCTGAAATAGGCAATGGGCCTACGAATCTGCATAAGCACTGCACCCAGCCCGTATCCGAACGCCTTTCTTCACAATGAAGGTCTGAGTGAAATCTGACAAAGTTAGGACCGATATCGAAGTTATTGCCTTCTTCAGGCTCTCAAATGCTAATGTGGCCACCTCCCCCCATAGGAACCTATCCTTCTTTAAGTGCTTAGTGAGTGTCCATGCTATGGTGCTGTATCCCTTTATAAATCTTCTGTAGTCCTAGAAATCCCCTCAGCTCTTTTAGATTCTTCAGCACTGGTTATTTTAGCATTGCCTCAATTTCGGACTGATCTACTGCCACCCCTTCTTTTGATACAACATGACCCAAACACTATACTGATTTGTGCGAAGCAGCATTTCTTCAAGTTAGCCCTCATCTGGTGCTCCTACAACACCTCTAACACCCTTTTCAAATGCTCCCAGTGCTCCTCCTCTGTCCTGCTGTAGACCAGGATATCGTCAAAGAATACCAATACAAATCATCTGAGATGAGGTTTGAAAACTTTATTCATAAGTGTCTGGAAAGTAGCGGGAGTATTGGTGAGGCCAAAAGGCATCACCAGGAACTCATAATGTCCCTCATGAATTCTAAATTCTATCTTGGGTACATCCTCCTTCTTCATCCGGATCTGATGGTAACCTGATTTCAAGTCTATCTTGCTGAAGATCACTGTTCCACCTAATTCATCTAACAGCTCATCAACAACTGATATAGGAAACTTGTTAGGTACAATTTCCTTGTTGAGTGCTCTGTAGTCCACACAAAAATGCCAGCTACCATTCTTCTTTTTCACCAATAGAACTGAACTAGAGAAGGGACTAATACTGGGTTTGATGATTTCATCCTCCATCATCTCTATAATCAACTTTTCAATTTCATCTTTTTGGAACTGAGGGTAGCGATAAGGTCGTACGCTGATGGGTGACACTCCCTCCTTCAACATGATGACATGCTCTTGCTCCCTCTGTGGTGGCAATCCCTAAGGTGGCTGAAACATCTCTTGGAACTGGTGAATCAATGGCTGAATGGAGAGGGGTATGTCCCATCCTCCTCCAATCTAGCTCCCTCCAAACTGTGCAACTCCACCAAATACCCTCCGCTAGCCAACTGTATATCCCTCACCATCGTTTTAAGAGAAAATCATGGATTTGGATAGCCCTGCATCTCCCTTAATCACCACCTTCCTTCCATCTATCATCAACTCTATCGTGACTACTCCCCAATTCACTTTGGTGTCTCCCAAAATTTGCAGCCATTTCTTCCCCAAGATAACATCTGTAGTCCCAAGCTCTAGTGGAAGAAAATCTTCCCTCACCTGAATCCCCTGGATAGTCAGTCGCACTCCTCTATAATTCCCCTGGCCTTTCTCCACCTTCCTCGTACCCATCATCACCTCGTAACAACTAGTATCCACCAATCTCACTTCCAATTGGTCGACGACCTGAGTGGAAATAAAATTGTAAGTAACCCTACTATCAATCGGCACCACCACCTCCCTGTCCTCTATCTCCCCTTTCACATTCATGGTATGATTCGCAGTGAATCCTACCACTGAGTTCAGGGAAATCTAAGCCAGATCCAAATGCAGTTTCTCCTCTATCTCCTCCTCTATCTCCTCTTCACCTTCCTCCTCTGTTTCCTCGTCATCACAGACAGTGAGAACCTAAAGAGTTTGGTCCTTGCATCGATGCCCTAGCGTGAACTTTTCATCACACCTAAAGCACAACCACTTAGCCCTCTTCTCCTGCATCTCATTCTCTGCTAGCTGCTTTAAATTTCCCCCACTTCCACCTCCTCCTGTCTTTTCCTTGGTAGTCTCTTGATTCCCTCCTGTTGCAGGACCTTTAGATGCTAGATGGGTGGTAGTCATCCTATAAGTCCCCCCTATGCTGCTACTTCTGGCTCCCTTGTCCAGATTCCTGTAATTTTCCACCAGTTGGGTCAACTTCATGGCCTCCCCAAGTCACGGGGCATCAGGACCTTCAGTGCTGCTCGGATCTCCACCTTCAACCCCTTCATGAAATTTCCCTCCAATATCGTATCTGATAAATGTTCCACCATGCTGGTTAGGTGCTAAAATCGCTCCTTGTAGTCAACTATTGATCCCTTCTGCGTTAGAGAAAAAACCTGCTTATAGAAATCTCCTCCTCGGTCGGTTTGGAAGCGTTCTATTATGCAGTCCTTGAACTCCCTCCGATTCCTGATAGGTCTCCTCTAGTCCCTCCACTGATACCAAGACAGAGCCTTTCCTTCCAAGCACAAGCCAGCAGCTGTCAGCTTATCCTCCTCCGTCAGCCCATTGACGGCGAAGTATTACTCCACCTTATAAATCCACCAATACGCATCTTCTCCTTCAAATATGGGCATCTTCAACTTTCTAACCTTCTGATCGCCACCATTCCCCCTTATTCTCCTGTAACTTCCCCTCTCCCAAGTGCTAGGCCCTCCCCATCTTTCTCGATCTTTCCTGTCATAGCCCAAACCCCCTTCGAAATCCCCCCTTCTTTCTTCAAAATCAACAACTTGGCGGCCATAGTATCCCTCATGGCGCTCTCCATATCCCTCTCCTCTTTCTTCCCTCTGGAAAGGCTCCAGATGGGGTCCTCTTCTTTCTCCTTCCATGATTTCCACCTCATCTTCCTCCCTACGAATTTCAGAATTCGTGCTTTTTTCTTCCTCCCCTTTTGCCACGGAAGCCACCGTTTAGTTTTGAATTTCCAACATTTTCTTCATCATGTCTCGGAGATCAGCAACTTGTCATTCCATGGAAGAAATCCTTTCCTCCACCGTTGTTTTGATTTGATTCATCTCCCCTTCAAGCCTTTCCTCCAAAGTATCCACCTTTTTGGCTGCAGTCACAATCCGGAGTTTGTAGATTCACAAAATCTGAATTTTGGAGTAAAAAAATAGCAACTTCCTCCTTTTCAATGCAAAAAACTGCTGCTGGAATCTGCCGAAAAAACCCTCAACCTGTCCCAAGACTTGCTATGATACCAATTTGATAGGAAATACTTGAGTTTGCAAGTAATCCTATCGGATCTACTTGAGTTCGCAAGTAATCCTATCGGATCTACTTGAGTTCGCAAGCAAACCTAGCAATAATTGGTAAAAATAGCGAGAAAATAGAGGAATCGTGGTGGAAAAACAACCAAACGATAGCAAATCTTATAATCAATGAAAAGAGACTAGCACCAAACAAAGATTCAAGAGACCCTCAATTAGAGAGGAGGATCGTCTCTCCCAAATCTTTAGACAAAAGAGTCTAGAGCCCAAATGCCAAGAAACACAAATTTCTAAACAATCAAAACATAATCCTCCCTAAACCTCTTTTCCCTCTTAATGCAAACACTTTCCTAAGCTAATCTCCCTCCCAAGACCTAGCCGCCCACTCCCCTTTGAATTTCAAAATTATTTGGCAAGTTGGGGCCCACCTTGTGGTCGGCCAAACCCAAGGGAGGCGGACAAGTTCCGCCTCCTATACTTGAACCGGCCCTTGTGCCGGCTGGGCCGGTTCAGGGTGAATTGGCGGCATATTAGAAAGTTGGCTTTGGAATTCATTGTAGTAACGGGGATCATTCCCTTTCTATTATCTGAAATGAATTCTTATGTTGATGAGATTGACAGTGAAGCTATCCTAAAGGTTTCTCTGTTTTGTATTGTTGGCTTTTGTGAGGAAGCCTTTGGAGTCTGGGTTTGTTCCTGTTCAGTGTATGCTATAGTTGATAAAGGCTGCTGTTTGCAGAATATAGTTGGTTATCGTTGGCTATATGAAATATGCTTCATGAAGATTATTTATTTTGCTTACTTCGACGGTGTTGGATGCTCAGATTCAAGGATTGAAGAGATAGCTATGTGGATGCTTAGATTGGGTTTTTAGTGTAATTTTTTAGATTTGCATAATGGAATTAGAATAATGGAGGATAAGATTTCATCTATTTTTCAGTTTTTACCTTTTTAGAACTCTGGGATACTAACCAACCATTTGGGTTGTCTAATATTTGGTTTCCCTTCCACCCCATCTGGTTTGAAATGGAAAGTAGTGGATCTTATTTCTATTATGCTGTTTTTATTTTATGTAAATATTTTTTCTTAGGTTTTCTTTGCTTTTCAATATTGATTATCTTCTGTTTGTTAGGAAGGTAACTTTTATAGATTTTTAGTTGACTTTTCTTTTCTTTTCTATTTGTAGTTGTTTCTGTTTTGTTTTATGCTAAATTCATCTCTTCAAAAAAAAAAATGTAGATTTTAATGAAATGCAAATTTCATCAAATTTGAGTATCTACTGCTAGGTTATAATCCATCAAATTTATCTTGTAAATGAATGCTAACTTAAATCTCTCATTTCATGTTCGTAATTGTTCTTTGAAGTTAAATATAAAGTTCTACGCTTAATTTATTTCTTGCCGATTATTTTAGTTATGTATTTCATAATAGTGTTTAATGTACTGCATATACATGAACTAAGTAATGCTTTCTTAGCATTAATTAATTTTGTCATATGAAGGTATGAAGTTTAACATTTTTTTTACTATTCTTACTCATAGTCCCTAATATTAATTTCTTATGTGCTATATGAAGGTTATAAAAATGGATAGAAGTTAGATGTATTACTCAAGGAGTAACATTGTTTTTAAAGGAGTTAAAAATTTCTAAATTTTGCATTAAGTAATGGAAGTACAAGTGGAATGATAATAGGTCATTATTGTAATCCAGGATCGTGAGCTCGTGATTTTGAAGATAACAAATATTATTAATTGACTTCATATTTCTCCTAGCATTTATATTGTATATCTTCTTTTTGTATGTACTAACAATTTTAGGTACATAACACAGAGCTTAAGAATTTTTGGGGCTCAAGGTTTGATAGAATAGGATATATTTTGAAAGAGTATATATTTTTCATTTATTTAAGTTTATATTTCTTGAGTCAATGCCATGTAAGGGTTATACTGATTTGGCCACCGTGCACACACACTGGGGGAGTGAGAAAATGAATTTTAAAATTTTTTAAACTAATCATATCTTACGATATTGATCGCACTATATGATTAGTAATAACGACTAATAATATAATTAATATTTTTAACATAATCATACAGTACGATTCATATCGTACTGGATGATCTGTTTACAACAGAAACCCTAACTGCTAATCAAATTTAAAAAAGTATATTTAATTTTTGATTTTGTACTATTCATATTGTACGAATACATTCGTATAGTATTATATTTGAAAACTTACTTAAATTAATCCCCGCAATTAGTCAATCAAATCAAGATTTAATTAATAAGATAGATCATACTATACGATGTTGATCGTACCATACGATATATTAAGACTAAATTTGATCATCCGTGAGATTGTTTAGGATGAAACTTTAGTTTTTGAACTAATCATACTATACAATGTCAATATCGTCATGTACAATCATAAGATAATTGAGCTAATCATATCGTATGAACAATATATAGAACTTGAGAAGTTCATTCTTCAAATGTTCCAACATACTCGATGTACTCTTATTTTAAACTAATCATATTGTATGATCCTTGATCGTATTATATGAACAAAAGTGAGAATTAAAATTTTAGGGATTTTTGAAGCCTTGGATAAAATTTCTCTTATATGATTCTTAATAATCTTTTGGTTGTTGAAGAGATTCAGAGGGATCTTTGTGAGAGGTCTTAGGGTATTGGAGAAGGAGAAGGTGAGATTGTGTGAGAGGGAGGAGTATGAGAGAATTCCACAAGGTTGTTCCAAGTAACTGTGGTTTGAATTTAATAATTAAGTTTTCAAAGAGTATTTTTGAAAGATAAAAAAAAGCTTTTAAAAGCACCGATTCCCCCCCCCCCTCTTGGTGCGTCTTGGGCAGTTCAACGAGATTTAACACCCTCCCTTGAAGTTTTAGACATCTCATGGAGAAATTTCGTTTACAAATGACATTGGATCACATTCCCTCATTATTGAAGATGATAAAGATGACATGGATGTCACGACCCGACCCGACTGGGACGGATCCCGCCCGCACCGGGCCGCGACCAGCCAAACAAACAGACCAGGATCTGCCTTTGGAATTTGTTTCGGAACTGATTCTTCCAAACATTTCAACTCAAAACAGACACACAGAGCTACTATGAAACATCAAATGCAGCGGAACAATTCATCTATATTTTTCTTTTCCTCAAAACAATCATCTACACTACAGGCCATGGCTCAGACAGAAAGAAACATAACAGAAGAGCCATGTCTGTACAAAAAATCAAAAGTACAAAACAATACCTACTGATCAAACTCTGAACTCTAGTCCAAGACCTCCTTCCCTTTCCCAGAACCTGAAAATCACGCAGAAAACAAGGGTGAGCTCAACAGCTCAGCAAAGCGACAAACCTCCAATCAAAATTCTCAGAATCTAAAACCAAACACATCAGACCAAATCCAATCAGAATATTCGTACAGAAATCAGAATCAGACAGATCAGAACAAACAGATCAACAGAATCGTACAGATCAGAACAGAACAAATACGAACATATATCGAATCAGAAGCAGATCAGAACAGATCCGAATATCCAATCAGAACAAACATAACTGTACGGAAATCAGAAGTCATATCAAATAAAATATCAGATATCAGATATATAATTAATAGCTAAATTCCCTGACACTGACAGAATCTCTACGGATTCTGGCCCCTTATTCCTCTTTTTGTGCTCACGGCACCAGAACAGATGTGCTTATAGCACCAGAATAGATGTGCTTATAACACAAGAACAGAATTCATCGGATCCGGAACAGAACATATATCAGATTGCAGATTGAGCTCATTTCAGATTTCCCAGACACTAACTGAATCTCTTAGGATCCAGGCCCCTTATAACTCCCTTTTTATAGCATATACAGATAGCATATCAATTCAGAAGAAATCCGGACGAATTCAGAAATCATACAAAAATCGGGCAGCACAACGGCTGTATACGGAATTTACACAATTTTCCTGAAAAATCACAGAATACCAAATTTGCACAGAATATTCACAACGATATTGCAAGACTTTAATTCTACTGCCACAACATTTGTAGACATCGTAGAAAAATACAGTCGAAATAAAACACCGCCGAATTCAAAATACCCCGACAAAAATCTCCAGAAAATAACCAAAATGTGCACACTCGGCACGTCAACAACATACGGAAAATCACGCGGTAAAAACTGAACCAGACGGGAAATACGGACGAAAATCACGAACAGAATCAATTCCGGACAGATAATACCGCCAAATACGACGGTTCTGAAAATTGAGAAAGGCGGATTGTGCCTTACCTTGCGTACAGCAATATCTTGAACAGTCTTGTCGGACGAAAACGGACCGGCGTCGCCTGAAAATCAACTTTTCCAAATTTACCCTCGACCTTCTCTCTCCTCGGCTGATTTTAGATATTTTTATGATTTTCTCTCTCTTCAAAATGACTTGATTTCAGCTTTAAATTCCTCTGATCGGCCCGGCTGATCGCACGATCGTCCTGGACGATCAGACCAAATCCACATCGTCCTGGGACGATTTTTCAGGACGATAATTAATTTCCTTGGACGATAAAAACCTCTATTCTCTGACTTATGCCATCCATAGATCGTCCCGGGACAATCCCAGATCGTCCCGGACGATCCCTACTGGAATCATTCCTGGAACTTCTGGACAGAAAACTGGAACAAAAATTGCACTGATCGTCCCGGGACGATCCAGATCGGCCCGGACGATCCTGGAGCAGATTTTGATATTACAATCTCCCCAACTTCAGGAAAATGTCGTCCTCGACATTGCCCAAACAAAACTGAGTCAAAACAAGTACGGGTACGACTTCCTCATGTCAGACTCTTTCTTCCAAGTCGCTTCCCGTGCAGTACGGTGCTTCCACTGGACTTTAACCATCGGAATCTGTTTATTTCTCAACTTACGGACGTCGTACGCCTAAATCAACTTGGCTCTTCTTTGTACGCCAGATTCTCCTGAATCTCAACCTCGTTTGCTAACAGCTTCTTCCCAGAGTCAGATACCCACTTTCTCAAAGTGGATACGTGAAACACGTTATACACGTCAGGCATCGAATCAGAAAGCAACAGTCTGTAAGCAGATTTTCCAATCCTTTCCAGGATTTCAAAAGGTCCAACATACCTTGGACTAAGCTTGCTCACCTGGCCAAATCTGCTCACACCCTTCATCGGACTGACTTTGACATACACAAAGTCACCAACCTGAAACTCAACAAACCTGTGCTTCTGATTGTAATATTTCTGCTGTCGATCTTGAGCCGCTTTCAATCTTTCTTTAATCAAGCTGATCTTCTTAACAGTTTCTTCAAAGAAAGTGGCACCCAGTTCCTGTCTATCACCGACCTCAGTCAGAGTCAAAGGAGTACAGCACTTCCTGCCATACAGAGCCTCGTATGGTGCCATGCCAATACTGGACTGAAAACTGTTGTTATAAGCAAACTCAATCAAAGGGATATGATCTTCCCAGCTTCCGCCAAAGTCCAAAACACAAAGCCTCAATAGATTTTCCAGTACCTGAATGGTCCTTTCATACTGTCCGTCTGTCTAAGGATGAAAGGTTGTACTGAAATGCAGTTTCGTATCCAAACCTTGCTGAATGCCCTTCCAAAGTTTGGAAGTAAATCGTCTGTCTCGGTCAGAAACTATCACCTTAGGCACACCGTGTAATCTGACTATCTCCTTCACGTATATCTGTGCCAAACGATCCACCGGATCGGTCTGCCTGATCGGAAGAAATTGGGCGGACTTCGTCAGTCGATCTACAACCACCCAAATGGCGTCGTGTCCTTGTCTAGATCGAGGAAAACCCATCGCAAAGTCCATCGTTACCTCCTCCCACTTCCACTCAGGGATAGGCAACGACTGCAACAGTCCACCTGGTCGCTGATGCTCTGCCTTCACCAACTGACAGGCCTCGCATCTCGACACAAACTCTGCCACATCCTTCTTCATTCCAGGCCACCAGAACAAAAGCTTCATGTCAGCATACATCTTACCACTGCCTGGATGAATAGTGTAGCCTGAATGATGAGATTCGTACAGAATCTCCCGCCTCAAATCTCCAAACACCGGTACCCACAACCTGTTCTTACAGAAAATAGTACCAGAATCAGAATTTCGAAGTTCATGAGTCTTATCAGATCCAATCTGAGCAATCAACTTCGAATAGTCAGAATCTGACTTCTGGGCTTCTTGAATCCTTGCTTACAAAGAAGACTGAGTGCTCATCTGAGGCAAATCCAAACCACTGGAGGAAATCACCTCCAACTGCAAGCGTTCCATATCACGAATCAGGAAATCATCAAAAGTAAGCTGCAAACCTGATAATCCAGAAGACTTCCTGCTCAGAGCGTCCGCTACCACATTAGCCTTCCTAGGCTGATACTGAATGGTCAAATCATAGTCCTTGATCAACTCGAGCCATCTTCTCTGTCTCAGATTCAGATCCTTCTGAGTGAAAATGTACTTCAGGCTCTTATGATCAGTGAAAATCTCACATCTGACGCCATACAGGTAATGACGCCAAATCTTCAAAGCAAACACAACAGCAGCTAACTCCAAATCATGCGTCGGGTAATTTTTCTCATGTGGTTTCAACTGTCTAGAAACATAAGCAATTACCTGACCATGCTGCATCAGAACACAACCCAAACCTTTCAGTGAAGCATCACTGAACACCTGAAAACCTTCCGTACCTGACGGAAGTGCTAACACTGGAGCTGAAGTCAAACAATCCTTCAATCTCTAAAAACTAGCTTCACACTCCGGTGTCCAAACAAAAGATACTGCCTTCTGCGTCAGTCTCGTCAGAGGTGTCGAAATCTGTGAAAATCCCTTCACAAATTTCCTGTAATATCCGGCCATGCCCAAGAAACTACGTACCTCAAATACCGTAGTCGGTCTCGGCCAATCAGCAACCGCCTGAATCTTCTGGGGATCAACAGAAATGCCTTCTCCGCTCACCACATGCCCCAGAAAAGAAATGCTCTTCAGCCAGAATTCACACTTGGAGAACTTGGCATACAGCTGATGCCGCCTCAAAGTTTCCAACACAATGCTCAAGTGTCTAGCATGATCATCTTTAGAAGCAGAATATACCAGAATATCGTCGATGAAGACGATCACAAACTGATCCAGAAACTCCCTGAACACTCGGTTCATCAAATCCATGAAAATAGCAGGCGCGTTGGTAACCCCAAAAGGCATAACCAAAAACTCGTAGTGCCCGTACCGAGTACTGAAAGTTGTCTTCACCACATCAGCCTCCTTCACCTTCACCTGATAGTATCCGGATCGCAAGTCAATCTTCGAAAATACCGAAGATCCGGAAAGCTGATCAGACAAGTCGTCAATTCGAGGCAAATGATACTTGTTCTTGATCGTAACTTTGTTCAAATCTCTATAGTCAACACACATATGGAGTGTCCCGTCCTTCTTCTTCACAAACAAAACAGGTGCTCCCCAGGGAGAAACACTAGGACGGACAAAGCCTCTGTCTACCAACTCCTGAAGTTGAACTTTCAACTCAGAAAGTTCTTTCGGTGCCATCCTGTACGGAGCTTTTGATATCAGAGCGGTACCCGGAAAAACATCGATAGAGAACTCCACCTCTCTATCCGGAGGTAAACCAACCAACTCAGGAAAAACATCAGCAAACTCCTGTACCACTGGGATCTCAGAAACAGAACCAACCTCCAGGTTCAGATCCCGCACCGAAGCCAAAAACACTAGGCATCCCTTCTTCCACATTCTGCTCACCTCCAACACGAAAATCAGACTGGAGAGAACACCTCGTAATCCCTGAAATACACATCGCTCTCCAGCCATAAGCAAACTCACTTGCTTCTTCAGACAGTCAATCTGAGCTTCGTACAGACTCAGCCAATCCATGCCCAGAATCACATCATAAGAAGAAATCGGCAACAGAATCAGACTTGATTTCCACTTCTTGCCAGCAATGTCGATCTCACAAAAACAAAACTTGCGAGCAATCAAATTACTTCCAGCCAGCAAAATCACGGAAAAAGAAACCGGAAGTAAAATGGAATCCAAACGTAAAGCCTCAAAACAGCGCTCGGACAGAAAAGAGTGACTAGCTCCAGAGTCAAACAAAACACGACAGGGCTGATCATAAATATAAATCGTACCTGTCACAACATCTGGAGCGTCACGAGCCTCCTGCTGACTCAGACTGTAAACACGTGGCTGAACTGGAGCTGGAGCTAAAGAAACAGAACTACTAGGCTCTCTCTGAACAGTAGGTGGTCTCCGTGGTACAGAACTCGATCCACCACCTCTACCAGAAAATCCCTCAGGGCGTGGAGGAACAGTCCTCGGTCTTCCTGCTGAACCGGCAGGTCTGACAAAGCCCTCAGATCGGAACTCAGAACGCCGATCAAATCCAGTCTGTGGACACTCTGCAATCCGATGTCCTGGTTGACCACATCGGAAGCATAAACCAGCCATCCTGTAGCACTGGCCAAGGTGTCGCCGTCCACAACTTTGGCACACAGGTGCCATACTGACAGATCCAGAACTCGTCGTACTGGCAGCAGTACCAGACGACCCTCCACTCCACCTGGAGTCACCAGATCCAGAACCAGCTACAAATCTCTTCTTTCCAGAGGAACCACTACCGGAAGCCTCGCCTCTAAATCTCTTCCTACTCGCAGTCCACCGCTGCTGAGTAGTCATCAGGTCGTTCTCAATCAGACGAGCTCGCTCCACAAGCTCAGAAAAGTCAGTAATGCGGAACGGTATCAGGGGCTGTCTCAGAATATCTTGCAATCCCCTCAGAAATCTGTAGCACCTCTCAGCAGAAGTACTAACCAGCTGCGGGGCATACCTGGCTAATGCAGTAAACTCAGCGTCGTACTGCATCACCGTCTTGCTCCCCTCAACAAGCCTCAGAAAACTCTCATGCATTTGCTGTCGTGCAGAAGGGGGAACGAACCAGTCTCGGAACACCTCAGTGAACTCTTCCAGGTAATCAAAGAGTTCAATCTGCCCTGAAATTTGGCCTCCTGCTGGCCTACCCACCAATGCTCAGCCTCTCCATCCAACAGAAAAACAGCCAACAGTACCTTCCTGTCTGACGGACACTGCATGCCGTCAAAAGTCTTCTCTATCCTCCTCAGCCACTCCTCGGCTGCTCTGGGCTCAACAGCGCCCTCAAACCTCGGAGGTTTCAACCTCAAAAACATCTGCAGATGTCTATCAATATCATCAGATCTGACGGTAGAAGCTCTGCTCTGAGTCTCGCTCATCATCTGAGCAACGAGTGTAGCAAACTGAGACAGTGTATCAGCACCGGCCACTGGGGCTGTACTCCCCACTGGTGTTGCCTGACTGGCACTCTGCCCGTCTGTTATGTCTGCGTCTGGCTGATCCATACAGAAAATCCAGAAAAATCCTGAAAACTATCACAAAAACAACACAATAAAAAGCCAAACAAACCAAAACTACCCCAGACAGACTCACTTACAGATCACTTCCTATAGCTCTGTCTTACAATTCAACCAAATTCCAAAACCATTGCTCTGATACCACTAAAAGCTTGTCATGACCCGACCCGACCGGGACGGATCCCGCCCGCACCAGGCCGCGACTAGCCAAACAAACAGACCAGGATCTGGCTTTGGAATTTGTTTCAGAACTGATTCTTCCAAACATTTTAACTCAAAACAGACACACAGAGCTAATATGAAACATCAAATGCAGCGGAACAATTCATCTATATTTTTCTTTTCCTCAAAACAATCATCTACACTACAGGCCATGGCTCAGACAGAAAGAAACAGAACAGAAGAGCCATGTCTGTACAAAAAATTAAAAGTACAAAACAATACCTACTGATCAAACTTTGAACTCTAGTCCAAGACCTCCTTCCCTTTCCCAGAACCTGAAAATCACGCAGAAAACAAGGGTGAGCTCAACAGCTCAGCAAAGCGACAAACATCCAATCAAAATTCTCAGAATCCAAAACCAAACACATCAGACCAAATCCAATCAGAATATTCGTACAGAAATCAGAATCAGACAGATCAGAACAAACAGATCAACAGAATTGTACAGATCAGAACAGAACAATTACAAACATATATCGAATCAGAAGCAGATCAGAACAGATCCGAATATCCAATCAGAACAAACAGAACTGTACGAAAATCAGAAGTCATATCAAATCAGATATCAGATATATAATTAATAGCTAAATTTCCTGACACTGACAGAATCTCTACGGATTCTGGCCCCTTATGCCTCCCTTTGTGCTCACGGCACCAGAACAGATGTGCTTATAGCACCAGAATAGATGTGCTTATAGCACCAGAACAGAATTCATTGGATCCGGAACAGAATATATATCAGATTGCAAATTGAGCTCATTTCAGATTTCCCAGACACTAACTGAATCTCTTAGGATCCAAGCCCATTATAACTCCCTTTTTATAGCATATACAGATAGCATATCAATTCAGAAGAAATTCGGACGAATTCAGAAATCAGACAAAAATCTGGCAGCACAACGGCTGTATACGAAATTTACACAATTTTCCTAAAAAATCACAAAATAACAAATTTGCACAGAATATTCATAACGATATTGCAAGACTTTAATTCTACTGCCACAACATTTGTAGACATCGTAGAAAAATACAGTCGAAATAAAACACCGCCAAATTCAAAATACCCGAACAAAAATCTCCAGAAAATAACCAAAATGTGCACACTCGGCACGTCAACAACATACGGAAAATCACGCGGTAAAAACTGAACCAGACGGGAAATACGGACGAAAATCACGAACAAAATCAATTTCGGACAGATAATACCGCCAAACACGACGGTTCTGAAAATTGAGAAAGGCGGATTGTGCCTTACCTTGCGTACAACAATATCTTGAACAGTCTTGTCGGACGAAAACGGATCGGCGTCGCCCGAAAATCAACTTTTCCAAATTTGCCCTCGACCTTCTCTCTCCTCGGCTGATTTTAGATATTTTTATGATTTTCTCTCTCTTCAAAATGACTTGATTTCAGCTTTAAATTCCTCTGATCGGCCCGGTCGATCGCACGATCGTCCTGGACGATCAGACCAAATCCACATCGTCCTGGGACGATTTCTCAGGATGATAATTAATTTCCTTGGACGATAAAAACCTCTATTCTCTAACTTGTGCCATCCATAGATCATCCCGGGACGATCCCAGATCGGCCCGGACGATCCCTACTGGAATCATTCCTGGAACTTCTGGACAGAAAACTGGAACAAAAATTGCACTGATCGTCCCGGGACGATCTAGATCGGCCCGGACGATCCTGGAGCAGATTTTGATATTACAATCTCCCCAACTTTAGAAAAATGTCATCCTCGACTTTGCCCAAACAAAACTTAGTCAAAACAAGTACGGGTACGACTTCCTCATGTCAGACTCCTTCTCCCAAGTCGCTTCCCGTGCAGTACGGTGCTTTCACTGGACTTTAACCATCGGAATCTTTTTATTTCTCAACTTACGGACGTTGTACGCCAAAATCAACTCTGGCTCTTCCTTGTACGCCAGATTCTCCTGAATCTCAACCTCGTTAGCTGACAGCTTCTTCCCAGAGTCAGATACCCACTTTCTCAAAGTGGATACGTGAAACACGTTATGCACGTCAGGCATCGAATCAGAAAGCAACAGTCTGTAAGCAGATTTTCCAATCCTTTCCAGGATTTCAAAAGGTCCAACATACCTTGGACTAAGCTTGCTCACCTGGCCAAATCTGCTCACACCCTTCATCGGACTGACTTTGACATACACAAAGTCACCAACCTGAAACTCAACAAACATGTGCTTCTGATTGTAATATTTCTGCTGTCGATCTTGAGCCGCTTTCAATCTTTCTTTATTCAAACTGATCTTCTTAACAGTTTCTTCAAAGAAAGTGGCACCCAGTTCCTGTCTATCACCGACCTCAGTCAGAGTCAAAGGAGTACGGCACTTCCTGCCATACAGAGCCTCATACGGTGCCATGCCAATACTGGACTGAAAACTGTTGTTATAAGCAAACTCAATCAAAGGGATATGATCTTCCCAGCTTCCGCCAAAGTCCAAAACACAAAGCCTCAATAGATTTTCCAGTACCTGAATGGTCCTTTCAGACTGTCCGTCTGTCTGAGGATGAAAGGCTGTACTGAAATGCAGTTTCGTATCCAAACCTTGCTGAATGCCCTTCCAAAGTCTGGAAGTAAATCGTCCGTCTCGGTCAGAAACTATCACCTTAGGCACACCGTGCAATCTGACTATCTCCTTCACGTATATCTGTGCCAAACGATCCATCGAATCGGTCTGCCTGATCGGAAGAAAATGGGCGGACTTCGTCAGTCGATCTACAACCACCCAAATGGCGTCGTGTCCTTGTCTAGATCGAGGAAAACCCATCGCAAAGTCCATCGTTACCTCCTCCCACTTCCACTCAGGGATAGGCAACGACTGCAACTGTCCACCTGGTCGCTGATGCTCTGCCTTCACCAACTGACAGGCCTCGCATTTCGACACAAACTCTGCCACATCCTTCTTCATTCCAGGCCACCAGAACAAAAGCTTCATGTCAGCATACATCTTACCACTGCCTGGATGAATAGTGTAGCCTGAATGATGAGATTCGTACAGAATCTCCCGCCTCAAATCTCCAAACACCGGTACCCACATTCTGTTCTTACAGAAAATAGCACCAGAATCAGAAATTCGAAGTTCAGAAGTCTTACCAGATCCAATCTGAGCAATCATCTTCGAATAGTCAGAATCTGACTTCTGGGCTTCTTGAATCCTTGCTTCCAAAGAAGACTGAGTGCTCATCTGAGCCAAATCCAAACCACTGGAGGAAATCACCTCCAACTGCAAGTGTTCCATACCACGAATCAGGAAATCATCAAAAGTAAGCTGCAAACCTGATAATCCAGAAGACTTCCTGCTCAGAGCGTCCGCTACCACATTAGCCTTCCCAGGCTGATACTGAATGGTCAAATCATAGTCCTTGATCAACTCGAGCCATCTTCTCTGTCTCAGATTCAGATCCTTCTGAGTGAAAATGTACTTCAGGCTCTTATGATCAGTGAAAATCTCACATCTGACGCCATACAGGTAATGACACCAAATCTTCAAAGCAAACACAACAGCAACTAACTCCAAATCATGCGTCGGGTAATTCTTCTCATGTGGTTTCAACTGTCTAGAGGCATAAGCAATTACCTGACCATGCTGCATCAGAACACAACCCAAATCTTTCAGTGAAGCATCACTGAACACCTGAAAACCTTCCGTACCTGACGGAAGTGCTAACACTGGAGCTGAAGTCAAACAATCCTTCAATCTCTGAAAACTAGCTTCACACTCCGATATCCAAACAAAAGGTACTGCCTTCTGCGTCAGTCTCGTCAGAGGTGTCAAAATATGTGAAAATTCCTTCACAAATTTCCTGTAATATTCGGCCATGCCCAAGAAACTACGTACCTCAAATACCGTAGTCGGTCTCGGCCAATCAGCAACCGCCTGAATCTTCTGGGGATCAACAGAAATGCCTTCTCCGCTCACCACATGCCCCAGAAAAGAAATGCTCTTCAGCCAGAATTCACACTTGGAGAACTTGGCATACAGCTGATGCCGCCTCAAAGTCTCCAACACAATGCTCAAGTGTCTGGCATGATCATCTTCAGAAGCAGAATATACCAGAATATCATCGATGAAGACGATCACAAACTGATCCAGAAACTCCCTGAACACTCGGTTCATCAAATCCATGAAAATAGCAAGCGCGTTGGTAACCCCAAAAGGCATAACCAAAAACTCGTAGTGCCCGTACCGAGTACTGAAAGCTGTCTTCACCACATCAGCCTCCTTCACCTTCACCTGATAGTATCCGGATCGCAAGTCAATCTTCGAAAATACCGAAGATCCGGAAAGCTGATCAAACAAGTCGTCAATCCGAGGCAAATGATACTTGTTCTTGATCGTAACTTTGTTCAAATCTCTATAGTTAACACACATACGGAGTGTCCCGTCCTTCTTCTTCACAAACAAAACAGGTGCTCCCCAGGGAGAAACACTAGGACGGACAAAGCCTCTGTCTACCAACTCCTGAAGTTGAACTTTCAACTCAGAAAGTTCTTTCGATGCCATCCTGTACGGAGCTTTTGATATCGGAGCGGTACTCGGAAAAACATCGATAGAGAACTCCACCTCTCTATCCAGAGGTAAACCAACCAACTCCTCAGGAAAAACATCAGCAAACTCCCGTACCACTGGGATCTCAGAAACAGAACCAACCTCCAGGTTCAGATCCCGCACCGAAGCCAAAAACACTAGGCATCCCTTCTTCCACATTCTGCTCACCTCCAACACAGAAATCAGACTGGAGAGAACACCTCGTAATCCCTGAAATACACATCGCTCTCCAGCCATAAGCAAACTCACTTGCTTCTTCAGACAGTCAATCTGAGCCTCGTACAGACTCAGCCAATCCATGCCCAGAATCACATCATAAGAAGAAATCGGCAACATAATCAGACTTGATTTCCACTTCTTGCCAGCAATGTCGATCTCACAAAAACAAAACTTGCGAGCAATCAAATTACTTCCAGCCGGCAAAATCACGGAAAGAGAAACCAGAAGTAAAATAGAATCCAAACGTAAAGCCTCAAAACAGCGCTCGGATAGAAAAGAGTGACTAGCTCCAGAGTCAAACAAATCACGACAGGGCTGATCAGAAATGTAAATCGTACCTATCACAACATCTGGAGCGTCACGAGCCTCCTGCTGACTTAGACTGTAAACTCGTGGCTAAACTGGAGCTGGAGCTGAAGCAACAGAACTACTAGGCTCTCTCTGAACAGTAAGTGGTCTCCGTGGTATAGAACTCGATCCACCACCTCTACCAGAAAATCCCTCAGGGCGTGGAGGAACAGTCCTCGGTCTTCCTGCTGAACCGGCAGGTCTGACAAAGCCCTCAGATCGGAACTCAGAACGCCGATCAAATCCAGTCTGTAGACACTCTGCAATCCAATGTTCACTACGGGAAAACACGCGATTACCGTCAGAATTTCCGGCGGATATTTTTGCGCCGGCATTGACGGCGCAGGTTCCGGCGGAATGATGCGACGTAAAGTTTACGGCGTTATTTCCGGCGGAACTGACGCCGGAAATTTACCGGCGTCCATTGCGCCGGAAATTACGCCGGTGAAAAGGGCTCTGGATTATTTCCGGCGCAGATTACGGCGGAAACGTTCCGGCGCACGTTACCGGCGGATTGTGCGCCGGCTTATTTAAACTCAACGAAAACGTTCCGGCGCATTGTCCGACGGTAACATTACCGGCGGACGTTCCGCCGGAAATTCCGCCGCTAAAAGCCCTAAAATGCGAATCGGAGCCCTCTGGGCCGTTATTCTTTTCGCTACTCTCTCTCACCTCGCCTCCTTCGCCCGTCGCCGTTCGTCGCTCGCCGTGGATTGACGTCGCCGACGGTCACCGAACTTCGCCGCTGACGGTCACCGGACTTCGCCGAGCATCTCCCTCTCTCCTGGTCGCACGCCGCCGAGCATCTCCCTCTCTCAATCGGTATTGCATTTTTTTTTTGCTATATTTTTGCTTTAGTCATGGATGTTATCACTAGACATTTGCTAGAGGACATACCTTGGTGCATGCTTTTTGTTGATGATATTCTTCTTGTTGATAAGATTAGAGAGGGAGTTGAAGGTAAATTTGAAAAATCTTTTTGTTTTAGTCATGGATGTTATCACTAGACATTTGCTATAGGATATATACCTTTGTGCATGCTTTTTGTTGATGATATTCTTCTTGTTGATAAGACTAGAGAGGGAGTTGAAGGTAAGCTTAAGTCCATATCTTTTTGCTTTAGTCATGGATGTTATCACTAGACATTTGCTAGAGGATATACCTTGGTGCATGCTTTTGGTTAATGATATTCTTCTTTTTTGATAAGACTAGAAAGGGAGTTGAAGGTAAATTTGAAAAATCTTTTTGCTTTAGTCATGGATGTTATCATTAGACATTTGCTATAGGATATACCTTGGTGCATGCTTTTTGTTGATGGTATTCTTCTTGTTGATAAGACTAGAGAGGGAGTTGAAGGTAAACTTAAGTCCATATCTTTTTGCTTTAGTCATGGATGTTATCACTAGACATTTGCTTTAGGATATACCTTGGTGCATGCTTTTGGTTAATGATATTCTTCTTGTTGATAAGACTAGAGAGGGAGTTGAAGGTAAAGTTGGATTATGGAAATCAGCATTACTCCATATCTTTTTGCTTTAGTGGTTAGTAGACTTAGTGAGGGGATTGTGACTTTGAGCAATCAATTCATTAATAAGTGTAACATAATTTTAGGTTATGGATATTAGAAATATATAAATCCATTAATTTTTTACTCTTATTTATAGGTTATGGATATTAGAAATCAACGAAGTTGGATGTATAACCGATTATCTCAAAGTCGGAAGACATTAACAGATGAATTCATCAATGGGGTGAACTTTTTCATTCAGCAAGCGAAACAGCTGGCGATCTTTATATCTGAAGGAAAGTTTCGATGTCCATGTTCTAAACACAAAAATCTAGTGATCCTAGAACCAGATGACGTAACTGTTGATCTGTATCGCAGAGGATTTATGCCATGGTATTGGTATTGGACTTGTCATGGTGAGTATGAGCCACAATTTGATTATCAATGCGATCCTTCTACAAGTAGTAATGTTGCTGAGGCTGAAAATATCCGTCCAAATCTTGAGAAATTAGTTCATGATGCAACTGGAATTTATGAAGAGTTACCGAATACGGAGGCACAAAATTTTTATGATTTATTGCATGCTGCACAGCAACCAATCTGGAAAGGGTGCACGACTCACTCAGAATTATCTGTTGCTGTGAAGATGTTAAGCATCAAGGCTGAATATAATGTTGCTCGTGAATGTTTTAATCAATTCATTGGGCTGCTTAAGGAAACCAATCCGACAGATAATTTAATTCCTACAGATCTATATCGGACAAAGAAGTTAGTTTCGAAACTTGGTTTGACATACACAAAGATAGATTGTTGTGTCAATGGATGCATGCTATACTTTAAAGAAGATATTGCAGAAACTGTATGCCGTCATTGCAATGCACCAAGATTTAAACCCAAATCTAGAAATAGAAGAAAGCAGAAGGATGTGTCTGTTAGTAAGATGTTCTACTTTCCAATAATTTCAAGACTACAACGGCTATATGCATCCATGAGATCTGCTGCACATATGAGATGGCATAATGATCACATTCCACAAGAAGGTGGTATCACACATCCATCAGAAGCAGAGGCTTGGAAGCACTTTGATCGTACACATCCCACATTCGCGGCAGAACTAAGAAATGTCAGATTAGGTTTATGCGCAGATGTTTTTACTCCATTCAGTCAGTCGGCTACACCGTACTCATGTTGGCCTGTGATACTCACTCCTTACAATCTTCCTCCAGAGTTATGTGTGATACTCACAGCCTTTACCCACTCTTGGAGCCAGTAGCCCGCAGTTCTACTCACCGGACCTTCAATTTCCTTCACCAGATCTCGGGCAGGCTACTCCTTTCTACCCATACTTCACACCCCCACCTTATGCTGGTGCCCCTCCTACTTATCCATTTCCACCATATGCTCCACCATACTATCCCCCACCACCCCATCAGCCTGCTACAACTGGACCTTCGACAGCAGCTGGACCTTCGACAGCAGCTGCAGCAGAGCAACAGACAGATGGTAGAATGTTGATAGCACCTGAGGGTGACACGTACGTATAGTAACTTTTTTTAAACTAACTAATTGTTTTATTTTATATTTTATATTTGTTTTACATAACTTTATTTTTGTAGGTTCTATCCATCAAAACAACCAACACATAAAATACGGGACATCATACGGAGCAGGTTTGACGCTCCTTATGTTTCTTGGAAGAAAGTCCCAAAAGAAGTCCGGGAGATGTGGTTTAGAGAGTTTGAGGTATTTCTGTGTTTTTGTTTTTATGTTAAATGATTTATTCTTTCTTACTTAAGGTAAAATGATTGTTTTTATTGCAGAAAGAGTTTTGTTGGCTGCCCCAACACAATGACAAGATTAGAAAGAATTTTGAGAAGCGTGGCTCTACTCGGATGCGCGACATGTTCATAGATGTTAGAAAGGTTGGGAAGCGACCATTGTGGATTGGAGAGGAGATATGGGCTGAGTTGAATGCAGCTTGGGGCAGCGAAGAGTACACTAGGAGGAGGGATCAAAATCGACAGAACAGAGCTTCTGATGTTGGGGGCTTAGGTAGTGCACTTCATACAAGAGGCTCCGTTCCACATACTGAGCACAGGCGTCGTTTGGTAATGAATTTTAATTATTTTTTAAAATTGTTTTTTAATAATTAGTATTGATAAAACTCTCTTAATTGTAACAGAAAGCGTCACTTGGTAGAGAACCAACTCCTGTGGAATTGCATAGTCGCACTCATAAGCGACAGGAGGATCAACAATGGATTGATGAGAGAGCAAGGAAGGCCCATGTAAGTATATTTTTATAAATATTTGATATTTTATAAGTTTTAGTTTAATTATATATATACTTATATTCGATTTTCATAGGAGGAATATACACGGATTCGAGAGACTCATGCCGCATCAGGTGAGGGCTCTTCTGGCGGCTCTGTGGAGTATTCTGAGTATCGCATGTGGTCGCAGGCCGTCGGAGGAATGCAGCATGGTAGAGTATATGGCTTAGGTGCGCAAGCTCAGGCATACGAGGGGATGACCTCCTCTACTGCATCCAGCTTCGCATCCAGTTCGCATGAGTCCTTACAAGCTCAACAAATAATTGCCCTTCAAGCTGAGCTATAACAAGTAAGGAAATCACAAGTTGATTGGCAAGCTCAGCTGCAAGCACAGATTCAAGCTCAGCTGCAAGCACAGGTGCAAACAAGTACGGAGCAACACAATCAGTTGCTGGATGAAATGAGCAAGATGAGGGAGCAACTGAGTGGAAAGACGTAGCTCCACCTGAGGAGGAGTCGACGGAGTCAGAGTAGTGTAATTTAGTTGAAATGAACTTGTATTTTTATGTGAACTTATGTTATTGGACAATTACTTTTAATATGATGTTATCAGTTGATTTTTAATATTAATACTGTTGTGAAACTGTTATAAATTATTGTGAAGTTGTGGAACTGTTGTGAACCTGTTGTGGAACTTGTATGTGTTAGAATTGATAGGTTTGCAGGTGTGGAAATGGGATTGTTGGCTGGGAAGGCAATTTTTTTTTTGTCAATGCTACAGGTTTCCGGCGGATTATGCGCCGGTAATCCGTCGGAAAAGACGATACAACGAAGTGTATTGTACGTACCGGCGAATATGATCCGTCGGCCACTACCGTCGCAAGTCCGGCGGATATTCCGCCGGTAATTACCGGCGCAAGAATTGCGTCGTAAAATAACCGTGGAATTTCGATGGCGCAACTCCGGCGACCTATCCGTCGTTAATTACCGTCGCATTATACGACGGTAAATACCGGCGCATTGGGCGCCGGAATTCTCAGATTCTTCACGTCGGCAAACAAACCGGGTAATGCGCCGGTAATGCGTCGGAAACGGCGCCGAAAATGTTTCCGGCGCAAATTATACGTCGGAAACAAATTATCGACGCACCATAAACCGGCAGAGATATTTGCGCCGGAACATGCGCCGGAAACTAACGGTTCCGTCGGATTGTGCATTGTTTCCGGCGGATTACGTCCGCCGGTAATAACAGGTTTTCCTGTAGTGGTTCTGGCTGACCACATCGGAAGCACAAACCAGCCATCCTGTAGCACTGGCCAAGGTGTCGCCGTCCACAACTTTGGCACACAGGTGCCATACTGACAGATCCAGAACTCGTCGTACTGGCAGCAGTACCAGACGACCCTCCACTCCACCTGGAGTCACCAGATCCAGAACCAGCTACAAATCTCCTTTTTCCAGAGGAACCACTACCGGAAGCCTCGCCTCTAAATCTCTTCCTACTCGCAGTCCACCGCTGCTGAGTAGTCATCAGGTCGTTCTCAATCAGACGAGCTCGCTCCACAAGCTCAGAAAAGTCAGTAATGCGGAACGGTATCAGGGGCTGTCTCAGAATATCTTGCAATCCCCTCAGAAATCTGTAGCACCTCTCAGCAGAAGTACTAACCAGCTGCGGGGCATACCTGGCTAATGCAGTAAACTCAGCGTCGTACTGCATCACCGTCTTGCTCCCCTCAACAAGCCTCAGAAAACTCTCATGCATCTGCTGTCGTGCAGAAGGGGGAACGAACCAGTCTCGGAACACCTCAGTGAACTCTTCCAGGTAATCAAAGAGTTCAATCTGCCCTGAAATTTGGCCTCCTGCTGGCCTACCCACCAATGCTCAGCCTCTCCATCCAACAGAAAAACAGCCAACAGTACCTTCCTGTCTGACGGACACTGCATGCCGTCAAAAGTCTTCTCTATCCTCCTCAGCCACTCCTCGGCTGCTCTGGGCTCAACAGCGCCCTCAAACCTCGGAGGTTTCAACCTCAAAAACATCTGCAGATGTCTATCAATATCATCAGATCTGACGGTAGAAGCTCTGCTCTGAGTCTCGCTCATCATCTGAGCAACGAGTGTAGCAAACTGAGACAGTGTATCAGCATCGGCCACTGGGGCTGTACTCCCAACTGGTGCTGCCTGACTGGCACTCTGCCCGTCTGCCATGTCTGGGTCTGGCTGATCCATACAGAAAATCCAGAAAAATCCGGAAAACTATCACAAAAACAACACAATAAAAAGCCAAACAAACCAAAACTACCCCAGACAGACTCACTTACAGATCACTTCCTATAGCTCTGTCTTACAATTCAACCAAATTCCAAAACCATTGCTCTGATACCACCAAAAGCTTGTCACGACCCGACCCGACCGGGACGGATCCCGCCCGCACCGGGCCGCGACCAGCCAAACAAACAGATCAGGATCTGGCTTTGGAATTTATTTCGGAACTGATTCTTCCAAACATTTCAACTCAAAACAGACACACAGAGCTACTATGAAACATCAAATGCAGCGGAACAATTCATCTATATTTTTCTTTTCCTCAAAACAATCATCTACACTACAGGCCATGGCTCAGACAGAAAGATACAAAACAGGAGAGCCATGTCTGTACAAAAAATCAAAAGTACAAAACAATACCTACTGATCAAACTCTGAACTCTAATCCAAAACCTCCTTCCCTTTCCCAGAACCTGAAAATCACGCAGAAAACAAGGGTGAGCTCAACAGCTCAGCAAAGCGACAAACCTCCAATCAAAATTCTCAGAATCCAAAACCAAACACATCAGACCAAATCCAATCAGAATATTCGTATAGAAATCAGAATCAGACAGATCAGAACAAACAGATCAACAGAATCGTACAGATCAGAACATAACAAATACGAACATATATCGAATCAGAAGCAGATCAGAACATATCCGAATATCCAATCAGAACAAACAGAACTGTACGGAAATCAGAAGTCATATCAAATCAGATATCAGATATCAGATATATAATTAATAGCTAAATTCCCTGACACTGACAGAATCTCTACAGATTCTGGCCCCTTATGCCTCCCTTTGTGCTCACGGCACCAGAACAGATGTGCTTATAGCACCAGAACAGATGTGCTTATAGCACCAGAACAGAATTCATCGGATTCGGAACTGAACATATATCAGATTGCAGATTGAGCTCATTTCAGATTTCCCAGACACTAACTGAATCTCTTAGGATCCAGGCCCCTTATAACTCCCTTTTTATAGCATATACAGATAGCATATCAATTCAGAAGAAATCCGGACGAATTCAAAAATCAGACAAAAATCGGGCAGCACAACGGCTGTATACGGAATTTACACAATTTTCTTGAAAAATCACAGAATACCAAATTTGCACAGAATATTCACAACGATATTGCAAGACTTTAATTCTACTGCCACAACATTTGTAGACATCGTAGAAAAATACAGTCGAAATAAAACACCGCCAAATTCAAAATACCCGGACAAAAATCTCCAGAGAATAACCAAAATGTGCACACTCGGCACGTCAACAACATACGGAAAATCACGCGGTAAAAACTGAACCAGACGGGAAATACGAACGAAAATCACGAACAGAATCAATTCCGGACAGATAATACCGCCAAACACGACGGTTCTAAAAATTGAGAAAGGCGGATTGTGCCTTACCTTGCGTACAGCAATATCTTGAACAGTCTTGTCGGATAAAAACGGACCGGCGTCGCCCGAAAATCAACTTTTCCAAATTTGCCCTCGACCTTCTCTCTCCTCGGCTGATTTTAGATATTTTTATGATTTTCTCTATCTTCAAAATGACTTGATTTCAGCTTTAAATTCCTCTGATCGGCCCGGCTGATCGCACGATCGTCCTGGACGATCAGACCAAATCCACATCGTCCTGGGACGATTTCTCAGGACGATAATTAATTTCCTTGGACGATAAAAATCTCTATTCTCTGACTTGTGCCATCCACAGATCGTCCCGGGACGATCCCAGATCGGCCCGGACGATCCCTACAGGAATCATTCCTGGAACTTCTGGACAGAAAATTGGAACAAAAATTGCACTGATCTTCCCGGGACGATCCAGTTCGGCCCGGACGATCCTGGAGCAGATTTTGATATTACAATGGAAGGGCTATTAAATGATGTATTTGGGTTTGAAAATAATACTATAGATGGACAAGCTCAAATTAATAAACCAAATGTGGATGCTACAAGTTTTATAAGTTGATAAGAAATTCACAACAAGAATAATTTTCCGGATGTACAAAAGTTCTCTAAACTTGATTTTCTAGTTAGGCTACTTCAACTTAAATGCCTTAGTAAATTGAACTCATAAATCATTTACTATATTGCTTGAATTATTAAGGGAAGTAATTAAAGATATTCGTCTACCAAAGTCTTATTATGAGACACAGAAGATAAATCAATATTTGGGCTTAAGTTATAAAAAATATGATGAATGTCAAAATGATTGCATTTTATATTAGGGTCCTTAGAAAATTAAGAATCAATGTGATATTTGTAATGAGTCAAGATGGATTGTAAAATATAACACTTTAAAAGATATATCAAGTAAAAAAACTAAGAAGACTGGAGTGAAAGCCATGTGACACTTTTCGTTAATATGTTTGCAGAGATTATTCTTGTCATCAAAGTTTGCATCATATATGAGATGACATAAAGAAGATCGCATAAAAGATGATTGCATGAGATATCCTGCTGACACTCTAGCTTGGCAACACTTAGACTACCAAGATATAAATTTCGCTAAAGATCTTAGAAATATATTATTTGGTTTAGCATCAGATTGATTTAATCCATTTGGACAATGACTTCAAATCATAATACTTTTCCTGTTGTAATAATGTCGTATAATTTATCACCTAAATTATGTAGGAAACAAAAATACATAATGCTTTCTTTGCTTATTCCTGAGCCAACTCAACTTGAAAATGACATTGATGTTTATTTACAACCACTGGTGGCTAAGTTAAAAAATTATGGGAAATTGGTGTTCAGACATATGATGCATCTACTAAAGAGAATTTTCAAATGCAAGCTGCATTATTATGGGTTATAAATGATTTTTGGGTTATGCTAATTTATCTAGTTATAATTCAAAAGGAAAATTTTCATGTCCCATTGGTCAGAGCATACATTTTTTGAGTGGTTACATTTCTGTCGTAAGGGATGTTATAGGGGACATCATAGGTTCTTAGATCACAATCATCCTTTTAGAAAAGATAGTCAATCTTTTAATGGTTGTGAAGAACATGGGACAATACCACCACCTATTAATGAATCCAAAATTATAGATATGTTAAGAATTATAAATTTCAAGTTCGAAAAGAAACATCTATTAATATTAATTTTCCTTATAATTGGAAGAAGCTTAGTATATTTTTTAAGTTGTCGTATTGGGAAATTCCTTTTTTACATCATAACTTATATGCTATGCATATTAAAAAAAAAGTATATGATAAGCTTTTTGGTATGTTGTTGGATCTTGTTGGAAGGACAAAATATTATTTGAATGCAAATAAAGACATGGAAAAAAACGGGTATATGATCTAAGTTGCACCATATTTGTACTTCATCTAGACATATTTATTTACTTGCCATAATATTTACGATGGACAAAAAAGAAAAGGAAATCTTTTGTAAAATCTTAAAAAATTATAAAGTGCTAAATGTAAATGCATCTAATATTTCAAGACGAGTACAACTGAAACCACTGAAATTACTCACATTAAAGAGCCATGATCATCATATAATAATGCAACAATTTCTTTCATTATGCTTAAGATGAGTCTTGCCTAAGTCGGTTTGGTCTCCTCTAATTCGTTTGAGTCATTTCTTTGAAGACTTGCACCCTAAAGTTCTTCTCCCAATTGAGCTTCTTAGATTGAAAAAAGAAATTGCAATTATACTTTGCCAACTTGAAAAGATATTTCCTCCCTTTTGGATATCATGATACATTTGACATTTCACTTGGCCATAGAGGCAAGGATTGGAGGTCCTTTAAATTGTTGTTGGATGTATGCTATTGAGAGGTTAGTAATTATTTATCATATAAAACTTTAATAAAAATTGATATCATTTATTAATCAACCCTTTTAGATTTTTAGGGAAGTTAAAGTCATATGTTTGAAATAGAAGTCATCCAGAGGGATCAATTGCACAAGGCTATATTGCTGAGGAATGTTTAATATTTCTTTATATTCTGTAAAGCATGTGGAAACAAGGTATTATAAAGTTGGAAGAAATGAATTTGAAGAGAATGTTCTAAATAAAGGACTTAATATCTTCAGTAAAAATGGTCGTGCACTTGGAAAGAGATAGGTCAAGATATTAAATGTTGAGAAATCATAAAAGTACATCGATATGTCCTTTTTAATTGTGAGGAAATAGAGTCATATGTTAGGTAGAAAAAAAATCATGTAATTCAATGAATGTTTTCATCTTTTATATAAATACCAAGGCTTTGAAAACCAGACCGGTCAATGAACCGGAAGAAGAAGAGGTTAGCAGTTTGATGGTTCGATCGAGGTCGAACCGGATGACGTAATAAATATTTATTATATTTAAATATTATAATAATGACATAATTATTTGTAAATATATAATAAAATTAAACATAATTATAATATAAAGCATAAAAAGTAAATATTATAATTAGTTCTATTAACTCATATTTTCAAACTTCGAGCAAATTAATAAAAAATCTAGGACTCCTCCCCATTCTAGCTGGCTTTCCCCTTCGGCCCTGTCGGCCACCACGGCGCAGCCTACTCAAATGGTGGTGACGGCCTCAAGAAAGCGGTTTCGGACGACCTTTACGGTTGAGCAGAAGGAAAAGATGCTCGGCTTTGCGGAGCGAGTTGGTTGGAGGCTGCAGAAGCAGCACGAAAATGCCATTGATGAGTTCTGTAATGAGATTGGAGTTCGCCAGAAAGTTTTCAAGGTATGGATGCATAACAACAAGCATTTTATAAGGAAACAACAACTCTTGATGCAGAAGCAGCCACATGAACAGCTTGAGCCCTCAGTTTTCAGCAATGGGATTAGCAGTAAAAGTTGGTGAAGTTAATATGTGTTCTTTGCTGGCATTCGTCTAGCTCTTCATGGAGTCCTCAGCCCTCTCTTCATGGAGTCCACATCATTGCTCACCTTCGCCCCCCACTCTCTCATATACTGCAACCACGCTGGCACCACCACGCAACCCGTCGCTGCGTCCATCCCCTGTTCG
The DNA here is from genome assembly GCA_022539455.1 of Dendrobium nobile. NCBI lineage: Eukaryota > Viridiplantae > Streptophyta > Magnoliopsida > Asparagales > Orchidaceae > Dendrobium > Dendrobium nobile. The sequence goes on along the minus strand of CM039722.1, from coordinate 36,666,558 downwards.
TTTTTTTTCCTTTATTGCTTCGCGAACGAGCAGCACCGCCGGTTAACAAAAACCGGTGCCGGTTCGGCGGTTCGACGGTCGAACCACCGGTTCGAGCGGTTTAACCATGGTTGGATGCGAAACCGATTTCCATTTAAACGGTAACCGGCCAGCCGGTCGGTTCGCGGTTCAACCGGTTGAACCGGCCGGTCCAGTCCGGTTTTAAAAGCATTGATAAATACTATTATTATGTTCTTATTAATTTTGTTAATATATACAGTAACCATTACACTATAGTTAAAGAAATAATAAAACAAAAAAGGTCTCGCTATGGAGAGCATGAAGTTAAAGGGGTGCATAGTGAGGGTTTTATTTCTTGGTTTGCTAATAAAGTTAGTGTTACAATGTTAACACACTTTACATGATAATTTTTTCTGATTACTATACATAATCTACTTTATTTTAATAGATTGATTTAATTGATCTTTTGAAGGATGATAATATTCCTACTAATTTGAGGCACTTAGCTAGATGTCTGTTCAATGCTGTCACTCTTTATAAGAAGTACATCATAAATGGTTTTAGATTTCATGTTGTAGTTTTGATGGAAAAAAATGCTCAAAATTTTGGAGTGATGGTTAAAGCTCTAACTTCAAGCTTTGCTAGTATCAAAGACAATAATCTTATTTCAAGTAAACTTGACATATTATGTGATCTTAAAAAATAAAATTGAATTGGCCTACACATCAGAGCGAGGTGTTATTTTATTTGAATGTGATTGGGTTTCTAAAGGAAAGAGGCTCAAGGATGATGAGGATGGCTTCATATTAACAAATTTCAATAAAATTCAACAACATCAAGGACCTTTGTATTTGCTTCTCAAGTTCAACAAATTTTTTATGTTGAAGATCCTATTGATCCTACATGATATATTATTGTTACAACATCACCAAGAAATATTATTGATAAAATTCACATTGAGACTGAATTTTATGACTACTTGCAAAGTGAGACTTCTACTAAGCAATGTTTTATTGATGATGAAGCTCACTGGAATAGAGATGGAGTTGATGGTAGGCTTGTAGCATAATTGATTTGTGTACTGTTTCTTTTATAATGTAAATTTTTTTTTTTTTACTTATATCATTAGATCATTGTATCAATGTAATTACTATGTATCATCCTCCTAATATTGATTATCAAGATTGTCCTTTGCAACACTATGATTCACCACTATTAGAGATGATCCCGATTGTTCACGTCATGCATTGTAATCTCATCTTCTCTAATTATAGGGAAGAATTACTAATGTAATCTTTGACTCGCTTTGGCGAATTTTTTCATTTGGATCTATGCCTTCTAGTTTTCCCTCTTTCCACAATTTTCAAATTAAAATTATTAGTCTTCCATGCCGAGCTGCACAGAAAATTCAAACATTTAACAATAATGAATTGCATAAACCAGATGAATCTGCATATACTTTGATATTTTCCATTCTTTGTTAAAACTTTCTGAACTTTAGGCCATAGATTTATTTCATCCCTGATCTGAAAATCTTTCTGATTAAAACCTAAATCTGGCACTGCCTCATTAATCTTTAAAAGCCTTTTTTTATTAAGAAAAAGAGAGCAGCCTACACTTGAATGTCACAACAATACATAAATCTGTTCTAAAATGAAAAGGAATTAAAAATTGGAACAAGTAGCAACTACTGCTTGATTCTGTTGCACTGGAAGTGGGATAGAGCTCTAATACTTTCATTTTTTTAGACTTATCTGCATATTGCAAGTGGATCCTCATTTAATTCGATTGTTTTGTGTTGCTGATTGAATATTAGAGCTTCAAAAAGTTGATTCTCTTGAATCAATTAAAGACAAAATGTGAAAATAAGAAGGCAAAACGTGTTGGAGAAATGGCCATACACTGTTCAAAAAGTTGATACTCAAATTGTATTTTTTATACTCTTCATCCTGGAGATGTGTTGATTTTCTCTTAATTATTTGACTTGTTAACTGTTCTCTCTTGGCCTTTAGTGATGCATAACATCATAACCAGGGAAGTCTTCACATGCTCTTTTAGGCCATTTCCGTTATACTCTCTGTTTCTAGTTTATTCTCCACTATCTATTTTCTCTTTCTGTTAGTGCCAGCTCAGCATGCCTTTTTACCGGTTCTACTTTTTACAGTAATAGTTAGAAGAAGTCTTTTATATAGACAAAGTTGTTTTAGGAGAAAGACAGAATGAAATATATGAAGCTTTTCTGCTTTGGAGGAATTTGAATCCTGTTACTGTTTTATTCGTTTGGTGCTTGAAACCTTCCTCTACAGATTACCTACATCAGTTTTGGTATCAGAGCCCGGCGCTTTGAGGAATGGCGGACGGTAGCAGACGCGGGACTGGCGACGGCGATCGCAGTCTTGAAGCTTTATGGGAAGCTCATGCCAATCTGGATAAACGGATGGAAGATGTATCCGCAGAAATGTTCAGATTATCTGTGGATATCCGGAGAGAATTTCAAGCTCTTCGGAATGATTTGCGGAATAATCTTCCACACCGTGGAAACACGCAGATGGCCGGAGGGCGCGACCGGGACCGGGAGCACGGACGGAGGCGGCCGCCGATTGTTTCGGAACTTACCGATTCCGAAGTTGATGACGCGGGTCAATTCGCTGAAGATGTGCAATCCGATTCAGGAGATGACTATGTACCAGCAAGGACCAATCGCCGGCGACGGGGCGGCCCGTATGACCGTCACCAGGGAGAATTCCGGGTGAAACTTGATATTCCGTTCTTTGATGGGCGACTGCACATTGAAGATTATCTCGACTGGGAGAGGTCAGTAGAAACATTTTTTGAATACATGGACATTGAGCCGGAGAAGCAAGTGAAGTATGTCGCTTGCCGATTGAAGGGCGGAGCAAGTGCGTGGTGGCATCAGCTCTTACAGACCCGTCAGCGGGAAGGCCGTAGACCGGTCCGAAATTGGCTTCGAATGAAGCAACTCCTCCGGTCACATTTTCTACCAACAGATTTCGAGCAACTGCTTTATCTCAGATATCAACATTGCATTCAGGGAACCCGCACTGTGAGTGATTACACAGAGGAGTTCTATCGTCTCAGTGCACGAAATGATTTGAATGAAAATACAAATCAGATTGTGGCTCGTTATATTGGGGGACTTAAGGATGCCATACAAGATAAATTGGAGCTGAATTCTGTGTGGTCGTTGTCGCAGGCAGTTAATTTTGCTTTAAAAGCTGAAATTCAGCTTACTAGAGGAGGTAGACCGCACACTACCAGGAGGCCTTATAGTGATTATGCTACAGATGCTAACAAATCAGCAACTCCAGGAGTAAAAATTGCTGCAGGATCGCCAGTTGTCATTACCTCACCCCAAACAGCACAACCTGGAACTTCTACGGGCTCAGCCGCTGATCTGAAACAACAACAAAAATTGAAGGCACCAGTACGTGAAAACCCTTATGCAAGACCCAGCTCTATCAAGTGTTTCAGGTGTTTCCAAATGGGACACAAGTCTAATGAGTGTCCTAATAGAGCCCAACTGCAGCTGGCTACTATTGAGGGAGATGAAATATCGGGCGACAATGAAGAGCAAGACCCTGAGTTGGAAGAAGTGGTACCAGACGATGGTGAACCTTTGATTTGTGTTATGGTAAAAATGCTGTTAGCCCCGCGGCAGACCCCGACCTCACAAAGAAATGCTATTTTTAAAACCAGATGCACAGTTTATGGGAAGGTATGTGACTTGCTCATTGACAGTGGATGCACCGAGAATATTATCTCAAGATCAGTTGTGCAAGCTCTTAAACTAAAAACTACGAAAAATTCACATCCCTACAAAATTAGCTGGGTCAAAAAAGGGATGGATATTGCAGTAACCGAATTATGCAGAGTCACATTTTCTATTGGCAAGCATTATGTATGTGAGGTGCTCTGTGATATCATTGACATGGATGTATGTCACATTATATTGGGGAGACCTTGGCAGTATGATGTCGGGGCCATATATGATGGTAGATCAAACTCTTACTCATTTGAGTGGAAAGGTAAGCGTCTCAAGCTCTTACCGTATCAAGCAGATCACATTGAAACCAGCAAGGCCAAAGCAGCTGTGATGCATCTAGTCTCCGGGAATGCACTTGTTCAATCCAGCAAAGAGGAATCTCTGTTATTAGCATTGGTTATGAGAGAACCCAGCACTCATAAGTTCCTTACTATTGTTCCTGATGAAGTACAGAAGCTGCTGCAACAATACAAAGATATCTGTCCTGAGACCTTGCCCGCTGCATTACCTCCACTCCGTGCACTCCAACACCAGATAGACTTACTTCCGGGAGCATCATTACCTAATTTACCTCACTATCGCCTGAGCCCAAAGGATCATGCTATTCTACAAGAGCTAGTAGATGATTTGCTGGAGAAGCAGCTAATCCAACCTAGTCTGAGCCCATGTGCAGTGCCGGCACTCCTCGTTCCAAAAAAAGATGGCTCCTGGCGAATGTGTATGGACAGTAGAGCAATTAACAAGATTACCATTAAATTCAGATTTCCAGTTCCTCGGTTTGAGGAGCTGTTAGAGAAACTGTCCGGGTCAACTGTTTTTTCAAAGCTCGATCTCCGCAGTGGCTATCATCAAATTCGAATCCGACCAGGTGACGAGTGGAAGACTGCTTTCAAGACTCGTCAAGGCCTTTATGAGTGGAAGGTCATGCCCTTCGGGCTTTGCAATGCTCCTTCTACGTTCATGAGACTCATGAACGAAATTTTAAAACCATGCTTGAATAAGTTTTGCGTCGTGTATTTTGATGATATATTGATATTCAGTCCATCCGTCAATGAGCATTTACAGCACTTACAACAGGTGTTTGAGATACTTCTAGCCAACAAGCTGTATGTGAACTTGCCGAAATGTGAGCTAGCAACCGACACTGTTTATTTCTTGGGATTCATTGTCTCAGCTGAAGGTGTAAAAGTGGATCCAAAAAAAATTCAGGCCATTTCAGAATGGCCAACTCCCAAATCCTTTTTTGATATTCGCAGCTTTCATGGATTGGCAAACTTCTACCGACGTTTCATAAAGGGATTCAGCATACTTGCCACGCCCCTCACTAACTGTTTAAAATCCAAACAGTTTTTATGGACGGATGAGCAGCAGTCCAGTTTTGAAGCAATTAAATCTGCACTTTCTACTGCACCTGTTTTGGCACTTCCCGATTTTGAGAAGCCGTTTACTGTTGAGACAGATGCGTCGGCTACAGGTATAGGTGCAGTTCTCATGCAGCAAAACAAGCCCATTGAATTTTTCAGTGAGAAACTATGTCCAGCTCGCCAGAAGTGGAGTGTTTATGAGCAGGAACTGTATGCTGTCATCCGTGCTCTGAAGCAGTGGGAACATTACTTGTTACACCAGGATTTTGTCCTTCATAGTGATCATAAAGCATTGCAGTACATCAACACCCAAAAAACACTCAATCGTATGCATGCTCGTTGGGTCTTATTTCTCCAAAGGTTCACTTTTGTACTGAAACATAAGTCAGGGGCTGAAAACCGCGTTGCAGATGCCTTAAGCAGACAATCTTTACTCCTGACTCAGTTAAGCACGGAAATGACCGGCCTCCAATGCTTGCAGGACCTATATGCTACAGACAGCGATTTCAAACAGATTTGGAAAACTTGCCTCGAGAGCCCTTCAGCTGGAGAGTATACAATTCGACATGGTTACTTATTTAAAAATAACACTCTGTGCATCCCACAATCGTCCTGGCGTCATCAGCTTATACAGGAAGTTCACGGTGGTGGACTTGCTGCTCATGTCGGGCGTGATAAGACGCTTGAACAGCTACAACATCGGTTTTTCTGGCCACAACTACGGCGAGATGTAACCAGATTCGTCGAGCGATGTCCTGTGTGCCAGTCTTACAAAGGTGGTAAAAACAACTCCGGTTTATATCTACCGTTACCTGTACCGGAGACCATATGGGAGGATCTGAGTCTTGATTTCGTTCTTGGACTTCCAAGGACCAAGCGAGGTAACGATTCTATCATGGTTGTAGTTGATAGATTTTCTAAAATGGCACATTTCATATCTTGCAAAAAAACATATGATGCTCTTAACATCGCTCGACTATTTTTCAATGAAATTGTCCGGCTCCACGGCATTCCGCGTAGCTTAACCTCCGACAGGGATGTTAAATTCCTTAGCCATTTTTGGCGTGAATTGTGGAAAAGACTTAAAACTGATATCAATCTAAGTTCTGCCTATCATCCTCAATCCGATGGGCAGACCGAAGTGGTCAATCGCACTCTGGGAAATATGCTAAGGTGTTTGGTGCAAGAACACCCCAAATTATGGGATGAGCTCCTCAGTCAAGCAGAATTTGCTTATAATAGCATGCCCAATCGTTCAACTGGAACATCTCCATTCCATATAGTGTACACGAAAGTACCAAACCATACGGTGGACGTTGCTGTGTTGCCCAAATGCAACAGCCGAAGTGCAGGCCAACTAGTTGAGCAATTCACGACTATGCTGCAGGAGGTTCGCCTTAAACTCATTGAATCCAATGAAGCTTATAAGGCAGCAGCTGATTCTCACCGCAGGCAGAGAATTTTCAAACCAGGAGAATTGGTCATGGTACGACTACGTCGAGAACGACTACCGCCGGGTACTTATTCCAAATTGGGTCGCCGCAAAGTTGGTCCGTTTCCCATCTTGCAGAAGATTAATGATAATGCCTATATCATTGATCTCCCAGCTAATTTTGGCACACCGTCTACATTCAATGTGACTGATTTATCACCCTATTATCCTGCTGACGATGCTGCTACAACCCTTTCTGCTGAGACAGCAGATCCTTCCATGGTGGGGGAGAGCTGATGCATAACATCATAACCAGGGAAGTCTTCACATGCTCTTTTAGGCCTTTTCCGTTATACTCTCTGTTTCTAGTTTATTCTCCACTATCTATTTTCTCTTTCTGTTAGTGCCAGCTCAGCATGCCTTTTTACCGGTTCTACTTTTTACAGTAATAGTTAGAAGAAGTCTTTTATATAGACAAAGTTGTTTTAGGAGAAAGACAGAATGAAATATATGAAGCTTTTCTGCTTTGGAGGAATTTGAATCCTGTTACTGTTTTATTCGTTTGGTGCTTGAAACCTTCCTCTACAGATTACCTACATCATTTAGTAAGCTAGTGGAATAACGGTGTACAACAACAATAATAACAATAGCATCAACCGTTTGTGCCAATACGTGGGGTAGGCTATATGAATCCTTTTTTCTATTGTCCTGTTAAAAGTCAAATTATCGTTTAAATCTAATAAAGAAAGATCATTTTTAATATTTTCTAATCAAGTCTTTTTAGGTCTACCTCTACCTTTCTTAACATAAGTCAAATCTAATACCTCTATTATCCTAACTGGGTCACGGGAGGCCGCCTTTTTATGTGACCAAACCATCTAAGGCGACGCTCTCTAATCTTATCCTCCACTGTAGCTACTCCAACATTTTCACGTATATGCTCATTTCAAATCTTATCTCTAAGGGTAAAGCCACTCATCCACCTGAGCATTCTCATCTCTGCAACACTGAACTTTGTATTATGCTACTCTTTTGTTCTGCTTGCCTAACAAAACAATTGGCCCAGAAAGTTGTTCAAACATTTTTTCCATCTTACAATGTAATACAACTAATATGATGTAGATGATCAAATTTTTCCCTATTTGTCGATATTTATTGATGTAAGATGAATCAGTATGTGCCTATGTAATACAACTATTATGATTTATAGGATTAGTTGACAAGAATAAGGCCAAAATAGCAACTCTAGCTCATAAAATAAGCAGAAACAGTAATAGCTATACAATATCTCCTTGCGTGACATTTATACTCTCCCATAGCTTCATTATATGGCTCATAGATTTGATTTTTGTATAGCTAGATCAAATATTGAATATCTCATTTATTTTTAAATAAATATAGTAGTAGAATGGAGAATAGAACATAATACTATGACTCATGTAATGCGGATTGTTCACAATCAATTGTTTATCTTCTATTATACTCGACTCATGTATATGTTTTATAATGATTTTTAAGACATGCCACCACACATAAGAAGACATGGTAGAAATACAAGCTGCAACCAAAAAAGTGAAGTTGAAATAAATGTTCCAAGAAATAACATTGGAAGTTCTTTTGCAGGTTTGCCTCTTATTTAAGATATTATCAAAATTTGCTATGCTTATTTTAAATTTGAATTTATCTTACTTCGATGATTTTAATTTTAAGATATTTTTCATAGCAGGTGGTAGCAATGAAGAGCAAAAATGAAAAAGAGGACTAACCTATATGTGTAGTATTTGGGGATATCATGTTAGCCAGCATGGTGGAGAGTGGGTTGTTGTTAATTTTAACAAATATGGTCAACCTATTGGACAAAAAAAAAAAAAAAAAGACTATGCACTAAAATTAAATAAATACTATAAATAAGTAAATAAGTATTTCATATATTTAAGTAGAAAGAAATAGATTTTCCTTAAGCCCATATACCTCCCATAAGAAATAAGCTCTCATGACTCTTCCATGCTAGCATAGCAGAAAATGGGCACGTATAACTCCTAAATACTTAGCATGTATCATATCTTCAAAAATTCAGAGCATTATGACTCTCTGTGCATTTAGCACATCAGAACTTCCTCCAATGTTAGATCTCCTCATAATCACACATTTCAAAACATATGCACAGATATTATTGTAATACATTAAATGCATTATAAATACATCATCTTGTGAAAATTTATAGTGAGCTATAACAGTAGCCTACAATTTTAACAACTAAAGCATAAATATGGTACTTCGGAAATTCACCAGCTTACCAGAGATTGTCCAAAATTTCATTTTAAATCTTTTATTGAAATACAACTATATTTTTTAGAGCTATAACTATTTTCTAATTTGACAAAAATAGTGTATTTTTCAAAATAATGGTGGAAATTTTTTAGATAAATACCTAAATATCCATAAATGTTATATCTTCAACATATATATAAAATTACATGATAAAAATTTTGTGGGTACAAAATTATTCTCATTTATTCTCAATAAACTTATAAATTAAATCAGGAAAAATCCAATATATGTATTTTTTAAATCTGAGATAAGTTAAATGTAACCTATTTCAATTCGGACAATTTTTTTGAACTGAGTCGACAACAAAAAATGAACCGGAAACATCCAAAACCTAATTTTCTCTCACTAAAAAACCTCTCTCTATCTAGACGACTAAAAGGAGGAGATTTTTGATAAAATAGGATGTGAATGCATGTATTTTGATATTTTTATAAAAATTTGACCAAGTGTCACAACGCTTGACCCTACGAATTTGTAGCTCTTCCCATTAACGAGCACAATGCTGCATGGTTGCAATCTTAATTCATTTTCCAAAAAAATTCGGGAGAGTTCAATGTCAGTGCTGCCAACCCAATGTTGTAGTTCTCCTAAGAAAAAAATTTCAAAGTTTACATGCATGCACATAGATCCCTAGACCAACTTCAAAATAAATTTAGACACTTAGCATATAAAACACTCATAGACACAAACATAAGGCATAAATACATAAACTTCAGTGGATTACCCTTACTGGTCGGTGTAATAATTGGTGTAACTATGTGTTGATATAGCAAGTATTACAATTTACCTGGTTTTCTGTTATTATAGCAGAGATTATATGAGAAATATTGGAGTGATAATGACAAACATACGCTGTAGTTAGATAATAGTGTCCAAATAATGATGGTCAAATGACAATGGTCTGAAGATGTTAATCGAACGATATGTGTTGACCTCACTTTCATCTTGCTTGAGCTCAACCATCACACATACAATTATATTAACTTTAAGCCCTTCCTAGTTCGATCACCACATTACCACATGAGCTCAATGATTTGAACATGAATCTCCCAATTAGGACCATTTTCTAATTGCACATATATGCCCTCGCTTCACGCAATTTCATAACTTATCATGATTGTGATCTTTCCTCAATCTCACATCTCGTTGGGATCATTATCTTTTTTTTTTTTTTTTGGAAATTTTGGGGCAAAAAGCCCATCTCATTGCTAAAGGAAAAAGATTACAAGTAAGTAAATAACAGAACTATAATCCAAAATCTCAAACAACAAAAAGAGATTTTGGATTCTAAAAGAAAGAAAATACAATTCTGAAAAATAAGGTAGCCCAAAAAACAGTTAGGCAAAATGCCAAGGACTCAGAATAATGCTCAAGTTCTCGATTGGTCAAAAACACGAGGGGACATAAATTGAGCATGGCCCCTGGTTGCCCAGGAGACCGTCCAAGGGGCAGCTGAAATAGTTCAGCGTTCATCATCGTCCTTTTAAATATGATATCCTCGGCCTCCAGCAGAATCAAGTTCACCGTTTTAAAATTATTAAAACGCACTGGCAACTGGTTGAAACAGCAATAAGCAAAAACCTGGAGTAGAAGAGTCTCCCCACCACCAAAAACAAAGAACATTATTGCTTCCATCTCATAGTTTTTAACAGCACCGCCTTCCTAATTTTGGCAATAATAGTATCTTTACTGTCTATAATGCCTCCAAATAATCTATCATTTCTTGCTCTCCACATAGTAAATCGTGGCAGAACCATAAAGAAGATAGTAATTCTTAGTCTTAGCAATAAAGCCTTGCTCACAGATATTATCAAAAACCTGATGGTAATTTGGCCTCATAAGAAGATTGTGCATCCAAGGGAAAATAACTTTAACAATCTAAAAAATGTAGCTGCATTCAAAGAAAAGGTGCGTGATAGTCTCCACTTCCCTATGGAAAAAACAACAGGTGTTTGGAACCAAAATGCCGCGAACAGCAAGGACGTCAGCTGTCTTTAAACCACCATGAAACATCATCCAGGAATAAACCGAAAAACGTAAGGCATTATGCTTGTGCCAAATGAATTTATGCCAAGTAACAGTATTCAAATTTGCATAAAACTGAGAATTAAAATCACTGAAAGTGGGGTTTTGCTTATTGTTCCAGTAGTGGTTCTCAATATGACTATCAATAGAAATAGAAAGAATGAGAGCAGTCATATGATTATCAAAGCAATTAGGAAGGTTCCATTGATCACCCAAAATGAGCTGGGAGATATTGCAGTCATAGAGAAAGGAAAAACTGTTGGTATTCGTGGACAACAAGTAGTCAGCTACAGAATTTCCCCCACACCAAGGGTCCCAAAAGAACGACAGATTGCTGCTGGCATTAACAGAAAACGCAAGACAATTCTTAATATCATTGGCTTTAGCACATAAGTAATCCCAGTAATGAGAGTTTTTAATAGCCTTGGGTTTCCATAAAGAGTGATATTTAGCACGCCACCAGGAAAAAAGTAATGAATCAGCATTTAAGAACCTCCAAATGGTAGAGCAGGCATAACTGTGCTGAAGAGAACTAATGGAAGGTATGCCCAAACCCCCGTAGATTTTAGGACAACAGGTTTTCCTCCAGGAAACAGTGGCAAGTTTCCTATCTTTAATATTGCCAAAGAAAGTAAATCTAGAACACAACCTAGATATGAGTTTGCAGCAACCCTTTGGCATAATTGAGCCACGAATCCAGTAAGCCAACGTATTAGAAATGGTTAATTTAATAAATTGCACATGCCCAGCCAATGATAACGTTTTAGCTTTTCAACCCTCTAACTGAGAAGTAATCTTTTGAAGAAGAGGATTAAAATCATTCAGTCTCAGTTTTCTATAGAAAATAGGCAGACCCAAATATTTAATGGGTGAGATGGATTGTTGGATATTAAAAGTATTACAGATTTCATCAGCAATCGGGGTGTTTTTGGATAGGAGAATGGAGCTTTTAAGAGGGTTAACTTTAAGACCAGTGACAACTGCAAAGTCATTCAGAATAGCTTTAATAGTGTGAGCATTTGTCGTGGTGGCCGTGCTAAACACAAGAAGATCATCAGCAAACATAAGATGGGAAACCTCACACCTCCCGACTTTGATTGCTTGAAGAGAATTGCTAGCAGTAGCAAGATCAAAAAGAGAGGGCAAACCGTCCATAATGATCGTAAATAGATAGGGAGATAGTGGGCATCCTTGCCTGATGCCAGAGTTGGAATTAAAGTAGCCTTCCAACACCCCATTAATGCTAATAGAGAAGTGGACATTTGTGGTGCAAGCTTTGATCCAAGAAATAAACAAATCAGGGAAGCCTTTATCTTCTAATCTTTTGTAAAAAAAATCTCTAGAGACCATGTCGAAAGCTTTAGTAATGTCAAACTTGGCACATAAGTACTTGTGTTTGGCTTTGGTGTTAAAACCACTAAGAATATTAGTAGCCAAAAGAATATGGTCATAAATAATTCTCTTGTGGATGAAACCACCTTGACTGGGATGTATAATATGAGGCAAAACCATCTTCATTCTGTTTGCAATGATCTTAGCAATGATTTTGTAAAGAACGTTGCAAAGGGCAATTGGTCTGTAATCTTTCACATTGCTAGCATGGGTCTGCTTTGGAATAAGGGCAATAGCAGTTGCTTTAATCTGATTTGGCATGAAACCAGTGGTGAAGAAAGAGGAAACAGCACGGCAAAGTTGGTGTTGTAAAACAGACCAAGTAGCTCTATAAAAATCGAAGGTGAAACCATCAGGACCAGGAGCTGTATTAGCATTGCCAGAAAAAACAATTCCTTTGATCTCTTCCATTGTGACCGGGGCAGTGAGGGTAGAGATGAGGTGTGCTGGTACTAAATTCCCAGCTGGAATAACAATATCCGAATGGCAAGGAGCAGGTGAGTTGAAGAGGCTTTTGTAATGATTGATGAAAACATTGGCAATATCAGCGTGCTTATCATAAGTACCTTGATCGTTTGTGATTGCCTTAATCCTATTGTGATTTCTGGTAATGTTGATTTTGGAGTAGAGAAATTTCAAATCGTCTTCACCGTGTGAAAGCCATTTGGTCTTAGCTCGTTGAGTAATCCAACTAGAAAGTGCATCCTGAAATAAGAAAGATTTGTGCTGATTTGATTGAGCTTGCTGTTTAAGGTAGGATCAAGGGGTGTGTTTTGGATTTGAGAAAGAACCGAGTGATGCAGATCTTTGAGATTGTCAATTTCACCTTGAACATGAGTAGCATTCGACCAGCTTTTGTGTTTCAAAGCATTCTTGAGAGTCTTTAGCTTAAAGTTAAAAGAGCTAAGAGGACTACTCTCATTAGGAAGAGGAAAGACATCCAAAAGGCAACTCCAAAAATCCGGAAACTTAATGCAGTAATTTTTGAATAAAAAAACGGTGTCCTCGCTTAATATGAGTAGAGTTTACCAAAATGATGGGGGAGTGATCAGAGCAATCCGGATCTTCAACTTTGTAGAAAGAGTTGGGAAAGCAGTTGAGCCAAATATCATTAACTAGAACACGATCTAGTTTGATGTGGATTGGGTTGAGAATTTGTTGGTTGTGCCAAGTGAAGTAGTGCCCAACAGAGGATAAATCCTGAATACCGGCATTGAAAACCATACTATTGAAGTCACCCAATTTTGAAACAGTCAAAGCAGTGCCCCCAGCTTTCTCTCCCAATTCACGGCAACAGTTAAAGTCGCCCAAAACAGCCCAAGGGGTATTGATTGAACCAGCCAAATCTTGAATATTTTTCCAAAGAGATTGCCTCTCGGAATGTGAGTTGCTTGCATAAACAGCAGTTACATCACAAATAGCATTAGCTTTAGTAGTAATAGTACCATGAATGTATTGATTAGTCACAGCAAGTGGGCTAAAATTTAAAGCTTCCTTATTCCATTTTACCCAGATACGCCCAGGATTGGAAAACTGAAAATTGTCACAATTGCCTTCAATAGGGAAAATCTGGTGATTAGCCATAAACCAATCATTATGCTTGTTATTAAGGGTAATTTTAGCTTCTAGAATGAAAAGAAGTTCAAGGTTGTGGGATTGGACAAGATTTTTGCAGCTTCTGACTTTGATAGGGTTGTTGAACCCACGAATATTCCATGCTGCAATGTTAGGAAGGGTCATTGGAATTTGTTATTGGGGGTAGAGGCTTTTTTGCCTGGCTTGCCTTTAGTTTGTTTCTGTTTTTTGTTGTTTGTATGTTGGTCTTTAGGAGTATTTGATGAGGAGCTGGTGGCATCATTGGAAGATGAAGGAATGTTAGGCTGAATAGTGCGGGTGGAAGTGTGAGGAGGGCTGTTGTGGTTGAGGGTGTGATTGATAATTTCAATGGTGTTGTTTTTCACATTACAAGTGGTTTGGCCTTGGTTAGAGCTTTGAGGTTGGGCTTCTTCAGACTTATCGAGGTCAATTAAAGACTGAAATTTGTTGGCTGTGTTAATAGGAGGTGGGTCTTGAGTTTTAAAAGGAGGTTCTGAGGTGTCCTGAACATCCGCAGAAGGCGAGTTGAGATTAGGTATTGTAGTGGCAGCTGAGTTAATGGTGAGAAGTTGTGTAGTGGGTTGAGAGGTAACCGTATTGTTCACCTTGGGAGGTAGAGGATGTTTGGGAATAGTGAGACTAGGAGGGGGAGAGGGTCGGGGTTTACGACTGGAACTGCGACCCCTAGGATTGGCAATGGAAGTGGTTTTCAGAATGGGGTCTTTAGGACAAAGGGTGGGAGGATGCATAATTGAACCGCATTGTGAGCAATGTTCAGGTTTCCAATCATAAGTGACACGTAGAGGAGTAATTTTACCATCGACAGAGAAGAAGATTTCTTCTGGCAGAGGGGAAGAGCTGGTGACTTGAACACAAACACGCGCGAAGCTGAGACGTGTTTTAGCCGCAGTAAGGGCATCTACAGCAATAGGTATACCAATGCAACTAGCAAGTTTAGATATACCTTCATTTGATTATTTGCATCTCATTGTGATCCTAGTCCTCATTCAACATCATAAATCGTGCAATGATTGTGATCTTTGTTTGATTGTTTTAATTGACCAAATCAATACAATAAATTAGAAATTCACATCACGATCATTTTAAAATTCAACAATATCTGTAAATTCAAATGATTTGAGTTTTAAAGTAATTTTAAATAAGAATGGAAAGGAAAATTTGTACTAAAATTTTTTGTGTTTAGTCTCCTTTCCTCAAAGGAGAATGATCAGATTAATGATGAATGATTTTTTTGAAGATAACCCCAATCCCTCAAGGCTCCCCCAACTTCCACAATGAACCATCATCCTTCACAATTCATGTCTACTATATTATATCAATGCATTCTCTGTTAATGTCAGACGATATGATTATAACTTATGTCATACATTAGTTGAATCATTTCTACTGGGTCATCTTGTGGCTTTTCCCCTTTTCAGGTTTCTATCTTAAACAAATCTATCTCTCTCTTATGAGCTACTCTCGAGTTATCTTATATGTGTGTGTGCATGATCTCCGTATAATGTTAAAATGATAAACTCTATTTTTTTCTTTTATTTTTTATTTTTTTATCATGCAATAATGTTTAAATGAAATGTATTAATAAGTAAATCAACAAAGTAAATATAAGCCATAAAGTAATTTAGGACACAAGATATTTATATAGTTCAAACGCCTAATCCAGTTACATTCACCCCAATGCTTCCCCTTGCTAAAAATTCTACTATCGAACTTAACACCGTTAAGTCCATTTCCTTCATTTAACAAGTAAGAGGAGAAACCTCCTTACAACCTTCTCATTTTAAAGTCAAGAGAACTCAGTTCTTATTGATGATAATTGGATGCATCATACACTCAATTTTTTATACAAAACTTCAATGATACAAAAGAAAATAAAGTTGAGGTGTTCCAATAATTTGGATATGACTAAGGCTTTGTTTGGGACGGCTTTTTTATTGCTTTCTAAAACAGAGTTTTAGTACAAAAATAAAAAATTTTGTACTAAAACTCCGTTTTAGAAAGCAGTAAAAAAGCCGTCCCAAACGAAGCCTAAGACTTCATTTCTGATGGCTTTCTTACTACTTCTTAAAACAACTTTTTATATAAAAATTTTAATTTTTGTACTAGAAAGCTACTTCAAGAAGCAGTAAAAAAGCCATCCCAAACGAAACTTAAGGCTTCATTTGTGATAGCTTTTTTCTACTGTAGTTTTTAGATAGTAATCAAAATTTTTATTTGACCACTCCTTTTTTTATTGCTTTTAAAAAAATATTTACACTAAAAAGTTGCTTTCTACAATAGCTTTAAAAAGTTATTTCTCTATAGTAGTTTTACAAAATATTATGAAATATGTCTCAAATGAACCCTAAACAATTTTCACCTATAAGATAAAAAAGCAACATGATCTCTTACAAAAGGATTATTATTAGGGTCGCAAACAAACTAAGTCGATATGAGCATGTGCTTGTTCATGTTTGAGTTCATTTATTCATTTATTATCATCTTGTCAAGCTCGATTTGAGCTTGTTTCGAACTTTTCTATTCATGTTTAGGCATGATAATTTTAAATTAATAGATGTTCAAATTTGGTTTGTATTTGATTCATGTTCGATTCGTTGGTACTTATCAAGTTTTAAACAAACCAGTTTTATTGAGTTATAAACTAACTTTACTTCAAGATGTTCATTGGCTTAACAAGCAAGGCTTATCGAACTTACTAACAAAAAATCAGAAAGAATATGTTCGCTAATATATCTAGCGAGTATTTTCAAACTGCCAAATGTGCCCGTTCATAAACATATCTAGTGCATATTTTTAAGCTACTAAATGAGCCTGTTTGCAAGCATATATAGCGAGGGTTTTTGAACTATCAAATAAGTTTGTTCACGAATATATATAGCAGTGTTTTCAAAGTATCGAATGAGATCGTGGAATATAACTAAATAAATTGTAAAATAAAATTAGTTGTAATTAAATTATAAAAAAATTTCAATTTAATAGATATTTATAATTTATGTTAATTAATTATATTATAACATATAATTACTTTTAAAACTTATGAATTAATAATTATTATATCATTATATTATAATAAATATTCATTATTTTTATAATAAAAAATTAATTATATATTTAAAGAGCTTATTGACAAGCTTTTTATTTAGCTTGTTCATGAGCTTTAAATGATGTTACGTATGAACATAAATGAGTCAAATACATAGTTGTTCAAACTTATTTATTTAAGCATCGAGTTTTTAAAAAAAATGGTCAAATTTGATTGTTTGCTTGATTAAACGATAAATTTCATCGAGCCTAGCCATGAGTAGCTCGTCGAATGCTCAGTTCCTTTGCAACTCTAATTATTGTGTGAACAATAAAAGAGCATTATAAATATTAAGGAACTTACGAGATTTGGGTAAGAAAATCTTACTCAGAAAGGAAATAGATTTTATATGAACATTTGAATCTCTTAAAGACAACTTCTTAAATTAAGGTCAAAATAGGATAAAAAGCTACACTATTTCTAAATAATAATTGCTCATCAAACAATAAAAGAGCATTCTATATATTAAAGAACCTAAGAGATTTGAGGGAGAATATTTTACTCAAAAATGGAAAAGATTTAGTTGAACAATTGGAACCTCTTAAAAAGGCCTACTTAAATTTAGCTCAAAATAGGATAAAAAACTACAAAATTCTTGACAAAAGTATTGCTAAGTGAACAATAAAGCTATATTAAGGAACACATGAGATTCGTGTGAAAATTTTTGCCAGAAAAAGGGAAAAAAAAAAGACGAACGTTCAAAATTAGAGGTGTCAATAAGGGTATGGTTAAAATCCGATACGAATTAACTTCAGTTCTGTCCCGTTTAATAAATTGGTCAAAATGATGGACCCAAATTTGACCTGCTAACAATCTAAATGACCCGAATCTGACCTGATAACTCCTTTCGATTAAAAATTTTTTAACTAGTTAAACTATAGAGTTTAAGTAAATTGATAAAATAAATAAATAAATTATACCAACAAAAAAAAGAAAAAAATATTAAACATATCACTTTTGGGTCAAACTAAGGTTATAAGGGCAACTCGAACTCTTCCCGTTTATTAAACAGGTCAACCAGAATCCAAATTTTTTGGAACAGATTGATGGGTCCAATTATTTTTAACATCCCTATCTGAAATCTCTAAAGAAAATCTCTTAAAATTAAGCTCAAAACTTCATTTTCTTTTCTATTAATTTCTGAAAAAGTTAGATGTGTTTTTATAAGCAAATGCCGAATGCTAAGACAACCTGCAACTCCTCTATACAAATATCAAAGCTCCATTAAATGTAAACAAGTCATTTTTCCTAACTACTAGACGATTGCACGGACAATCACTGATCATATGCAAGATTTGTTCAAATCATGAGAAAACTATATTTTAATCTCATCATTTGTCATTTGTATGACCATCGATTATAAGAAAATCAATATTTTAGGTTTAAGGATGGCACTAAAATAACTGGGGATCTAAGTGAGTTAACCCAACTCGTGAGCCGGCTCGAGCTTGACTTGATAAATGATCTGTGAGCATAGCTCAATAAGCTAACGAGTTAAGTTTGAGCCAGCCCTCACTTGAGTCGTTAGTTTTCGAGCCGAAGCATTTAAAATATATTAATATAAAATACAATTAAAATATATTAGCATTCATGATTTTAAAGACAAAAATTATATTTCATTTTTTATATTAAGTTATTCTTTATTATTTTGTTTCTAATTTCTTTTTTTTTTTTATCATTTTTTATAATAATTACTTGAGTAATAGTCATTTTCTCTCTTTCATTACAAACAAGCCCGCCTATGAATCTGCTTGAGCCTGTAGAATAAAGCTTGAGTTTGAGCTCAATCTCGATTAATTAGTCAAGCTCATGTTCAAGCCAAGAGTGACTCAAGCTCGACTTGACTCATTTACACACCTAAATATAACACCTTATTGGTTAAATGTCCAATAACTAGTTCTTACCTTGTCATTTGGTGATCATATATGTACAATGAAAAATTATATATATGATCTTAGGTCATAAGCATCATTGAGCATCATATGCATTATTTCATAATAAATCACTTTTAAAGAATTTGATAAAATTTATGTTTACTTGCAAAGTCCAAATGAAATATCCTATTCTAGTTTGTCTGTTCCCTGATTGAGATTCTAGGTAAAAAATGAATTCAAATCAACAATTTATATGCATGAACTTGAATTAGGTAACTTCAAATAGATCTTTCACTAAGTTTCATAAATATTAATATTGATTTTAGCTTCAAACAATCAAAAATTTAAATTAATAAAATGAATATCATTATCTCCATAATAAGTGTTGTTGTGTGCTAGAGCA
Source organism: Dendrobium nobile (assembly GCA_022539455.1). Taxonomy (NCBI): domain Eukaryota; kingdom Viridiplantae; phylum Streptophyta; class Magnoliopsida; order Asparagales; family Orchidaceae; genus Dendrobium; species Dendrobium nobile. The sequence goes on along the minus strand of CM039722.1, from coordinate 36,647,254 downwards.
TTTACAGTGGTTAAGAGATAGAGAGTTTTAACATCTTAGCTTTGTGGTCAGACCCAACACACACACAAATAAGAGAGGAGTGCAATAATTATAAGATACACCAACAAATTTTACGTGGAAAACTCAAGAAAGAGAAAAACTATGATTCTTGATTCATTTAAAATGACTTTACTAGTATTTGCATTTCATTATAAGTGACATTGATAAACTGTAAAGAACATATTATGTGGTCGAATTTAGAAGAACCATGTGGCATGAGCGTTATCTATAAGAGATTATTCACTTGCTTGTTATGTCATATTGACTCATACCCCTTTGAGAAGAGGTGACCAAAAAGTCCAACAAAAATCCTAGTGCTTAGTTTGGGAGTCAAAGTTGATATTGATGATGTGCATCGATCTTATTAATGATGTTGTCTTTCGGGCAGTAGCCAATGGTTGTGCTCATGTGGTGCCCTAATATCCTAAGAACTCTCTTGAATCTCAAGAGAGAGTTTTGACTCTAGTCCCAAACCCTAAGTCCAAGCCCCGCCTCCCTAATAAATATGGAGAAAATCTAGAATACTTTATCAGATGACACTTATTAATTCCCTTGATCACGAGCATTCGTTCAAGATTTAATTGTCTTAATGATGTTAGAATTAAACATTATGTAGGAAGTTTTTCATGAATAATATGTTCTGCCTTTTTTCTCAGCTATGCTTAAATTTGATTATTTATTTATTAAAGATTTGAATAGGTTCAACGTGACCTAATGAGTAGTTATTTGCTCATGCCTTCTATTCTGCATTCGTTTTAGGTCATGATAAGGGGAAATGACAGGTTGATTATAAAAGTATTGTAGGTCCTAGTATTTGTGTCGGTATAGACATGTTTTGTTAAATTATTGAGAGTCATGGCTCTCTCTATTATTTACAATGTTGTTTGTGACGTACATAATTTCTGGTTGATTGTTTTGATTGTATACATTTCTAAAATGAATAAAAAGGAGTTTGATGATGAGTATTTATATAGTTAATGGAAGTTTTAGAGGCTTTGTAATTTATAAATTATATTGGAAATTCTACAACTCTCTCTAATCAGGACTTGGAAATTATATTTGTTGCGTCCTGAAATATTCACTACAATAGAGAAGTATAAATTTTAACGTCTTAGCATTGTATGAAGGTCCAACACGCAATCAGATAAAAGAGATGATGTAACATTCATAAGAGATATCAGAGTTTTTACGTGGAAACCTATAAAAAGGGAGAAAAATCAAGGGCTTGGCCTAGTTTGAATGAATCTCCTATTATTTACAGTTGATTACAAATGGGCCCTTCCTTGGGGGAAGGCCTTGGGTTGATGTAGCAAATGTACATCATATTACATAATGGGAATTGGAAGAATTAATATTGAAATATACAGTTAGTCAACAAAATCATAGTCAGCGGGCGACGAAGATCAGAAAGATCATAGTCTGATGACGGTGGATGGAAGGATCGTGGTCTAACGAGAGAGGTCGGAAGGACTGTAGTCGGCAGGAGATAGTGATTAGAAAGATCGTAATCTGGCAAGTTGGCAGGAGATAGTGGTCAGAATGATCCTAGTCTGGTGATGGTGGTCAGAAGGACCGTTGTTTGACGAGGGGGGTCAAAAGCACTAAAGTCGGTAGGAAATAGGGGTCAAAAAGACCGTTATCTGATGATGGAGGTCAGAAGGACCATAATTGGTGGGAGACAGGGGTCAGGAAGAATGTTGTATGGCGATGGAGGTCGTAAGGACCGTAGTAGGCGACGAAGGTCACAAGTACCGTAGTCGGCATGAGAAAGGTTCAAAAAGACCATTGTCTGACGATGGAGGTCGGAAGGACCGTAGTAGGCAATGGAGGTCGAAAGAACTGTAGTAAGCGATAAAGGTCAGAAGGACCATAGTTGGCAGGAGATAGGTCTCAGAAAAACCATTGTCATAAGGTGGTTGTCCGGTAGAAGTCCGGGCATTATTTTGTGGTATGGCAAAACTCTAGTCATAAGGTGGTCGTCCAGTGAAACTCTGAGCATCAGGTGGTGGTCCGAATGAACTCCGACATCAGGTTGTCTTAGAGCATCAAGTGGTGGTCCGGCAGAACTCTGGGCATTAGGAGGTAGTCCGATAGAAATCTGACATCTTGTGGTGGTTTGGCAGAAGTACAGGCGTCAGGTGGTGGTCCGTGAGGAGAACTACGGGAGTCAGGTGGTGGTTCGATAGAACTCCGAGCGTCAGGTGGTGGTTTGATGAAACTTCATGCATTATGTGGTTGTCCGGTGGAACTTTGGGCATCGGGTGGTGGTCCGACATAATTACGTGAGTTAGGTGGTGGTCCGACAGAACTCCGATGTCAGGTGGTGGTTCGGTAGAACTCCGGGCGTTAGGTAGTGGTCCGATAGAACTTCGGGCATCATGTGGTGGTCTGACCGAACTCTGGGCATTAGGTCGTGGTCCGGCGAAACTCCATGCATTAGGTTGTGGTCCGATGGAACTCCAGGCGGTGATCGAGGATGAGCTACGGGGTAAGAGTGATCTACAATCTCTCTCTTGCTCTCTTGCTTGAGGCCCACTTTCATGAGAAAAGGGGGCTCTATTTTTAGATTTCCTAGAGTGACATGGCTCTTAAATAGGAGGAAGATCAATGGCAAATGTGGAGTGGTTTGGATGGAGGACCGATGTTGAATCATTTGATCGTGGATTGTTTACTGGGCCTTTGAATGTCTTAGTGATATTAGAATTCAGTGATCTTGGGCTCATTGGATTAGTCTCGTTGAGTCACTTGATTTAACTATAAGCATGTCATATTTGGAAACCATTTGGTAGTTCAAATTGTGGTTCAAAAGTGATTTGGTTCTTTGATTTGGACCCATTTGGGCTTGGGTTGAGTCAAATTTGCTTTTGTTGGGTTTGTATTTTCGAGACGTTCAGTTCAGCTGTAAGTTTGCTGAAATCAGAGTCCGGATGGTCCAAATTTTAATTTTGGAAGTTTTCTACTTGATTTTGCCTTGAGATTCGTGCCCAATCAAGATAATTTTTGATGATATATCGATTTCTATTACAATTTGACACGATATGACTAATTATGTATCTGAGTTGTATTAGGTTGGGTTGTCATAGTGATAGTGACGGTTGGATGGTGGGCCCAATGATGATGCTTAAGTGGTGCTCTATAATTAGGGGTGTCAATATTTGACACAACTCGAAAACCCGACCTGAACCCGACCCGAAAATTTTGGGTTAGGGTCAACCCGAACCCGACCCTAACCCGAAAGGGGTCGGGTTCAGCATTTCGACCCGTTTCAAAAATCGGGTCGGGTTCGGATTAACCCTTTGACCCGAAATTGACCCGATTTTGACCCGAAAACCCGATTTTGACCCGACAACCCGAAATTGACCCGATTTTGACCTGTTTTTTTACCCGAAAAGAGGAGATTGACCCGTTTTTTACCTGAAAATTAGCCATTTTTTTGTTGGAAACGGGTCATTCGGGTCGTGTCGGGTTGACCCGGACCCGAAGCGGGTCAGGTTTGGGTCAGGAAAACTGACCTGTTTTTAAAAACGGGCCGGGTTAACCCAAATAGTGCCGGGTCAGTTTCAGGTTCGACCCGAACCCGACCCGTGACCCGAAATTGACACCCCTATCTATAATCATGAGAACTCCCTTGAATCTCAAGAGAGAGTTTTAGCTCTAGCTCCATGCTCAAATTTTATGTAGAGAGTGATGACACATTTATAATTTTTTTACAGTAAATGACCTCACATATATGAAGAAAATTTGGAACACTTCATTAGACGGTGCATATTGACTCCATTAATCATGAAATATTCATTTAGCATTTAAATGTCTTAATAATGTTAGAATTAAGCGATCTTGTACTCATTGGATTCGTATTGTCTAGATGCTCGATTCAAATATATGCATGCCAAATTTGAGGATCATTTGACCATTTAATTAATGTCTTGAAATTTTCAATTATACCTTATGCCTCTAACTTGAGCTTATTTAGGCTCGGATCAAATCATTATTTGTATCATTGGACTTATATTGTCAAGATATTAAGTTCGAACGTAAGCTTAGTAGCTTACTAATATTGGAGATCATTCTAATTTTAATTTAGAAAGTTTTTAATTTAACAATATTTATCAAATATTTTATTATTTTTATATATAAAGTTTAATAAACATTTACTAATTTAGTAAAATATTATTATCATCAAATTATTATTAAAATTTATGTAACATATGGATGATAAGCTAAAGAACTAGAGCCGTGCGCCACGTTGCAACTTGTAGACCAAATGGCAGAAGCACAACGTGAAGTCATGCAGAGAGCTGGCCGCTCAGAGGGTATTCGTTAATTTAATTATTATTAGAACAATTCTGAACCACCCAAATTCATCACTCGGCACGGCAACCTTCAACTGCAGCGTGGCATACGACCGACACGTGGCAGTCATACACGTGCCCTCGTCATTACATCCAAGAAAAAAGCTCCATTTGGTCGGCAATGATCACCGATGCCCATTCCTATCCATTACAATACCACCAAACCCCATAAGTTAAAATACTTATCGACAACACAGACCACTCTCATATGCACGAGAGATTATTACTCGTCACCGAATCATTCGAAGATCAATCAGTATGATGTATAATAACAGTACACAACGTATAGATGATATGACATGTCCTAATTGACCTATGAACGACGTCCAGAGATAGCACTTAATAATTTCGCCATCTACACGTATAAGATTGTCCATATCGAACCTTACATAAAAATAAAGTTTTAATAGGAAAAAAAAAGAACAACTAAGGATTAACCCAAGTAAAATTTTGATTGGGTCATCCCAATGGCTCATTAAAATAAATCATATCAAGTTGAATTCAAGTCAGCCTAAAAAAATAATAATCGAATTGATTCTTTTTTATGAAAAAAATAATAATTATTATTATTATTGATATAGCTCATTTTAATTTATTGCTTAAGAACTTTGACTAGTAACAAAGAGGTCTTAAATTTGAAGCAATTGTATGCAGTACCTGCAAATTTGCCTTAATTGTTCAAATGATAAAAAAACAACAAAAATTAGTGGTTTTTGAGCTAGAATGTACAAATAATATAATTATGTTGATTTTAAATCAAAATTATACTAATTTACCACAATTTAAATATTTTAAGTATCATTTTAAAATATATTCAATTGTTTTTTTTAGTCTATTATATTCGTGTCTGATCATTTCGAGGGATTTGATATATTCTATATTTGTGTCAAAAATTTTCATGTTATGTCAATTCAATCAAAACCTATTGTATCAAATTATCTTAGTACAAATTATAATGAATTATCATGTAAATTATTAAATTTATTTTAAAATGAATATAAAATAAATTTAATAATTTTTATACAAATATAGGATATATCATATATCATTCAAACAAATATAGAATAACTTTTAAACAAACAATTCTAATATAAAGTCATGTCACCCTTCTCTATTATCTTACCAGTTTAATATTGTACCACGACGAGTTCAATCCTCGATTTCTCCACCAATTTGATTGTTTTTTAACTTATCTCAAGCAATGTAGCAGAAATCGAATACAGCCATTTAGAATATTAAAAGCAGATTAGAAGTCAAAGCAAGCTTCAATTGGAAAACAAAATAACCAGTAGAAGAAACCCCAATTCCATTCGCATTCAGGTCCACTGTGATGAAAACCCTAGATCTTAGGAGGAAGAGAAGGCGACCCAATACGAAAAGAGAATCACACAAAAAGGCAATTAAAAGCGAATCGCATATATAAACATGCCTGTTAATGAACTACGACTCCGGCGAGGGCCTGCCGCTGCCGGGCTCTTCAACCGCCGCATACCACCCTCTAGGCCCCGCCCCCTCCTCTGCCAAGGATAAATCATCAGCCTTCCTGAACGAAGCGTGCACCAAAACAACAACGACGCCAACGAGCAGAGAAATTAGGATATTGGCAGTGGCATCCGTAAGAAGCAGAAGCACGAGGGTTACAATCGAGAGCCCGATGAGCACGAATCGGTCGTCGATGGTCCGACCGAGGAGCGCAACAGGCTCGTCGCGGAGGAAATAGAGGAAGAGCCAAAAAGCCATCATGAGGATGAAGACGATTAGTGACACGGGGTGCCAAAGCAGGCTGAGGAAGACGACGAGGAGAAGGAAGATGATGTAGTTCATAGCGAAGTAGATCGCGTTGCTTCGGATCCGGAGGTAAGCCTCGCCTAGGCTTGGGGGAAGCGAGAAATAGTGGAAATAGAATAGCTCGCGCCATGGTCGGCGAGTTGCGAGGGCGGATCGATCGCGTGCCTTGGCCCGGGAGAAGAAACCCTGCGGCGATGAATCATCGGAGGTGGAGGTGGGGATTGTGCCGTAGTTCGTCATCGTCACCTCGATGGGGATTTGGAGGGTTTGCTCGACGGTTCGGGTTTTTATGTTGGAAACGGGGAAATGCCGTATTTATATTTTTGTTAGTCAAATAATCTTCGCTACTAAAAATTAGGGGGTTTTACATACATAACACTTAAAATTTTATTATTTACTTATTTAACACCTAAACTTGCCTATTTACACACATACCACTAAAAAGCTTTTTGCCTTTCTAAAAAAACCACTCCGTCTCCTCTTCGTAAACCCCGTTCGGATATCTGTTCGCAAGCTTTTGTGGGCGGGCGCGGGAAGAACAAAGCCGATAGCCTCGCGTGGAAACGCATCTTCCTTCCGCTTTTGCTTCGGCATTTGCTCGTCTTCCTTCGGCAACTCCTGAAGTCACTTTGCTGAAGTCACTTTGCCAAAATGACGTTGCCAAAATCCTGTAGTCGAGCAACTCAAACAACTCCAGAAATTGTTGTCAGCAGATTTGATATTTTAGTTTACACTCAAGCCGCAAGTCGGACTTCAGTTTTTGGGATTAGATTTGATTTTTTTGCTGCTACTGCATATTTTATTGTGAATGATCATGAGAACTCTTTTATTGAACCTTTTATCTATACTGTTGTAAGCATATTTGATAACAGTATATGGATTCTTAGGAGAGTGTATTGATTTCTGGAACTCTTATATGAACTCATGATACACCTAAAACGAACCTGGTCTTCAGAAAATTGCTCTGAATAAGAGGATGCCTATCCAGAGCTCTCGGTATCCGATGGTTTCTTTCTCCAAAATGTAGGGTATGTGCGTTTAAATGGTTACGGTACATGAAAATGAGATATTGAACATCAAATGGAAAAAGAACAACAAACCTAGATAGAAAACTTGGGGAAGAACATCAAACCTAGGCGATCTATCGGGGAGGGGATGCCGAAGGCAAATCCGAGCTAAATGGGGTTGACGAACAGGAAAAAAAGATTAGAAAATGGAGAAAAACATACCTAGACGAACAAAACAGCCGACCGAGCGAGGAAGAGGTGAAGTTAGCGAAGAAGTTTCGGACAACGAACTTTTGGCGTTTGGGTTTGACAGAGTGGTATCTTTGATGAAGGTGAGGGGTTTTAAATGGTAGAAGAGTTAATAATAAAGTTTAGGTATTAGATGAGTAAATAACATAGTTTTAAATGCTATGTATGTAAAAATCCCTAAAAATTATTACGCGTGGAGCAATGAAATCATGACACTTAGATTTCAGGTAAATATTTAATATATATTTTTTAATACATATAGCCCGATGACCCGACCAGACCAGAGGTTAAAATTTTCAATGGGTGGTAGATCAAAAATTGCAACGCCGGTTCACTTTATCTTTGAATTCACCTTTCATGCATTGGAGTCGGTTCACTGTTCATCTTCGAACAAGTATAGTCCTCATTCAGGTGCTCTGTAATCTCCTTAAGCTTATCATTTTTGAACAATGTTAGTCTGTCATTCTCGTTCATTTCATCTTCGAATAGATATTCTTTTTTGACGTTTCTCTCATAATAGTTTTTAGGGTTTACACTTAGGATTTTTAGGGTTAGGATATCTGCTTGTCACTTTTTTGCAGCTGTTGTGACCTCCAATGAACAACAAACAGAGGCACGTTCGTCACACTGTTTAAAAAAGCTAAAAGAGCAGTCGGTTTGGCATACGATTAGACGCTCTCGGGTACTGCAAACAGGCGAATGTAAACCTTTATGTAAAATTATATTCATATGAGATTGTACAATGTGTATATAAAAGAGAATTTTTTTTGAAATATGATTTTTTTTTAAAGAAATTGTGTATTGACTGTATAATGCATTTTCTAAATTAGGTTTCACACATTTAAAATGCATATAAATTATTTTTGTTCATTTTGTTACATTTTTTTGAACGAGTAAAGGATGAATTTTTTTTTTAATTATGATGTTTTCCTGATAAAATTTATGTATTCACTGTGTATCTACTAATTATTGATTTTATATTGTATTTCTAAATTAGGTTTCACAGATTTCAATCGTGTATAAGTTTTTTTTGTCATGATTTTTGAACTTGCAGACTAGGAATTTTTTTTTAATTAAGATTTTTTTTCAGATAAACATTGTGTATTGACTGTGTATCAACTATGTAATGCATTTTTTTAAATTAGGTTGCACATATTTCAAATATCTATGAGTTATTTTTATTCATTTTGTGAAGTCTTTTGAGTTGTAGAGGATGAACTTTTTTCAATTATGATTTTTTTCTTTATAAAAATTGTTTATCGACTTTGTATTGCATATTTTAGGTTTCACATATTTTAATCATGTAAGATTTTTTTCACGAATTTTGAACTTGTAGAATAGAAAATTGTTAAATTAAGTTTTTTTCTAGGTATACACTTTGTATCGACTGTGTATTTATTAAATATCAATTATGTAATGCATTTTCTAAATTAGGTTGCGCATATTTCAAAAATCTATGAGCTATTTTTGTTCATTTTGTGACATTTTTTAAACTTGTAGAGGAGAAATCTCTTTTTAATTTTGATTATTTCCATAATAAAAACATTGTATTGACTGTGTATCGACTTTATAATGCATTATTCAGTTAAGTTTCATAGATTTTAATTATGTATGTATTTTTTTTTTCATTTTGTCATGATTTTTGAACTTGTATAGTAGATTTTTTTTTTTTAAATTAAAGTTTTTTCAAGATCCATACTATGTATTGACTGTTCAATACATTTTCAAAATTAGGTTGCACAAATTTCGAATGCGTATGATTTTTTTTTATTCATTTTGTGACATTTTTTGAACTTATAAAGGAGGAAGTATTTTTTTTTTTAATTATGATTTTTTCCTGCTAAAGTTGTGTATTGATTGTGTATACTATGTATCGACTTCGTATTACATTTCTAAGTTAGGTTTCATAGATTTCAATAATGTATGAGTTGATTTTTTTTTTTCCATTTTGTCATGATTTTTGAATTTGTATAGTAGGAGATTTTTTTAATTAATTTTTTTTCTTGATACACACTATGTATTGACTGTGTAATGCATTTTCTAAATTAGGTTGCATAAATTTCAAATCTTTATGATTTATTTTTGTTCATTTTGTGACTTTTTTTGAACTTGCAGATGTGAATTTTTTTTAATTATAATTTTTCTAATAAAAGTAGTGTGTTAACTTTGTATTGACTATATTTTTATCACAATTGATACACAATCAATACCCAGTCAATACAAAATTTTTATAATGAAAGAAAATCATAATTAAAAATTTTTCTTCTCTACAAGTTCCAAAAATGTTCAAATAATGAACAAAAATAACTCAAAGATATTTGAAATCTATGAAACCTAATTTAAAAAATATATTGCATAGTTAATATACTATTTATCTTCAGAAAAAAAATCTTTCCAGAATCATCCATAAAATTTCTTTCATTCATCCATAAAATTTCTTTCATTCATCAAAATAAATATATACATTGCAGTACATGATTATATGCAAGAGCTATAAAACTAAAAATTTAATTAGTCATGACTGTACAAAAATCAAAATAACAAAATATCAATGACATCAGATCTGATCCTGAACAGCTAGTCCACAACCTCTTTCAGCTTCCCAGATCCTGAAAACCAGAAGTAAAATCACAGTGAGTTACAACAATTCAGCAAGCGACATAAACCATTCTAAATTTTAAAACATTCTTTTATCAAATAATTTATTGAATATTTAAAAGCAGTTAATTGCAATTTAAATAAATAACTGAACTGAGAATCACAAAACTAAAAAATGTAATAGATGCATAGCAGTTATTCTATGATTCAAATAATAGTATAAAACAAATGAATAATTTGAAATTCATATCACAGAGTAGTTCATATCACATTTCCTAGACCCAGATAGAATCTCAAAAGATTCTAGCCCCTTATGACTCGCTTTTTATTTATTCTTATAGCACCAGAATATATCAGATATCCCTATCTCAGATAGAATTCTAAAAGATTTTGGCCCCTTATAACTTACAAAAATTCCTGAAACAGATAGAATCTCAAAAAATTCTGTCCCCTTATGGCTCCCAACATAAATAATTTAATCACATATACATATATCATCATATTATAACGATTAAAGATTAATAGAGCATGTATCAAAATTTTACAGTACTGTATAACAGTAGACAACAAAAAATCTAACTAGGCAAAATGCACTTTAGAAAATCACCAAATTACCAAGCATTGTGTAAAATATTATTTTAAGATTTTTTTTATACTACAACACTATTCAACATCCCGATAATTTTCTATTCAATAAAAATCCTGCAAAATTTAAATCCCTAGGGTGAAAAATTTCTAAAAAATATTTAAAATGTGCATAATCATAATATCTAAAACATATAAAAAGTTAAGGTGAAAGTTTTACTGGTGTAAAGTTATCCCCATTTTTCGCTAACAGAAACAAAATTTTAATCAAAATATTTGTCAAAAATTTCACATTTTTGAAAATTTAGATGGGCATAATGTGTTTTACCTCAAGGCGAACAACTTTTCCAACTTCATCTACGGACGAAAATGACCCAAAGTCGCTCAAAAATTAGATTTTGATTTCTCACACTTTTCTTTTTCTTCCTAAGACCTAATATGATCTCTATTTCGGGTTCAAATGACAAAAAAAAAACAAAGTTTTATTTAAAGATTTGATAGTGGATTAGGATATTTTGATTATATATAATATAATAATATAATATTATAATCATAATTAATTTTCAATAAAAAAATTCATAGATATTCTTTTAAGGATTCAAAAAATTATAGAAAAATAATTATAAATTAACTTATTTTATTTAGAAATTTCGGGCAATATCAATTTGCAAAATGGACACCTAACGATCTCGAAAACTCCGCTTGCACCGACAGGTGTAGATTTCTTAAGAAATTTTGACAGTGCCCAAAAATTATCAAAAAAATTAGGGAAGCTAAAACACAACATTATAGATGTTTTGGCAAAAATAGTTTATGATTTGGACTTCTTTAGGTCAACCCAAAAAAATCTTGAAATTTTAAAATGTTACACAATCTATCCACCTTAAGAAAAATGTTGTCCTCTACATTCCCAAAGCAGAATGACTCATAATAAACCTGAATACAACTACCACATATCAAATTCCTTCTCCCAAGTAGCCTTTATGGTTGTCCTATGCTTTCTCTGCACCTTAACTATAGGAATTTGTTTTCTTCTCAATTTTATCACATCATATGCCAAAATTTTTTCGGGTTCTTCTTTGTACTGTAGATTTGAATGAACCTCAACATCAACAGCAGATAATATCTTTCCAGAATCAGACACCCACTTTTTCAACAATGATACATGAAACACATTATGTATATCAGACATATGATCAGGTAATAATAACCTGTAAGCAGAACTAACAATCATCTCAATGATCTCAAAAGGTTCAATGTACCTTGAACTGAGCTTGCTAATTCTCCCAAATATGCTAACACCTTTTATAGGACTGACTTTGACATACACCATGTTGCCAATCTAAAACTCAACCAATCTATACTTCTTATGTCTTTCTTATGCAGATTTCAACATTTCTTTAATCAAATTGATCTTTGCAGTAGTATCATCCACAAAGGCTGAACATATCACCTGTCTATCTCCCACCTCTATCATAGTCAAAGGAGAACAACATTTTCTACTTTACAGAGGTTCATAAGAAGCCATGCCTATATTATTATTATATGCAAACTCTATCAACAGGATATGATCCTCCCAACTGCCCCCAAAATTCAAAACATATAATCTCAGAAGATCCTCCAGTACTTGAATAGAAATTTTAGACTGTCCGTCTGTATACATATGAGAAGTTATACTGAAATATAACTTCGTACCCAGTCCCTACTGAACACCTCTCAAAAATCTAGAGGTAAATCTGCCATCCCGATCAGATATAATCACTTTTGGCACACTATACAACCTAATAATATCTTTAACATAGATCTGTGCTAACTTATGCACCGGATCTGTATGACTAATAAGAAAGAAATGGACAGATTTTGTCAGTCGATCAACAACAACCCAAATAACATCATGCCCTTGACTCAATCTGGGGAAACCCATAGCAAAATCTATTATTACCTCTTCCCATTTATACTCTGAAATAGGTAACAACTATAGAAGACCTCCTGATCACTGATGCTCTGCTTCAGTACTAGCTGACAGGCCTCACATGTAGAAATAAACTTTGCTATGTCCTTTTTCAATCCAGGCCACCAAAATATACTCTTCAGATATCCGTACATCTTGCTACTTCTTGGATGAATTGTATAGCCTGAATAATGAGCCTCATATAGAATCTCCTGCCTTAGATCTCCAAAAATATGAACCACCCAAAGTCTATCCTTATAGAAAATAATACCAGAATTAGAAACTCGTAGTTAAAATTTCTTACCACATCTGTTCTGATCAATCAACTTCAAATATTATGCATCTAATTTTTGAGCTTCATGAATCTTTCTTCTAAAGAGGATTGAATTATCATCTGAGTCACTATACCAAAATCCCACAGTAGAAGAAATAACCTTCAACTATAATCTCTCCATATCTCATATTAAATACTCATCTGAAGTGAGTTATATACATGATTATCTAGAAGACTTCCTGCTCAAAGCGTCTGCCATCACATTAGTCTTTTCAGGCTGATACTGAATAGTCAGATCATAGTTCTTGATTAACTTAATCCACCTCCTTTGCCTCAAATTCAGATCCTTTTGAGTGAATATTTACTTTAGACTATGATAATATGTAAAAATCTCATAATTGATATCATACAAGTAATGATGTCAAATCTTCAAAGAAAATACAACAATAACTAACTCTAGATTACGCATCCGATAGTTCTTTTCATGTGGCTTCAACTGTCTTGAAGCATAAGCTATCATCCGATCATTCTACATCAAAACACACCCCAAACATCTTAGTAAAATATCACTGAATACCTAAAATTCTTCTATACTAGAGGGAAGAGCCAAAACTGGAGCAGAAGTCAAACAATCCTTTAATATATGAAAACTAGCCTCACACTCTGGTGTCCAGATAAAATCTAATGACATTTGAGTCAGTTTTTTCATAGGTGCTGAAATCTGAGAAAACTTCTTCATAAATCTCCTATAATATCCAGCCATACCCAAGAAACTGTGTATCTCATACACTGTACGTAGTAGGCCTCGACCAATTAGTGTGCTTGAAATTTTTTGGGATCAACAAAGATACCATCACCACTAACCACATTTTCCAAGATGAAAATACTTCTCAATTAGAACTCATATTTAGAGAATTTTCATACAACTGGTGATGCCTTAAAGTCTCTAATATACTTCTCAAATGTCTGGCATGATCTTACTTAGAAGTAGTATATACCAAAATATAATATATAAAAACAATCACAAACTGATCCAGATAATCTTTGAATACTCTGTTTATCAGATTCATTAAGACAGCTGGTGCATTAGTTATCCCAAATGGCATGACCAAAAACTTGTAGTGTCTGTACCGAGTACTGAAAGCTGTCTTCATCACATCAGCTTCTCTCACCTTCACTTCATAGTAGCAAGATCGTAGATTAATTTTTGAGAATACAGAAGATTTAGTAAGCTCATCAAATAGATCATCAAGCCATGGCAGTAGATATTTGTTCTTGATACTAACTTTATTTAACTCTTAGTAATCGACACACATATGCATCATACAATCCTTTTTCTTCATAAATAGAACAGGTGCTTCCCAGGGAGAAATATTAGGATGAACAAATCCCATATCAATGAACCACTGAAGTTGAACCTTCAACTCCTGAAGCTCCTTTGGTGCCATCCTATATGGAGCTTTAGATATCGAGGCTGTATATGGAAATATATCAATATAGAACTCTAACTGACTAACTCCTCAGAAAATACATTTGAAAAATCTCATACTACTAGAATATCAGAAAGAGAACCCACATCAATACTCCTATCCCGAACTAATGCAAGAAATACCATACAACTCTTCTTTCATAATTCATTTGCTTCAAACATATAGATCAAATAGGATAAAACGCCTCTAACTCCCTGGAAAACATAACTTTCACTGCCCATAAATAATGTAACTCGCTTATTCAAGCAATTGATCTGAGCCCATACTGGCTCAGTCAATTCAAACCCAAAATAACATCAAATGAGGAAATGGGTAATAAAATCAAAATGGATTTCACTTCTTATTAGAAATCTCAATCTCATAAAAATAAAATATACTAGCTATTATATTATCTCTAGTTAGCAAAATAATAGAAATAAAAATAGGCAGTACAATTGAAGCCAAGTGTAGTGAATCGAAGAAACGTTCAGACATAAATGAATGATTAGCTTCAGAATTGAATAAAACATGATATGGATGCTCATAAATATAAATCTTACCTGTCACAACATTTGGAGCCTCCTATTGAGGCAAACTATATAGACATGGTTGAATTAGAGTTGGAGCTACAAAACTACTAAGCTCTCTCTGACTACCACCAGATAATCTTTTTACTATTAAACCTGGACCACCAGCTCTATCGATTGATCCCTCAAAAAAAGTATGGAGAGAAACCCTCAGTCTCCTTGTCAGTCTTATAAAGTTCTCAGATCTGGACTTAGAACGTCAATCAAATCTTGCTTGTGGACAGACACTCAGCTATCCAATGTTCTATTTGACCGTATCTAAAACTATCTAGTCATCTTGTAGCACTAACCAGAATGAAGTTGACCATGACTCTGGCATACAGGTGCCCCACTAATAGAACCAGAACTGGCTACAATACCACTATAAGAGGCTACTATAAATATTGATTGTCCACTCCTCTTAGAATCCTTAGGTGTAAATTTGCTCTACATCCCAAAAAGCCACTACTAGAAGTCTCAACACTGAACCTCTTCCTACTAGCAGTCCACCGCTATTGAGTAGCCATCATGTCATTCTCTATCAAACGAGCTCTCTCCATAAGCTCAGAGAAATCAGAAATATGAAATGGCACAAGAGGCTATCTCAAACTATCTTGAAGTCCTCTTAGGAACCTGTAACACTTTTTCGTAGGAGTGCTAACCAAATGTGGAGCATATCTAGCCAAAGCAGTGAACTCTGTCTTGTACTGCATAACTATCTTGCTCCCTTTAACCAACCTCAAAAAAGTCTCATGCATTTATTATCATGCAGAAGGGGGTACAAACTAGACTCTAAACACATCAGAGAACTCCTCCCAAGTAATCAGAGAGTTCAATCTCCCTTGAAAATTTTCTTTCAACTGGCCCATCTACCAGTGCTCTGCCTCGCTATCTAATAGAAAGACTGCTAACAGTACCTTTCACTTAGGAGGACACTATATATCATTAAATATTTTTTCCAGCCTCCTCAACTAGTCCTCTACTTCTCTGGGCTCAATAGTACCCTTAAATCTCGGAGGCTTCAATCTCAAAAATATTTGTAAATGTCTGTCTACATCTTCATATCTAATAATAGAAACCCTGCTCTATGCCTTACCCATAATATATGCTATCAATGTAGCAAATTATGAAAATGCATCTGAACCAATAGGTGGAGAATAACTATATAAAAGAGCTGCATGATTAGCACTCTGTCCATCGATCAAATCTGGGTCTGGTGGATACATAATCACATATAATATGCAACTGAACACACATGCACATAACACAAAAATAATGAACACTCAGACAAACTTGAAACTATCTCACTAAACTTATAGATCAATTCCTATAGCTCTATTTTACGATCTAATTTCAAAACTATTGCTCTGATACCACAAATGCTTATCACAACCCAACCCGACTAGGACAGATCCTATCGTGTTGAGCATGACAAGCAAATCACAAGATCTAGTTTTAGAATTATTATTTTTTTTATAGATTTTCTGCCAATATTCATTGAAATAAATGACAAACTATTGAGCTACTAAAATATTCAAATACTGAAAAACTCATCCATAAAATTTTTTTCATTCATCAAAATAAATATATACACTATAGTACATGGCTAGATGCAAGAGCAACAAAACAAAAAATTTAATTAGCCATAACAGTACAAAAATCAAAATAACAAAATACATATGACCTCAGATCTGATCCTGAACAGCTAGTCCACAATCTTTTTCCTCTTTCCTGATCTTAAAAACTAGAAGTAAAACCGAGTGAGCAATAACATCTCAGCAAGCCACATAAACCATTCTAAATTTTCAAAAAAAAAAAAAAACCAAATAATTTATTATTTAAAAGCATTTAATTGCAATTTAAATAAATCACTGAATTGAGAATCACAAAACTAAAAAATGTAATAAATGCATAGCAGCTATTCTATGATTCAGATAATAGTATAGAATAAATGAATAAATTAAAATTCATATCACAAAGTAGTTCATATCATATTTCCTGGACCAATACAAAATCTCAAAGGATGCTGGCCCCTTATGACTCCCTTTTTCTTTATGCTTATAGCACCAAAATATATCACATATCACTGTCTCAGATAAAATCTCTAAAGATTTTGTCCCCTTATAACTCCTAAAAATTTTCTGATACAGACAAAATCTCAAAGGATTCTGGCCGCTTATGGCTCCCAATAGATTAATTTAATCACATATGCATATATATCATCACATTATAACAATTAAAGAGTAATTGAGCATGCATAAAAAATTCATAGTATTGTATAATGGTAGATAACAGAAAATCCAATTAGACAAAAATGCATATTTTCAAAAAATTATCAAATTATCAGGCATTGTGTAAAATAATATTTTAAGAATTTTATTGTACTACAATACTATTTTTCAATATCTTGATAATTTTCTATTCAATAAAAACCTCATAAATTTCAAAACCCCCGTGTGAAAATTTTTTAAAAAATATTTAAAATGTGCATAATCATAATATCTAAAACATATAAAAAATTATAAAATGTGCATAATCATAATATCTACTAGTGCAAAATTATCTTCGTTTTTTGCTAATAGATACAAAATTTTAATGAAATATTTGTCAAAACTTTCACATTTTTGAAAATTGAGATGGAGATAATGTGCCTTACCTCGAGGAGAACAACTTTTCCAACTGTGTCGACGGACGAAAATGGCCCGTAGTCACTCAAAACTCGGATTTTGATTTCTCACACTTTTCTTTTTCTTCCTAATACCTAATTCGATCTCTGTTTCGGGATCAAATGAAAAAAAAAAACAAAGTTTTATTTAAAGATTTGATAGTGGATTAGGATATTTTGATTATATATAATATAATTATTATAATTATTTTTCAATAAAAAATATATAGAAATTCTTTTAAGGATTAAAAAAATTACAGAAAAATAATCATAAATTAACTTATTTTATTTAAAAAATTTGGGCAAAATCAGTTTGTAAATCGGACACCTAACGATCTCCCAAACCTTACTTGTACCGATAGGTGCCCGATTACTTAAGAAATTTTGATAGTGCCCAAAAATTATGAAAAAATTAAGGAAGCTAAAACACAACATTAGAAATGTTCTAGCAAAGACAGTTTGTGATTTGAACTTCTCAAGGTTAACCAAAAAAAATCTTGAAAATTTAAAGTGTTTCATATAAGCTCACTAGTATTTAAAAATACATATTAAACATCCACGTGTACAATCCAAGTATTAAACCATTGGCGTCAAGACGCAGAATTATGTCTGGATTCCGCATGTAATTTTATCATATTTTTTATACAACAATAATAGTTTTATTTAATTATTATTTTATGTTTTTTTTCTATAATTTTTACAAAATTTTTGTGACAAAAAATTAATTTATGCAACCTAAGATTACTTTTCTCAAACAAATCCTTTATTTGAGGCACTTACATTTTGTTTGGGACAACTTTCTTATTGCTATACTTTTTAGATCGCAACTATAACTATTTTGTTATTATTTCTTAGTTGGTTTAAAAAATTTTCTATGCTACAAAGTTATTTTTTTCTATAATAATTTTTAAAAAAGTGCTTTCCTTATAATAGCTTTATAAATATTTACACCTAAATCTACAACTATCCTAAAAATATCCTTAAACCACTTCAAACAAACCCTTCGACTACGGTCCCTCCAACCTCCACCGCATGACTGCGCTCCCATCGACCACCATCGTTAGATTATAGTCCCTCATATCACATTCACCATACTATAATCCCTTAGACCTCCATCGCCCGACTATGGTCTCTCTGAGCTCAGTCGCTGAACTATGGTCCCTCCGATCACCATCATTTGAATATAATCCCTTCAACCTCTGTTGCCCAATTATAAACCATGCAATGTCCATGCTAAACTACATTCCTTTCAACCATTATTGCCTGAATTTGGTCTCTTCGACTGTAGTCACCCGATTACGGTTCCATCAAAATAAGTCACTCACTATGTCCCTTTCATCCACCGTTGATTGAGTACGGTCCCTTGGACCTCTATCACCATACAACTATGATCCTCAGATCATTGTTGACTAACTATTATCCTTAGAATACCATCACCCAACTATTATCATTATGACCTCAATCACCCACAGACTATAGACCTTGGACCAACATCGTTAGACTACAATCCTTCCGCCTTCATCACCTATTGACTATTATCGTTGAACCACCCAAATATGGCCCTCCGACCACCATCACTCAACTACAATTTTTCCAACCTCAATCGCTCGCATGCTATGATTCCTCTGAACTCTATCGACCGCTGATTACGATCTCTCTAACCTCCAATGTTATCATCATTTGAAGTTATAAATAGAGATGAAAACTTAGTTTGAAACTTTTATGCATGTCATATCATTAAGCTTTCTTCAATTTTTTATCTTCTCATTCTATGCAAATTTCATCAAATTCTAACAAGGGAAGGGCATCGATCTTGTATTTATAGGCAAAGTATTTCCTAACATATACAATCACTATTAATAAATTAGGCTTTCATAACACTTTTTAGGACATACTACAACGGTTTAAACACCTACTAATTTATTTGTAGCGGTTTAAAAACTGCTGCAAATATGCTATATTTGAGTTGCTGCAAAGGCTTTAGTAACAATTTTTTGAGTGCTGCTATAGGAAGGCTTTAGCAACGCTTATAGTAGGTGTTAAAATCGTTGCTAAAGGGTAGAATTGATTAAATATATATATAATCCAAAAAAAATCAAATTTTGTGATCAAATCATTTAAACTTCCAAATGTCAGATATTTACATATTTAAACAAAACCATACATCAACCATCTTGCAAACAAACTGGATTTTCAAAAATTTGGTTAAAACCTTTAGTTGAAACATGCAAGCACTTCAATAAACATAGACAAACATTATTTTGTGAAGTAAATGTGAGAATTGATTGGTTAAAGCAATATATTCTTAGAACTTAATAACACAACTTAAGTAACCATGTTACTGCCAGCTTAAAATTTTCATTTTGAATTATCAATAAAATGTAGAACATGAAAGAAGAAGAATGGACTTGAATATAGTGAATAACAAAGCTAAAACATAATGTTTAAACTAGCCCATTCAATAACAAAGCTAGAACATAACTTTTATACCTACCCATTCAATAATAAAGCTAGAACATAACTTTTATACCTACCTAAGCACTTATCATAGATATTTGATAACAATCACAACAACAGAAGGAGTAACAACCACATCCACTACAAATATATATCTATATTAATCAAATAAAAGAATGATTCGAATTTTAAAGAGTTTCAATACCCTATTTAATCAACATCACAATTAGTGTCAACATAATCAAAGACAATGAGCTTAGGCTCATCTCCTCTCCCCACCAATGTTACTTGGAGTTGTGAACATCTTCCTATATGTCTAAATCTTTCTCCCCATTGATTTCTAGAGTTCTAGCTAAGCTTTTAAGTTAAACAATTTCACAAGTGCAACTTGCTAGTTAAGCATGCTGGTCATAATACCTTATTCTTGCAAACCATCATATCCAGATGGAGAGACTTGACATAAAATTGGCAAAAGGAATACTTGTAGGCATGATGAGTCATTTCCCTGCACTCCATAAATAGTGAGACCTAAGAAGTTCATTAAGTAATTCAATAAACCAAAATTGTAGAATATAAGTTCTCTAGGAATTCAATACATAATGAAATTCAAATGGAGTATATGTTCTCTAGTTAAGTTGATAGAAGATGAAGTCCAAAGCTAAATTAAATAACAAAAGGTAAGGCATGGACATAGATTTTTCTCAGCAAACCTTATTTAGAGACAATTTGAATTTTGTAAAGGTTTTCATATATTGTCGAGGGCTGTCTGGATGGAGAACTTTAATCCATTGGAGCAACGAATATGCATTGTGACAGGGCTAGCTGTTGGACTAGTGATGCTTGAGTCATCGGAATCACCATCAACACCCATGGGAGGTTGGAAATCGTGGACTGCAAACCCTAGGGATTGAGGAGTCAGGTTGTGTAATATCAGCTTTTGCTTCAGGTTCGTCTGGACGAAGTTGGATCGTCCGGGACGATCGGTGCAGGTTGTGTAGAAAAATCATGTTTGGCTGTATGGTTCGTCTGGACGAAATCAGGATCGTCTGGACGAAAATAAGTCAGTGAACCCTTCGCCAGGGACGATATGTAATTTTTCGTCTGGACGAAATTCTTCTCTTCATGGATCGTCCTGTACGAATCTCGATCGTCCAGGACGATCAGTGTGGATATATATGGAAATGAGATATTTTGAAGAGATAGAAATATCTGAGGAGAGAGAAAGAGAAAAGGAAAAAGAGGAAAGCTGGTTTTCGGAGACCGCGGAGCGCTTTTCGTCCGACACTGCTGTTGGGAAAAGTGAAGATCTCGTGGTAAGGACTCCGAACCCTGTTTCTGTTTTCAAAGATGTTGTGTTTTGACCGAGTTGAGATCTGTTTTGTGTTTTCGTAGTCGAACTTTTGACGTGATTTGATATTGACACAACTTTCACCGCACAACTTCTGATATGTTATAGATATGATTATTACACACGATTTGAGTGTTTTCTGCGATGATTTTACCGGTCGGAATTGATTCTACGCGATTTTAATTGAATAGAAAATTATCAGGATGTTTTCTGACTTGGTTTCTATAGATTGATAGTCTTGTATTGATGCCGTGGATCTTCGTCTGTAATTTGGAAAGATTTGGAATTTGTGTCTTTTGCGGGATTTTTGTGTAAATTCGATAGACTGCCGTTACTCTGCCCGATTTTCGTATGATTTCTGAATTGTCTGGAATTGATAGATTGAATCGATATGAATATGATTATTGATATGATTGCTTTAATATTGACTATTGAATTGCTTATTGATTGAATTGACTATTGATACTGATCGCAAGTGGAACCTGGTTGAACATTGGTTGGAGATTGATATTGATACCTGTACAGGATGGTGGGCCGACGGGCTTTCCTTTAAACATTGATTATTGATTATTGAAGGGAGACATAAGGAGTTTATTGATATGCCGACGGGCGAAAAGAGTGACGACTCTTATTGATAGAACCAATGTACGAATCTACAACAGCAATATAGAATCTACAACAGCAACATAGCCAGTAGTTTGTACTTGTTCAGTATATAGTATTGAAATGCATGTTTACTGTATTGACTCACGGATCTATTGCTTTATCAATTTCTACTTTATTGATTTGATCAGATTTACTGCATAGTACGATTTCATTAATTTCATCGATTAACTACTGAGCATTGATATAGACATTGATAGATATAGATACTGCATTGATAGCGTGGATTTGGACTACTGCCTACCGATTCATTGATATTGCTGCCTATAGATTTTATAGACTCGCTGTTGCTACTGTTCTACACCGTATTGACTGTTGTATAGATTTCTTGTCAGAATGGATTGAAATTTATCGTATTGCTTTCCTCGATTGATTTCATTAAATAGATCGTATTGATTTGACCGTATTGATTTGATTGACGGATATTGATTGATTGCGTTGATTTATCGAATTGCCTGCCGCTGCATTGACTGGTTTTATTGACTATGGATTTCCGCTGCATAAACTCATTGACCCTTGATTGATTCGGATTGATAGATTGACATGCATATTGATAGCATCGCCGTGCTTTGATTTCAGTTATAGGTATTAGGTGACCTGCTGGGCTTTGTAAAGCTCATTATATGTGGTTGATATTTTCAGGTCAGGGCTCGGGAGCAGGAGATAGGAATTGATCCAGATCTTCAGGTTTTTGTCTTTTGATCGATAGATGATTCTTTTGTACTCAGGACAGGATAGTTTCTTTACTTGTATTGGTAGTTTAGTTCCTGAGTATTGTATATGATGTTTTGAGATGTGAATCGACTTGTATATTGATGTTTAAATTTTTTAGATGTGTGATAGATTGCTTACTGAAGGTTTATAGATAACTCTGGTAAATTGTTGTTAGATTGATTGACATTCTTTCCAAGTTAGATCTTGGGGCATGACAGTTGGTATCAGAGCAAGTGTAGTGAAAGGATTTGATTGATAGTTTGATAGAATGGATTCATTTTGCATACATAGTGATTGACATTTGATTGATTGCATTGTGTGTCCTGTATAGATTTCGACGAGTTTTGTTTTGGATTTGGATTTCGATCGATTTGGTTTGCTTCGTGTTTTGCTTCGTACCTTTAGGGAAATGTCGGGACGACATTTTTCTAAGGTGGGGAGATTGTAATATCAGCTTTTGCTTCAGGTTCGTCTGGACGAAGTTGGATCGTCCGGGACGATCGGTGCAGGTTGTGTAGAAAAATCATGTTTGGCTGTATGGTTCGTCTGGACGAAATCAGGATCGTCTGGACGAAAATAAGTCAGTGAACCCTTCGCCAGGGACGATATGTAATTTTTCGTCTGGACGAAATTCTTCTCTTCATGGATCGTCCTGTACGAATCTCGATCGTCCAGGACGATCAGTGTGGATATATATGGAAATGAGATATTTTGAAGAGATAGAAATATCTGAGGAGAGAGAAAGAGAAAAGGAAAAAGAGGAAAGCTGGTTTTCGGAGACCGCGGAGCGCTTTTCGTCCGACACTGCTGTTGGGAAAAGTGAAGATCTCGTGGTAAGGACTCCGAACCCTGTTTCTGTTTTCAAAGATGTTGTGTTTTGACCGAGTTGAGATCTGTTTTGTGTTTTCGTAGTCGAACTTTTGACGTGATTTGATATTGACACAACTTTCACCGCACAACTTCTGATATGTTATAGATATGATTATTACACACGATTTGAGTGTTTTCTGCGATGATTTTACCGGTCGGAATTGATTCTACGCGATTTTAATTGAATAGAAAATTATCAGGATGTTTTCTGACTTGGTTTCTATAGATTGATAGTCTTGTATTGATGCCGTGGATCTTCGTCTGTAATTTGGAAAGATTTGGAATTTGTGTCTTTTGCGGGATTTTTGTGTAAATTCGATAGACTGCCGTTACTCTGCCCGATTTTCGTATGATTTCTGAATTGTCTGGAATTGATAGATTGAATCGATATGAATATGATTATTGATATGATTGCTTTAATATTGACTATTGAATTACTTATTGATTGAATTGACTATTGATACTGATCGCAAGTGGAACCTGGTTGAACATTGGTTGGAGATTGATATTGATACATGTACAGGATGGTGGGCCGACGGGCTTTCCTTTAAACATTGATTATTGATTATTGAAGGGAGACATAAGGAGTTTATTGATATGCCGACGGGCGAAAAGAGTGACGACTCTTATTGATAGAACCAATGTACGAATCTACAACAGCAATATAGAATCTACAACAGCAACATAGCCAGTAGTTTGTACTTGTTCAGTATATAGTATTGAAATGCATGTTTACTGTATTGACTCACGGATCTATTGCTTTATCAATTTCTACTTTATTGATTTGATCAGATTTACTGCATAGTACGATTTCATTAATTTCATCGATTAACTACTGAGCATTGATATAGACATTGATAGATATAGATACTGCATTGATAGCGTGGATTTGGACTACTGCCTACCGATTCATTGATATTGCTGCCTATAGATTTTATAGACTCGCTGTTGCTACTGTTCTACACCGTATTGACTGTTGTATAGATTTCTTGTCAGAATGGATTGAAATTTATCGTATTGCTTTCCTCGATTGATTTCATTAAATAGATCGTATTGATTTGACCGTATTGATTTGATTGACGGATATTGATTGATTGCGTTGATTTATCGAATTGCCTGCCGCTGCATTGACTGGTTTTATTGACTATGGATTTCCGCTGCATAAACTCATTGACCCTTGATTGATTCGGATTGATAGATTGACATGCATATTGATAGCATCGCCGTGCTTTGATTTCAGTTATAGGTATTAGGTGACCTGCTGGGCTTTGTAAAGCTCATTATATGTGGTTGATATTTTCAGGTCAGGGCTCGGGAGCAGGAGATAGGAATTGATCCAGATCTTCAGGTTTTTGTCTTTTGATCGATAGATGATTCTTTTGTACTCAGGACAAGATAGTTTCTTTACTTGTATTGGTAGTTTAGTTCCTGAGTATTGTATATGATGTTTTGAGATGTGAATCGACTTGTATATTGATGTTTAAATTTTTTAGATGTGTGATAGATTGCTTACTGAAGGTTTATAGATAACTCTGGTAAATTGTTGTTAGATTGATTGACATTCTTTCCAAGTTAGATCTTGGGGCATGACAGGTTGAGAGAATCTATGCTCAGTAAATTCAATCTATGCTAAAAAATATAGATACTTATACAACGACCAAGATTAGTAAAACTGACATTTGATTAAAAACTCACCTATAAGTTTAACTGTTCAAAGCAAGCATATTACAAACAAATTAAAAGAAAAGAAAAATAATTTAGGGCACATCTCATAAATAGTTAGTTAAGGTGCCATCAACCAACTATAAGGAAATGAAGATAATTAATCTCATATTAGTGCTTAGTGCTTTTTTGGACAATAAAGCAAGGTGTCGAGATCTAGTCAGCATTTAAGGAAAAATACATGTGATATATCATAAAAAATTATCTTGATCATGCACGAATCTCGAAGCAAAATTAAGTTGAAAACTTAAGAAATTAAATCTAGGATCATCTGAACTCCGATTTTGGCAAACTTATAGTTGAACTGAACGTATCAAAAATACAAACCCAATTACACCAAATTAGACTAATCTGAGCCCAAATGAGTCCAAATCAAAGACCTGAAGCACATTTAGAAGGTTCAAACAAAAACGTGGATTACCAAATGGTCTCCAAACGTAACATGCTTATAGTAAAATTGAATGGATCGATGAGACAAATCCAATGATCCCAAGATTGTAAAATTATGATATCATTAAGACATTCAAATGTCTAATAAATGGTTCATGGTCAAGGGATTCAACATCAGTTGTCTATTAAAACCACTCCAAAATTACTCTTGATCTTCCTCCTATGTACTGGTCATGCCAGCCTCAAAAAACTGTAAATAGACCCCTCATTTCTCATAGAGAGGGGCCCCAAAGGAGGAGGAAGAAGGGACTGAAGCAAAGAATCAAGAATATAAGAAATAAAAGGAAGAGAGCTCTCTTACCACCAAACTCTTCCTCAACCATTACCGAACTTCCACCTGGCAACCTATCGACGCCGGAGTTCTGTCCGAACGCCGACTAATGCTGGAGTTCTGCCTAACATCCGACCAACATCAGAGTTCTACCTGACCGCCAATTGATGTCAGAGTTCTATCTGGCCGCCGACTTGCATCGGACTTCTAACCAACGCCAAAGTTTAACCCATCGTAGAACTTCTTCCCATCACCAAACTTTCGACAGACTTCTACCCAACGTTAAATTTTTGCCCGTCATTGGATTTCTACTAGATGCCATAATTTCACCCATCACTGGACTTCTACCTGTCGCTGTACTTTCATTAGACTTCTAATAGACAAAAAACTTCAGCTTGTTGCCAGACTTCTGCCCATTGTCAAACTTCTGCCTATCATTGGACTTTTGCCCATTGTCAGACTTTCATTGGACTTCTACCCGATGCCAAACTTCTGCCCATCGCTAGACTTCTATCCATTGCTAGATTTTCATTGAACTTCTACTCGATGCTAAACTTCCACCCGTCGCCAGATTTCTACCTAACGTAAGACTTCTGCTCATCACTAAACTTCTATCGGTCGTCATAATTTTTCCAGTCACCTGACTTTTGTCGGACTTCTTCCCAGATGCTAAACTTCCTCTCATCACCAAACTTCTAACCCCATCGCCAACTGACCATGATCCTTTCGATCTCTTTCATCAGGCAACAATCTTTCTGACTACTATTGTCTATTGACTACAGTCTTTCTGATATCCATTCTTAGATAATGATCTTTCTTGCCACTATAACCCACCAAATATGATCCTTCCCACTTCCATATCCTTATTTAGGTCGTTCTAACCTTTATCACCAGATAATAATGATTTCTAACCACTACCGCCCACTGACTATGGTCTCTCCAACCACCACCACCAGACTACGATCTTTTTGACCTCCATTGCTTGCCGACTATGGTTCTACCAACCAAATAGATGTATCAATAGTGATTATTTTAAGTCCCATCATGTAACACACTCTATATGATGTATATTTGTTACATCGAGTTAAGGCCTTCCTCCAAGGAAGGGCCTCATTTGTACTTGACTATACATAATAGTGGATTCATTCAAACTAGGCTAGACCCCGTGATTTTTTCTTTTTCAGGGTTTTACATGTAAAAATTTTGGTGTCTCGTAAATGTTGCACCCTATATTCTTTCTGTATGTATGTTTGATCTTCGTACAATACTAAGATGTTAAACTTTATATTTCTCTTATTATTATGAATATTCTAGAATGCAATAGTTTGGCACTGTCTGTGGGAATATGGTTCTCGACTGAGGGGCATTTTTTACTCCAATCTCAAAATATCACCCATATGAACATCCTGATATTAGTTATTGCTACATTAATTTCATAAAATTAGATGCGGACTAGGGGGGCAACTTTGACTCTAACTGTGATAAAAAAGATCCTCCAATACTTTTAACATTATGATGATATTTTTGGAAAATCCCAATAAATGCAAGGATGTTTCTAATCAACTATAACTTTTATTGAGCCACTCTTGCTAGACTTTTACTCCTTAGGCAATGTCTTAATCTCAAATTTAAAAGGCAATAATGATCTAAAATAAACCATTCTTCATCTTTGATTCAGGATACACATGACATTCGCCCCTCCCAATCAAGGCAAAATTAATTTCATATAGATTCGATTCGACCTCTTCCACATAAGTTAATATCATAGATCAGTACACTGACATACAATCTTAGATAGGTCATACATCCTTAGTGGATTATATCGACCTTTTTTATATAGGCTAACATCATCAAGTAGTACTCTCACATACAATCTCATAAAGGTTATACATCATTGGTGGATTTTCTCAACCTCTTTCATATAAGTTAATGACATCGAACAGTAATCTGACATACAACCTCAGATAGGTAATACGTCATTAGTGGATTTTCACGATCACTTCTATATATGTTAACATCATCGAATAGTACTCTGACATACAACCTTAAATAGGTCATACATCCTTGGTGAATTCTCTTGTTCTCTTTTATATATGTTAACATCATCGAGCAGTGCTTTAACATATAACCTAAGATATGTCATATGTCCTCGGTGGATTATCTCATCCTCTTCCAAATAGGTTAACTTCATCAAGCAGTACTCTGACATACAACCTCGGATATGTCATACATCCTTGGTGGATTCTCTCAGCCTCTTCCATATAGGTTAACTTCATCAAGCAATACTCTAACATATAACCCTGAAAAGGTTATACATCCTTGGGGTTATACACCCTTGATTGATTCTTTTAGCCTTTCATACAGGTCAACATCATCGAGTAATATTCGAACATACAACCTTGGATAGATCATATACGCTTTATGTATTCTCTAGACTTCTTCCATAGCAGTCAACTTCATCAAGCAATACTTTGATTGAACAACTTTCTCTCTATAAAGATTTCATGAAGGCAAGTGGTTGATAAAATCATCACTCATATAGAGATCTTATCAGACTTAAAAAGGCTAAAAAAATATAGGGGCAATATATCAAAGCATGTCTCAAAGATGCATAAATAATTTAAATTCCTCTATGGGACAAGTTCATTTCAATTAAAAAATAAGCATAAAGCTCATACAAATTTATATGCAATATTAATAAAATCACATTACAAAATGTATATCAAGTTCATGTATACATTCATTTTTTATAAAAGCTTAAATTAAAAATTACATCATCATCATCTATACAAGTTAATATCATTAAGCGACAAACAACTTCAAAATACATAAATATCCTTAGTGGATTATATTAACTCCCTTCTCTACTACACACTGAAACATCTATTACCACTTTTTCTTCAAAGAAATGTTACAATCGGATGATCACTAGGCTTCCACTTAGTTGACACAATAAATGTGTCACCAGACTACTAACATGACACACTGCTTCAACCCCTTCAATCAGGGACATCTAATGTCGACACACGTTAGTATGGATGCATATACCCTTATTGAATGTAACTGACCACCACCATCATCAGCCCTTTGTTTGATGTCTACTATTGATCTCTTACTTCATATTAGCCCTCATTGGCTTCTCGCTCAACCACTGATAGTAGCACACCCTTTAACTCTCTTCTTCAGCTCTCCACCTGACCATCGAGTGTCGATGATTTCCACCCAATCGTCGATCACCGATGAACTTCTACTCAAATATCATCAAAATTCTAATCGTTTGCTAATAATAATTAACTTTCTTCCCAATTACTACTATCAATAAATCTTATTAAATCTCAAATCACCCTCGCATGCAAGAGATAATTGATCTTCTTCTATCAAGAGTTATTTATTCCCTCATTATGACTTCTTCTACATAATAGAGGGGCACTAAAGCTCGATACATGATGCTATCTATCTTAAACAGTTGAATGCCGCCAATATAAGAAGAATAACATAAGAGAAGAAAAAAGGAGGAAAAAATTTGCTTTGTCATAAAAGAGGGGTACTAAAACTTGATAGGGGATCCCACCTATCTCAAACAGTGAAATTCCTCTAATATAAGAAGAAGAACACAAGAGAAAAAAAATAGAGGAAAAATCACATTTTATAAAAAAGAGGGGCACTGAAGCTTTATAGGGGATGCCACCTACCTCAAATAATGGAATGACTCTAATGTAAGAAGAAAAATATGAGAGAAGAAAAGGGAAGGAGAAAAAAATTATTTTTACATAAAAGAATTGCACTAAAGCTTGATAGGAATGCCACTTATCTAAAATACTGAAATGCCTCTAATGTAAGAAGAATAATAGGAGAGAAGAAAAGGGAAGGAGGAAAAATCTCCTTTTATATAAAAGAGGGGCATTGAAGCTCGATAGAAGATGCCATGTATCTCAAAAAGAGCTAGTGACACTATAGTCATTGTTCTCTCAATAACAAAAAAAAAACTTTCATAACATCTGGTTATATAACTAGCTGCATAATGCTGCACGCCTTAGATGGGTGCGAACTTCCAATGTGCTGTGGCGTGTGCCACCTCGGCCAGAAGCTGGCTGGCCGGTTTAGCTGCCAATTTGCATTTGAGCCAAATGTTTTGGCCTAAACAGTCCAAATCTAATATTTTTGGTGTTCCCAAAATCATTTTTTGATATTTCAGACTCTATTTTGGCACTTTCGAATCTCAGCAGAGCCTTTATAAGCAATTTCAGCACTTTGAAATATTTTGGACTGACAATTCAAGTCCAAAAATTTCCTAAAAAACATGACAAGTATTTTTGGACTTGTAGAGCTTCATCATCCGAATATAGGGGGAAAACTGATTTATCATCAAATTATAATGTTGAGTGAGGATGAATCTCGAAGTAAAATCAAGTTGGAAACTTTAAAAATTAAATCAGGGATCATCTGAACTCTGATTTTAACAAACTTATAGTCGAACTGAACGTATTTAAAGTACAAACTTAACGTCACCAAATTCAACTTAATATGAGCCCAAATGAGTTCATATTGAAGTCTCAAAGTACATTTAGAAGGTTCAAATCAAAATTTGGCTTACCAAATGTAACATGCTTATAGTCAAATTAAATAGCTCGACAAAATGAATCAAATGTTTCCAAGATAGTGAAATTTTGATATCATTAAGTCATTCAAATGTCAAATAAATGGTTCATAATCAAGGGATTCAATATCAGCCATCCATTCAAACGACTCCCAAATTACTCTTGATCTTCCTCTTATTTACTAGTCATGCCAGTATCAGAAAACTATAAATAGACCCCTCATTTCTCATAGAGGGGGACCCCGAAGGAGGAAGAAGAAGGGACCCAAGCAAAGAAGCAAGAAGAGAAGGAAGAAAAGGAAGAGAAAGAAGAGAGCTCTCTTGCCACTAAACTCTTCCTCGATCACAGTCGGACTTCGACTCGGCATCGTACCGATGCCAGAGTTCTGCCCAAATGCCGACTAACACCGGAGTTCTGCCCGGCCGCCAACTTTCATAGGACTTCTACATGACGCCAAAGTTTCACCCATCGCTGAACTTCTTCCGGTCACCAAAATTTTGATAGACTTCTACCCAACGTCATATTTTTGTCTATCATCAGATTTCTACCTGATGACAGACTTTCACATGTTACCAAACTTCTGCCCATCACTAAACTTATGTCCATTGTCAGGCTTTTGTTGGACTTCTACCCTATGCTAAAGTTCAGCCAATCACCAGGCTTCTACCAATCACTAGACTTTCATCAGACTTCTACCCGATGCCAAACTTCTACCCGTCACTAGATTTCTACCTGATGTCGAACTTTTACCCATCGCCAAACTTCTACCCGTCACTATATTTTCATCAGACTTTCTTGACGTCGAACTTTAACCAATCACTAAACTTCTGACTCTGTCGTCAGCCGACTACAAGCCTTTCGATCTTCTTCACCTAAAATAATCTTTAGATTATCGCTTGGCGACTATGGTACTTCTAACATATGTTGCCAGATGATAACCTTTTTGGCCACTAACACCTACCGACTATGGTCCTTCTAACCTCCATAGCCAGATTGAGGACCTTTTGATCTTCATCACGAGATAATGGTAATTTTTAATTACTATCGTCCATCGACTACGGTCGCTCTAACCACCATCACCAGACTATGTTTTTTTGACCTCCATCGCCTGTCGATTGTGGTTCTACCAACCAAATAGATGTATTAATAGTGATTCTTTCAAGTCCTATCATGTAACATACTCTATATGATGTATATTTGTTATACTGAGCTAAGGCATTCCTCCTAAAAAGGGCCTTATTTGTACTCAACTACAAATAATAGCAGATTCATTTAAACTAGGCTAGACCCCATAGTTTTTTACATTTTTAGGGTTTTCCAAGAAAAAATCTTGGCATCTATTAAGAATGTTACACCCTCTATTCTTTTTGTTTGCATGTTGGATCTCCAAACAAATTTAAGATATTAAATTTTATATTTCTCTTATCACCACAAATATTTTAGGATGCAACAATTTGACGCTGTCTATGGGAACGTGGTTCCTGACTGGGGGGGCATTTTTTGCTCCAATATCAAAAGATCAATCATATCAACTTCCTGATATTAACCATTCCTGCATCAATTTCATAAAAATTAGATACTGACTATGGGGCAACTTTGTCTCCAATTATGGTAACAAAGATCTTTCAATTCTTTCAACATCACGATGATATTTTAGAAAAATCCTAACAAATACAAGGATGCTTCCAATCAATAATAAGCTTTATACAATCCCTTTTTGGACTTCTACTCCTTAGGTAAGGTCTTAATATTGACCTCAAAAGATTATAATGGTCTAAAAAGAAACCATTCTTTACCTTTTATTCAAGATGCATGAGGCGTTCACCCCCCCCCCCCCTCCCAATCAAGGAAAAATTAAATACAGGGAGATTCGACTCGACCTCATCCACATTAGTTAACATGATCAATCAGTACTCTGATATACAAACTCAGATAGGTCATACATCATTGGTGGATTCTCTCGAACTCTTCCATATAGGTTAACATTATCAAGTAGTACTCTGACATATAATCTCGAATAGGTCATACATCATTGGTGGATTGACCTCTTCCATATTGGTTATCATCATCGAGCAGTACTCTGACATACAATCTCGAATAGGTAATACGTCCTTAGTGGATTCTTGAAACCTCTTCATATAGGTTAACCTTATTGTGTAGCACTCTGACATACAACTTTAGATATGTCATACATCTTTGGTGGATTCTCTTAACCTCTTATATATAAGTTAGCATCATCGAGCAGTGCTTTGGCATATAACCTTGGATAGTTCATACATCCTTGGTGGATTCTCTCGACCTCTTTTATATAGGTTAAAATCATTGAGTAGTACTCTGACATACAACCTTGGATATGTCATACATCCTTGATGGATTCTATCGACCTCTTTATATAGGTTAACATCATCGATCAATACTCTAACATATAATCTTCAAAAGGTTATACATCCTTGATGGATTATCTCAATCTTTTTTATATATGTCAATGTCATCGAGTAATGCTTTGACATATAATCTCGGATATATCATATATTCTTGGTGAATTCTCTAGACTTCTTCCACAGAGATGAACATCATCGAGTAACACTCTGTGTAAAAAATTCTCTTTATAAAGATTCCAAGAAGGCAAGTGGTTGATAAAATCATCACTCATATGAAGACCTTATCAGTCTAAAAATGCTTAAAAAATACATGTGATAATATATCAAAGTATGTCTTAAAGATGCATAAACAATTTTGGTTTCTTCTGAGGGATAAGTTTATTTCAAATAAAAAATAAGCATCGAGCTCATATAAATTTATATGGAATATCAATAGAATCATATTGCAAAAATATATATCAAGTTTAAGTATACATTCATTTTTGTAAGAAGCTAAAATTAAAAATTAAATCAGCATCATCCGTACAAGTTAATATCATCAAGCGATAAATAACTTCAAAAAAGACAAATATCCTTGGTGGATTCTATTAACTCCCTTCAAAAAAGGAGGAAAAAAATCCTTCAACATAAAAGTGGAGCACTGAAGCTTGATAGGGGATGCCACCTATCTCAAATAATAGAATCCCTCTAATGTAAGAAGAAGAACACAAGAGAAAAAAAGAAAAGGAGGAAAAAATCTACTTTTACACAAAAGAGTGGCATTGAAGCTTGATATGGGATGCCACCTATCTCAAATAGTTGAATGCCTCTAATGTAAGAAAAAGAATATAAGAGAAGAAAAGGAAAGGAGGAAAATTTTTCTTCTACATAAAAGAGGGGCAATGAAGCTTGATAGGGGATGCCACCTATTTCAAATAGTGAAATACCTCTAATGTAAGAATAAAAACAGAATAGAAGAAAAGGAAATGAGGAAAATTTTACTTCTAGATAAAAGAGGGGCACTAAAACTCGATAGGGGATACCACCTATCTCAAATAGTGGAATGCTTATAATGTAAGAAGAAGAACACAAGATAAGAAAAGGGAAGGAAGAAAAAATCCCCTTCTATATAGAAGAGAAGCACTAAAATTTGATAGAGGATGTCACCTATCTAAGATAGTGGAATGCCTCTAATATAAGAAGAAGACCATAGAAGAAGCAATGGGAAGGAGTTTCTACACAAGAGGGGGGGGGGGGATTGGGGGGATTTCCCTCCCATTTTGTTTAAAATGTTTCAAACATATTCTAGAATTTCTTTGGGGCCCATGAAGGCATTTTTAGATTAAAAACATTTTATGATAAGAGAGCCAGTGGCACTATAGTTGTTCCCCTCTTAAGATCAAAAAAAAAAAAAACTTACATATCAGCCAGTTATATAACCGGCTAAATAATGCCACAGGCCCAAAAGGGAGAGACTTTTGAGCACGCGGCGGCATGTGTTGCCTTTATCGGCAATTTTCTTTCGAGCTTAATTTTTTGGTCTAGATAATCAAAATCGGATGTTTTTAGGGTCCATTAAACTATTTTTTGACATTTAGACTCAATTTTGGCACTTTCAAAGCTCAACGAAGCCATTAAAAGTAAATTTTTACACTTTGAAATTTTATGTAATGATAATTTGCATCCAAAGATTTTCCAAATATATGGCAAGTATTTTCAAACTTTTGGTGCTTCGTTGTCTGAAAATTGGGGGCAACTTATATTCGAATCGAACGACTCGATGAGAGGAATCCAATGAGTCCATGATTGAGAAATTTTGATGTCATTAAGACATTCAAATGTCTAATAAATGGTTCATGGTCAAGGGAATCAATATCAGCCATCCATTCATACCACTCCCATATTACCCTTGATCTTCCTCCTATTTATTGGCCACACCACTCTTAGAAAACTATGTCTCCTAGAGGGGGACCCCAAAGGAGGAGGAAGAAGGGACCCAAGAAAAGAACCATGAATAGAATGAAGTAAATGATGAAAAAGAAGAGAGCTCTCTTGCCACTAGACTTTTCCTCGACCACCGCCGGACTTCCACTTGGCAGCCTACCGATGCTGGAGTTCTACCCAAATGCCGGCTGACGCTAGAGTTCTGCTTGATTGCCAACCGACACTGGAGTTCTGCCCGAATGCTTACTAAGGTTAGGGTTCTGCTAGACCGTTGACTTTCATCAGAATTCTACCCAATGCTGAAGTTATGCCCTTCGCTGAACTTCTTTCCATCACCAAACTTTTATTGGACTTCTACTCGATGTTAAATTTTTGCCCGCCGTCGACTTTCTACTCAACATTAACTTCCACCCATCACTGAACTTTCACCCATCACTAGACTTATGCCCATCGATGGACTTTTGTCAAACTTCTACTCGAAGTCAAACTTTAGCCCATCACCAGACTTCTGTCTGTCATCAAACTTTCATTGGACTTCTACCTGATGCCACTTTCACCCGTATCTAGATTTCTACTCGATGCTGGACTTCTATCCATCCCCAAACTTTTTTCTGTATTCAAACTTTTATCAGACTTCTACCTGACGTTGAACTTCTGGCCCTAATGCCAATCGACTATGATCCTTCCAATCTCCTTCACCAGCCAACAATCTTATTGACTAATGTCGCCTACTAACTATGGTCCTTCTGACATTTGTTGCCAAATAATGACCTTTTTGGTCGCTATCGCCTGACGACTATGATCATTTTGACCTCCATAGTTATATTAAGGTCCTTCTACCTTCTAACCTTTGTCACCAGACAACGATCATTTCTAACCACAATAGCCTGTCAATTACAGTCCCTTCAACCACTGTCATCAGACTATGGTCTTTTCGACCTCCATTGCCCGACTAGTTTTACCGACCAAATCGATGTATCAATAGTGATTCTTTCAAGTTCCATCATGTAACTCATTCAATATGATTTAAATTTGTTACATCAAGCTAAGGCCTTCCCCCAAGGAAGGGCCTCATTTGAACTTGACTTCAAATAATAGTTGATTCATTCAAATTGGGCTAGACCTTATATTTTTTTTTTCCTTTTCAGGGTTTTCTATGTATAAATCTTGATGTCTTTTATGAATGTTGTACCCTCTATTCTTTTTGTATGCATGTTGGATCTTCGTACAACACTAAGATGTTAAACTTTATATTTCTCTTCCGCCGTGAATATTCCAGGGTGCAACAACAATTATAAGAGGGATTATACCACCAAATGTAGAATTTTTATCTCGTGAAGCTGGCTAACAGATTTATCAAACATAGATTATAACTTGTCAACCTATTTCATTAAATACGATTCAGTTGTCAAAATATTGAACATAGAGATACATGATATCACCAAATCATGTGACATTTTATCAGGAAACGTTACCTCCCGATGCAATAATGCAGATAAAGACTGCACTTGAGCTCATAAGTGATGAATTTTAGAAGAAGAATCTTTTAATTTTTCCAACTCACTTGTCATGGCTACCATATTCTTTGGAAGTGAAGATACATGTTCTTTGAAACATGTAATGATCTCTTTCCTACCTAAAAAAAAAATGCAAAATGCAGTAGCTAAGAAAAATTTCAAGGAGAAAATCTTGGCAAAAGGGGACTTCAATCTAGTGGTAAAGGGGTTGGGGAGTTGTTGTTACCTTGGAGGAAGACATCCCTGAATTGTCAAGGACATGGTGATGGATGGAGTCAAGGTTGTGAATCTCTGGGTTGGTCCTTGATGCCGACAATGATGCCTTTCCCCTGCTCAGCGAAGCGAACTAATAGAAGAATACCTATTGCATTTGTTGGCCTGGGAGATGACTCGGGATCAATTCGAGCACGAGCTAGGGAACTGATGGGCGGCAGTTTGCAAATCGCTTCTATAAACGACTATAAAAAATTTAAAATATCTTATAATTTTTTAGCAGCTGTGAAAATTGTTGCCTATATCAATCTATAGCAGTGGTTTAAAAACTGGCGCTAAAAATTACTACAAAAATCTCATATTTTTGAAAGTGAATGGATATTGTTAGAAGTCAAAATCAAATATTTGACAAAAGTATATCATTAAAATAAAAAAAATTATGAAGGTTTTATAAAGAATTAATGAAAAATATTTTATATTCCCTTTTTCTTTTCATAGTAAATCTTAAAAAATATAAGAGAATACAAGAATTAGAAACACAATCAAATATCAAGAAAACTAACTTTAAGAAAAGTAGCCTTGGTTCAAGTTAATACTACTCCAACTATTTGTTAAATCAAAATTTGTTTGGTGGATGATGCCTAACCGTACTTTATGGGTCTACCTATGATTTGAGAGCATGTAGATCACTACAGGAAAGTCAGCAATTTATGGCGGACTTTGCGATGAAAATGTTTTTTTTTTTTCTAAAATTGTGACAATATTGCAATGGAATATTTAATCATAATTTTTGCGATGAATTTTTGGTGGATTAGCATTAAAAAATCCACCACAAATCCATTACAAATATGTCACAAATACGACGCAAAAAATCATATCTAAACCGTCTAATTAGCCATTTCTTTCATTCACTCCTTTTGTTTTTTACGCCCGCGACAACTCCTTTGACGACGTTCCCTTAGCATCGATGTGTTCGATGACGTTCCTTCCTCTCACATCCGAACTCACACTTCCACGCCGTTCTTCATCTTCACAGCCATCATCTCCTTTCTCACCACGTATATCCACCGCATCCTTTGACGATGTTACTTCCTATCGTCTCCTTCAATGATGTTACTTCCTATCAAATCCGAAGTTGGTCATCGTTCTTCATTGACACTCCTTTGACACTTCCTCACTACCGTTTGACCTATGACTGTAAACTTTCTCGGCTCCTTCCACAACTTTCCTCCTATTGGGTCCGATCAAAGCTTCAGAAGGTATCCATCTTTCTTATTATCATGAGTCTATTGCTCATAGTAATGGTGTAATAGATAGAGATAGTATTAGTAGAATTAGTGTTGGATGGTTTAAATGGATGGATATATTATTAGTAGAATTCAGGATGGATGGTTGAAATAGATGAATACATTGGGCTTATTCTGTGATAGATAAATTCCCCTCAAACTTAAGGAAAATTTCTAAAAATGGTGGTGAAACCTGCAATGCTTTATGGTGTAGAATGTTGGCCATTGAAAGAGAAACATAATATTAAGTGTTGTAGAGATGCGGATGCTTAGGTGGATGAGTGACTGGATGGAGATATTATTAGCATAATTCATTTTGGATGGTTGAAATGGAGGAATGCATTGAGCTTATTATGTGATAGATAAATTCCCATCAAACTTAAGGAAAATTTTTAAAAAATGGTGGTGAGACCTGTAATGCTTTATGCTGTAAAATGTTGGCCATTAAAAGAGAAGAATAATATTAAGTTAAGTGTTGCAGAGACGAGGATGCTTAGGTGGATGAGTGGTTGGGTGGAGATATTATTAGTAGAATTCATGTTAGATGGTTAAAATTGAGGAATGCATTTTTCATATTGTATGAATGCTTTAATCAGTTCATTGGCCTACTTAAGGAGACCAACCCAATGGATAATATAATTCCAACAAAATTGTACCATACTAAAAAAATTGGTTTCTAAATATGGTTACACAAAATATGCAACTGAATATATATACATCCAAATGAAACAAAAATAATGAACACTCACACAAACTTAAAAATACCCCATTAGACTTATAAATCAATTTTTAGAGCTCAATTTTACAATCCAAATCCAAAAATATTGCTTTGATACAACAAAATCTTATCACAAGTATACACACTTTGAGAGAGCATGTCTGCAACAGGTGAGGGTTCCTCCGAGGATCTTCAGATGTGTTTGACTACCGCACTTGGTCGCAAGCAGTAAATGGAACGTAGAAGGGATGAGTTTATATATTAGGCTCATAAGCCTGTGTATATAAGGGGCAATCCTCTTTAGCCACCAGCTAGTTCATAGGCTACTATGAGAGTTTATATAGCCAACAGGTGGCTAACTTGACAACATAGTTAGAAAATGTCAGGAAAACACAACCAGACATGAACATTTAGATACTATATGAGCTTAAGAGATTGAGGAGTATATTGGCAGAATATAACATATGCTTATATTTACCGAGGATGAGAGCAATGATATAGATTTTGTCTAGAGTGTCTGTAAAAATATTTTTGATGCATTTTATTTCTGTTGATGTATAAGAACTATTGAAACTTTAATAGTGTATTGTAGATTTTTTATGGAAAGTAATTGTTTATTTGAGCTATTGGAAAATTATTGTTGGATTATTATTGTTTTTTATTACCTTCAATTATTGCTTTTACACTACATAGATTTGTACTATTGGTAAGCTCAATAATAGATATTAGTAGCTATTTTTTATTTATGCTACAAGTTTTCGACAAATTTGTGACGAAATTTCCATCTTAAATATTGATATGACAAACTAGTATCGTTATTTGATATGGAAATATCCATCGCAAATAGCGGCAGCTTTTCAATGGATTTTCCTTTACAATATACGATGGATATTCTGTTGCAATTTGGATGGAATTTTTGTTGTATAGCCGCGTAAAATTCACCACAAAATATTTACGATGGATTTATTCCGTTGCCAATACTTTTGCGATGTGGGTTTTAACGGCGGAATTAATTTTGTAGCAAATCCACAACAAACTAGGATTTGCAATGGATTTTCCTTATTTTACAGTGGATTATTCTGCTGCAAAAAGCTAAATTTCATGTAGTGGATGAGGATAATGAGGATAGATAGAGAGAGAGAGAGAGAGAGAGAGAGAGAGAGAGAGAGAGAGAGAGAGAGAGAGAGTTAAAGAGTGAAGATTGATTTGGACATAATCTTTATCATCCCACCTAAAAATACAAGAATAAGAGGACCGAGGGATCTATCCTGGAGAGTCCAAGCTAGAAAAGAAAAGAAAAAAAAACACTAGTGCAACATATATATATATATATATATATATATTATGGTGTGTTTTCCATCTTTTTTTATCTCCCCTCCTCTTATTTATAGGGTTTGGAGAGTTATAACAAAATATGTATGAGATACAAGAGTTATACTATCTGTCTTATATAGCTCAACCAAATATGTCGAGTGGTGAGACGATTTTATAGGAGATGATGTAGGTAAGGTTGACTCGTAGGAATCTGGAGATCGAGTCAAAATTGGGTAGGAATCTGTCTAATGTCACCCCTTTGAAACGAGAGGGGGAGAGTAATGACTTGACGAAGATCTCTAAGCTCGGTGATGATCCAATTATAAAGGATGTATTGTGGACTAGATGTATGCCTTTAGTTTGACTTTTGATAGGTCTCATATAGAAGGCTGACTTTGGCTGAGATGATTAAAAACTTGTCTGACTGAGAGAGGAACTTTTGTGGTCGCCCCCATCGGAGAAAGCGACTGCTTGGAGGTTATAGCTGAAGGTGGCCCACCGTGCTCCATGATAGGCTCCTTCCCAGCTCTTGATCGAGTCCTACGAGTGGACTATCCTAAAAGTAGAGAGAATTTTCCTTTCTCGTGACCCAAACGTAACCTGCAAGATATATGTTAGAGAGTACCACACAAGTAGTCATAGTTGTACACTACTATTAGGGTAAACTGAATACATCAGTATACAAAGGAAGCACCCCAAGCAGGTGACCAAGATCTATGAACTTGTCTCAAACATGAGAGTTCAACCAATAAAATTAACCCTAACAAATACAAAAAAAGAAGTTGACCCTAATGACTACTAAAGTGGGCAATTTCATCTGAAAAATTATTGATTGACTATTTAACAATTCATCCATCAATACACACAAATCTAGAGACTTCTTTGTAACGCAAAGGACAATTTTTTCACGTTTGACATTTTAATCAGGTTGCATAATTATTTTATTTTTCTCTTATTTTTACATGGTCTTGTAAATAATCAATTCTATTACGCTCAAGTCCGAACCTAACTCTATAAATATGTTGTCAAAGAGTGAGCTCACTTTACATAATTTTATATAGTTAAAGCTCATTTTACAAAAATCTCAAAATTTCCCTCTCTTGATTTTTTTTTCCTTATTTTTATACTCTATTTACAAAGGTTTTTAAAATCAGACCGGACTGCCAAACCGGCTAGCCGGTCGGTTTGATTCAACCAGAAAATCTAATTCGCTTTCGAATCGAGCGAACTGGCGGTTGAACTGGTGAACCAGTGAACTGGATAAAATTTTTCAAAATCGCCCAATTTGAAAATGCGAGATCTCAATCGTCACATTTTGATCAAATGGTTCAGATGAAAAAAAAAAACCAGAACAAAACACTAAATTCTCGCCATTCAACTATTCCCAATCCTATAACCCTATTCATTCCTTCCTCTTCGATGGCGAGCTCGAAAACCGAACATGATGCTCCCGTTCGTCTGTTCCTTCCTCTTTGATTGACATCCTCTCCGATCGCAAGCTTGAAAAGTGAACACGAAGCTCCGATTCGGACGTTCATTCCTCTCTTCTCGACATCCTCTTCGGTCGTGAGCTCAAAACAAGTGAGCACGAAGCTCCTGTTCGTCCGCTTTACTTCTATTTGGTATACTTCTGAGAACTTTTGCCCTTCCTGTTGTTTTTCTGACTTCCATTTTTTTTAACCGATGAGTTCAAACATGTTGAGCACTAAGTTACAGATGAAGTAAAGCTTCGTAATCGAACGAAGAGGTGAGGTTTTGACATGCAATTTTGACGGCAAATTATTATGTTCGTGTCCGGATTCCTCCTGACACCAATAGAGACGTGTCACGTCACCAAAATATATTGGGACTCAGTATATTCGGGTGACATGACGTGTCTGAATTGTGTGTCCGGACGTCCGGTGCCGTAATAATTCGTGAATTTTGACACGCAATTTTGCTCTTCTCGTTGTTTCACTTTGCCACTCTTCCTACGCAATTTCGACACGTAATGTTACAGATCTGCAGATAGGCTTCAAGGTGAGGTTTTTATTTTATAAATATAATTATTTTGTATACAATTTTACTATTTTGGAATTCTATATATATTAAGTGCTGCATAAGTTATTTTATTTGTTTAATTTTCATAATAAAAATAAAAAAAGGTTATTTTATTTGTCTATTTGGTCATGCTGTGTAAGAACCAAAGCGGCGGGATGGCTAAACCACCTCGTGCGGGAACATGGAGGCGCGAAGTGTGTCATTTGGTGGTTTTATTGTTGTAACAGATTTAGAGTTACTAAGATTAAGGCTTCGTTTGGGAAGGCTTTTTTATTGCTTTATAAAACGGAGTTTTAGTACAAATTTTTTTATTTTTGTACTAAAACTCCGTTTTAGAAAGCAATAAAAAAGCCGTCCCAAACGAAGCCTAATTTTGTGTTTACTGAAATCAAATTTTAATTTGTTGAAACTAAATTTTTTAATTGCTAAAATTGATATTCATATTTGCTGAATTTAGAATTTACATGTGCTGACATTACATTTGTCTTTTGCATTTGTGTCATATTAATCTATAATTTTTTAAATTTTTAATAATATTATTATTTATTAGGTCATCCGTATCAACCCAATACGACTGGTTGAATTGCTAACCTCCTTTCAATTCGTTGTGACCAGTTGAGTTATTAGCCTCCTTCCAGTTCGTTATCCAGTCTAATTTTCAAAGCCTTGCTCTTTACACTCAATATTCTCAATATAATTTGATATAATTCACAAACAATTTTAAATTCAACAAAATACTTTCCGAATAACTTAAAAACCATCTAACAAATTAGGTCAATTTTGAGTAAAATATATAGATAAAAAAATATAGCTTTAAACTCATATGAGCAAAATAGTTCTGTAACTTGAATAACAGAAGCATTAACGATTAGGCTTATGTTTGCTGCAAGAAACCATACCAACAGAAGAAATGTGAAGCAATACACTACATATGCTGGGTCATGCAGAAGCTCATGGCCATACGTAAAACTAAGAAATATATATAGCATAGAAGAAGAATGAATACACATGTAAACAGTTCTAATATTTTCGTATTATTTTAGTTAATTATAAGCAGTAAACATTAAGCTAATTTAATGTTATCATTGTTTGATCCAGACCAACAAAATTTAGTTTACTTAGGCTTCATTTTGGACGGCTTTTTTATTACTTCTTAAAACAATTTTTTAAGTACAAAATATACTAGAAAGCTACTTTAAGAAGCAACAAAAAAATCGTCCCATAGGCTTTGTTTGGAACTGTTTTCTTACTCATTTTTGAAGCAGTTTTCTATAAATTTTTTTAAGCTTCGTTTGGAATGGCTTTTTTACTACTTAAAGCAGCTTTTTAATACAAAAATTAATTTTTTTTGAAATAGAAAGCACCTTTAAGAAGCAGTAAGAAGCCATCCCAAACAAAACCTTAGTTTGTATTAGAAAACTACTTTATAAAACGGTAATAAAGCTGTCCCAAACAAAACTTTAGTTAACCTCCTAAAGGTATAAAATCATTTCCAAGCACAATATACTGAATTTGAGTGGCAACAACAGAAGCAGGAACAATATACATTATTGAAACAAACATGATTATAAGAGGCTAATGCGACTTATGCATTTGCCCACACTCATCTTTCCGTTTTTTTTTTTTTTTTAACATTTCTTTGAATCCAACAATAATCACAAGTCCATTTGTTGTATAGAATTCAGACTTGTCACCATTCCAAACTTTTTTGGAATCTGAGACAAAACAATAAGGATCATACACATATATGCCAATGTGGTGCTCTTCAGCACTCTCCCATGTTTCTACCCAATGTCGCTTCCTCCGTTGCTCTTCCACAGCTTCAGAGAGAGATTAAACAGCCAAAAACCACTTCAGTTTGCGAACGTCAGAATCTGATGTTCAAATAAATAAAAACCCGCAACAAAGCAGTTCATCCCAACTCCCAGTGCGCTCTTTACTGGAAGGATCAAATTGCTAACTATAACAGGTGGTGCTTCTAACTCATAGGGACAATGAGCCTCTGTAATCGCTTAAGGTGTGGCAACAACTGTGCAAATGAGGGGCGCAGATTGGGATCACTGCAAGAGAAACAATAGCAACAAATTTCTCATCAACAAGTTCTTTAATCATTACATTCTTGTAAAACATTACCGAGAGATGATAAGAACAGTAACAGCTTATGGAAAAATTCTAAAAATGGCCATCCTATAGTAAATATTCAAAATGGTCCTTAGAATTGTTGTGTTTATTTTAGGCTTTGTTTGGAACGAAGCAGCTTTTTAGTACAAAAATTTTAATTTTTATACTAAAAAACTGCTTTAAGAAATAGTAAAAAAGTCGTCACAAATAAAGTTTTAGTCATCTACTTTTTCTAAGTGTTCAATTTAATACCTAACTTATCCAAAATTGTAGCAATTTAATCCCACCATTAACTTCAATTTTTTTTGGAAAGAAATTGGTGAAGGGTTTTTTCATCAGGACAATTTGGATTTTTTAGAGTTAACCTCAAATTCTCATTATTACTTACTATCAGTTCAAGAATTATTCCTAGAAGTCCAATATGTGCTAGAAAATTTCTCTACTAATAGATTTACTATATTCTACCAATTATTGATTTTCATGTAAATGGGAGTGAAATCTTACACTTATTTCCTGCTTTCTACTTTCCCTTAAGACTTATTTATTGCTTTTTATTCAAGGTCCAATAA
Source organism: Dendrobium nobile (assembly GCA_022539455.1). Lineage (NCBI taxonomy): Eukaryota > Viridiplantae > Streptophyta > Magnoliopsida > Asparagales > Orchidaceae > Dendrobium > Dendrobium nobile. The sequence goes on along the minus strand of CM039722.1, from coordinate 36,602,536 downwards.
TTGGGGCTATAAATCTCCCATAAAATTTGCATATCTTTCTCATTGGAAAAAAAAACAAGGCTTCTCTTTTAGATATATAAATATATATATAACATGATTAATCACATTAGTATCTTCTTCTTGTTGATCTTATTTGTATGAATCTAATCATGCCATGCATTGTGATGTAAAGGCGAGTAGGGCTATAAAAATCAGGTCACGGGTCGGGTTCGGGTCCAACCCGGAACTGACCCGACCTGACCCGTTTTTGCAAATGGGTCGGTTTCCCGAACCCGACCAGCTTCGGGATTGTTTTACGAACAAAATTTTATTTAATTTGATTTATTTAAACCTAAATCAAATTAAGGTAAGATTTACTTCAATCAATTAAAAATAAACCAAGCTTAATTTAATTTGTGTAATATTGTTTATTATTTTTTGGAAATAACATCTTATTCGTAAAAATCTTTTAAAACCCTCCTAAATTAATTAAAAATGACTCAAACCGGGTTGATATCGGGTTTTCGGGTCAACCCGAACCTGACCCGATTTTACAAACGGGTCGAAATCCCTAACCCCATGTTGGCCATTAAAAGAGAAGCATAATACTATGTTAAGTGTTGCAGAGATGAGGATGCTTAGGTGGATAAATGGCTTGACCCTTAGAGATAGGATACGAAATGAGCATATACGTGAAAATGTTGGAGTAGCTCTAGTGGAAGATAAGATTAGAGAGAGTCGTCTTAGATGGTTTGGTCACATTAAACGGAGGCCTTCCGATGAGCCGGTTAGGAAAGTTGAGGTATTAGATTTGACTTATGTTAAGAAAGGTAGAGGTAGACTGATGCGGACATCAGATTTCGACACGTGTACCATCATCGGAGACGCCGATCGACGGCCATGATTCAGAGCCTTTATTTTTGATGCTTTAGTTTATTCATGACTTTTTATTTCATGTTTTTCCTTTTGTACCCCTATGAGGGAATTAGTGCTTATTGTAGCCCAAGGGCGTTATCGTCTTTATGCATTTTATTTCTTGATAGCCTATATAAAAGGCTTTGTCATTGTACTTGAGATTATTATTGAATGAATGAAAATTTCCGTACTTTGTTCTCTTTGTGAGTGCATGAAGATCTCTTGGTGAGTTCTTCCATTGAGATCTCTTAGTGAGTTCTCTAATTTTTCCTTTTCTTTTAATTGCTTTTCTTAATTTTCTTCTCACAAGAAAGCACTACAAAATTCCCCCTCCCCCAAAGCTCTTGCCGCCGGCCCCTCCCTAAGGTTTCCCGCCGCCGGCCAAGACCACCACCACCACCGGCCGCCCACCTCGCCGACGATCCCTCCCATACGGTTCATTCCATCTCTCCACCAACTTCAAATTGGAGATTTGAAATTCAAATTTTGAATTGTTTCCTAATTTGGAAATCCAAATTAGGAAAGTTTTCATGATCAAATAAATTTCAAATCAAATTAAATTGGAGTTTTCAAATCCTTGCCACGTCATCAAACCACTTTGGAAACCCCCTTTTCTCCTCTCTCCAATTTCCTCTTTACCCAGCTATACCGCCGGCCCCCCTTGATGGATTTCCTTTAATTACCACATTAAACCCCTTGATCCTAATTTGAAATTCAAATTATGATCCATTAATTTTCCCTCCTCTTTTCATTAAAACTGAAATAATTTCAGTTTAATCCTTCCCCCTCTCCCTATTCTTCCACCGCCGGCCTCCTCTCTCTCTTCCCCCATTAATTCCTCATTAAGGAATTAATTGCCCTCTCATTGGAATTCAAATTTCCCCTCCAAAACTCCCCAAAACTGAAATTACTCTCAATTTTATTGTCTTTGTTTTCTAAACCAATCTCCCCTCACCCCACCTCCACCGCCGGCCTCCCCATCCCCTCTACAACCCGCCGCCCACCTCTCCCCCTCATCGGAGAGTTACTTGCGGCGACCACCCCTTCGCCTCTTCTAGAATGCATGGAGGTACCCGAGTGGAATTTCGGGTTTGAGTACGACAACCACGGACGAGTTAACATCCTCAGATCTCCCTTCTTCGACGTCGGCTTTGACTTCGACAACACCGTCGAAGAATATTTGGACCGGATTCAAACAGCTCTAGTGGAGTCCATCGACGATCATTTTTCCGTCTACACGTGGATCATCGAAGGTCGTCGTTTCACACCACCTCCACGGCCGGCGCCGTCCTCTCCTTCCCTACAGATCTACGGCACCATCGCCCTCGGAGTGGTTTCATCACTTGTGTGGTTCTTCTTCTTCCAACAAGCCTAGAAGTAGGTAAATGAGTGCAGCCTCAAGGTGAGACCATTGCTTTGTTAACCACGGGATTCTAGTTGGCTTTTCATTTGCTTTACTTTTATTACCGTTGTTATTTTCCTGATCTTGCTAATTTAGGTGTAAGCTCTTGCCTAAGCGTAGTTGAATTCTAAGATCTCTGAAAAGTTTCAATTGTGAGCAATATTAAGCTTGCAATTTCACCGCTTAAACAATATTTTATTAAGCTTCTAAATTCAATTCCTGGTTTCACATCATAGACCTAAAAAGACTTGGTTAGAAAAGATTAGAAATGATCTTTCTTTATTAGATTTAAATGAGAATTTGGCTTTTAACCGAACACAATGGCGAAAAAGGATTCATGTAGCAGACCCCACATAGTGGGACAAAGGCTTGATGTAGTAGTTGTTATTGTTGTTATCAAAATCACTAACCCTAACCCGAAATTTTTGTGTAGGGTTCAGATCAGATTTTTGGGTCGGGTCAAATATTGACACCCCTAAAGGCGAGCATGCATGTCTATCGCATCTTCGAACTTGCAATTTCGGGCCTTTGTTGTTTAATAAGTATGCCAAGTCATGGATTTGTAATTTGCATATAATCAGGTACATGAAAAATCCATGCCTATGGTTCAAATTTCAGGTCAATAAAATACATACCTTTCCCAACAGTCAGTAATTATTTTTGAGACCAAAGGATCAACCTCTTGGGGTATGTCAAGACGTTTATTTTGATAACCCACTGCTCCAACAACTTGCATTGGGTTCATTCCACTCCACGGCATGCACATGGTAGCCAATTCCCACAAAATTACACCAAAACTATAGACATCACACCTGAAAAACATTTTTTTTATTACCAGGAAGATAAAGACATTTCGAATAAAAATTGTGAGCCCAAATTAGAATAAAGCTAACCCAAAACCTACTTTTCATTGGAAGGTTCATTTCGCAAGACCTCTGGTGCCATCCACTCTGGCTGTAAATTAGAGAATTAGAAGCCATCATATAAATCTCATAAAAAATTTTCTAAAAATACTAAGATACTTGATATTATTTCTATGCGTTGAATTTTAAAAAGATATACATGCAGAAAAAGGTAACCTTCGCGAAAAACAGATAGATTGCCTCCTTATAAACAATTAACTGGTTGAAATTATTCAAATGACACATCTCAATAAAAGAAATAATTTTTCTTCATCGATATATTCCTACCCCACAGTAAAAAACTCGTGTTACCAGATATGCCTATCTTTATAGATATGAAGAACAATATAACAAACACAACAGGATCAAAGTGAGAAGATTATTTCCAAAACCAGGATGTCACAAACTTTTCTGAAATTGTGAAAGTTTTGCTTCAAACATTAATAATTTTAGTTAACTGAGACAGCTCCTCAGAAATGATCAAAATCACATTTCAATTCAATTTTAATATTTCCTTTAGATGCATCGCATAACTTACGGAATATTATGTGATCATGCACCCAGTATAGTATATAGACAGTTTTGCTTGATGATGCCGCACACTTGTGCTGTGCTGTAGAAATAAAGTCACCTTTATCCTTACAAGACAGATTAAGGGTTCGTTTTGGACGGCTTTCTTATTGCTTCTTAAAACAACTTTTTAGTACCAAAATTAAAATTTTGCACTAGAAAACTGCTTTAAGAAGCAGCAAGAAAGCCGTCCCAAACGAAGCCTAAATACTTCATCAGTACGTTTACAATAGTTGTGAGGTTAATGGAGGGGGCGTACATCAAGAACAAGAGTGCCTCACACATATATCAACATTGATTTGAAAAGATAACGCAAAATAAGAACACTCCAAAACAATCTATGAAATTTGATAATTATAACCGCTCTCCAAAATGTTATGAGCTTAATTTTCATAATCATCAACATATGTCTCTGCCAATGGATGCCTCCCAAGGCACCAATTGTTTGGAAAGTATATTAAACCAAGTCTATATACATGCAGCTTTCCCTTGTACTCCACGGCAGGCATTTGAATCAAAAAAGCTCTGACAGTGATGTTATAAAAATTTCACAAAATAGGATCTTTTAGTCTTAAGCCAAATGATTAAGTAACCAGAAAATCAATAAGCTTTTGGATGCAGATCATTGTTAGTAGAAACTAGAATCCAAGACATTAAGAGTAGAATCTGGAAATATAACATCATAATAAAAGGTATAGAAAATTACAGTTCCAGCAGTTGATTTCGAAGACAAGAACGTGTGGTGCTTCAATCTAGACAAGCCAAAATCACAAACCTGAAAAAAATGTATAATGAGAACTCTATTCTGGAAAGGAGCAAGCAAGCTAAAAAAATGCATAAATGCGCAAAAAATGTAGCAAGCTTGATGACGCAACCCTGGCATAGAATGCATAAATTATTTGGAACATATCCAACAACTGGATTAGAGTGAATTTGAATTTCAATTGATTATGCAACAATATCTAGAGCATTATATTGAGAAGAACCCTCTATTAATCAATCCATTATACTACTTAGCTGGGCCTGCATGAGAATTATGTGGGAGTTGGTTACTAATTAGCTTTGATCCACTTCTCTAGTAGTAGAAGACAAGAGAACTAAACATTTTTAATAAGCTTATCATGGAAACATCTTATATGAGGCTGCCATTTCAACAACAATTGAAGAAATACAATTTTGTTTCAGCAATAAGTGAGGCACATGATAGATGAAATAAATTTTTACACTACAGCATCACTATTAGGAGAGCATTAGTCTTCCCCTAAATCATGCAAATTTTAATACCTGACCACCAAACTAAGGCTGGCTTCACAAATCTTTCACCATCCACAGATGTCAAGAGCTGCAGTTGGTGTTCATTCTATTTCAGGGACTCCTCTTATTTTTTTTTTTTTCACAACAAAAGTCATCTTTTGATTTCCTGCCTAGCCTTACAAGCACACCGTGAACTATTTGTGTCATCTACCATAACTCCTTTGTTCAAACCCCCGGGAATAACACAATCCCCCCCCCCCCCCGCGCTCATCCTCATTACACAGCAATTTGAACACTTGAATTAACCCACATTTACCTATAAGGAATGTGACCCAATGATATTTGTGCAATCATTTACACACTTTCAGAATCAGACATCTTCAACATCCAATAACCCCAAAAAAAAATCTCAAAACAAATCACTGGAATAGGGCGCTAAAACAAGTTTGAAGCCTACGTTCAGGCGCTCCCATTACCTTTAAACATTAGTCATACCCTCCATCAAACCAAAGCCTAGCCACTTTTATTTTGAACTATAATATCCATCAACTCCAAACACTATAAGTCTAAACAGCAAATATGAGAATCGTTAATAATTTTAGAAAACATAGCAAGTTTAATAGTGACCAGAACATACCTTAACAACCCAATTTCTATCTACAAGAAGGTTTGGGGACTTCAAATCACGGTGTACAATAGTGGGATGGCTTGTATGCAAGTAATTCATTCCTTTTGCCTAAAAAGCAAATTCAGATCAGGTCGAAGTGGATAACAATCTATTCCAAAATCAAAATAGTACTCATACAAACTGCATACCACATCCAATGCCATCTTCATCCGCCGCTTTTCTTCAAGTTTCACATTGTGACGATGAAGTAATCTATATAAACTTCCCCTGGAGACAAACAGGCAGAGCCTTTTAGAATAACGCTAAATCCCAAAGAAGCAGAAAATAGATGCAAATTATGTAAAGTTCCCAGAAAAGGCACCAGTTGTAGTGGCAATTGGTAAGGTAAGTTAAGGCAGATCTTACCATTAGCGGCTTGGGCAACATTGCCATCTGCCTTTATAGAGCAGGTGAGGGATCAAATCGCCTCAAAAAAATAATAGGTCTCTTTCCATGACATTATTCATGAGCTAATATATATATATAATGTCGTCCATATCATGCAGAACAAATGCAAATTCTAAACAGAAAGCAAAATATTCAATTCTAAGGACAAGAAGCAGTTATCCAATTATCTTGTCATAAAATTAGTAGTACAATAGTTTTCAGAACCTTTTAACATTCTTTAATTTTATAATATATGATTTAATTCAACTAGAGAAATACAACTACAGCAGCTGGAAATTTAAACTTAGCAGACCTTGGGAGAAACTCCGTCAAAATAGAGAGGTTTGGTGGACGTGTGACAGCGCCCATAAAAAGGACCACATTTGGATGTCGTAGCCTTAACATGATTCTGACCTATGAGATTCACAAGAAAAAATGTCGAGTTGAGCTTGAAACCAAGAATGTTTGCTCTAAACAGGGAGATGTCAAAGGTGTGCCTTAAACAAGTGCTAATCTGACTGCACAATTCAATTCTTACTTCGAATCTGAACAGCTCCAATGCATCTCCTGATAGATCCTGATCCAAGAATTTCTTCACAGCAACATCCTATTGATAGAATATCCAAAGAGAAGTTAAGTAAGCATAACACAAAAAAAGAGTTCATCTGATGATTTTAGTCTAATTTTTTTAATAGGAGAAAACCATTTTACAAGAAAAACCTGAACATAAGATAACCCAGAGCATTTACATTTCATCAAGATGTTCCTATGAACATCATTGTTGATACACAAAGAAACAATGTAGTCTTCTGTCATAAAATAGAATTGGCTCAAAATCATTCATCTTACTAAGCAATTTACTCCATTTCACAATATCACATTTTTTTTTAAGAGTTAAAAGAATATCATTATCATGATCATTAGCATCATCTAATAAGAGAGATAAAAGTAACTAAATTTTATAAAGGATAAAACCTAAATAAATCTTGCATTCAAGTGAACTACATAGAGATTTGTATGACTGATTCATGCCTTGTATAGGTAGGTTTGTCTATAAAAGATGCTCAAACCATCTAAGTGTGTTAGATTGAATTCCCCTATACACAACAACCCGAGGGAACCCTCAATTTAACCGCACTCACTTGAAAGGTGGAAACCAACCTAAACTGATGAATCTGGATTAACACATCAATTTAGATGATCAGTTCAAAAAAAAATATGGTTCAGTCAGACGCCAGTATATCAGAACGTAACAGGTTGAATTGCTATATACATTAAGTATTAAATATGATCGGAGTATTGTGATAAGTTACGTTCTACATTTGCAGTTTTAGTGGAGAATAAGTGGTCAAGATTGCATATGTACGCCTCAGAAACAGAGGTAATAACAGTGCCTCAGCAACATGTTTAGTAATCTTCAATTGCTTTTTCGTAGTTTAAAGACTCGAGTATAATTCTAAATACAGCTAAGGCCTTATGAAGTAAACTAAAATGTTCAGGATAAATAAGCATTCATTAAATTTAGAACATACAGAAACCCAAGCTATAAAGAATTGAAATTTTATCATCATAATATCGTTTAAGAGTGTAGGAACTCACAGTGCCATTCCAATCAGCACGATATACCTCCCCATAAGAACCTGCAATATATCAACAAAGGCTTTACAATGAGAATTGTTGCTGTTTAATGTACTGATGGTCTTTACAATAGCAACCTGTTTAAAGTTGTTATAAGAAACATGTTAAATATCATACATTCATAAGCTTCTCAACTGTCATTTGGAAATGTAATTTGGTGTTAATTCAGAATGTCATTCATTCTACACAAGTACAAGATAAGAAATCAAGCATGAAGATTTTTAGAGATTAACAAATTGATTAAATAAATAAATCCTTACAACAATAAGGAATTCTTAACTGTTAGCAGTAAAGAAGGAACAACAAATTTTTTTAGTCAACTTCTGCTAAACTAGTCCAGCTGGTCCCGATGGAACAGAGGCGAAACTCTCCGCCTCTCCTGTACATCGCTCGGACCGCAGGAGTAAAACAAAAAGCAGTTTAGGAAGGATTTTTGAGGGAGTTAGGAGGGAAATTTGAATGTAGAAACTGTTTAGATATTTCCTTTTGGATTGTATGCATTAAATAGTTTGTTTTCCTAAGGTTAGAACATCTTGAATTTGGCTGAAATTTGAGATCTCTTATATTTATGTTTTCTTTTGGGCTCTAACGGCGTCTAGAGATTTGGGAGAGATAGATCCTCCTCTCGAATAGAGGATCAATTGTATCTTGCTATTTTTTGTTTTCTTTTCATCAAATAATACAAATTATCTACTGTTTTCGTGGTTTTGTGCGGAATTTTGTGGAGAATTCTTGCTGTTTTCCGAAGATTAATAGGAAATACTTGAGATCTATAAGTGTTTTCTATCAAATTGGTATCAGAGCAATTTCCTAGCCATAAATTGAAACCTCCTCGCTAATTTCTGCTATGTTTTACTCTCCAAGCTGCTGCTTTTTGCTGTTTGAAGACTAGAAACGGTTGTTTCTTGGCTGTTTTTGCTGTTTGGAGCTTAGATTCGGGTACTGATGGCAGGGAAAAGGTAGAATTGTTGGAAGGGAAGATCAAACAATTGAAAACTAAAATTTCATATCTCTACACTCAACTTTCAGATGTCAAAAGTCAAATTTCAACCATCCACGAGAAGATGAATGGGAATTTTTCCAGCCTTGGCAAGATGATGAAGAAGTTGCTTGAGGGTCAATCCACAACAACATCGTCAAAGGCGAGGGAAGCTTCCGACAACCCAAGAAGCGAGGAAAAATCTAATCCAATAAAGAAAAGAGGAGACCAGGAGGTGGAGACTGAAAAGAGAAAAAATAGAATGCCTCCCCTAGAGGTTGTTCCTATGGAGGAGCCGGGTAGAGGATATTGGGAGAAGCATGAGAAGGTGGAGCATGAACAAAGGGGTGCTGAATTTGAGAGGAGAGGTGCAGAATTCAAAAGGGAAAGGGGTGATTATGACCGAAGGGGGCCTGGAATTGAAAGGAGAGGGACTTATTATAATCCAAGGGATGCTGAATTTGAAAGAAGACTGGGAATTTGATGAAAATCTTGGGTATGAGTGTAGAAGGGATGATTGGGACACTTGGAGAGAACCAACCCCATGGGGAAGGAGAGATTATGGAGGGAACAGAGGGAACGAAGACGATCTGAGGGTGAGGAAGCTGAATATGCCTATTTTTTAGGAAGAGGATGTCCATGGGTGGATCTACAATGTGGAAAGGTATTTTACCATCAACAAGTTGATGGACGGGGAGAGATTGATGGCAGCCGGGATGTGTTTGAAAGGGAAAGCTTTAACATGGTACCAGTGGAGGGATACGAGGAGACCAATAAGGACCAAGAGGGAGTTTAAGGACTGTCTATTGGAACGTTTCCAAACCAGCAGGGGAGGGGGCTTTTACGAGCAGTTCTTCGCTTTGATGCAGGAGGGAATAGTGATGGAGTACTGTGAGCAATTTGAGCACCTTGCCAGTCGATTAGATCGACTTCTAGAGACTGTACTAGAGAGGAACTTTATGAAGGGACTGAAACCAAAGATCCGCACAGCAGTCAGAGTGATGACACCTTGGAACTTGGGAGAGTCTATGGAGCTAGCTCAGTTGGCGGAGGATCAGAGACGCCTGGAAAAAAAGGAGCAGGAGGCAGCAGTTTAGGAGGCTCGTACAGGATAATCACCATCTTTTTCACACCCAAGTAGCCAACACTAGATACTCTTAGGGAGACATCAAAGGAGAAGACTGCCGAAGGAAGACCTGGGGACAATTTCAAGAAGCTCATAGAAACAGAATTATAGGAGAAGAGGGCGAAGGGGATCTGTTTCAGATGTGGCGAGAGGTATATGCCGGGGCACAGGTGTGAGGACCGAACGCTTCAGGTTCTTACCGTTTGTGTTAAAGAAGGAATGGAGAGTGTCATCTTTCCACCTCGCGGACAAGGTGGATCTTTGGAAGGGGAGTATATTTAGACCGATCCAGCCGGTTCGACGAGACCGGCTTTAGGTAGAATAAAGGCGGAACTCTCCGCCTCTCCTGTACGCCACTTAGACCGCAGTAGTCAAAAAAGCAGTTTAGGAAGAATTTTTTAGGGAGTTAGGAGGGAAATTTGAATGTAGGGACTGTTTAGAGTTTTCTTTTTGAATTGTATGCATTAAATAATTTGCTTTCCTAGAGTTAGGGCATATTGAATTTGGCTAAAATTTGAGATCTCTTACATTTAGGTTTTCTTCTGGGCTCTAGCGGCGTCTAGAGATTTGGGAGAGAAAGTCCTCTCGAATAGAGGATCAATTGTATCTATATATTTTATGTTTCCCTTTAATGAAATAATACAAATTATCTACTGCTTTTGTGGTTTTGTGCGGAATTTTGTGGATAATTCTTGTTGTTTTTTGAAGATTGATAGGAAATACTTGAGATCTATAAATGTTTCCTTTCAACTTCCTTTCATGGTAGTCTCCTTTTAATGATTTTTAACAATAATAAATGGGGAAGAAGTAGTTCCAATGAATTTAGCTAAACTAATACAATACAAGCTACAATGCTACATTGCTTAAAAAAGAAAGAAGAGAAAAATTCAAATAGAGTAATAGGACCCTGCTACCTAGGCTACACTAAAAGATAAGTAGCCAATTTCAGGGATTGGCACAAACTCTTAACTCTCAGCTCACTTGAGTAAGGAAATATTATGGCACTTCATTCTGAAGGAAATGCCCTAGTAATTTAATGTGCATATAAAGTGAAAGAAGATAAAAAGCGATCAAAATATAAGAAACAGGTTAAAGAGTGGACTGTAAGCTAGTATTTCCTGCCGTCAATTAGTAATGTAATTTTTTTAGTAATTTAGAATATCGTGTATGCCACACAAGGACAAGATAAAATGAAAATTCAAGCATGGAGGTTTACCGTTCATAAATTCAGCAAATAAATATGTCTTTACAGAAAAAAAGGCATATTTAAACCTGCGAATAAAACAAAAAAATAAAAAGAGTAATGTTTGTATTTTACTACTTTTCATTCTTGCCTTCTTTAAATGATTTTCTTTATATTTTACTACTTATGATGCTCGTCTCCTTTAAATGATTTCTTATCAATGATAATTTCGTGAGAATATTCTGAAAAGAATTTTGTTCAACCAGCTAAATACATTAGGGTATAAGGAAACTACCCACCTAAGATCCACTTAAATACAGGGAAACCACTTTTAGGGATTGGCATCAGAACTCTTTATTGTGATCTCACTTTGAATGACAAGGTCCATACAATTTTATTCCAAAAAGCTGCAGAGTACGCTTAGTTCGAACTCGTCTTGAATAACAAGCACAACATGAAAGGAAACAAGTCGGAAGCATCTCTATGGTTACAGGGAAATTCATATCATCAACATCATTAACCTTCTAAAACTATTTCGGATAGAACTACAATCATTTTTCACCATTCTCTAGTGTACAAAGCTAAATTAGAGTTAAAGACAGTTTATAGAAAACTTTTAAGCCAAGTTATTTTTTATTATCCATTTTCCTTGGTATTTTTCACATTAATTCTTTTATCATGTCTTTTTTGGTCAATGCTCTGCTGTCATATGTGCTCAATCCTCCTTGAGGCAGTCTATACCCTTATCCATGATAAATTTCATTCCCATTATTTTGCAATATATTATCTCTTGTTTTACCATTGACCCACCTTAACATTCTTGAAGCATAGTTTGGTTGACAGTGACTCCTTTGCACATCCAAAAAAATGGAACATGCTTATATCTTTTATACAACAACAACAACAACATCAACCCTTTATCCCACTACGTGGGGTCGGCTACATGAATCCTTTCTCTCCATTGTGTCATATTAAAAGTCAAATTCTCATTTAAATCTAATAAAGAAAGGTCATTCCTAATATTTTCTAACCAAGTCTTTTTAGGTCTACCCCTACCTTTCTTAACATAAGTCAAATCTAATACCTCTACTCTCCTAACCGGGTCATCGGAAGGCCGCCGTTTTATGTGACCAAACCATCTAAGGCGACTCTCTCTAATCTTATCTTCTACTGGAGCTACTCCAACCCTTTCACGTATATGTTCATTTCGTATCCTATCTCTAAGGGTAAAGCCACTCATCCACCTGAGCATCCTCATCTCTGCCACACTTATCTTTTATAGTTCTCTCAAAATTGCTAATACTTTGCCATACATCATATCAATATCAAACCTCTATAAAAACCTTAACATCATGGTCAGTTGCTAAAAAAGTCACATCTTCAATCATAAAAACAAAGAACATTTTATACATCTTTATTATAAGCTCGAGAATGTAAAATAGCAAGGCAATAAGAAAAAATGTGGAATGGACGCTTGTGCAATACAAAGTAATAAACTTATTCTTTTTTTCAAGCACTTTAGAGGTTGAGTACTTTGTTCATACTAATTATTACCTATGATGCACTGACACTTTTCCTTAAAAAAGCGTGCAGTATCCGATACGTATTCGACACGACATGCATCTAACACTCCTTCGACATGTGTCGGACACGCCAAAAACGATTAAAAAAATATTAAATACAAATTAGACACGCATGTCTTAAATATTTTATATTTTTTAAAATATAATTTTTTGTATTTAAAATTTTTATTTATTTAAAATATTAAAAAAAATTATTTCATATCCACAACACTAAATAAATCACCCATACTCAATACCTCATTAATCAAATATTCTCATTTTTATTTCTGTTAGGCAGGTCGTGATTTTGGTTTCACAACAATGTCCATCTCATTTGAACATTGACATTTGACGTCATTACAACATCGACATTTCAAAACCATCGCAATATCAAAGTTTGACATTGTCTTGGCATTGATGCTAAACGCTAGCAATTTCTACAACCACAACTTAACAGCTCATCTTTATCCAACACCCTCTCAACATCGACGACCAACACCCTCTTGACACTAACGCCTGATACTTACTGCATAATATCAATTCTTGACTCTCGATAGCATTGTCGTCTCATTTCTCGATGTCTAGTGCACGGTATCGACGCCCAGTTCTCGACATCCTAATATTAATCATTTTAAAAATAAATTCTAGTTAAATGACTTATTATTTCTAAATTATTTTTAATATTATGCTTCTTCAAAATTTTACACTTTTTAAAATAGGAAAATTATTATACCATGTCCAACCCGTGTCCGTGTCCTATATTTTCAATAATTTATGTGTCCTATGTTCGTGTGGTGTCACATCTATGTAGCCGTGTCCGTGTCTGTGCAACATAGATTATTACTAAGGGGCTGTTTGGTATGCAGAATTATGAGGGTAAAGTAAATTAAATGCAGGTATTTCTTAAATTAGATTGTTTGGTTGATTTTGAGCGGAGCATAAAGAAGTATTCCAAAGCATAAACAGTGTATTACAAACCCCCTTTCTGCGACTTCAAAACCCGCCCAAATTGAGCGGGTTAGAAATTCTCTATTCTTCCCACGCGCTGGTTTCGCGGAATCAAAGCAAGCATTAAGAGGCCGACTGGCTTTAGTGTGCGTGTTTAAATGGGACGGAGGCGGCTAGGTCTTGTGCCGACGGGTTTGGAAAGCTCGACAGAGGATTTCGCCTCCAGTAATGTCTCTCTTCATACCGATTATGATCATCCTCTCCATCTTCTTACTCAAAGCCGTCTACTCATACCTCTGGCTTCCACACCAGATCCAGCTTCACTTCCGGCGCCAAGGAATCAGCGGTCCTCCTCGCCGCCTTCTGTCCCGGCGGGAACGCCGGTGAAATACATCGGCTGTTTGCGACTGCTCAGTCTTCTCCGACGTCGGGGCTCAGCCAGGACCGAAACAGAGAATTGATTAATTGTTCTTTATTTTAATTAAGGATGAATTTTATCAGGGATATATGGCAGTGGCGGAGAAGTGGATTTGTTCGATTGCTGGCATAGATGAGACGGGAGGCTTCCAGCAGTCCCTCGAAGCTATAATCGACGGCTGGAATGAGTTATAGAGGCTGACTGTGTGTTGCTCTTCATGGATGCAGGTCAAAGCGGTAGAGGAGTCGGCTTAAAGCATGAGAAGAATAGTGGAAGTGGGAGAAGGATTTGAGAATGAGTGAGAGAGATGATAAGGGATTTGAAATTGGCTCAGAGATCCTATACTTTGGTTTCTCCCTAACGCCAGCTAAATGAAGTGACTTGACACAAACTGCAGCACCAAATATGAAGAGATAAGGTGGGATTTTGCAGGGTATAATATAAGATATAGAATATTCTTCCTTACGTATGTATATATGTATGTATATATTATGGAGACGTTTGAATTTAATATCATTTTATTATAATTGTTAACAAATGTAATATTTTATTCCAACTTTTCTTAATTTTTGGTTAGCAGTCAGCACATTATCACTTTGTATAAAAAGTATTTTTCAAGCCTTCTTAGGTGTTTTTCTCAACTTCATAGAAGTGAAATAAAAAATATATATAACTTATTTTATTCAAATTTTATCAAAAGCATTAAAATTAAGGCATAGAATAATTTTTTTCTTACTTAGCTTTTGAAATCATAATTATAAATTTTATTTTATCATTGGTTTTTCACGGCTAACAATTTTTTTATAAAAAATTTATATTTTACAACAGCATTTAAAATTTTTTTTTTTTTGAAAGCAGCTTTAATAGATATAAAAAGTTGTACCAAATTAAGGGATATAATTTTGATTTAGAACTGCTAGTTGGTTGTCATATACATTTAAAAAAATTATCTATTAAAAATTTTCTTCCAATCTCAATATATATATGGGTATGAATGTAATTTGTTCCTACATAGCTGCAGCACAGCAACTCCACAGTTATACTATACAAACAAAATATAAAGATTTATATACAGCAACTTCAAAAAGCAGCTTTCTATATAACAATTTTATAACTTGCATTACCGACAGCTGCAGCCGTCCCAAACTCACCCAAGTCATCATAATTAATTAGTTAAGCTTATGCTCAAATTAGAGGTGCCAAAATAAATTATTACAAAAAATCCGTTTTTACTTTACTCTGGTTCTACCTAACAAAACAAGGGAAACAATTCTCCTGCGTTTATTTTGCAGACAACCAAACAGTCTCAAAGTATTCAAAATGCACTGCATTTACTTTACACTGCATTTTCTTTTCAGGCAACCAAACAGCCCTTAAATATTATGTAAAAATGTGCTTCCATAATCACATCTACAACAAAATTTGCACCCATACATGTTGTGCCCTTGCTAATATGATCTTCATTTCCTATTTCACTTTTCTCATTGCGATCATCCTACTCATTAGACTTCATAAATTTCAATTACGTAGGATATTTATGTGGTTAATGAATAGGTAAAATGTAGGATATTTATGTGGTTAATGAATAGGTAAAATCTACGATGGTGCAGATATCTACAAATCGATGCTTCAACTGCAGTATTGCGCCAATCAACACTATTCTCAAATAATTCCATTTTCAATCCACAAGTCCTTTCTTTTCGTTCTCGCTCCCATCCTCACTAAGTAGAAGTTAGATTGAGTCATTTTATATAGGAATAGGGAAGAAATACCATTTGGATTAGATAATAGATTGAACATGTTGGGGATATATAAGATCTACAATTCATATCAGGTCAAACATAATAGTTTGATTAAGTGATGACCAAAAATCCCACCGCCAAGCCATATCCTTGCTAGTGAAGCCATAGCGACTGGAAGAAAATAGAAGATATCCGGACGAATGAGGCTTCAGTGTAACAATGTGAACCAAAATTGCACAGGGATGATGATAACTGCAGGGAGAGCAGTAAAGGCAAATATTCACAATGTTGAAAGTGGAGCTCATTAGATGCCAAAGTTGATAATCAAAGAGCATTAGAAGATGGAGAGCACAGTGAAGTGTGTTGTAAATTGTTTGCAATGAACATTGGTGGTGTTAGATGATGATGGGAGAGGGAAGCGATGTCAAATTAAGCCTTGAAAAGTTCTAAGAAGTATGCTCTTTTAAAGTTTAATTATAACAAAAATAAGAAATATAATTATCTTATTGACAAAAAAAGCAACCTAAACATTTCTAAGCAAAAGGATAATGCATAGATTATTCCTACAAAAATCACATAAAAGAAGTTTCTTCTTTTGCTTCTTTGCAATGTAGAATGCTTTAAATTCATAAAGCGAAACCAATTAGACTGGATAATGATCACGATAATGCCATTTCAATAATACATTTATACTCAAAGAACTATTTTCAAATTTTTTAATCTTTACATTTAATGAGAACAAGTGTAATCTGGAGAAACTACAAAAGAGACCTAGTTCAAATTGTTGGAGAGCAAAATACTTAATTAGCATAGAGTTATCAAATTTGGAATAAGAAACATAGACAAGAACTTCACTCCACTTTCATTCCCTATTTAACATCCAAAACATATTACGCAAATTGAGGAGGGTTTAAAAACTATAAATATTGAACTTTAAGGTAAAATTGATTTGCATGAAGTGAGCGCTTACCAAAAGTAAAGATAAAGAGCCACTAATAATTCAAAGCAAAAGCTATGCTTGGTAAATTGGTAAACTAATCCATAAATAATCAATAAATTGTTAAATATGGAAAGAAAGATATCTTACCTAGACCAATTCGCTCACCTATCTGAAGATCTTCCCATGGAATCTCCCATTCAGCAACACCATCCAATAACGGTTTGAAACTTTCTTTCTCAGAACCACTCGACAGGTGAAGATCATTATTGCTTCCTTCTAAAGATTACATACAAGCAAATGTAAAATAAGCCATATTAACCAAAGGAACTTCATATGGACATACATTATTTCGGTTCTCACCCTCTTTTGCCTCAGAATATTGAGCAGATTTCTTAGCATTACTTGCAGATACCAGGTGGCTTGTATTAACCTCATCTGCAACAAGATATCCCTGGCATAAAATTTTACATAAGCACGTCACTAAAACATAAGTCAGCAACTTCAAGCCCTTAGCTGTTCCAGGAAATTACCTTAAATTGGGAACTGTATAAAATAGAACCCTGATTTGTCTTCAAAAAAGGTGAAGGATTTCTACCGACAACAGGGTTTGCAGACGAAGATGGAGACTGCTCTTCCTTGCCTGTCATTTCAACAAAATATTTTCCATGGTTATTTTTTAAACTTGGATAACTTGAAGAGTCTTCCTTTATGAGTGACAATTTAAAAGGTTCAGAAAGCTCACCCTCTTCCCTACCTAGACTTCCTTCCACACTTATGCTGTTTGTAGGGATCCCTTGGTCTACCAGACCATGCACAGTATTTAGATTTGAAAACAAATCCAAGGGTGGTGAAGCACCACTCTCCAACAGAACAGCATGAAGTTTTCGAGCAAATTCTGGGTTTTTCGCAGCAGTAACAACGTACTTTGAGACATCATTAACTTTCATCTGCTCAACAGGTGATATAACTCGCTGCACTCCATTTGTGGTTTGAGTAACTGTCTCATTTTCTTGTCCACATCCTTCAATTAGACTTTTTCTTTCAACTCTTATATAATCACCTTCACATAGGTGTTCTGATTTTTCTTGTGAAGGTAAGCCCACAGTTCCTAAAATGGAGTTATTATCGGAAGTATTTTCCTCTGATACATCACTTTTCTTCTCAAATTGACAGCTAACCTTATCAAGGGCCAAGCAAAGATCTTTAACAGACTGTTCAATTGTATCAGTGCAATGCAGGATAGTTCCAGAATTATGCAGATGACTGCTAGGGACCTCAGCAGGAATTAATGTGCCAGGAGCACCCATAAGATCGATGATATATTCACTGAAAGGTAAGAAAAAGCTGAATGAGTCTTAAAACATACTCTCTGTAGAAAAAAATGAATAGATAAAGCAATGCATTATGCCACGAATTGTGAAGTATAACTTTCTATGAAAGCATAGATGAGCTATTATGATATGAGAACCAGATTGACCAGTTAAACCATGAATTGGTACCTAGTCCACTCTAGTTAGACCTACTGAAAAAAGATCCATCAAAATAAACTTTAAAATGAAATAAAATAAATAAATAAATACGTGTAAACCTAGCCAAAAAAAAAATCTCATTACACCAAATGGTCAACCACACCACTAGATAAAATTCTGTTTGCAATCTTTGGTGTCAAAGCCTCAGAGACAATAAGCACTTAACATCCCATTGTCTCCACTCAAAAATTTTTCCATCTTCAAATATGTTCAAGCCTCCCGTTTAATCTATCAATAGTGAAAACAATAACACTGAATGAATCGATTCAGTATCCAATTCAAATCAATCATAAATGTCGAAAACATCTTTCTGTATTTTTCAATACCTAAACTTATGGACAGATGTTCAGTACTACAACAACAACATTAAGCCTTTGTCCCACTACGTGGGATTGGCTACATGAATACCTTTTCTCCATTGTGTCCTATTAAAAGTCAAATTCTCGTTTAAATCTAATAAAGAAATATCATTTCTAATATTTTCTAACCAAGTCTTTTTAGGTCTACCTCTACCTTTCTTAACACAAGTCAAATCTAATACCTTTACTTTCCTAACCGGGTCATCAGAAGGCCGCCGTTTTATGTGACCAAATCATCTAAGGCTCTCTAATCTTATCTTCCAATGTTCAGTAAAACTTCAAAATATAAAACCTAACTTCCAAAAACAAGATTTGATGCATCTGAAAAGGAAAAACTCAATCTCAACATAAAGAAAAAGAACAAGAAAAAAAACCTCTACCATCTAGGCAGTAGCAATAGCAGACTAAATAATAATACTTGATAAAGATTGTACCTTTCGTAATCAACTTTAATCAAGTTTATGGCACCCTCATCTGTGCCAGTATAATGACTCCCCTTCACTAACTTACAGGGAAGATCAATCCGATCAGCTAGTACCTAGCACCAAAAAGTGAACATTAGTTTTCTAATACAAGCAAATAGTGTAGCATAAAATCTCGGTTGCACTCATAATCTCACAATGATTTAGCTCTACAACAATCAAAACAATAAAAACAACATCTCGATTAGAGCAGTTGCATGCAATTAAGACTTGACCATACAATGCCTCATACCAAGATTGAAATGGGAGGAAACAAATTTTGATCAACTGCCAATAATTAGAAGGAACATTTGATAATGTAATGGTCTGACCAATGATAATATTAATATGGTAGTCCAACAAAGTTTTATAACCAAAGAAGATCACAACTTAGAAAACCAACTCTCACTAGGACAAAATACTTGTCAGATGAAATCTTATATAAATTGAAAGCTTATTAAGTAGCGCAAAGCCACAAAGATAAATGAAGAAATTTCAACAAGCAAAAAATATTTCCAAAATAACCAATCAGCAATAGTAAAATTGCTCATCACTCACATGTAATGATCATCATCATTAGTAGTATCCCAACTATTTAGGATTAGTTATATGAATCATCATTTTTTTTTTCTTTTGTTCATGTTGAGTGATGCATAAGATGTTAAGCTTATTCTTTTCAAATCATTTTAAACAGCCTTTATCCATGTTAGTTAGCCTACCTTTCTCCTTCCTAATCCTCTAATAATATTTTTATCTTCCAATATAATGGCGCCTTTTTGATCCTTCTATGTATACATTCAAACTACATAAGTCTCTTTTCAATTAACTTAGCTTCAATATAAGTCACCTAATTGTTTCTCCAATATAATCATTTATTAATTTATCTTCCTAATTTTGCACGTTCATCTTAGCATTCTTATTTCCTCCAAATTGAACTTAGCTATCAAAAACTTTTTTACTACACAACACTCGAATCTATACAACATCGGAGGTTTAACTATAATTTCATTTTAATATATAACACTCAAATCTATACAACATCAGAGATTTAAGTAGTTGTATAAAATTTACCTTTAAGTCTCTATGATATCCTCTTATCCCATAAGACTCCTAAATATTTCTCCATTTTAATTACTCAACACTAACTCAAAGTAATATCCTCATATACATCATTACTATTTTGAATAATAAATCCAAAATAATTAAACATACACCAAAATGCATATCATATATTTAGTTTTTGTTCTGTTAATTATAAATATTTTATCTTCTAAAAACTTTCTCCATTATTCTAATTTTCAACTTATTTTGGTATATGCCTCACAAATTAGTACTATCAAATGTAAAAAGCATAAACATAGGCATCTCACTTTCATTATCCTTTGTAAGCATCTCCATACAAATAAAAAAGGACTAAATGTTAATCTTAGATGTAAATCTACTATAATGAAAAACTCTTTGGTCACTTTACAACTACTTTTAATACTAGTCCATGCTCCATCATATATATCTTTAATGAGTTCAATATATCTTTGACATATAGCTTTCTTCATTGATACACACTATATTAATTCGCACGATACTCAGTCATATGTCTTCTCAATGTCAATAAGACCATGTAAAAATTCTTTCTTAGCCCTATATACTTTTACATTAGTTTTCTTAAGACAAAAATCATTTCCACAATATTCCTACTAAGAAACAAAATTGGTTTTTTGAAATTGATATAATTGTTAAAAGTGTATATTCCATTTCTCTCTCTCATAGCTTCATAATATTACTCAAAAAAAAATTTCAATAGTTAGCACAATCATAAACTTATTTTCATAAATCTTGGTATCAAAATGCTTATTCTAAAATAATTTGGCATTATCTTACTTTTAACTTTTATTACAATAATTTGCTAACCAAAACACCACATCTCCAATAACTCTCCAAATCTACATAGGTATCTTATAGGGCTTAAAGCTTCATCTTCATCAAAGCTAAATATACTTTTTTTTAATAAATTTATAATAAAATTTTTTATTTCATTTTGTTATACTCTTTTAAAAAACAATTTCTTAAAACTCTTGTTAAATGATTTCTTAAAATATGATTTTCATCTTCCCTTACATTCTACATCATAAACAAAGATCCTATCATTTTCCCTTCTAATATGCACCTGACTTTATAAAAGTCATTAGGGGTCTTATCTTTTGCCTTAATTATTCCATACATCTTATTTTCTTTAGTACCAAATATGTTATAAACATCATTAAAAAATTTATTTTTTTCTGTGCTTGCAATATTCATTGCAAAACCTATAGAATTTTACGATCGCTATAAACCTCTCAATCTTTAAAAGCACAAACCCACCACCAAGTCGCCTCATTAGCATACTCAATCCTAAGACTTCTACAACATCCTTCTTAATGGAACTAGCCATCTTATTTTATATCAAGTTTGGCTAAACTAAAAAATTTCACTTTATATATATATAATGATAATTTTTCACCTACAAACTTTCACCATTTTATTATCGGACATTTAGTTCTTTTGATTGTTTTTTTATGCTTTTAAGATATACATCAATAACTACTATTTTATATTGTCAAATCACCTTAACAATCTTTGCAAAGCAAAATTTCGCTCCATCAAGTAAAGAATTGATCTGGTAGCTCCAACTTTATAAGTAAATAAGCAGTTTTCTCATTTCTTATGATGTGCGTTCACTGCTACGAGATCATATATTAATGCAAAATCATGTATAACTTATTCTATTGTTATGCTATTACCTATTACATACCCACCATGAATTGTCTAATAGCTCATCATACTATAACTTATATATGACATTTAAATCACCTCCAATAAATATCATTTCTTCATAAAGTATAAGTTGTAGTATTTCATCAATCTCTTTCTAATAATGATCTTTAAATTAATTTCTTATCATACTTAAAGAGCATAAGCATTAATCATATTTAGAAATTTCATCACCAATAATTATCTTAATAGCAATCATCATATCACTAACTATATAGATCCCGACAATTTTATACTTAAACTCTCTATGCACTACTATATAAAATTCATTGTATTGTTAACCTTTCCACCATATAATAATTTATAACCTTCCACAATGTACTTGAGTTTTTCTCCACTCCATCTAGTTTCTTGTAAAGAAGCAATATGTATTCTCCTTATAATCATTGTGCCTACCGATTCTTTTATCTTCTATCTAAAATCACCAAATTTCATGTAGTGAATATAAGAGGGTCACCCTAGCCAATCCTTGTCACCATAACAAGATTAATCGTGCGTACCAACTAGATGTAACGTCCTAGTAAATTCTTATCTACTTCTCGCTACAATTAGTCGTAGCACGTCACTATTGGGGAACACCTTAGTGATGGAAAAATTCAAATTAAAATTCATTTCATTAACTTTAACATAAATTTAACAAATAGCTAACAATCTAACATAAAACTTCAACCTTCATCATCTGTGCTTCAAATCAGCCAAAAACAATTTTTAATAAAATTCACATGCAATACAAATTTGAATTAGGCAAATTTCATTAACAAAATCCAATTCAATTTCCAAATGAATTTTAGATGTCAAAAGCATCTGTTTAATATTACATAACATTTCAAAGCTAGTATTTGTGAAATCATAAATACGATGAATTTGAAACACAATGTGAATGATAGATCCTGACTAAAAAACAAAAATATGCCAACTAGATATGAATATAAAGTCTACAGTATAGCAAATAATATATTAGATTTTCAACTTATTAAATAAATATCAACATATTGGATGGTATTGTGGGCCAGAATGCTGAGCATGATACCCAATGCATCAAGGGCAATTTTTTTTTTTTACTTTTATTTAAGCTATCGAAAGTGGTTGGAGTTTAGTTGAAGAAGTGAGTTCCATTGAAATGATTTTCAATGACATTTTTGTTTTTCCGTCTCAATTCCTTTGTTTCTTTGGATTAAAGTGGGCTCCATTTAACCCATCTGTCATTTAAGTTTACACTACTATATTGCTGTCATATGTAAACTAAAACTAATGTTGAAAACCATCCTCCTATTAATTTCACTTAATGTTATTTTATTTTATTTTTATTATTATTAAATAAATAGCAAAATTAAAGGTGAGTTCACATTCATCATAATTCAAACTCACTTCTCCCCTTAACAAAGTTGAGTTCCAACAATTAAGAATTCATTTTCATCAAATTTCTACCAATGAAGCGCTTTAAATCAAGTTCAGAACAAAGATCCAAACACTTCTGTCAATACAAAGTAGGCAACAATTAAAGACCCTTCATAATACAATGGTGTAATATAAAACTAGAATAATATCTGTAATTTCCACGAGCTAAAAGAGGTTGCCAATCATGTAGTGTTATGCAGTGGGAATCGGCACATGCTCGACTAGCATATTTATTAGCACCAATATTCTAAACCTTTAAATAGGGCTGAACTATATCCGCTATGCAGGCAAGTCTCCATTAAATGATTTATGAAGATAATAAAATCATCTGATAGGAAGTTTTGAAGTCTCTTTACTAATAAAAAATTGTATCTAAAATAAAAACACTGAAAATGTGAACATGATCCAATATGGCCATGCTAAAAGTATGAAAAAGAATTAGATTTAACATTTTTCTGTTTGAAGTTAGTGGAAGAAAGTAATTCAGTGTATATATTTGGGATAAACCTGTTAGGTGTCAACCTTAAAAAGCAAGGCCCTATGACGTGACAATCCAACACCAAGCAAACCAAGAGGAAGTACGATAGTATTCAGAGAAGTACGCAATTCATTACTCCTAATTTTCCACCTTCTAAGCATATCCTCAGCATCTTCAACACGGCCACCCATATATTCAGCAACAAGATGAGCAATCTTTTGGACTAAACCACTGGCTATAGGTCCATTTTCAATTGCTCTGCATTCAGAAGCTATAAGTAATGCTCTCTTTTCCAAGTGTTGTAATGCACAATCCACAGTTCGGTCCAATAAAACCACTTCATATTCCAGTATCTCTGAAACAGCTGTTGCTTGAAGATCCACCAAAGATGGCATCTTTCTATCATGGTCAGAGATAATACCATATACATCATAAAACCCATCCGTTAGCTTCTCATCATAGTTCACAACATTATAACTCTGCAAAACAGCATACAATATTTAGTAACCAACTCAACCATGAAGTAACAACATTAAGATAAGCTAATTACATGCATGAGGAGAAAAACAAATGACGAATACAAAAAACAAAAAAAGGGAGAAGTGATTTGTTCAAATTCTAATTAAAATAACTGACAAAAAAGTATAAAAGTTTTGTCAGTAATCATTAAAACAATAGGAAAGCTAAAACAAAGGATGTCAGATGCAAAATTGACAAAAGGACTTAATTGGTAATTTTGTGTTGTGTTGTGCTAAAGGAATTAAATTCACCACTCCAAACAAGTAACAACTAGATGGACAATCTTCACAGTAAAAATTTTAGAGCAATTAGAAATGGAAAATCAATAATTAGGCAAAGAACGGCTCCAGGTTCCAGCCAGCTCAAGAGGATAGACCAACATAACTGAAGAGCAAAAAGTATATAAAAGGCCTCACTTTTTTTTTTTTGTGGAGGTCAGATTTTCAAAATCAGTCCTTCAAATAAGAAGCACGCATACTGAAGTGCAGTCTACATAGACAAACAATAGCAATTCCTGTATTCTGAAATCTATCAAAGACCTCTCACTGGTTATCTTAAAAAAGGATATTTCACAATAAGACAACATGCATGACACCCAAATAAGTATCCAGGTCTTTGGTGTCAAGGATTTAGCCTTTTATGTTAAGTTAATAGAAAAGTGTCAAAATAGTTTCACCCGAATTCCAGAAAGTATTTCTAGCTGACGGTAACCAACAATTAACTATTCACCTATAAGTATAAATCCTGATTGGGTATTAGTAAAGGATCTGAAACTGAAATAAACATGCTTAGACTCCCATTAAAAGTTTCAACATTATTACTATATAGCATATACACAGGTGATCCAGGAGGATATTCAGTTAGCTGCTTTTAGGCCAACAGCAGCCAATTCAGGAATCAAGCCAGCACGTCCCATAAGGCCAACAGTTATGGACATAGTTTGGGTCAATTGCTTACTTTTATTTCAATTCAGGTTCATATCCTTTTACTAGATTTTAGGCTTATGAAATGGTCTTTCCTTGTAGCTAGGAGTTAGTCACCTAGTATCTAGAACGAGTTTTAAATTTCAACTTTTGGAGGTACTGGGAAGGATATTTTGATATTTCATGGCCACACAACAATAAGAAATGTGAAATTCTGCTTACCATGAAAGAAATCTTCATACAGGCGTTGCCATTCTAGATGGAAAATATTGTGAAGAGAGTAAGGAGATGAAGAATGAAGTTCACCCACCGGTGTTTCCACATGAGATCCAACTACTGTTCAAAAAGATAGAACCAAACTTGAGTTGCCAACTACAAAAGGATAGTCAATATCGAGAAGCCTAATGGATAGTTCAAGCATTCTAAGACCTCTTCTCTATGTAGGTACAATCATGGCCAAAAGATAGCCTTCACAAGGTCAAAGCTATTTAGCCACACCCTTATGTTGTGGAGCATGGAAGAAAGGAGCAATGACCTAACAAGCATATAACTTGGACCTAGTTCAAAGCCACCCTAAAGAAGTTATATCCCATCGACTCAACCAGAAGTGAGAGAGGTGGATTCGATGGCAAAGGAAAACGTGTATAGGACTACATTACTAAATTCCAAAAGCAAGAGATTTCTCTACACATGATTTTGGAAGAAATCTAAACCTTGATGAAGTTCAATGCAGGACTAAATAAAAAACTCCATTGAGAATAGGAGTTGTTCTTAATGGCCTCAATTGATGAAGCAGATGCCAAATCAATCTCCATAGTAACCAAGAATTAACAAATGACTAGCGACAAGAAGAACCATTGAAAGGACAAGGGTAAAAATAAAGAGATCATAGAGGAAAAGGAAATCAAGGCTTGCAAATTAACAAAAGGCCTTTTTGTACACATTGTAAACAGCCTGGTCATACCAATGACATGTATAAAAGCTCCACCCAAAATTGAGGCCAAATGATAAAGAAAAAGTAAAGCAAACCATCGTGGCATCTACATAAGTGTAGATTGGTAGAATACAATAAACCTTGCTCTCATTAGAAGGCAAAATCTACAAAATTAGCAAACAAAAGGGTTAGACACCAGCCCCTCATAACATTCCAAATTACTGTCATATCTTATCCAAATGATAAAGCATACTGTGGCCTGCACAAATAGTAAGCAATGCCTCTAAAACAACCGTTACAACCCTCTAGATAGTAAAAAAAATTAAGTACAACCAATTGGATAGCAAGAACAGCAAGATGATCTGACTAGATAACAAGAATGGTTGGTGATACAACTTATAAAACAATAAGGACAAACCTAGATTAAAAGAAGGGCATAGCATAGGCCTACTCCTGTAGCTCGCAACTAGGAGGATGAAAAGGCCAATGATAGGTTGAAATCTAAGCTCAAATAATTATAGTTTATTCTAGATTCAATACTGAAGTCAAAAGAAATTGATTTCAAATGAACAAATTGAAAAATTGAAGTTTAAGACCACACCCGATCCAAATCATTATTCCTTGGGTTGGTTCAACAGTGTGCATTAAAGTTTGCAATCATAGAACAATTTACTAACAAGGTTACCTATAAGTCTCTTGATGTGTGCCACATGATCTTTGGCAAACCGCACCTCTGAGAGTACTACAGATAACAAGATGACATATTTGAGAATTATTCCTCCCTTTTACCATGATCTTGTCTAGTTAGCAAAGAAGATGATTTGGATTAATCCTAGTCTTCTATTGCTTCTTTTGCATGAGATAGCAATAAAACCAGAGGGGGTATGAGACTATGAGTTGTCTACCCTTTTCCAGGAAGTGAAGGGTTTATCAGCCAAGAAAGTGAGGGGGCATGTACTACCATGGATCACTCCTTTGCTAAATCAACTCATGTACCACCATTCTCCATTGGAGTATGAAGCAATTAGGCACTCGGTGGCAAAATTATAGAGCAAGGAGAAATACATATGAGCAGTTCACCATGTCGCTCATCAATAGTACTCGTGCCAATAGATGTTAGAAGGAAGATCTGCATTGATTGTAGAAGATTGAACAAGATCACCATTAAGAACCACTGTGTTATCATTGATAAAGAAGTTGACAATCAATTATAGACAGCCAAGCGCTTCTCTAAGCTAGTTTTGGCATCCTGCTACAACCATATTTAGGTCAAAGAAGAAGATACATTGAATATCACCTTCAAAAAAAGGTAGGGATTATAAGAATGAAGGTTAATGCTATTTAAACTTTGCAATGCACCAACAACCTTAACGAGATTGATGAACGACGCATTGTACCCTTTTCTATGTAAATTCATAATTATTTATTTAATGATATTTTTGGGTAAAGTAACATCTAGAAGGAGAATCTCTCAAGCAGATTTGAAGCTTCTACAAGAAGCAAAGCTTGCATTAAATATGAAGAAGTGTGAATTTGGTAGCGTCAAACCTATCAATGTCAGCCTGATTGTAGACTTTGGAAAGCTAAAACAGATCTAGGCCACACACTATTTAAAAGTAGAGGTTTAGAATTAAGAAACTTCATGGGTGTATGGTGGTATGTAAGGAAACACATCCATCAATTCTCAGTGCTAACTGCCCCTTGTATATTGTTAGAAGTATTAGCCACCCCTTCAAATGGAGAGGAAAGGAGAACACCTTCCAATGATAAAAAGAAGAGAATGGAGGCATCAATACTTGGTCTTCCTAACCTGCAATGGCTATTAAAGATGGAGACAAATGAATCCAACTATGCAAATGGTGTCATGCTCATCAGGAATTGATGACCTCTCTTTTAAAATTCATAGATGTTGTGCAACGCCCATAAAAATTATCCAACCTATGACAAAGAGCACTTTGCCTTACACCAGGAGGTGAAGCATTGGACGTTAGGAAAATAGATCATTTACCATACAAAGAAGCCACTAAAGTACCACAAAGTTAGTCCAAGAAACAGCAAGCCAAGCACATGAAGTAGATGTCAAAACTTTAACAATTTATCCTAGTGAGAGTATACAAAAAGATCTTTGATATGTTGTCCTTGACAATTACTAGTGCAACTACAACCATATTTGTGATTGTGCAGGTGCATTGTCCGTGCAAATCCATACTACTGAGAGGTGTGGGAAACCTATTAAAAGGCTAGACAATAAACTGAAGGAGTCCCACAACAAACTGATTTGAAGATCCTTATTAGATACCATGAGTTGCATCATTTCAGATGACATCATAGACCTCTCGTGGATGCTAATTAAGGAACCAATTGTAAGTCAACTTAGGCTGACATATGACATTATGTCTATCTAATACATCAATATACAGGCCATTAGTGAACATATTTGTTGTTTGGAAATAACCATAATATAAAAGTGCTATCGCAATTAAGCTAACCATCCAATTAGGAGGCACATGCCTCATCCTTTTATCATAAAATTTTGTGTTGGATTCACTTAATAAAATTGATAGACATTGGTTCCCTCATGAGCTTGGCTCAAAACTGAATTTGGAGGCCTTAATTAACTTGGTATTAACGGCAAAAAATTTTATGAGCATAGAATGAGTAATTTTTTATTTTTTAGATTTTGTAAATTACTATAAACTTGACATTTTGTGGGTTATTTAGCAATTATCAGAATAGAATAGTGACAAGAGAAGGTAAGTTTACTCCAATTAGAGGCTAGGTGTTAGGGTTTAGAGACCTAGGCCACTGAATATTTGGGTGTAAACCTTGAGGGCTGACTAGGTATGTGGTACCCTCTGGCAGAAATTTGATGTCAATGCATCCACCATTAAGGAGATAAGTCCTTCAGAGATTTGTCTTTGAGTTCTAAGGCATCATTTTTGTGATGAGCATCCCTATAATTATGATTTTCCTAACAATTGAACCCATTATTGGGAAGGGGTTATATGTAGGATGTGCTTGGTAAAGCTATATAGTAGAGTTAATAGGGTTTTATTTTATTAGCCTTTAAACATCTTAGTAGTTTGGTTTCTTATTTTTCTTTTTATTTTACTTTGTTTTATTTCCTGATTTTCTTATTTTTTTAGATAGGGGTAGTTTGATAAATTATGGCCTCTTTGCCTCTGGGTTTTATTATAAATAACCCATTTCCCTTTGAGATATGGGACTTCTGCTATAATATCAATTTTCTAGAAATTTGAGAGAGGAGGCAGAATGCCTATGCTTGGGGTGGTTTTCCAAAATTTTGGATAGGATAGGAAAGAGATTGTTGAGTTTGGGATTTTGCCATCATCAATACCCATGCCTCCTATTCTTGTTCAGTCATCTATTTTGTTACTCGACAAAGAACAGGCGCGGTAATCCCACTACCAAGCAATGAATGTGTTATGTTGTCTTGCCTCCAAGCGTTATAAATTTACTCAAAATTGGTGCAAGAGTGTCCTAACCATAATATTCCACCGAGCAAAGTAGATCGTATGTTACAAGACAAGAAACTTATAATTGGAGTAAGAGGGGTCATTGTGGATTGCAAGAAGTCTCCACTAGGTCTCTGGTCTCCATATTTTCCTTTCAAACATAATTCTTAGCCAAGATCAGTGGTCTATTGAATGTTTTTTGGATTTTCTTGCAAGTGACAGAACTGACCAACTAGTCTGCCACTCTTAAAGCTCTAGGTCTAGTCTCAAAACTAGAGGTTCGGCCTTACACAGGTCAAAAGAACAGTTATATAGGCAGACCGCGGTCCTGAATAAGACCCTCTGGCTCTATTTGAAGTTTTTTTTTTCAAATTTCAATCAATTAAGTATTTGTTATTCAAAAATTCTTGTAATAGCTTTAGGTTAAGGTATTGAGTCTTTCTTTATTTCTTTGTTTGTTAGTTCATTCTTTTTTCGTGCATCTTCGATGTCAAGAGTATATAAGATGTTGCATTTAAAGGTGACCGTATATTACAAGAAGCCAAGAAACTTATAATTGGAGTAAGAGGGGTCACTGTGGATTGCAAGAAGTCTCCACTAGGTCTCTGGTCTCCATATTTTCCTTTCTAACATAATTCTTAGCCAAGATCAGTGGTCTATTGAATGTTTTTTGGATTTTCTTGCAAGTGACAGAACTGACTAACTAGTCTGCCACTCTTAAAGCTCTCGGTCTAGTCTCAAAACTAGAGGTTCGGCCTTACACAGGTCAAAAGAACAGTTATATAGGAAGACCGCAGTCCTGAATAAGACCCTCTGGCTCTATTTGAAGCATTTTTTTTTCAATTTTCAATAAATTAAGTATTTGTTATTTAAGAATTCTTGTAATAGTTTTAGGTTAAGGTATTGAGTCTTTCTTTATTTCTTTGTTCATTCTTTTGTCGTGTTTCTTCAATGTCAAGAGTATATAAGATGTTGCATTTAAAGCAACAACCGATTATGATAAGTGCATATTTTTCCAATCATCAAGAAGGAATAGTAAGTAAACTCAAATTGGTAGAGCTTTAGGGTAGAGTATATGGGGCATCAGCATTGATGTTTATGTGTTCCTTCTAATTATAATCAATATATATATATAACCCACCATAAGGAAGGGGTAATAAGTAATCTTTACTTGGTCATGGATTCATGGTAGGGCTCGTTGATGGTAAATTTTGGGGATTGATAGATAAACTCCCTAGAGATGATCCGTATCGAAAATCGGTTGATTTGGTGGGATTGACTTTTGACATATAAACCTCATAGAGAAATGGTTTTCAGGTGGCTAGAGATTGGGTTATAAGTTGACTGGGGATAACTACTAGGACTAACTATAGATGAATTGATTTTATGTTAAGGTGCTCACAATGGCACACATTGAGAATGATAAGCAAAATAGACAACGGTTGATTGTACATAGTTGAAGCTAGAGAGGCCTAGGGTAAATTCCATTAGGGATAGACATGATTTTCTTGAGTAGAGGCAAGATTGTGTGTTGAATAATCTAAGGATGTAAACTACTATGCTAGTCAATCATGATTAGATAACTCTTTGATCATATTGACCTCATCATAAAAGAAGGGATTCATCATAGAACTTTATATTTCTCATAATTTTGCCCAATTTCGAGGGATATTTTGCATATTTAAAATCTTTTGATATAAAAATATGAAAAGTGCACATAGTCCATCTCAATCTAGGATTTAAGAGTAGATACAACTGAAATTTCAATATATTTTGAAATAATGAGATTTGAACTTGAGGTTTTATCATCAACATGATTCTTGCAAATAGTTAAGATTTGGAATTTCTTATTATATTATAAAAATGACCATTTGATGAAATAAAAATCAAAGAATGTCTAGTTCGAATCTAATATTTCAGAGTTCTTTCTCAACTCTTTCTCCATTGGTTGCCCTTTCCTTCAACCTTTCTCTTGATTTTAGCTAGAACTGAAAGCAAATAAGGACAGGAAAAGCTGCCAAGCAATTGGACCTCGCTTTGGAAGATTCCTGTTGCCTAAAATTTGTTCAGAAAAGGAAATTTACTGTTAGGACAGCAAACTGTCGCCATGTCAAGGGGAATTTCAGCAACAGTGAGGAAGTAAAGAGAGGAAATCATATACGGCCTTATTCCCTACACTTGAATCCAGAACTCTTGGATCATTCAACCAATTTATGGTTACTTGAAGCCTTAGGTTATGAAACAACTGATTAGGAAATTAAGCTTATTAAACATACTTAGTGGCTATGTATGCTTTTTTAAGCTAGCAGAAAGCTTGCTGATAAACAATATATATTGAACATAGAGCAAGGATGGCTCGTTGTTTGACTTTCGACGGATAGAGGGCATTTAATCCGTTCTAATAATCCATAATTTATCAGGATGCAGGATGTAGCCTGCTACGTGAGTTGTAGTTAGATTCTGCTCATGTGGCCTCTGAAAGTGTAGTAATGCCATTGCATAGTGAGTTGCTCCTGCAGCTATCGTATTGCCACCCAAAATTCAATACAAACTGCATAGTTAACAACCTCAAATAAGCCAAAAAAACACATTATTTAATACCAAAATTAAGTACCTCATGGTCAAAATATGAAGTATGGGCATCGTATAAAGACATAATCTCTTCAAAGAATTGAAGGAATATGCCAAAAAAAGATAAATTAATTCATGCAAATCTTTTTAAACAACTTTTATGCGTTAACTTTAGTCTGTTAATCAATCTTAACTTTATCTATTATTTCTTATTGATGCATCTTCCGCCAAATTATAAAAAACTATGTTCCACTACTTTATTCTCAATAGGTACAACTTCTACAATTGCTCTCATATAATTATTTAGCAACTTATCCTTCATATTTTTGATATCCAATATTCTTATTTCTGCACACTCAACAACACAACATATCTACAAACTTAAAAACAAGTATGAGCTTAGAAGATCATAAATTGCAAACAAAAAATGACAATATTGTCCCTAAAATGTGAAATGTATAAAAAATAAGACTTTTAAGATAATATGGGATTTGATATATAGGTATGACATCCAACTATTCATGTGTATGATTTCATGTATTTAAACAAACCATTTTTTTAATCATGCTGCCAAGAACAATGATCCATTTAGAAGAAAAATTATTTCTCCAAATTTTAAACTTCATATTTGGCTTTTTCAATCTCTTCCCACACATCCTATCCATTTGATGTTAATTGCAGCACTCAACCTACCCTTTTTCACGAATGTAAATAACACCCTTTCTGAGATGTCCAAAATCTTTTGTTTAAGTAGACCATGCCTGCACCTCTATTTAACCAAGTTTTTTAGAGAGTTAATGCAAAAACTGTGATCCACCAAAACCTTGGCATGTTGACAAGTCGCGTGTGAATTTAAAAATAATCTTTAACCATCTAGGATTGACCGTTTATACATCTAATTGATAGCTCAACATTGATTATCCCGGGTAAAAGCAAAAAACTCTATAGCCAAGCTATTTGTTCCTGAAGAATGAATGATATTCAATTAGTTGTAATTTGTGAGGATTAAATAGAAATTGTTTCTTCTTACCCAACATCCATTCTAATCCCTGCAAGATCTCTTCATAACAACAGGCCTTAATAGCAATCAGACTAAATTAAACATATCGATGGTAAAATTTGGAAAAATATATACACTTCTTCTATTAGTTTAGTTGTAAAATATCTGGCACTCAATTAGTTAGAGAATTAATACATATTTTCTATTATATTGATCTCCGGTGTTATCCTTCTGAGTAATTCTACTTTGCATTATATCTCTTTGAAAAAACTCTCGAGCAACATTCTCATCCTATATAAAAAATAGTTTAGTACAAAATATGTACTGATTTGAGGTTTACCAACAATTTGATAATTCTATTTTCAAATGTATCATTAATAGTTTTATCCAAAACTTGGATCAAGATTGCAGTTATTTTTTATGCTTAATTGTATGGTAATAACTCATGAATCCATTCAATGGCATATCCAGTGGATGAGCATCCCCACAATGCGGGGCTCTCAGAGGGATTGTGGTTCACCCTTTTGTTGCAAAGAGATTTTCTTTATTATAACTTATGACCTCCAAATCATAATAGAAACAATATAACCATTGTTCCACAGATTTCCTATAAAATTAGAAATGAAGAATTTAAAAACCATTTCAAAATATTTATAAGGTCAATTAAAGGGTGGAATGATAAGGGAAGAAATGAATATGATACAGATAGAATCATCTTGTTTATGCATCAGTTATGTCAAGAAATTTAATTACAATCATGATCAAGCACCAAATATCATTAAAACGCATTAAATAGCCCTACTAAACATCATAAGTTAATATGCTACATCTGAGATGATACATGCCATAGATAGGCTCTTTACTAAACCAGAATCAGGGTGGAAAGTGCCATAAACCCTAAAAATAGAAAGAGACGTAAATGAATAAAACTAGTTGTTTGTTCGCTAGGGGATGGAAAATAGCAACAATCTCACAAACAAATAGGCATTTAAGTTTTGACAGGGTGAAATCCAACGCAATTTTTTTTTTTTAATTCAAAACATTCAACTGAAGGTCGCCTCAACATCTATGATTCAAAATTCACATGTAGAGGGGAGAAACTTGCTTAAATCGCTCACAAGAACCGTATTCTTCATCTAGATTATCAATCAAAACTAATTTAGCCTAAACCCGCACACTGTCCCCACAATAAGAACTAAAACCAAAACCCTAAACCGAAGGCAAGGTCAATGTAGAGTTTACCCAATATCGAAGCGACAGCAATTCCATGTTGCTCTCGGTGCACCCCCCGCCCCCGGCAGTTGCTGCAGCAGTCTCCAGGCTCATCTGCTTAGCGGCCTTGATTTGCACAGAGTCTATATCATCGGTTCCGTGAGGACCTGACGCGCTTATCGCCAAGGCTAGTTGCACCTGGTACTCCTCCTCCAAGAGACTAAAATCACTTCCCCCAGCCCCCACAGGCGTGGACGCCGCCTCGCTTCGCGATCCGCTCGATCTACTATCCGCCCCATCAACCGAGGGCGAGACCAAAGTGGAGCTCATAGATAATGAAGGAGACGATGCCGGCTGAACCATCGTAGGTGGAGGCGGCGTCTCCATTCTCGGTTCATCCAATCGGTGCTGATGGGGATGCTGATGCTCGAGTCCACCGCCACCGCCGATATGCAACTTGCGAAGGAGATGTTTCATTCTTGGCATATAGCATCAGATCGGAAGCCCCTGTACCCTCTCCTCGTCCCTATCAATATATAAATGGGTCGAGGGGCTTCGTGACTTGCTGGTGCAAGCCCTGCTGGGTTCCTATTAATCTAATCGCTGGAAAAAAGCAAGATTCTATATGATTTGGTGAGGCGTTCAGTGCGCCGGTTTCCTTTCTAAACCACCGTGATGAGCCGCAGGCGCAACCTCTTTCTTTCCCTCCTATCGTGCTCGTTCTCGAAGGGAGGGTGGTTACAGTTTAAATGGCGAGATAGAACAGGGAGAAAGAGAGAGGATGTGGGGGATAGAAGGAGAGAGCGTTGACTGGCAATTGGGCGAGGCGGTCGTCAGTGTGTGTAGCGTGTGATTGGAATTGGGCTAGCGTATCTCGCGGCCAAGCCGTAGATTGGTCTTGGACTTGTAGTTGAAGCGATAGACAAATTTGGTCATGTTTTTTTCTATATTTATACTATTTATAATTTTGTTTATTTATTTATTTATTTCGATTTCTTAGTGTTTAATTAAAATTTAATTAAATAAGATTTTATCTTTGATACATCACCAAAAATTATCTTGATCGGATATGAATCTCGAGACATCCAAATTGAAAACTTCTGAAATTAAATTTATGAACTTTGATTTCAACAAATTTATATACAAATTGAATAATTGAAGAAGACGAACTCAACTACAATGACATTGATCCAATCTGAGCCCAAATAAGGCCAAATTAAGAGATCGAAGCATACTTGAAAGGTTCAAAGCATTAATTAGATTACCAAATAATCACTAAATATGGCATGTTTTTCGTTGAATCAAGCGACTCGTCGAGACGAATCCAATGAGCTCAAGATCACTTAATTTTGACATTACTAAGGCACTAAGATTTTGGAAAATGCTTAATATTGGGGGAATCAATATGGGTCATCCGATGGATGACTCCAAACATGCCCTGGATCTTCTCTATATTTAGGGGGTGTGCCACTCACGACTATTATCAGATCAACGCCCATACGCCGAACTTCTGCCCGAATGCCGACGAACTTCCACCCGACTGCTGCCACACTTATGCCCAACTCTCCAAACTATTATAATTCCCCCAGCTCTAAGTCAAGGAACGAATTAACATTTATAATTCACTCAAATTTAGTGGAATCTTTTCACCTATGTGAGGCCCAATAGTTTTTCACTCTTTGGGGTTTTCACGTAAAAAAGATCTGGTGTTTTAATGCTCTCTCTCTCTCTCTCTCTCTCTCTCTCTCTCTCTCTCTCTCTCTCTCTCTCTCTCTCTCTCTCTCTCTCTCTCTCTCTCTCTCTCTCTCTCTCTCTCTCTCTCTCTCTCTCTCTCTCTCTCTCTCTCTCTCTCTCTCTCTCTCTCTCTCTCTCTCTTAAATTACATGTTTATGTGCTAGAAATTCGTGCATCAGTAAGATAAAAAATTACTCACTCTACCGCCATGAATATTATAGCCCACAACAATTTGACTCCCTCGCTTAGTTGCTTAACTAGGAAGAAATTTAATGATGGGAAGAAGAGAAATGAGAGAGAAATATCTTTAGATCATATATATCAGTCATTCTTATTATAGATTTTATTTTATTTGTTAGAAGTGACAAATCTCTTACTGCTATTTTCATTAATTTTTACGAATTTTATCTCTCCTAAAAATGTCAAAAATGTATTATCTCTTGATTTCATAAGTTTTTACCATGTAAGTTTGGATATGCTATAAATTTGATCATTCTAAATGATTTGATATGATTTTATCATATTTTAAATCAATATTCAATGATATGAGATATATAATATGATAAATCCACATGATACCCTACTAATCCATATAATTTACTGATTGTGAGTTATAAGGAGCAGGGAATTGATTAAGAGTTATAATGAGTCAGGGTGATTAATTCATGTGATTCAAGGGGGTTATAAGGGGCGGTTGATTGGGAGTCATAAGTATAGGAGTATGATATCATTAAGATACACTCATTCAATATTTGAATACTGATACTGGCACTAATATAAATATTATACTAATATTATAGGTGACACTAATATTGTTTACTATGTTATTAACGTTATTTAATGTTATTTGTCATGATAATAATATTATTACTGACATTAGATATTGATGCATATATTTTTTTTATGATTCACAGCATATTGTTCTCTTTTATCTTATATTAATTTTAGTTGTAAGATTTTAGTTACTTTGCTGGGTTATATACTCATTACATATTTTTATATATTTTTGGAAAAGGGTAATGATCCTATAATATGAGGCTCTGGACAACATGCATAATTTTTTCTACCTATAATTCTAGATAAAATGAAATCATATTTTTTTTCACTATTCATTGTTAAGCTCTAGTTAAATGGTTAAAATAAAAGATATTTGTAATTCTTCCCAGATATATCCTCTAGTGTGACAATAGGAACTAATTCCACCCTTATAAACTCAACTGAAGTCCTCCTTCAATAGCCAACAGGTATAGCAATCACAACAATATAGCCTCTCACTATAACCTGCACCAATCTAAGAACCAATCTATGAATAAGGAATGTCAGACATCTACTTCTTTCTTTCTTGGTGGAAGAAATTTTGTTGGGGTAGGAATATCAATGCCATCCCATGAAGATAGCATATGAAAAATGATGTTCATACTAAAATTCTTTAACTTATGTAAGGCACTCGCCAACCAGTGTGAACACAACAAGATGTGGCCCATCTTGTGATGCTCCAGAATCTAAATAGGAAGAATTATTCATTTATCCTTTAAATAAATAACAACCACAGCTATTTAATATCATTTATCAATAATAAACATCAAAACATATTCTATAATTCAAAACATCAATGAACATATCTATATCCAATCCTAAAATTCATATATAATACTCAGGATCTATATAATCATCACATATCTACTCTATCCAGAGTATAAAAGAATAAATAGAATAAAAGAAATAGAACCTGAATCATCCTTATCAGCCTCACACTCCTTCTCCCTTGTGCTGACTTGATATCATTTAATCACGTATAATGAGCTTAAAAAGTCCAACATGTCACCAAATCCTACAACTAAAATAAATGCATGGTAAAGGAGCAATATGCTTGTTAACAATCAAATTATAGTACTTACATTCATATAATCATTGAATCAGTGTATAAATTATAAATCTTAAATGATGTTGTAGTAGAATATATAAATAATAAAACTCTACAGTACATAAACAGGTAAAGTTATAAACCATTATAAATGTCAAATATATAAAACAATCATCATATAAGTAATACCAATCAGTACATAAATAACATAAAATATCAAATCAAAATATCGATAAAGACTATAAAGATCAAATCAATGTAATAAAATTATATATAAATATACACATGTTATCTAGGTATTATATATCACATGCTTAGTACATCACATACTTAATATCAATATAGTGAATTAGTAGTATTAAATAGTATCAGTGTTTAAATCAATAATAATAATAATCTAGTGACAGGAGTAGTAAAATAATACAATAATAGTAAATCCATACAACAATAATAAATCTATATAATAATAAAAAATTACCTCAAGAACATGCATTTAAGTAGTCACACTAAACAATTAAGAAGTCCTGATATCACGATATTTTTTACTGTTAATATCACTATTAGTAATGTTGCAAATCTGGGCTAAGTACTATGATTTTGTATTATTATTTCTTTTTTATTTCTATTATTTTATATATGTTTTGTTTGCACTGCTTACTAAATTTTCAGGTCTACAAGTTCACTTGCAATACAAATTAACTCAGGATCGGGTAGATTAGGGTTGAGTCTATATGTAATTTCAATTTTAATATATTTTTTTACCTTTTTTGAGTCAAGCCATTTATTTGGTGGACCACAAGCTAAGTAACCTTGCACACACACACTTAAGGGTGTGGGTTGATGAGTTAGAGAATTTTTCTAATTTTTGACCTAAACATACAGGCTGATTTATATCATACTAGACGATAAATTAAAAATAGAAAATCCTAATTAGGACATCCTTGTTAATTAAGATAGATTAAACTAATTGTATTGTACGATCCACATCATATAAGATGATCAGTTCAGAATGTGAAAAATAGCTGCTAATCATAATTTAGACAATATTTTAATTTTCTAATTTTGTATATATAGTACCATCATCCTAGATGATAGATGACAATCATACCTAAATTAATCATGTAATTAGGAGAATAATTATGGTAAAATTTAATTTGATTCGATCGTAAAGGATGATCATTGACGACAAAGAACATGCATCGGATGATAAGGGATCATCGCCAATCATACCAGATGAATACCATAGGTTTTTAGCTAATCATCTAAGACGATTGACCCCTTTCGTACTAGATAATAGAGAATTACATGGGACGATATGACATCACTGAGTATCATACTAGACAAAGTTCACAAGTTTTATACTAATCATCTAGGACATTATTCTAATCATTCGAAACAATTCATTTATTTCTCTTGAACTAATCATACATGGTAATGCAATTCGTACTAACTGAATTGGTATTTTTGAACTAATTATACAAGACGATCATATAATCGTACAGGATAATCAATGCCACCAGATTAAAAATTAGGGCTTTTTGATGGCACTCTATTTAAGTTCTCTTATTATCCTTGAGATAATCTTTTGTTGTGGAGTTTATCTGAGAGAGAGATTTGAAAATAAAGAGAGAAAGCTTGGGAGAGAGAGAACTTTATTTGGGGGAGTTGTGAGGGATTCACAAAATTTGCTCCAAGTAAGGTTTCCATCATCTTCTTCAAGCTACTTTTTTAATTCCTTGGTGGCTCTGGGAGAGATCATCATGAGCATTAGATCTAGGCTCTCTACCTTCTCTAAGAGGGTGAGAAAGGATTCTAAGGTTCTATAACTACACCAAAAGGGAGAAAAAGGATTTTAAAGTTCTCTGTCTACTCTAGGAGGGAGTAAAAGGATTTACAGGCTATGAGAGGGTAAAAGGATTCAAGACACTCTACCTCACCAGGTCGGTAAAAAGATTTTATAAGGGCTTCTCTGCCTTGCTGTAGAGGCAAAAAGTGAGACACTATTCTTAGTGGAATACCTAGAAATGAGGTTTATGAGGAGTAGACGTAGGCCAAGTTGACCGAACCATTATAAATCTAATGTGTTCCTTTTATTTACGTTTCAACATTTAATTTTCACATTATTATGTGATTTGTTATGTGTTTGAAATCTCTAATTTTTATTATTGTGAAATTAGTTTTGCTTCTGTATAATTTATTTATTTAAAAATATTTAAAAATATTTTCTTTTTGTCTTAAGAAATTTTTTAAATAATCAATTCACCTCTCTCTTGGTTAGCCTCGGGCTAATTCATAAATGTTTAATAACTCTCATGAACTTTCAAGTAAACCGTTGGCTTAGTAAATAGAGTCATCACACTTTGCCCGTCGACACAGTAATGGTCTCCTTATAACTCCCAATCAGTGTATCACATGAATTAGTAGAGGATAATACAAAATCACAGTTTTTAAAGGAAAGTCTGTCGGTCCATCATCTTGTCCAGGTCAATCAGTCTCTAACCAATGGGTCAACTATCCATTACTTATTTGTTTCACATATGTACATTATTATCACAATAATATAACTACAATAACGACCAGCTATTACTCAAGCACATATCCACATATATTTTTATACATTGCAACTAAGAATGCATAATTGAGCTTAATTAAGAAGATGTCAAAATATCATAACGGTAGACAACATAGAATCATTTTAAACAAAAATGTACATTTTTTTTTAAATTACCAAATTATCAGGGATTATGTAAAATAATATTTTAAGACTTTTATTATACTACACTATTTTTAGAGTCAAAATAAATTTTGGGAAGATAAAAATCATTGTATTTTTAAAATCACCACATAAAAATTATAAATAAATACTTAAAATGATAATAATCTCAATTTCTATAACATATAAAAAGTTACATGGTGAAAATTTTATCAATATAAAATTATTCATATTTTTTAATAATGAAAACACAAATTTGATCAAAAAATATAAAAAATATTAAATATTTGAAATCAGAAATAGGGTAAAGATTTCTCACAGTGAGACGAGCAATTTACCCAATAGGTTCGATAGATAAAAATTACACCATGGCCTCCAAATCTTGTTCCCTTTTCTCTCTCCTCTAAATTCTCTTTAAAATTCTCTGAACAAATCTCTATTCGCTGATTGCTTAAGGTTTTAAAATGTCTTTTTATTAAATATATAAGTTCTTTAAGATATTTTAATTAAAATAATAATTTAATATTATAAAATTAATTTAATTAATTTCTTTTAGTATAAAACTTAAATAAATTATTTTGGAACTTTAAAAATTATAGAAAAATATCCTTAAAATAAAACATGTTATTTAAAAAGTATCGATGAAATCAGTTTATAAAACAGACTCCTAAAGATCTCCATAGGAGTTTGATTTAAAAAGAATTTTAATTCAAAATGAGGGATCATGATGTTATGAATTATCGTATTAGAAAATATTCTAACTTATGTGTTGTATAAATATTTAGATTATTAATTTTAATTTTTTTCTCAAAATTCATACATAAGAAAAAAGATAAAGCAATTTTATCCCAGCTCAATTTCATTACTTGAGGATAAATAAAAATTTAAAATTTTGAAGAATTTGATAAGATTAAAATTGTTATGTTATTTTCTTATGATTATGATATTTTTATGCTTGTAATATTTATGTTATGTATAAGAAATTATAAGGAACGGGAAAATTGAACCAGCGCTGCAACATCATAACTCATTTCTACTGGAGAGCTTAGCGTTAAGGAGCTACCTACTAAGCATCGTAGAACTGGATCAAAGCACAATAATGCTAAATGGCCCAGCGCCTCAACAGAGGATGGTTGGGTCGGTGAACCAAAGTGACTGTTGGTGAACTGACACGTAGGTTCAGTGGCACTACAGCTCCACCAAGCCAACATCGCAATGCTACTTCAAAAAAAAAATGAAAAACTATAAATAGCTTCCTTAATCATGAAAAAAAATTGGCCACTTGGAAGAGTCTTGTATAGTATCATTTTGTGAGAGTGTGTGAGTATGTGTGAGTGGTATAATGGAGTGTGTAACTTGTGTTTATTGTACCTGAGTCTTGTATTGAAGTGGAGTAAAGCATGAAGGGAGAAAATGTAACAACCTAAATTCTTAACTATTAAGATATTGATTGCTTTGGCTAAGAGACTCACAATTTTGCCTATTGGTGTAGCTTCCTAGGAGGTCACTCATCTCAAGATTTCTCCAAGATGAGCATGCTTAACTGCGAAGTTTCTTAAATGAAATTTATACTGTTACACCAAAAGGCGCCTCAATGTTTAAGAGTTCAACTTCTTTAGTAAAGTGGTTTCATAACAAAGGCTTGTAACATTTATTCTGGGTATTTTCCAAACTTTACTTGTTATATTTTGATTTGTACTATGAGTTTATACTTGTGAACAAATTAGTATAATAAAATATATGTGATGTTTATTGTGTTTATTATGAGTTGCAATGCCTCCATGTCTAACAAATCAACAATTTTGAATCTATGATGAATTAAAAGACATGTATTGCTTAGAGTAGGATTTGTATTTGATATTTTCGTGCTATTTTTAATTTCTCCGAACTTAAGTTAATCTATGTATAGGCCTTGCATAAATTCAAAATATAGTGTAATCTGGAGCCTCAATAAATGGACTATATGAACAATATAGAGAACATAGAATGTAGTAATACCATGCATATACATATAGTGGTTATGATAATGGAGTCTTAAAGAGATAGTTAACTAGAGTTAGTGATGATCTAAGCTTATGTTCCAACGAGCTTGATAGAGACAAGGAATACAATTATTTTGATCTATAAACATCATATGAATTAACCCTCTCTAATGCAATCATATGATTTAAAGGATTCATAGGTTTAAAACTTCATAAAAATTAAAAAACTTTTGTTATTGCAATTTGAAGCTTTTTTTTATTACAAATACAACACCTTATATATTAGCTCACTAGAGAAACATAACAATCTAGTAAGCAGAAAAGGCAAACGTATGATATCACAATGTTTCATCATGAGTTTGCACTCTATCATTGATGTGTTACTTGATGAGATAACATGCACTTGGATTTTAGATAGGATTTACACATTAGAAAACCTAAAATTTCTCTTAAATATGATTAGTGACTATAAACATAAGTAAATCCTAGAGCATCTACATCAATCACAAACTGATACATTGTCCTTCTTTATAGAATGAGACATTGAAGATGGAATTATGGTGGTAACAATATGACCTAGGTGGTGAGGAAAGGGGGGGATGTAAGCCATGATCATCATTGAACTGTTTTAGCAATGATGTGAAGGTTATGCTTGGATTTGATTAAACCGAATTGATAACAATAATGAATCTTAATGATTTAACAAAAATCATGTCAGGTATTTACCATTAATTTTAACATACTAGTACATCTCTGTGCTAAATGGGTCCCCATACTCAAGGAAAAGTGAATACATAATTTGGTGTGCTCTTTAGAGGGTAACTTTCCAAAATTCTTCATACTGATATTCTTGAGACCACCACTAAGGGCCTAGGTGAGAACATCCTAAGGACTTAAATAAGGATATTTGTGAGGATATATCTATAGAACACTAATAGGGGCCCGCCTAATTTTTAATGTCAATAGAGGTTTGAGCATATGCCACATGTAGCTAGGGCTAAGATTGATAATAGGAATACATGATTTTTTCGTTGTTATACTAATTCAATCTAAAATTGGAGACTTAATCTTTTTCCACCTCAAGTTATAAAGTCCTCATGGATAAAGAAATCTATGGTTGTTGATGAGAAATTTTATGCTAGGTTAGCCATACTATTATTATGTTGACTAAATAAATTAAGGGCTAGGCCTATTTGGGATGATGAAATCATCTCGTAATTAGGTGATTCATTAATCACCAAATAAACTCCCTCAAATTTAAGAGTGGATGATTTATTTATGAATTTTATTTACATAATAAATTTATTCATTATTCATGCAAGATTTTTTCCAAGAAAAACTTCAAACTAGATAAACAAAGTGCTAAAAAGTGGGCGAAATCATTGTATAATACTTTATTTTTGCATAAGCAT
This sequence comes from Dendrobium nobile, assembly GCA_022539455.1. Classification (NCBI taxonomy): domain Eukaryota; kingdom Viridiplantae; phylum Streptophyta; class Magnoliopsida; order Asparagales; family Orchidaceae; genus Dendrobium; species Dendrobium nobile. Next base: position 36,558,551 of record CM039722.1, on the reverse strand, counting down.
TCAAAATCTTTCTTGAGATTTTTGGTCCTGGGTCATTCTTTTGAAAGTCCACATCTCTTCTAGTTTTAGAGTTTGAAGCTTCTTATTGTAATGTTAAGCACACTTACATGACCATTATCATGAATGAGGAAGAGTGGCTTATTTAAGAGTAGCTAAAAAGTGGGAAAAATCAATATTTAATCTCTCTCTCTCTCTCTCTCTCTCTCTCTCTCTCTCTCTCTCTCTCTCTCTCTCCAATTTTCACATCCAAATTTAATAGATTTAAAAGTAGCTTATTGTATGCAACCAAATGCTATCATACTGATATAACATCTTTCATGTGAGACATTATTAGTTGTTGCTTCAAATATATACATACGCTTGAAGTATGCCTTCATGTAAAAATATTCCAAGATTTTATATTCCTCCTCCACATTACCGTGATTTGCTATAGTATGAAAAGTCTCTCTCAAAATGATCGAATTAAGAGTTTTCTTACCAATTTACTCCCCTCATCTATTCTTCTTAGGAAATTCTTCCACTTAAAAGTTTCAAGTAAACCCTCGGGGTTAGAAATGCTTTCATATTTAATTTTCTTTTTTATGTTAAAAAATCATATTTCCTATTGAATTCCACAAATTCATATTTCTTAGCTCTTTCATAAAACTTCGATGATGCCATCCCTTAGATTTAACCTATCTCTCACGCTATTTTATAGCAATAAAAGTGGCCAAAGTTAGCCTTACAAAAGTGCCTAAAGAAAGCAATACAAATGAAACTAATATTCCACCCACAAATAAAACATAAAAATAAGAACATCTAAATTTCAATAATAATATCAAAATTGGTAAAACCAGGAGAACTTATTACGTGCGGTCATCAGATGCTGTCCAGAGGTGAATCAGGAAGTGCCACGTCATCATTGCTTGTTTTGTAGCGGTGCTGTGTACTGCTGTATAATGAGGTAACGTGATGCATCATGATGCGCCTCTAGACCGTTCGATGACTACACGTAATAATTTCCAATAGACAAGAAAACATATAATTCCACTATAATAATAATAAAATATTATAAAACAGCACAACTGATAATTAAATTAGAAAAAAAAATAAGAAAATTATAGAAGCAAATAATGGAATATTCTCTACTGTCTTTTTTATTCAACCGTTATGCGAGATTCATATGGATTCCATGATCGCTCGCTGCTTCGATATTGGCCGCGTATTCTGCACTTGCAGCTTGTGATGCTCGCCACTTTTTTGTTTTTTTCAATAATAAAGTACGTAGTGGCTGAAGCTGTCTATGTACATAATTCGAAAATGATAAACATACTTTAGAGTTTCATTCGTTGCCTGAATAAAATGGTCACATAGAAAAAGGCTCACATGTTCTCCCACTTTTGGTAGATTAAAGTAGCAGTCAGCATTTAGCCTTGCCGTGTTTCTTCTTCTTCTTCTTCTTCTTCTTCTTCTTCTTCTTTTTTTAAGAATCATTATTATTAATTTTATATTGATTTTTTTTTTTACAAAGTTATGAATATCCAGCCTTATGTTATTGCTATAGTTTTGAATATGGGTGTCAATAAATGAGTTGATTAGGATATGTTAGAAGAATTTGGGTTTGGGCCGAACGGTTTAATAAAGTGGATGGATTCGGATTAGTGATTTTGATCTGCTTAATTGGTGAGTTGGATTCGGTTCGACCCATAAACCCGTTAGTGATGCTTAAATTTTTTTTCTCTTCAATTATTTTTCTTGTTTGTATGCTCTTCTTACTTTTTAATTAATTAATCTAAACTCTATAATTAATAATAAATATTTGTAATCAAAATGAATTATCGAGTCTGGCTTAGGTCATCTGAGTTGTTGACGTCAGGTTCGGCTCCACTTTTTTAACTGGTTTATAAAATGAGCCAAGTTCAGATTGCTTGGGTTCAGAACGAGTCAATTTTGGGTTGGAATCAAACTCGATTTATTAATTCATTTTGACACCCCTAATTTTGCTTGAAATAATAAATTTATTTTGAAAATTTTTTTACTTAATTTTTAGTTATGTTATTTTGATTATATTCATGTCATGTCATGATTGTTTAACAAGTTTTAGGCTTAATGTCAACTGCCTAATGCAACCCTTCACTTTAAGATGGTTTGACCAAGTATTTTCTTATTTTAGTTGGAATATATCAGGATTAGCTTGAAGTCCAAATCTTTTTTACTTTAGTCATGGAAGTTCTTACTAGACATTTGCAAGAGCATATACATGGTGTATGCTTTTTGGTGATGATATTCTTTTTTGTTGGTTAATCATAAAAACTTGAATTATGTGTCAAGCCCTGGGATCTAAATTGAAAGAATTTCATTTTTTTTTCTTCTTTGTCCTCTAATTTTTTCAATTTTTTAACAACCAAGTCCTTGATAACCAAAGCTAACTAATTGCATTAAGGAAAATATAAACAATGATAAATATAATTATATTTTTTAAGTTAATATTTATATTTTGTCTAAAATTCAAAAGAATATATACAATAGTCATTACAAACTATAACAGAATACTTATAAAAGCAAAGAGCTGAAAAAATAGAGCTAAACGAGCATCACTGCAAAGCCTCATGCTGCAGGCTCTTTACATGTACAAGAAATCATATAAAATCACATAATGAGCTTTTAGCTCAGAAAGTAATCAAACTTTCCACTACATTCATTGCAAGTCAAAAGAATCAATATACATGCTCCAATTCCAATCCATATCAATCAACAATCAAAAGTCTATCCATATAAGTTATAAACAATCTATAAAATTCATATCAATCAATAATAAAACTAATACGATTAGTAATGCCAAAAGAAATATATCAAACTAAAAGAAAATTTGATAAAATGGACTATCAATTAATGGGTCATATTAGTATGTATGTTATATTATATTAGTATCAATGCCAGTTCAATCAATTCTATATTAATTCATTCTATTTATATATCCATCAGTTCAATATTATAACGTAAATGCAATCATAAATATAATTATGAAGAGCAATGTATGACATCAAACTTTAATGTGATATTTTTATTCTTTCACCATAATTGTTAGCTAGTTGGTCATCAATCTTTAATGTAATCCCAACTATTAACCAATTGGTCATCAATATATATCTTATCATCATAGTTCATTATCTTAAGTGAATTTACAGTTAGCTTTCAATAATCAATGAACAGTCATCACTCTTTACTCGTTGGCATAATCAGTCAATCGATTACAGGCTATAACCAAGATCACACCGTCAATCTTTTATTTTAAAGAAATCCCATCTACCCACCCTCCTGTGCAAGATATTATATTTTAATAGCAACCCTTATAATCTTAGTGTTAAAAGTTAGCCTTCATTATGTACTTGTAAATACCACATTTATCTCATATATTAGCTATACCATTTTCTCAATACAATGAAATATCATGTAAAAAATAAAATGATTCATGAAATGCAGGAAAATCTATAAAATTTGAATATTATGCATTTACTTCAGAAAATCATAAATTTCAATTTATCTAATTAAATTTAATAGTATTATAGTCGAAATGCTCATGAAGATCATATATATCATATATGAAAAGTTATATAGTGAAAGCTCAATAAATCATGAAAAAATATATATTTTTTTTATTAATTTTGAGAAGATTTAAATCGTAGAATTCAAAATTATCAAAAATAGAAGTAAGAGTATAATCACTTACAATTAGTTGAGCAACTTTTGTAATGAGAACAAGTGATAAAAATGCCCCAAAGAGTTTTCTCTCTCCTCTCATCTCCCCCTTCTCTTCCTCTGCTCTTCTTCTTTTTCTTTCCTTCCCCGTGAAGTAAAAGGAGAGTGCGTGAGGGAGTGTAATGTCAAAGATGTTTAACTTCAAAATATAGATTATAATTCATTTTTTGCCTGGTGCACCAGCATTCACCTACCATAGTGCTGCATGTAAAAGAACATTATGCTGAAGTGCCACCTCAGCGCCACTACGTTGTATTATTTCTAAAAATTCTGGAGAGAAAAGGAACGCAGTATTTTGTGGCATCGCCTCTCATCCACAACCAGCGTTGTTGCACTTGCCAATTTTATATATTTCAAATAAGTTCATTTTTAAAATTTTAGATTATTATAATCTACCAACCTTTCAAAAATGCTATTCTCGACATTAAATATCAATCTTAGTGAGTACACTTAAAATAAAATCAAATCTATAATACACCAAATCAATAGTAATTAGAAAATTAAAAGTCAAGAATCTATATCGAATATAAATCATAGAAAAATAAATTTTGAAATCATTGGAAAACTCGATTTATAAAATAAAATAAAATCATACCAATCATATTTTTAACACTTCATAAGCCTCATTCACTAGTTCTGATAGTTTACTTCCAATATAAACATATTTTTTTCCCAGATCCAGGTAATGGGCATTCTGTCATTCAGTGCCAATAATCACAACACCTAAAGCATTAGATGTCACCCTATGACAAGTTTTCACATGTTTTCTCCCATACCATATATATTATAAACTGCTAGGTTCTTTGACAATCATGCCAACCTTTTTCTTGCTAAATTCACATATTTTCTTATAACTCTCTTTAGACTATTTTACAAATGTATCACTTACTATTTGAGCATACATGTTAGTAAACTTTATCATATTCTCAAATGTCATTGAAATACTTCAGTGTTGATTCAGACTTCTTTCCTTTTGGGTCCATTTGCTTTATTAATAAACAAATTTTTAAAATAAAGTAAATCCTTCAAAATAAAATAAATCTACAAATATATTTATCCATTAAATAATGCAATCAATTCTACATCTCTGGTTATAATCAAAATTTTTCATACTTTGATACCACTGTCACACGTCAGGATTTAAAGTGGAAGAAATTCATTTCTTTTCTCATTATTATCCTTTTATCTTTTCAATTCTTCTAAAAATAGTCATTTGATAATCAGAACTAACTAATTACATTTAAAAAAAATATAAATATATTTTTATAGTCAATATTTATATTTTATTTCAAAATTCAAAATAGAAAAGAATATATACAATATCCACTAAAGTTCTAAAAAATACATATAAAGTCAAAGAGCTAAAAATAAAACTAAACTAGCATCACTATCTAGTCTCATGCTACAGGCTCCTTGTTTTTACCTGAAATTATATAAAATCATGTAATTAGCATATAGCCCATTAAGTAACCAAAAGTTATCATTATATTTAATGCAAAGTAAAAGAATCAATATGTTTGCTCTAGTTTTAATTCATATGAATCAATAATCAATAGTCTAATTCATATAAGCATTAAGCAATTTATGAAATATATATCAATCAATAATAAAACTAATATAATCAGTAAAGTCAAAAGAGATATATCAAATTATAAGAAAAATTAGTAAAAAGAACTATCAATAAATGGGCAATATCCAGGGGTGGAGCCATAATTTTTTTAAAGTGGGGGCACAAATTATTTAAGTAAAAAAAAAAACTCTCAACCTTTTTCATCCGGGCTTGGGATCAGCATAGACAATTTTAATTTTTTTTAAATCATTAGATTCATTATAAAAAGATAAAATATATGATAAAGCAAAAAAAAAAAAAAAACTTACAATTGAGAGCACTAAATCTTGAGATTCTTCTTATCTATCATTTATAATTTATTTCGCCAAGTCTTCATTTTTGAAATCGATGTACAATCAAGTCATTGTGAATACTATTAAATATATCATTTTCAATATAAGTAAGTAAACAATCATTCATTCAAGAGTTTCCATACGATTGTGTAAACGATTTTTGTTTATTACAAAAATTGCTCGTTCAACTGTTGTTGCAGCAATTGGCAATATCAGAGCAAGTTTTATAAGTAAGAGCACCGAAGGAAAAATATCATTTTCTTGGTCTCCACCATTTTATGATCAAGTTTTTCAAGTCCTTTTTAAATTCATTAATGCATCATTTGATCTCATATAAATAATAAAATTTTTAATTTGATTGTCTAGTATAATGAGATTCATTTCTAACAATTTTGACAGAGAATAATATTACCTTTTAATTCCTGATAACATCAAAACTCATAAAGAGAAGAATATTACCTTTTGATTCCTCAAATGTCCCAAAGAGACAAGAACTTTGCACAAGAAACTGCCGACTACAATAGCCAAGTCGCCGCATGCCCGTCTGCCGTGCCGTCGCAAGCTGTTGATCCCGCGGTGAAGAAGAAAGCAGAGACATTTCTCCTTTTTTTTTTGTATGTATACCATATGTCTTCCTTCTATCCTACTAAAAGAGAGGCGGTAATTTTAGTACCAAAAAAAGAACACTAAAAATTGTTTTTAATTATAATTAGTTAGCAATAAATGTATTTAATGAAATATTAACTAAAAAGTCAGTGGGGACCTATGCCCCTAGGCCCCCATGTAAATCCGCCTCTGGTAATATTAGTATGATATGCTATATTATATCAGTATCAATGATAGTTCAATCTATTCTACATTAGCTTTAACTATCCATCACTTCAATGTACTATCATATAAATATAAGTACAAATGTAATTATGATAAGCAAGACATGATATTATTCAGCTTTAAGGTAGTATTTTCATCTTTCTACCCTATTTATCAATTAGTTAATCATTAGTCTTTAATTTAAGCTCAATTGTTGACTAATTGGTCATCGATTTTTATATTACTATCATTGTTCACCATCTTATGTCAATTCACAGGTGTCTTTCAATAAATATTAAAGATTTTTCACTCTCTATCCATCGCATAATCAATCAATCAGTTATAAACTACAATTAAGATCACACCACTTATCTTTTATTTTAATGAAAGATTATTTGTCCACTCTCCTACATAGGGTATTATATTTTAAGAGCTAACATGCAGTAATTTTGTGGTCAACATCCAACTTTCTTTGCTTACATGCAAATACCATATTTTTTCACATATATCAAGTATACTATTTTCTCTCTATACAATACAATCTTGCATGGAATATAATAATCCATGAAATACAAAAAATCTACAAAATTTGAATATTATACATTTACCTCAAAAAAATCTTAGCTTTTTATTTACACAGTAAAATTTAATAATATTATAGTTTAAATGATCAAGAAGACCATATCTATCATAGCTAAAATATTTTACTATGAAAGCTCGATAAATCATAAAAAAAAAAATAGATTAAGAGTATAGTCACTTACAACTAGGGGTGTCAATATTTGACACGGCACGAAAACCTGACCCGGACCTGACCTGGAAAATCCAGCAGGTTGGACCCGGGTTCGGGTTTGCAGATTCGACCCGTTTGAAAAAACGGATTGCGTTCGGGTTGACCCGGCGGGTTGCCGGGTCAACCCGAAAACACCGTTATTTTAAAAAAAAATTGGATTTCCTGCCCGCTGCCAGCTGTCCGCCCGCGTTGCCCGCTGCCCTGCTCGCCGCACGCTGCTGCCCAGTTGCCCCGCGCGCCGTGCACTGCTGGCCCGCGCTGCCCCACTGCCCCCGCGCTACTGCTCGCGCCGCGCGCCGCTGCCGCACCCGCGCTGTTGCCAGCTGCTGAACCCACGCTGCCTCAGTGTTGCGCTCACTGCCGCGCTCGCTGCCACGCGGTTCGGGTCGGGTCAACCCGGCAACCCGTCGGGTCAACCCGGCAAGCCGCCGGGTCGGGTCCGGGTTCGAATTTCCAACCTGTTTACCTACCCGGGTCGGGTTCGGGTTCAAATTTCTGACCCGTTTGAACCCGGGTTAGTTTCGGGTTCAACCCGAACCCGACCCATGTCCCGAAATTGACACCCCTACTTACAACTAGTAGGGCAACTTTCTTAATATGAACAATGGATGGAAATGCTTCGAAGAACTTCCTTTCTCTTCTCTTCCTCTCTTTTTCATCTTCTTTTTCTTTCCTTCCTGAGCAAGTAATACGAGAGGGATGGAGGGAGTGTAGTGACAAGGATGTTTATATATATATATAATAATAATAATAATAATAATAATAATAATAATAATAATAACTCTACGCTTAACTGCTATAGTGCCGTTGTGCTGCATGTAAAACAACACAATGCCATAGAGCCACATCAGCACTCCAATACAGATTTTTATATTTTTCAAATAAGTTTATTTTAAATTCTAAGGTTATTACATTACAGAATTCAACATGAGATTCTAAAAGGTTTTCATTTGAGTAGATCTAAATCCGAATAAATGAAGTGCAATTTTGATAGCAATAGATTTAATGGTGAGATTGTGGCATTGGGCGATGTCATTAAAAATAGTGCACATTTTAGATATCTCAGGTCTATTGTTCAAAGCGATGGTGAAATAGATTGAGATATTATTAGTGGAATTCAAGTTGGATGGGGGAAGTGGAGGAATGCATGGGACCTATTGTGTGCTACAAAAGTACCCCTCAAACTTAAAGAAAAAGTTTTATAAGATGGTGGGTAACCTACAATGCTTTTTTGTACATAATGCTGGCCATTAAAAGAGAAGCATACAACTATGATGGTGAAAATTGCAATGCTTTATGGTGCAAAATGTTGGCCATTAAAAGAGAAGCATAAAAGTATGTTAAATGTTGCAAAGATGAGGATGCATAAATAGATAGTCGCTTTACACTTATAAATAAACTGTGAACGAGTATAAATGTGAAAGGGTTGGAGTAGCTCCAGCAACAGATAAAATTAGGAAAAGTCATCTTTGATGGTTTGTTCACATTAAACATTGGCATTTTGATGACCTAGTTAGAAGAGTAGATGTATTAGATTTGACCTATATAAGTTAAGAAAGGTAGAGGTATATCTAAAAAGACTTGGTCAGAAAATATTAGAAATGACTTTTTTATATTAGTATCAAGGCCAGTTCAATCAATTCTATATTAATCATTCTATTTATATATCCATCAGTTCAATATATAACGTAAATGCAATCATAAATATAATTATGAAGAGCAAGTATGACACAAACTTAATGTGATATTTTTATTCTTTCACCATAATTGTTAGCTAGTTGGTCATCAATCTTTAATGTAATCCCAACTATTAACCAATTGGTCATCAATATATACTTATCATCATAGTTCATTATCTTAAGTGAATTACGTTAGCTTTCAATAATCATTGAACAGTCATCACTCTTACTCGTTGGCATAATCAGTCAATCGATTACAGGCTATAACCAAGATCACACCGTCAATCTTTTATTTTAAAGAAATCCCATCTACCCACCTCCTGTGCAAGATATTATATTTTAATAGCAACCCTATAATCTAGTGTTAAAGTTAGCCTTCATTATGTACTTGTAAATACCACATTTATCTCATATATTAGCTATACCATTTTCTCAATACAATGAAATATCATGTAAAAAAATAAAATGATTCATGAAATGCAGGAAAATCTATAAAATTTGAATATTATGCATTTACTTCAGAAAATCATAAATTTCAATTTATCTAATTAAATTTAATGTATTTAGTCGAAATGCTCATGAAGATCATATATATCATTATGAAAGTATATAGTGAAAGCTCAATAAATCATGAAAAAATATAAATTTTTTTATTAATTTTGAGAAGATTTAAATCGTAGAATTCAAAATTATCAAAAATAGAAGTAAGAGTATAATCACTTACAATTAGTTGAGCACTTTTGAAATGAGAACAAGTGATAAAAATGCCCCAAAGAGTTTCTCTCTCCCTCTCACTCCCCCTTCTCTTCCTCTGCTCTCTTCTTTTTCTTTCCTTCCCCGTGAAGTAAAAGGAAGTGCGTGAGGGAGTGAATGTCAAAGATGTTTAACTTCAAAATATAGATTATAATTCATTTTTTGCCTGGTGCACCAGCATTCACCTACCATAGTGCTGCATGTAAAAAGACATTATGCTGAAGTGCCACCTCAGCGCCACTACTTTTGTATTATTTCTAAAAATTCTGGAGAGAAAAGGAACGCAGTATTTGTGGGCATCGCCTCTCATCCACAACCAGCGTTGTTGCACTTGCCAATTTTATATATTTCAAATAAGTTCATTTTAAAATTTTAGATTATTATAATCTACAACCTTTCAAAAATGCTATTCTCGACATTAAAATCAATCTTAGTGAGTACACTTAAAATAAAATACAAATCTATAATACACCAAATCAATAGTATTTAGAAAATTAAAAGTCAAGAATCTATATCGAATATAAATCATGAAAAATAAATTTTTGAAATCATTGGAAAACTCGATTTATAAAATAAAATAAAATCATACCAATCATATTTTAACACTTCATAAGCCTCATTCACTAGTTCTGATAGTTTACTTCCAATATACATATTTTTTCCCAGATCCAGGTAATGGGCATTCTGCATTCAGTGCCAATAATCACAACACCTAAAGCATTAGATGTCACCCTATGACAAGTTTTCACATGTTTTCTCCCATACCATATATATTATAAACTGCTAGGTTCTTTGACAATCATGCCAACCTTTTCTTGCTATAATCACTATATTTCTTATAACTCTCTTTAGACTATTTTACAATTATACACTTACTATTGAGCATACATGTTAGTAAACTTTACAATTTCTCAAATGTCATTGAAATACTTCAGTGTTGATTCAGACTTCTTTCCTTTTGGGTCCTATTGCTTTATTATAAACAAATTTTTAAATAAAGTAAACCTTCAAAATAAAATAAATCTACAAAATATTTATCCATTAAATAATCAATCAATTCTACATCTCTGGTTATAATCAAAATTTTTCATACTTGATACCACGGCCACGACAGGATTTAAAGTGGAAGAAATTCATTTCTTTTCTCATTATTATCCTTTTATCTTTTCAATTCTTCTAAAAATAGTCATTTGATAATCAGAACTAACTATTACATTTAAAAAAAATATAAATATATTTTTATAGTCAATATTTATATTTATTTCAAAATTCAAAATAGAAAAGAATTATATCATATCCACTAAAGTTCTAAAAAATACATTTAAAGTCAAAGAGCTAAAAAATAAAACTAAACTAGCATCACTATCTAGTCTCATGCTACAGGCTCCTTGTTTTTACCTGAAATTATATAAAATCATGTAATTAGCATATAGCCCATAAGTAACCAAAAGTTATCATTTATATTTAATGCAAAGTAAAAGAATCAATATGTTTGCTCTAGTTTTAATTCATATGAATCAATAATCAATAGTCTAATTCATATAAGCATTAAGCAATTTATGAAATAATATATCAATCAATAATAAAACTAATATAATCAGTAAAGTCAAAAAGAGAATATCAAATTAATAGAAAAATTATAGTAAAAAGAACTATCAATAAATGGGCAATATCCAGGGTGGAGCCATAATTTTTTTAAAGTGGGGGCACAAATTATTTAAGTAAAAAAAAAAACTCTCAACCTTTTCATCCGGGCTTGGGATCAGCAAGACAATTTAATTTTTTTTTAATCATTAGATTCATTATAAAAAGATAAAATATAGATAAAAGCAAAAAAAAAAAAAAAACTTACAATTGAGAGCACTAAATCTTGAGATTCTTCTTATCTATCATTTATAATTTATTTCGCCAAGTCTTCATTTTTGAAATCGATGTACAATCAAGTCATTGTGAATACTATTAAATATTCATTTTCAATATAGTAATAAGTAAACAATCATTCATTCAAGAGTTTCCATACGATTGTGTAAACGATTTTTGTTTATTACAAAAATTGCTCGTTCAACTGTTGTTGCAGCAATTGGCAATATCAGAGCAAGTTTTATAAGTAAGAGCACCGAAGGAAAAATATCATTTTCTTGGTCTCCCACCATTTTATGATCAAGTTTTTCAAGTCCTTTTTAAATTCATTAATGCATCATTTGATCTCATATAAATAATAAAATTTTTTAATTGATTGCTAGTATAATGAGTTCATTTCTAACAATTTTGACAGAGAATAATATTACCTTTTAATTCCTGATAACATCAAAACTCTAAAGAGAAGAAATATTACCTTTTGATTCCTCAAATGTCCCAAAGAGACAAGAACTTTGCACAAGAAAACTGCCGACTACAATAGCCAAGTCCCGCATGCCCGTCGCCGTGCCGTCGCAAGCTGTTGATCCGCGGGAAGAAGAAAGCAGACATTCTCCTTTTTTTTTTTGTAGTATACCATATGTCTTCCTTCTATCCTACTAAAAGAGAGGCGGTATTTTAGTACCAAAAAAAGAACACTAAAAATTGTTTTTAATTATAATTATTAGCAATAAATGTATTTAATGAATATTAACTAATATTCCTCCTCCACATTACCGTGATTTGCTATAGTATGAAAAGTCTCTCTCAAAATGATCGAATTAAGAGTTTTCTTACCAATTTACTCCCCTCATCTATTCTTCTTAGGAAATTCTTCCACTTAAAAGTTTCAAGTAAACCCTCGGGGTTAGAAATGCTTTCATATGTATTTTTCTTTTTTATGTTAAAAAACCATAATTCCTATTGAATTCCACAAATTCATATTTCTTAGCTCTTTCATAAAACTTCGATGATGCCATCCCTTAGATTTAACCTATCTCTCACGCTATTTTATAGCAATAAAAGTGGCCAAAGTTAGCCTTACAAAAGTGCCTAAAGAAAGCAATACAAAATTACAAATGAAACTAATATTCCACCCACAAATAAAACATAAAAATAAGAACATCTAAATTTCAATAATAATATCAAAATTGGTAAAACCAGGAGAACTTATTACGTGCGGTCATCAGATGCTGTCCAGAGGTGAATCAGGAAGTGCCACGTCATCATTGCTTGTTTTGTAGCAGTGCTGTGTACTGCTGTATAATGAGGTAACGTGATGCATCATGATGCGTCTCTAGACCGTTCGATGACTACACGTAATAATTTCCAGCAGACAAGAAAACATATAATTCCACAATACTAATAATAATAATTTATAAAACAGTACAACTGACAATCAAATAAGTAAAAATAAGAAAATTAAAGAAGCAAATAATGGAATATTCTCTACTGTCTTTTTTATTCAACCGTTATGCGAGATTCATATGGATTCCATGATCGCTCGCTGCTTCGATATTGGCCGCGTATTCTGCACTTGCAGCTTGTGATGCTCGCCACTTTTTTGTTTTTTTCAATAATAAAGTACGTAGTGGCTGAAGCTGTCTATGTACATAATTCGAAAATGATAAACATACTTTAGAGTTTCATTCGTTGCCTGAATAAAATGGTCACATAGAAAAAGGCTCACATGTTCTCACACTTTTGGTAGATTAAAGTAGCAGTCAGCATTTAGCCTGCCGTGTTTCTTCTTCTTCTCTTCTTCTCTCTTCTTCTTCTTCTTCTTTAAGAATCATTATTATTAATTTTATATTGATTTTTTTTTTTACAAAGTTATGAATATCCAGCCTTATGTTATTGCTATAGTTTTGAATATGGGTGTCAATAAATGAGTTGATTAGGATATGTTAGAAGAATTTGGGTTTGGGCCGAACGGTTTAATAAAGTGGATGGATTCGGATTAGTGATTTTGATCTGCTTAATTGGTGAGTTGGATTCGGTTCGACCCATAAACCCGTTAGTGATGCTTAAATTTTTTTTCTCTTCAATTATTTTTCTTGTTTGTATGCTCTTCTTACTTTTTAATTAATTAATCTAAACTCTATAATTAATAAAAATATTTGTAATCAAAATGAATTATCGAGTCTGGCTTAGGTCATCTGAGTTGTTGACGTCAGTTCGGGCTCCACTTTTTAACTGGTTTATAAAATGAGCCAAGTTCAGATTGCTTGGGTTCAGAACGAGTCAATTTTGGGTTGGAATCAAACTCGATTTATTAATTCATTTTGACACCCCTAATTTTGCTTGAAATAATAAATTTATTTTGAAAATTTTTTTACTTAATTTTTAGTTATGTTATTTTGATTATATTCATGTCATGTCATGATTGTTTAACAAGTTTTAGGCTTAATGTCAACTGCCTAATGCAACCCTTCACTTTAAGATGGTTTTGACCAAGTATTTTCTTATTTTAGTTGAATATATCAGGATTAGCTTGAAGTCCAAATCTTTTTTACTTTAGTCATGGAAGTTCTTACTAGACATTTGCAAGAGCATATACATGGTGTATGCTTTTGGTGATGATATTCTTTTTTGTGGTTAATCATAAAAACTTGAATTATGTGTCAAAGCCCTGGGATCTAAATTGAAAGAATTTCATTTTTTTTTTCTTCTTTGTCCTCTAATTTTTTCAATTTTTTAACAACCAAGTCCTTGATAACCAAAGCTAACTAATTGCATTAAGGAAAATATAAACAATGATAAATATAATTATATTTTTAAAGTTAATATTTATATTTTGTCTAAAATTCAAAAGAATATATACAATAGTCATTACAAACTATAACAGAATACTTATAAAAGCAAAGAGCTGAAAAAATAGAGCTAAACGAGCATCACTGCAAAGCCTCATGCTGCAGCTCTTTACATGTACAAGAAATCATATAAAATCACATAATGAGCTTTAGCTCAAAAGTAATCAAACTTTCCACTACATTCATTGCAAGTCAAAAGAATCAATATACATGCTCCAAATCCAATCCATATCAATCAACAATCAAAAGTCTATCCATATAAGTATAAACAATCTATAAAAATCATATCAATCAATAATAAAACTAATACGATTAGTAATGCCAAAAGAAATATATCAAACTAAAAGAAAATTTGATAAAATGGACTATCAATTAATGGTCCATAGTATGTATGTTATATTATATTAGTATCATGCCAGTTCATCAATTCTATATTAATTCATTCTATTTATATATCCATCAGTTAATAATATTAAAACGTAAATGCAATCATAAATATAATTATGAAGAGCAATGTATGACATCAAACTTTAATGTGATATTTTTATTCTTTCACCATAATTGTTAGCTAGTTGGTCATCAATCTTAATGTAATCCCACTATTAACCAATTGGTCATCAATATATATCTTATCATCATAGTTCATTATCTTAAGTGAATTTACAGTTAGCTTTCAATAATCAATGAACATCATCACTCTTTACTCGTTGGCATAATCAGTCAATCGATTACAGGCTATAACCAAGATCACACCGTCAATCTTTTATTTTTAAGAATCCCATCTACCCACCCTCCTGTGCAAGATATTATATTTTAATAGCAACCCTTATAATCTTAGTGTTAACAGTTAGCCTTCATTATGTACTTGTAAATACCACATTTATCTCATATATTAGCTATACCATTTTCTCAATACAATGAAATATCATGTAAAAAATAAAATGATTCATGAAATGCAGGAAAATCTATAAAATTTGAATATTATGCATTTACTTCAGAAAATCATATAATTTCAATTTATCTAATTAAATTTAATAGTATTATAGTCGAAATGCTCATGAAGATCATATATATCATATATGAAAAGTTATATAGTGAAAGCTCAATAAATCATGAAAAAATATATATATTTTTTATTAATTTTGAGAAGATTTAAATCGTAGAATTCAAAATTATCAAAAATAGAAGTAAGAGTATAATCACTTACAATTAGTTGAGCAACTTTTGTAATGAGAACAAGTGATAAAAATGCCCCAAAGAGTTTTCTCTCTCCTCTCATCTCCCCCTTCTCTTCCTCTGTTCTTCTTCTTTTTCTTTCCTTCCCCGTGAAGTAAAAGGAGAGTGCGTGAGGGAGTGTAATGTCAAAGATGTTTAACTTAAAAATATAGATTAAAATTCATTTTTTGCCTGGTGCCACAGCATTCACCTACCATAGTGCTGCATGTAAAAGAACATTATGCTGAAGTGCCACCTCAGCGCCACTACGTTGTATTATTTCTAAAAATTCTGGAGAGAAAAGGAACGCAGTGTTTTGTGGCATCGCCTCTCATCCACAACCAGCGTTGTTGCACTTGCCAATTTTATATATTTCAAATAAGTTCATTTTTAAAATTTTAGATTATTATAATCTACCAACCTTTCAAAAATGCTATTCTCGACATTAAATATCAATCTTAGTGAGTACACTTAAAATAAAATCAAATCTATAATACACCAAATCAATAGTAATTAGAAAATTAAAAGTCAAGAATCTATATCGAATATAAATCATAGAAAAATAAATTTTGAAATCATTGGAAAACTCGATATAAATAAAATAAAATCATACCAATCATATTTTTAACACTTCATAAGCCTCATTCACTAGTTCTGATAGTTTACTTCCAATATAAACATATTTTTTTCCCAGATCCAGGTAAATGGGCATTCTGTCATTCAGTGCCAATAATCACAACACCTAAAGCATTAGATGTCACCTATGACAAGTTTTCACATGTTTTCTCCCATACCATATATATTATAAACTGCTAGGTTCTTTGACAATCATGCCAACCTTTTTCTTGCTAAATTCACATATTTTCTTATAACTCTCTTTAGACTATTTTACAAATGTATCACTTACTATTTGAGCATACATGTTAGTAAACTTTATCATATTCTCAAATGTCATTGAAATACTTCAGTTTGATTCAGACTTCTTTCCTTTTGGGTCATTTGCTTTATTAATAAACAAATTTTTAAAATAAAGTAAATCCTTCAAAATAAAATAAATCTACAAATATATTTATCCATTAAATAATGCAATCAATTCTACATCTCTGGTTATAATCAAAATTTTTCATACTTTGATACCACTGTCACACGTCAGGATTTAAAGTGGAAGAAATTCATTTCTTTTCTCATTATTATCCTTTTATCTTTTCAATTCTTCTAAAAATAGTCATTTGATAATCAGAACTAACTAATTACATTTAAAAAAAATATAAATATATTTTTATAGTCAATATTTATATTTTATTTCAAAATTCAAAATAGAAAAGAATATATACAATATCCACTAAAGTTCTAAAAAATACATATAAAGTCAAAGAGCTAAAAATAAAACTAAACTAGCATCACTATCTAGTCTCATGCTACAGGCTCCTTTTTTTTACCTGAAATTATATAAAATCATGTAATTAGCATATAGCCCATTAAGTAACCAAAATTGATCATTATATTTAATGCAAAGTAAAAGAATCAATATGTTTGCTCTAGTTTTAATTCATATGAATCAATAATCAATAGTCTAATTCATATAAGCATTAAGCAATTATGAAATATATATCAATCAATAATAAAACTAATATAATCAGTAAAGTCAAAAGAGATATATCAAATTATAAGAAAAATTAGTAAAAAGAACTATCAATAAATGGGCAATATCCAGGGTGGAGCCATAATTTTTTTAAAGTGGGGGCACAAATTATTTAAGTAAAAAAAAAAACTCTCAACCTTTTCATCCGGGCTTGGGATCAGCATAGACAATTTTAAATTTTTTTAAATCATTAGATTCATTATAAAAAGATAAAATATATGATAAAGCAAAAAAAAAAAAAAAAACTTACAATTGAGAGCACTAAATCTTGAGATTCTTCTTATCTATCATTTATAATTTATTTCGCCAAGTCTTCATTTTTGAAATCGATGTACAATCAAGTCATTGTGAATACTATTAAATATATCCTTTTCAATATAAGTAAGTAAACAATCATTCATTCAAGAGTTTCCATACGATTGTGTAAACGATTTTTGTTTATTACAAAAATTGCTCGTTCAACTGTTGTTGCAGCAATTGGCAATATCAGAGCAAGTTTTATAAGTAAGAGCACCGAAGGAAAAATATCATTTTCTTGGTCTCCACCATTTTATGATCAAGTTTTTCAAGTCCTTTTAAATTCATTAATGCATCATTTGATCTCATATAAATAATAAAATTTTTAATTTGATTGTCTAGTATAATGAGATTCATTTCTAACAATTTTGACAGAGAATAATATTACCTTTTAATTCCTGATAACATCAAAACTCATAAAGAGAAGAATATTACCTTTTGATTCCTCAAATGTCCCAAAGAGACAAGAACTTTGCACAAGAAAACTGCCGACTACAATAGCCAAGTCGCCGCATGCCCGTCTGCCGTGCCGTCGCAAGCTGTTGATCCGCGGTGAAGAAGAAAGCAGAGACATTTCTCCTTTTTTTTGTATGTATACCATATGTCTTCCTTCTGTCCTACTAAAAGAGAGGCGGTAATTTTAGTACCAAAAAAAGAACACTAAAAATTGTTTTTAATTATAATTAGTTAGCAATAAATGTATTTAATGAAATATTAACTAAAAAGTCAGTGGGGACCTATGCCCCTAGGGCCCCCATGTTAAATCCGCCTCTGGTAATATTAGTATGATATGTTATATTATATCAGTATCAATGATAGTTCAATCTATTCTACATTAGCTTTAACTATCCATCACTTCAATGTACTATCATATAAATATAAGTACAAATGTAATTATGATAAGCAAGACATGATATTCAGCTTTAAGGTAGTATTTTCATCTTTCTACCCTATTTATCAATTAGTTAATCATTAGTCTTTAATTTAAGCTCAATTGTTGACTAATTGGTCATCGATTTTTATATTACTATCATTGTTCACCATCTTATGTCAATTCACAGGTGTCTTTCAATAAATATTAAAGATTCTTCACTCTCTATCCATCGGCATAATCAATCAATCAGTTATAAACTACAATTAAGATCACACCACTTATCTTTTATTTTAATGAAAGATTATTTGTCCACTCTCCTACATAGGGTATTATATTTTAAGAGCTAACATGCAGTAATTTTGTGGTCAACATCCAACTTTCTTTGCTTACATGCAAATACCATATTTTTTCACATATATCAAGTATACTATTTTCTCTATACAATACAATCTTGCATGGAATATAATAATCCATGAAATACAAAAAATCTACAAAATTTGAATATTATACATTTACCTCAAAAAAATCTTAGCTTTTTATTTACACAGTAAAATTTAATAATATTATAGTTTAAATGATCAAGAAGACCATATCTATCATAGCTAAAATATTTTACTATGAAAGCTCGATAAATCATAAAAAAAAATAAGATTAAGAGTATAGTCATTTACAACTAGGGGTGTCAATATTTGACACGACACGAAAACCTGACCCGGACCTGACCTGGAAAATCCAGGTTGGACCCGGGTTCGGGTTTGCAGATTCGACCCGTTTGAAAAAACGGATTGCGTTCGGGTTGACCCGGCGGGTTGCCGGGTCAACCCGAAAACCCGTTTATTTAAAAAAAAATTGGATTTCCTGCCCGCTGCCAGCTGTCCCGCCCGCGTTGCCCGCTGCCCTGCTCGCCGCACGCTGCTGCCCAGTTGCCTCGCGCGCCGTGCACTGCTGGCCCGTGCTGCCCCACTGCCCCGCGCTACTGCTCGCGCGCCCGCTGCCGCACCCGCGCCGTTGCCAGCTGCTGAACCCACGCTGCCTCAGTGTTGCACTCACTGTCGCGCTCGCTGCCACGCGGTTCGGGTTGGGTCAACCCGGCAAACCGTCGGGTCAACCCGGCAAGCCGCCGGGTCGGGTCCGGGTTCGAATTTCCAACCTGTTTACCTACCCGGGTCGGGTTCGGGTTCAAATTTCTGACCCGTTTGAATCCGGGTTAGTTTCGGGTTCAACCCGAACCCGACCCATGTCCTGAAATTGACACCCCTACTTACAACTAGTAGGGCAACTTTCTTAATATGAACAATGGATGGAAATGCTTCGAAGAACTTCCTTTCTCTTCTCTTCCTCTCTTTTTCATCTTCTTTTTCTTTCCTTCCTGACCAAGTAATACGAGAGGGATGGAGGGAGTGTAGTGACAAGGATGTTTATATATATATATATATATATATATATATATATATATATATATATATATATATATATATATATATATATATATATAATATATATATATATATATAATAATAATAATAATAATAACTCTACGCTTAACTGCTATAGTGCCGTTGTGCTGCATGTAAAACAACACAATGCCATAGAGCCACATCAGCACTCCAATACAGATTTTTATATTTTTCAAATAAGTTTATTTTTAAATTCTAAGGTTATTACATTACAGAATTCAACATGAGATTCTAAAAGGTTTTCATTTGAGTAGATCTAAATCCGAATAAATGAAGTGCAATTTTGATAGCAATAGATTTAATGGTGAGATTGTGGCATTGGGCGATGTCATTAAAAATAGTGCACATTTTAGATATCTCAGGTCTATTGTTCAAAGCGATGGTGAAATAGATTGAGATATTATTAGTGGAATTCAAGTTGGATGGGGGAAGTGGAGGAATGCATGGGGCCTATTGTGTGCTACAAAAGTACCCCTCAAACTTAAAGAAAAAGTTTTATAAGATGGTGGTGTAACCTACAATGCTTTTTGGTACATAATGCTGGCCATTAAAAGAGAAGCATACAACTATGATGGTGAAAATTGCAATGCTTTATGGTGCAAAATGTTGGCCATTAAAAGAGAAGCATACAAGTATGTTAAATGTTGCAAAGATGAGGATGCATAAATAGATGAGTCACTTTACACTTATAAATAAACTGTGAAACTAGTATAAATGTGAAAGGGTTGGAGTAGCTCCAGCAACAGATAAAATTAGGAAAAGTCATCTTTGATGGTTTGTTCACATTAAACATTGGCATTTTGATGACCTAGTTAGAAGAGTAGATGTATTAGATTTGACCTATATAAGTTAAGAAAGGTAGAGGTATATCTAAAAAGACTTGGTCAGAAAATATTAGAAATGACTTTTTTATTAGATTTAAATGAGAATTACACTCTTAATATGACATAATGAAGAAAAATGATCCATATAATTGACCTCACGTAGTGGAATAAAGCCTTGATGTTCTTGTTGTAATTTTGTATGACTATTCCTATTTCTTGCCATAACTCAATTCATTAAATTGTAATTTTTATTCTTTATTGTAAATATTTAAATTATTATGATTTAGCTTTTCAATCTTATCGTCATTGATTATTAAGATATTAATTAATTAGTTAGATTTATGAGTTGCAGAGGTAAGCAATGACATGGACATGAACTAATCGAGGGAGGGTAAAGTAAAACATTGAGTAAAGGAGTGTGAACTTGTATGAACGCTCTCCTTCTGGTGGCTGACCATGTTCTTATGCTAATATTTCATTTAATATTTTGGTAATAATATTATATTACTTGATAGGATGAATTTCAAATAATTATTTTTTTATTTACTAATTAAATTTTTATTACAAATTATAAGTCGGATTGTAATATGGGTGCCAATAAGCGACCCAACCCATCAATCTGACATTTATCGGGCTTGAAGAATCGAAATTTGGTTGACTAGTTTAATGATCTTCAAACTAAAAAAATGACCAACTTAATATTTTTTACTTAAAATATTTTGTTTGTTTATATGATATTTTTATTTTTTATCGATTTACTTAAACTTTATAATTTATAATGTATATTTTTTTATTCAAAGTAGGTTATCGGATCTGATTCAGATCATTTGTCTTGTTAGTAGGTCTAGTTTAAACACACTTTTTGGCTCGTTTATTAAATAGAACATAGTTGGGTTGATTGGATTCAAGCAGAATCAATTTTGATTGGACCTGAATCTGACCCATTAACCCATATATATGTATATATATAATATATATATATATATATATATATATATATATATATATATATATATATATATATATATATATATATATTATAGGACTATTCGTCTAAAGGCTACACAAGCGCTACTCTTGCATTATAATACCTTGATCATGAAGTTCATTATGTACAAACTAAGTCGGTTTTTTACTAATAATATATCAAATAAATAAAACTTTGCAAACGTAAAGTTTGAACATTATTCTTTTACTATTCTGTAAGTGTACGGCTTTCTGCAACCTTAATTCTTTATATTATATGTTTAATTAATTGTTATGGATCTCGTAAATCAACCCCTGACGAGGTACGGTTACTTCAAAAAAGACGAAACTCATATTTAATATGTGATCAATGATTTAGGGTTCGTTTGGGTTTGGGATAACTTTCATACTATCTTTTAAAGTAATTTTTTGGGATAAAATATTTTATTTAAAAAAATTTTTGTCTAAAAAGTTGTTTTAGAAAGCAATAAGAAAGCGGTACAAAACTAAGGTTTCATTTGGGACGAATTTTTTTACTTCTTCTTGAAGCGGCTTTCTAGTACAAAAATTTTTGTACTAAAAAGCCTTTTCAAGAAGCAGTAAAAAAACATTCCCAAACGAAGCCTAAGATTTCGTTTGGAACAGCTTTCTTACTGTTCTTAAAGCAGTTTTTTAGTAAAAAAATTTAAATATTTATACTAGAAAACTTCTTTAAGAAGCAGTAAGAAAGTCATCCCAATCTAATAGTCTAATGCTTCATTTGGGACAACTTTAGACCCCTACTTTTTTCTTGATTCCAATAAAATTTTTAATTAAAAAAATAGCTTTACAAAATAGTAAGAAAGTCATTCCAAAGGAAGCCTAAGGTTTCATTTGGATCAACTTTTTTACTGATTTTTAAAGCAGCTTTCTAGTATAAAAAATTTTTGAGCTAAAAATTTTTGTATTTAAAAACTATTTTAGAAAATAATAAAAAAGTTGTCTCAAATAAAACATTGTGATATGAGGTGATACTTATTATTGGGATATTATTGATATGAAGTTCTCATGCTTTATATCAGGCTTATCTTTGCATATTGATAAAGAAGGTCTTCTATATGCGCTTGAGTGAATTTATGATTAATTTGTATAAAGTCCCAAACAAATAATCTCCTCTTAGATGGTTATGGACTATACAAAAATGCTCTTGTAGGGGCTCAAAATGAAATATTTGAGTTAAGGTGTCTTTGGTTTTTTTTTTTGTTCATATATATATATATATATATATATATATATAAAATTAGAATATGATGTATAAAAAATTCAATGTATTGAAAATATTTGCAATTATTTAGATGAGTATAAAATAAATTCATAAAATTACTCCATGATAGCTATCGTTGATGAGGGCAATGATTGGCATTAGTGAATGAGTGACAAACATCAACGAAGTGGCGATTGGTGGCCACAAAAGGTGGCCGACCATAATAGTAGGGGAGTTTATTGCAGCATAACTTCTTGCAACTTCAAAAAAAATTCTTGAAATAATTTATAATAAAAGTTACTAAGGCTTCATTCGGGACGACTTTTCTGCTGCTTTTTAGTATAATTTTTTTTTTAAACTAAAAAACTACTTTAGAAGGTAGACAAAAAGCCGTTTAAGCCTAAGGCTTCTTTTGGGACAGATTTTTTGATTAATTTATAAAATTATTTTTTAGTACAAAATTTATAATTGAAAAAAATTAGTACTAAAAAATCATTTTAGAAAGCAGTAAAGAAGCTATTTCAAAGGAAGCCCAAGTCCTTTTAATTATTTTCAAACAAAAAAGAAAAAAAATTAGCCATTCAAAGCATTGTATAATTTAGAGCAAAAATTAGCCACACTTCAATCTCTAACCGTTGGTTTCTCTCCTCTCACTCTATTTTCCCTGATGAGGCCTCTTATGACAATTTTGCTAGTTCAAATCCAGGCCGTATTTGGATTAAATGGAACTCTCAAAAAGTGAATTTTAAGCCTTTGATTACTTCAAGTCAGCTCATTCATGGTAGCATTCAAGTGGGCTTCTCTGATATTGCTTGCATTTCAGTTGTTTATGCCTCCAACTCGATTGTTGAAAGACAAGTTCTCTGGAAACAATTTGTGCTTATTGTGGCTAATATTAACATGCTCTGGAGACTTCAATTGTTGTAGAAATCAGAATGAAAAAGCTGGAGGCTCTACTCTTCACACCTACAAGCTGGTGGAACTCAACAATTTAATGTACAATATTAATTGTTGCTCATGATCTTGCCTCGGTGGGTCATTTTTTCACTTGGTTCAACCAAAGAACTGATAACCCTATTCACATCAAACTGGATAGAGTTATCATTAATGATATGTGGCTCAACACTTACCCTAGATCCTTTTACATTGTTGGTGACCATGAAAGTTTTGATCACTCTCCTATTATCCTTCAATTGGGTTTGGGCCTTATGAGCAAGCACCGTTTTATGTACAAGAATTATTGGCACAAGATTCTAGAATTCTCAGTTGGGATTTTGACCATTTTCCCCCAACCATCGTATGGCAGTCCTATCTTCTCTTTCTATTACAAACTCAAGGCTCTCAAAAACCTCATTAAAACTAAGAGATGGGCCTCCTCTAACAATTTGTTGAATGATATTGACTTTCTCAAGTCATCTCAAAATGAACAACTTGCCCAAATCCATATGAATCCTACAGACCTTGTGTTAAATGAAGCACTCAAAGAGATCAATCTCAAGCTTTCTGATAATCTTAATCTTTGGTCTGACTGGATTATTCAACGAGGTAAAGTCAAATGGCTTACCACTGGGGAAGATGATCTTAAGTTCCTCTATTCAAAAATCAATCATAGGCACAATGCTAATGTGATTAATAGCATAACCTCTAATGGCATTATTCTCACCTCTCCCAGTAATATCAGCAAGGAATTTATAAATCATTACAAGGAACTGTTTAATAAATTTGGCCATTTTTTCCATGCCAATGCTACGCTGCCGATTGGGGCCACTATTCCTAAGCACATCACCTTTTCTCTTGTTGCTCCTGTTACTGCTGAGGAGATAAAAGATGTGCTATTTACTTCAGCCTTGAATGCTGCTCCTGGCCCTGATGGTTATACCTTCGAATTTTATAAAACTACTTGGAATGTGATTGACAACCAACTATGTGAAGCTGTTTTGTCTTACTTCTCTAATGGGTTTATGCCTAAACACGCCAAAGCCACAGCAAGCCACTGTTGTGGCTTTGATTCCCAAGCACCCCCATGCTTCCAAGGTGACTGATTATATGTAATATCAGTTTTGCTCCAGGTTCGTCCGGGACGAAGTTGGATCGTCCGTGACGATCGGTACAGGTTGTGCAGAAAAAAACTATTATGTCTGTATGGTTCGTCTGGACGAAATCAGGATCGTCTGGACGAAAATTTTCCAGAGAACCCGTCGCCGGGGATGATAATTAAATTTCGTCTGGACGAAATTCGTCAAGAGCATATATCATCCGGGACGAAGTGCGATCGTCCAGGACGATCAGTCTGGATATATATAGAAATGAGATATTTTGTAGAGAGAGAAAAAGCTGAGGAGAGAGAAAAACGAAGGAAAAAGTGGAAAAGTGGATTTTTGGACGACGCCGAGCTGTTTTCGATCGACGAGACTGTTCAGGAAATTGATGTACGCAAGGTAAGGCACAATCCGACTTTCTCAATTTTCAGAACCGTCGCTGTTGACGGTATTTTCTGTCCGGATTTCGTTTCCGTTAATAATTTTCGTCCGTATCTTTTGATTGGTTCAGTTTTTACCGCGTAACTTTCTGTATATGGTTGACGTGCCGAGTGTGTACATTTTGGTTATTTTCTGAAGATTTTTGTCCGGGTATTTTTGATTCGGCGGTGTTTTTAGTCGACTGCATTTTTCTGTGAAATTGAAAATTATCTGTGCAATAGAATAAATGTTCTGAAATGTGATTATCTACATTCTGTGCGAATTTGGTGAATTTTGATTTTCAGGAAAAATTGTGTAAATTCTGTATACTGCCGTTGTACTGCCCGATGTTTGTCTGATTTCTGATTCGCCTGGATTTCTTTTGAATTGATATGATATCTGTATGTGCTATAAAAAGGGAGTTATAAGGGGCCTGGATCCTAAGTGATTCAGTCAGTGTCTGGGAAATCTGAAATGAGCTCAAATCTGAAAATCTGATCTCTGTTCTGTTCCGGATCCGATGAATTCTGTTCTGGTGCTATAAGCACATCTGTTCTGGTGCCGTGAGCACAAAGGGAGGCATAAGGGGCCAGAATCCGAGAGATTCTGTCAGTGTCTGGGAAGGGAGGCATAAGGGGCCAGAATCCGTAGCGATTCTGTCAGTGTCAGGGAATTTGTTCTGTTATGTGCTAAATTAATATTTCTGATTTTCGTACGATATGATTTGATCTGATCTGTCTGATATCTGATTTGATATGATTTTGAATTCAGTATCTGTTCTGTAAGTACGTCTGATTCTGCTTTTCGTATCTGTTCTGTAAGCAATTATGATTCTGATACGATATGATCTGAAATGCTGATTTCTGTACGATTCTGACTCTGTTGATTTAATCTGTTCTGATTTGTATTCCGATTTGATATGATCTGTACGACTTTGATTCTGATTTGATCTATGTCCGTATAAGTTCTGATTTTTGATTCTGTTCTGATTCAAGATACGATTATGTTCCGATTTTTGATCGGATTTCTGCCTGATGAGTTTGGTTTTGGATTCTGAGAGTTTTGATTGGAGGTTTGTTGCTTTGCTGAGCTGTTGAGCTCACTCTTGTTTTTTGGTGATTTTCAGGTTCTGGGAAAGGGAAGGGAGTCCAGGAATAGATTTCTGAGTTCTGATCAGTATAGGTATTGTTTGTACCTTTTGATTTTTGTACAGTCATGGCTTTTCTGTTCTGTCTTTTTTTTTTCTGTTCAAAAGCCATGTACTGTATCTGTAGATGATTGTTTTGAGGAAAAAAAGAGATAGATATTTTGTTCCGCTGTGTTTGATGATTAATAGTAGCTCTGTGTTTGTGTGTCTGTTGAGTTAACTAATTTGGAAAATTCAGTTCTGAAACCAATTCCAAAGCCAGATCCTGGTCAGTCCATCCGTGTTCGTTAGCGTGTCGCGGCCGGTGCGAGCGGGATCCGTCCCGGATCGGGTCGGGTCGTGACAAGCTTTAGTGGTATCAGAGCACTGGTTTTGGAAATTGGTTGGATTGTCAGACAGAGCTATAGGAAGTGATCAGTGAGTTTGTCTGGGGGTAGTTTTGAGTCGTTTGCTTTTTATTGTGTTATTTTTGTGTTGTTTTTGTGATAGTTTTTCGAATTTTGGATTTTCTGTATGGATCAGCCAGACCCAGACATGACAGACGGGCAGAGTGCCAGTCAAGCAGCACCAGTGGGGAGTACAGCCCCAGTGGCCGGTGCAGATACATTGTCTCAGTTTGCTACGCTTGTTGCTCAGATGATGAGCGAGACTCAGAGCAGAGCTGTTACTGTCAGATCTGATGACATTGATAGACACCTGCAGTTATTTTTGAGGGTGAAACCTTCGAGATTTGAGGGCGCTGTTGAGCCCAGAGCAGCCGAGGAGTGGCTGAGGAGATTGGAGAAGACCTTCGACGGAATGCAGTGTCCGTCAGACAGGAAGGTTCCGTTGGCTATTTTTCTGTTGGATGGAGAGGCTGAGCACTGGTGGGAAGGCCAGCAGGCAGCTAGATTTCAGGGTAGGTTGAACTCTCTGATCACCTGGGAAGAGTTCACTGAGGTGTTTCAAGATTGGTTTGTTCCCCCTTCTGCACGACAACAGATGCAGGAGAGTTTTCTGAGACTTGTTCAGGGGAGCAAGACAGTGATGCAGTACGAGACTGAGTTTACTGCGTTAGCCAGGTATGCTCCGCAGTTGGTTAGTACTTCTGCTGAGAGGTGCTACAGATTTTTGAGGGGATTGTGAGATAGTTTGAGACAGCCCCTGGTACCTTTTCACATTTCTGATTTCTCTGAGCTTGTGGAGCGGGCTCGTCTGATTGAGAATGATCTGATGGCTACTCAGCAACGGTGGACTGCGAGTAGGAAGAGATTTGGAGGTGAGACATCTGGCAGTGGTTCCTCTGGGAAGAGGAGATTTGTATTTGGACCTGGTTCTGAATCTGACTTTAGGAGGAGTGGAGGGTCGTCTGGTACTGCTACCAGTACGACGAGTTCTGGTTCTGTTAGTACGGCACCTGTGTGCCAGAGCTGTGGACGACGACACTTGGGCCAGTGCTACAGGATGGCTGGTCTGTGCTTCCGATGTGGTCAGCCAGGACATCGGATTGCAGAATGTCCACAGATGGGTTTTGATCGACGTTCTGAGTTCCGATCTGAGGGCTCTGTTAGACCTACTGGTTCAGCAGGGAGACCGAGGACTGTTCCTCCGCGTCCTGAGAGATTTGCTGGTAGAGGTGGCGGTTCTAGTTCTGCACCACGGAGACCACCTACTGTTAGTCAGAGAGAGTCGAGTAGTTCTATTGCTTTAGCTCCAGCTCCAGTGCAGCCCCGAGTTTACACTTTGAGTCAGCAGCAGGCTCGAGATGCTCCCGATGTTATGACAGGTACGATTCACATTTCTGATCAGCCCTGTCGTGTTTTATTTGATTCTGGAGCCAGTCATTCTTTTCTGTCTGAGCGATGTTTTGAGATTTTGCATTTGGACTCGTTTTTGCTTCCGATTTCCTTGTCTGTGATTTTACCGGCTGGAAATCCTTTGATTGCTCGGAAGTTTTGCTTGTGTGAGATTGACATTTCTGGCAAGAAGTGGAAATCTAGTTTGATTTTATTGCCGATTTCTTCGTATGACATGATTTTGGGCATGGATTGGCTGAGTCGGTATGAGGCTCAGATTGACTGTCTGAAGAAGCAAGTGAGCTTGCTTATAGCTGGAGAGAGATTTGTATTTCAGGGCTTACGAGGTGTTCTCTCTAGTCTGATTACTGTGTTGGAGGTGAGCAGAATGTGGAAGAAAGGATGCCTAGTGTTTTTGGCTTCGGTGCGGGATCTGAACCAGGAGGTTGGTTCTGTCTCTGAGATCCCTGTAGTACGGGAGTTTGCTGATGTTTTTCCTGAGGAGTTGGTTGGTTTACCTCCGGATAGAGAAGTGGAGTTCTCTATCGATGTTTTTCTGGGTACTGCTCCTATATCAAAAGCTCCGTACAGGATGACACCGAAAGAATTTTCTGAGTTGAAAGTTCAGCTTCAGGAGTTAGTTGACAGAGGTTTTGTCCGTCCTAGTGTTTCGCCCTGGGGAGCACCTGTTCTATTTGTGAAGAAGAAAGACGGTACACTCCGTATGTGTATTGATTACAGAGATTTGAACAAGGTCACGATCAAGAACAAGTATCCTTTGCCTCGGATCGACGACTTGTTTGATCAGCTTTCCGGATCTTCGGTATTTTTGAAGATTGATTTGAGATCCGGATATTATCAGGTGAAGGTGAAGGAAGCTGATGTGGTGAAGACAGCTTTCAGTACTCGGTACGGACACTATGAGTTCTTGGTTATGCCTTTTGGGGTAACCAACGCGCCTGCTATTTTCATGGATCTGATGAACCGAGTATTCAGGGAATATTTGGATCAGTTCGTGATCGTCTTCATCGATGATATTCTGGTGTATTCTGCTTCTGAGAATGATCATGCTAGACACTTGAGCATTGTGTTGGAGACTTTGAGGCGACATCAGCTGTATGCCAAGTTCTCCAAGTGTGAATTCTGGCTGAGGAGCATTTCTTTTCTGGGGCATGTGATTAGCGGAGAAGGCATTTCTGTTGATCCCCAGAAGATTCAGGCAGTTGTTGATTGGCCGAGGCCGACTACGGTATTTGAGGTACGTAGTTTCTTGGGCATGGCCGGATCTTACAGGAAATTTGTGAAGAGATTTTCATAGATTTCGACGCCTCTGACGAGACTGACGCAGAAGTCAGTAGTTTTTGTTTGGACACCGGAGTGTGAAGCTAGTTTTCAGAGATTGAAGGATTGTTTGACTTCAGCTCTAGTGTTAGCACTTCCGTCAGGTACGGAAGGTTTTCAGGTGTTCAGTGATGCTTCACTGAAAGGTCTGGGATGTGTTCTGATGCAGCATGGTCAGGTAATTGCTTATGCTTCTAGACAGTTAAAGCCACATGAGAAAAATTACCCGACGCACGATCTGGAGTTAGCTGCTATGGTATTTACTTTGAAGATTTGGCGTCATTATCTGTATGGCGTCAGTTGTGAGATCTTTACTGATCATAAGAGCCTGAAGTATATTTTTACTCAGAAGGATTTGAATCTGAGACAGAGAAGGTGGCTCGAGTTAATCAAGGACTATGATCTGACTATTCAGTACCAGCCTGGGAAGGCGAATGTGGTAGCGAATGCTCTGAGCAAGAAATCTTCTGGATTATCAGGTATTCAGCTTACTTCCGATGACTTTCTGATTCGAGATATGGAACGCTTGCAGTTGGAGGTGATTTCCTTCAATGGTTTGGATTTGGCTCAGATGAGTATTCAGTCTACTTTGGAGATAAGGATTCAAGAAGCTCAGAAGTCAGATTCAGATTATTCGAAGTTGATTGCTCAGATTGGATCTGGTAAGACTCCTGAACTTCGAATTTCTGATTCTGGTGCTATTTTCTGCAAGAACAGGTTGTGGGTACCTGTGTTTGGGGATTTGAGGCAGGAGATTCTGTATGAATCTCATCATTCTGACTATACTATTCATCCAGGCAGTGGTAAGATGTATGCTGATATGAAGCTTTTATTCTGGTGGCCTGGGATGAAGAAGGATGTGGCGGAGTTTGTGTCGAGATGCGAGGCCTGTCAGTTGGTGAAGGCAGAGCATCAACGACCAGGTGGACTGTTGCAGTCGTTGCCTATCCCTGAGTGGAAGTGGGAGGAAGTGACGATGGACTTTGCGATGGGTTTTCCTCGATCACGGCAAGGACACGATGCCATCTGGGTAGTCATAGATCGATTGACGAAGTCAGCCCATTTTCTTCCGATTAGACAGACTGATTCAGTGGATCGCTTGACACAGGTTTATGTTAAGGAGATTATCAGATTGCACGGTGTGCCTCGCGTGATTGTATCTGATCGAGACGGACGTTTTACTTCCAGACTTTGGAAGGGCATTCAGCAAGGCTTGGGTACTAAACTGCATTTCAGTACAGCTTTTCATCCTCAGACTGATGGACAGTCTGAGAGGATTATTCAGGTACTTGAAGATCTGTTGAGACTTTGTATTTTGGACTTTGGCGGAAGCTGGGAAGATCATATTCTGCTGATTGAGTTTGCTTATAACAACAGTTTTCAGTCCAGTATCGGTATGACACCGTACGAGGCTTTGTATGGCAGGAAGTGCCGGACTCCTTTGACTCTGACGGAGGTCGGAGATAGACAGGCTTTGGGTGCCACTTTTGCTGATGAAACTGTTCAGAAGATCGGCTTGATTAAGGAAAGGTTGAAAGCGGCTCAGGACCGTCAGCAGAAGTATTACAATCAGAAGCACAGGTTTATTGAGTTTCAAGTCGGTGACTTTGTGTATGTCAAAGTCAGCCCGATGAAGGGTGTGAGCAGATTTGGTCAGGTGAGCAAGCTTAGTCCAAGGTATGTTGGACCTTTTGAAATTCTAGAAAGGATTGGAAAAGCTGCTTACAGACTCTTGCTTTCTGATTCAATGCCCGACGTGCATAATGTGTTTCACGTATCCACTTTGAGGAAGTGGGTATCTGACTCTGGAAAGAAGGTATCTGCTGATGAGGTTGAGATTCAGGAGAATCTGGCGTACAAGGAAGAGCCAGAGTTGATTTTGGCGTACGACGTCCGAAAGCTACGAAATAAACAGATTCCGATGGTTAAAGTCCAGTGGAAACACCGGACTGCACGAGAAGCGACTTGGGAGAAGGAGTCTGACATGAGGCAGTCGTACCCGTACTTGTTTTGATTGAGTTTGGATTGGATAATGTCGAGGACGACATTTTTTTTGAAGTTGGGGAGATTGTAATATCAGTTTTGCTCCAGGTTCGTCCGGGACGAAGTTGGATCGTCCGGGACGATCGGTACAGGTTGTGCAGAAAAAAACTGTTCTGTCTGTATGGTTCGTCTGGACGAAATCAGGATCGTCTGGACGAAAATTTTCCAGAGAACCCGTCGCCGGGGACGATAATTAAATTTTGTCTGGACGAAATTCGTCCAGAGCATATATCGTTCGGGACGAAGTGCGATCGTCTAGGACGATCAGTCTGGATATATATAGAAATGAGATATTTTGAAGAGGGAGAAAAAGCTGAGGAGAGAGAAAAATGAATGAAAAAGTGGAAAAGTGGATTTTTGGACGATGCCGAGCTGTTTTCGATCGACGAGACTGTTCAGAAAATTGTTGTATGCAAGGTAAGGCACAATCCGACTTTCTCAATTTTCAGAACCGTCGCTATTGACGGTATTTTCTGTCCGGATTTCGTTTCCGTTAATGATTTTCGTCCGTATCTTTTGATTGGTTCAGTTTTTACCGCGTAACTTTCTGTATATGGTTGACGTGCCGAGTGTGCACATTTTGGTTATTTTCTGAAAATTTTTGTCCGGGTATTTTTGATTCGGCGGTGTTTTTAGTCGACTGCATTTTTCTGTGAAATTGAAAATTATCTGTGCAGTAGAATAAATGTTCTGAAATGTGATTATCTACATTCTGTGCGAATTTGGTGAATTTTGATTTTTAGGAAAAATTGTGTAAATTCTGTATACTGCCGTTGTACTGCCCGATGTTTGTCTGATTTCTGATTCGCCCGGATTTCTTTTGAATTGATATGATATCTGTATGTGCTATAAAAAAGGAGTGATAAGGGCCCTGGATCCTAAGTGATTCAGTCAGTGTCTGGGAAATCTGAAATGAGCTCAAATCTAAAAATCTGATCTCTGTTCTGTTCCGGATCCGATGAATTCTGTTCTGGTGCTATAAGCACATCTGTTCTGGTGCCGTGAGCACAAAGGGAGGCATAAGGGGCCAGAATCCGAGAGATTCTGTCAGTGTCTGGGAAGGGAGGCATAAGGGGCCAGAATTCGTAGCGATTCTGTCAGTGTCAGGGAATTTGTTCTGTTATGTGCTAAATTAATATTTCTGATTTCCGTACGATATGATTTGATCTGATCTGTCTGATATCTGATTTGATATGATTTTGAATTCAGTATCTGTTCTGTAAGTACGTCTGATTCTGCTTTCCGTATCTGTTCTGTAAGCAATTATGATTCTGATACGATATGATCTGAAATGCTGATTTCTGTACGATTCTGACTCTGTTGATTTAATCTGTTCTGATTTGTATTCCGATTTGATATGATCTGTACGACTTTAATTCTGATTTGATCTATGTCCGTATAAGTTCTAATTTTTTATTCTGTTCTGATTCAAGATACGATTCTGTTCCGATTTTTGATCGAATTTCTGCCTGATGAGTTTGGTTTTGGATTCTGAGAGTTTTGATTAGAGTTTTGTTGCTTTGCTGGGCTGTTGAGCTCACTCTTGTTTTCTAGTGATTTTCAGGTTCTGGGAAAGGGAAGGGAGTCCAGGAATAGATTTCTGAGTTCTGATCAGTATAGGTATTGTTTGTACCTTTTGATTTTTGTACAGTCATGGCTTTTCTGTTCTGTCTTTTTTTTTTCTGTTCAAAAGCCATGTACTGTATCTGTAGATGATTGTTTTGAGGAAAAGAAGAGATATATGTTTTGTTCCGCTGTGTTTGATGATTAATAGTAGCTCTGTGTTTGTGTGTCTATTGAGTTAACTAATTTGGAAGATTCAGTTCCGAAACCAATTCCAAAGCCAGATCCTGGTCTGTCCGTCCGTGTTCGTTAGCGTGTCGCGGCCGGTGCGAGCGGGATCCGTCCCGGATCGGGTCGGGTCGTGACATTATAGGCCTATTGCCCTTTGCAACACCTTTTATAAGATCATTGCCAAGATCCTTGCTAATAGAATGCGAGAGGTAATGCCACATATTATTCACCCTAGTCAGGCTAGGTTCATTAAACATTGGATTATCTCTGATAATATCCTTTTGGCTTTTGACATATTGGGTAGCTTCAATTTGAATGCAAATGAGAAATTTTTCTGTGCTAAATTTGACATACAAAAGCCTTTGACTCTGTCTCTAGAGAATTCCTAGCTCCTTGCTAGGCTTCTTGAAAAAGGTTTCCCTTCTCCTTTCATCACTTGGATCAAAGGGTGCATTACTGATATTCATTTCTCAGTGGCTATTAATGGCGCTTTAGAAGGCTACTTTAATTCTACTTCTGGGCTTAGGCAAGGTTGCTCCCTCTCCCCTTATCTCTTCTCGATCGTGATGGATGGGCTTTCATCCTGTTTTGAGGAAGCAGTCGCTAAGAAGGAATTTCAAGGTTTTTCTATTGGTAACACTTCTTTTGCTCACCTTTTATATGATGAAGACTTGCTTGTTTTTGGCAAAGCTAAATTGGATAATGCTCATACTCTCAATAACATTCTGCATTATTTTGCAGAGGTGTCCAACCTGCACATTAATGTGGAGAAAAGTTCTATCCTTTTCTCTAATTATTGTAATCTTGACTCTATTATTTGTGGAGTCCTTAATATTCAGAAATCCCAAGGCCCGTTAAAATACCTTGGTCTTCCTATTCATACCAAGAAGATTCATGTGACTGATTTATTTGTAATATTCAGAAATCCCAACCTGCACATTTCTTTTACCTTCTTATAAGTGCCACCATCTAATTTATTTGGCGTGCTAGAAATGATAGACTTTTTGGTAATGCTTTTGAGTACCAAACCATAATTGCCAAGAAGATCAAAAGAGCTGTTTTCTTCAAATCGAAATACTGGAAGAATGGCTATGAATTCAAACATTATCTTGACTGAGCTTGTTTGGTATGGGCTATTTTTCTGGCCCTTGGACTCTGTTGGTCGCCTTTTTTCTGGGAGCTAGCTCTGAATGGTTTGCTGGTGATCTTGATGTTTTGGTTCGCGCCGCTCAGTGGGACTGCTTGGTCAATTTTGTACCTGGATGGCCATGTTGGCAACCAGGGGCTGTCGCTAGGTTGATTTTTTTGGAAGGACGATGATGCTGCTTCCCTATTATTGTCCCCTTGGATGGTCGTGCTGGCAACAAGGGGTTTTTTGCATCAAATATGATGAATTTTTTACTGAGCCTTCATGTGGACTGCAGCCTGAGTCCTTATTTGAAAATTCTCCTTCTTGGTTGCTCTAGTTTGTAGTTTTTTTTTTTTTTTTGAGATTTAACAGGTTTTTTTCTGTGAAACCTGTTATTCTTTTTGGGCTTTTATGTTAGCTGCCTTCCCCCTTTTGGTTTTTGTTCTTGCCATTGGGGTTGGCTTTCTTTCCTACTGTAATTGTTCTTTTTCTATAGTAATGATACGGGCTTAGGCCCCAAAATTTTCAAAAAAAAAAAAACATTGTATAATGAAAAAAACGCAACTTTAACTTCTGGTACAGAATGGACAAATGACTTTCATGGTATTTTCTTTGTGCTAATCTTTCTATTATTTTATGCTTCAATGCTTAATCATGCCAGGGATGACTGTGGACCACGAACAGATTAGTGTTGCTTGAAGAAGCACATGTCACTAATTGCTCCTATTATTTTAGTTGCTGCACAGGTCTGATTGAGCGTGTATTGAATCATAAACTAATAATTAATCTCTCATCTCTAGTGCATGGCTTGGTCAGCTCCAAGACAAACTTTCCATTCTCCCATTTATAATAAAAGTAACAAGGGCCTTCTCTAGACTGTACATGCAACTGATGTCATCAAGGGCCTTCTCTAGCGAGATCTCTTTGCGACTTCAACCTCTCCACTTCTCTTTCATCAAGGGAACTCCATATGGAGCCATTCTAGTGAAATGCCTTCCCCGGCGAAATCTCTTCGTGACTTCAACCTCTCTACTTCCCTTTCGTTAAGGCAATGGCATGTGGAGCCGGTCTATTCAATTGTCTTCTCTAGTGAGATCTCATTATAATTTTCTCAAATCTTGGCAAGTTATCGGAGTAGTTGGTTAAATAAATAGTAAGTTTTATATATTAAATATATAAATATGATGATTTTCAGTGTTATGTGAGTAACATTTCGTTCGGAACAGCTTTTTGACCTATTTTAGGTAAGAGTACTTAGTAAAAAATTAATATGTTAGGAAAGTTTTTCCACTTATTTTTCTAAATTTTATCTATTAGAAGTTGTTTTTGGAAAACAAAATTTAAACTGTGGCTGAGAAAGGAACTTTTATTTGGTCCGGTGAACGTACGCAACTCTACGTTCGGCCGCCAGTAGAATCGCGCCACGCGTTTTCATTATTTACCGCGCGCCCCGACAACCCGACTCAGAACGGACCCAAGATTACTCGGTATTGCTCAGTATTGCTAGGTATTGGTCGATTTTGCTTGGCAATAACCAATACCGATCAATACCGAGCAAATACCTAGCAATACCGAGCAAATACCGAGTTGTACCGAGTTTTTTCTAGCAATACCGAGCAAATACCTAGCAATACCAAGCAAATCCCTAGCAATACCGAGCAAATCCCGAGCAAATACCGAGTTGTACCGAGTTGTACTGAGTTGTAGAAAAACTCGGTACAACTCGGTATTTGCATGGTACTGGTCTTCACAGAGCGGTATTTCTCGTTTTTTGCAAAGCAATACCTAGCAATACCGAGCAATACCGAGAAAATCACGAACATAGCATTCCCGGGTTCCAGTACGGGTCAAGTCATCGGGCCGCGCGGTAAAGAATAAGAGCACGTAGCGACATGTTATTGGCGGCCGAACGTAGCTCTACGTCCGGTCAGAGGACGTAATAATTGTTCCTGAGAAAGAGCTTTAAGAATCAGAAACAAAACATAAGTTATCGCAAATAAAATGTAAACCTCCAAAATAATAATAATAAAATCTAGGTTCGGAAAATCATCTTAATATGTTTGGGATAGCTTTCTTGCTGTTTTCTAAAAATTTTTGTACTAAAAAGCTGTTCTCGAAAACAATAAAAAGGCGGTCCCAAACGAAACCAAAATCAAACAGCCTAATGACATTTTGTAGAATTAAAGTTCCACAAAACAAAACAGCCAACCATTCACAATAATATAATATTTTGCTAAATCAACCCAACTTACTTAACTTTTAATGAATCCAACCTCCAATATTATAACTTTCCAAGCAAACATTTGTAAGCTGCGATCACAGCAGATTGACAAGTGTCAATACAGTCTATTTCCCAGTAAATGATGCTATTGAAAATATATTTAATTTTGAAGATTTCTCCAGCTATATGTGAATTAATGTCCACTTTGTTGTTTGGTGGAGTCGTGATGGAGATTTAGCTATGAATTTTAAAATAACTAAGAGTAAGTAATTTATATGTCATTATGCATACTAATGGGTTGAAAGCTATAGAAGTTAGTTTTATTGGTGGCTGGCTCTATCCATGTGATCATATAGTTTCATTGTGCTTATTGCCTCTTCAACTGATTTTGTATTTTCTTATAAAGTTGGATTACTATTTTCAAATATGCTACTGGAATTGTGTTATATTAATAGTTAAATTGTCGTTTAAATCATGATATATCATCTAAAAATTATCTTGATCTGCACGAATCTCAAGGTTTCCAAATTAAATCTGGGACCATCTGAACTCTGATTTCAGCAAATTTACGATCGAACTGAACGTCTTGAAAATATGAACCCAACAACACCAAATTCGACTCAATTCGAGCCCAAATGGATCTAAATCGAGAGACCCAAAGCACATTTTAAAAGTTCAAACCATAAATTGGATTACCAAATGATTTCCAAATGTGACATGCTTATAATCGAATCGAGAGGCTCGACGAAACGAATCCAATGGGGCCAAGATTGTCAAATAGACCCCCTAATTCCGGATTTACATCTGACCATCGACAGTCGCCAAATTTTCATCCAATTCCTATTCGTCGCTAGATTTCATCCTGTTGGTTGACTATTGTAATATGATATCCCTCAAGTTCGATGATGAGTCAGTTATTTGTTCGAGAAGACAATGGGCGCGGGCGATCGCGCGGCAAGCAGGCGCGCGGCGGGCGGGCAGTGGGCAGAGGCGGGATTCGAAATTTTTCGAATTAAACGGGTTGGCGGGTTGACCCGGCAACCCGCCGGGTCAACCCGAACCCGACCCGTTTTTGAAATGGGTCGATTTCTTGAACCCGAACCCGACCCGTTTTGAAATCGGTTCGGGTTCAACCCGAATTTTTCGGGTCGGGTCCGGGTCGGGTTTTCGTGTCGTGTCAAATATTGACACCCCTGACTGTAGCTACTACGACTTTTTTATGTATATACATGTTTTGCATTCTATCTCTACGTATAAAGCAACCCTTCATATTTTTTTATTAAAAAATAAGTTTAAAATTAGTAATTACAAAAATAACAAATTTTCTTATGCTATCACCTCAAAACAACACTTTCAAATTTTCTATGTAAAGGAAAAAAAAATCTTGGTCAAATTATAACCTTCTCAAAAAGGGTAGAGTTTTATACAAATCATAACTTTGAGGGTGGGCAATTGCTCGCCCTCAACTTTGCATGGTTCAGCTCATGCTCTTCAATCTCTTTATCAAATGTAGACCGGATGTTTTTTAATTTATAAAATTGAACAAATGTAGTTGGTTCTTAAGAATATGATAAATATCCTTTTAATTATAATAAAATACACTCTTTAAAATTTAATTATGATTAATAATTAGGTTATATATTTAAATTATTAGCTTCAAATATAAAATTATTTAGACCCTTAAAGTTCAATTATTGCTCGAACTCAATAGAAAATAAATAAATAAATTTGAACTGTATCTTAAGATATAAGTCATGTGCAAACTAAGCTAGAATTTGCTATAAAATAAATAAATGAATTGGAATACTTGATTGATTAACAACCTTAGATGAGAAAGTATGACGATGTGGTCTTAAGATTTATT
Source organism: Dendrobium nobile (assembly GCA_022539455.1). NCBI lineage: Eukaryota > Viridiplantae > Streptophyta > Magnoliopsida > Asparagales > Orchidaceae > Dendrobium > Dendrobium nobile. Next base: position 36,519,876 of record CM039722.1, on the reverse strand, counting down.
CTAACTAATTTTTGTATCCATTGTATATTTCGTGCTAATGGACCTCATGATTTAGGAGGCCCATATGAGCGTTCAAGGTAGATATAAGCCTATCTTGGAAACAACTATATATACTATTTTTTTAAACAACTATACATATTAAGGCTTCATTTGAGATAATTTTTTTACTACTTTATAAAGCTACTTTTTAATATAAAAATTTCTTAAGAGTAGGATAAAAATAACTCTTTAAAGATGTTCGAAACGAATTATGAAGCAATAATGATTTTTAGATTGTTTTTTCTCCTTTAATCATTTACTGAAATGATTAAAATATAGTATATCATTCTTTTTAAATTTCTAATCTAAACCTTGGTTGTAGTTTTCAGAATCCTATAAATAATAATGATATAATAACACATTATACTGTACATGATGCAAAAAACATGAACTAATATCATATATTTAGTATGAACAATTTAAAGGATATGACAAACCACGATCATTCTTCTTTGAATTATGTTAATTGAAAGCATGAGCAAAATGAGTATTAGAAAGGTTGATTGATAGTAAGTAATTTGATATGACTTATTTGATTAAAGAAAATAGTTATACACATAAAACAAAAGTAAAATTGCTTCATATTACTCATTTTACAATATGGTTAGTTGGCAACATAAGGATATTTTGAACTCTCTATCATGTGGGGTGTATCACTAGAGTATGATCTTATTTACATAACAAAAGAAGTAAGCCTGAGTAGAGTCACAATTGTTAAAGACTATGCTTCTCCTAGGTGGGGAGAGGATGCATATTTATGGGTGTATAATCTCAGATGTTTTGATGTAGACAATAATTATAATTAGTTAAGGTGATGGCAAGAATGCATGCAGCCAATCATCCTCCATTTTAATAAAAAGCGGTTGGACCATCATTAACTCCAAATATTGATTCATGATAAAGGTGTTTATGGGAAGTGTGTTATCCTCGTTTTAAAGGGACATTAGATCATTTAGATACAAACTCTTTGTTATGTATGTAAAATGGAGATATTCTAATGTATGAGTTGTACATTGGAGAAGAAGGTATCACTAATAAGATATTTATTGGATAGAGATGCAAAACTTTGGAGGAAAGGATAGAAGCAACTTATGTTCATTGGTTGATTTCCATCATTACTTGAGAGTATATCGAGGTCTATATATGATAAGTCTTCCCAAATTTAGCACGGAGTGGTGCGATTAAAGAGTTAAAGGATTTGATCTGGGCCATGATCTTGGTAGCAAAATATGAGTCCAATTTTCCTATTAATCACATTATGTTCATCAATTGATAGAGACTAAGGATAAGAAATGTCGTTGAGTTTTATTTGGATTGAAAGATGTAATTTTTCTTAAACTTTCACATCTTAGGATTGCAATCTTTGTTAATCATATAAAAGATCATAATTGGGAGCATACGTATGCTCAAAAGGATCAAGGAAAGATAAAATATAGACATGACATACAAAAGGCGATCTTGAGTAAAAGAAGATGTAGAGAAATCTAAATGGAAATATTCCTTAGAATGTCATCCATAAAAGAAATAATAAAATAGTTGGTGCAAAAGAAAAAAAGTGTCTAACAACTTTTAATATACTTGCTAAGCCAAGTAGAAAGCCAGGAAAGAGCACGCATAAAAGCCATGCAATGAGCCAAGAATTGCTAAGGTGATTCATATTATAGGGGTGGTCCTAGCTGCATAGGAGGAGGATGGGTAAAGGCCTTATTGTAGGAAAGCCTTTATCAACTTTTATTCTTAGAGGTATACTCGAATATTATATATATGGCTCCAAATATCCAACTCATCCCTATCACTTCATTTAGGAAGTTAGGTTAGTGAGAATAAGTTGTAATAAGAACACTATGGTAATCATTACTTTGATTGTTATTTATTAGATTGTAAGCACCTAATTGACATAAAAGGTTTGATTAATATCATTTATAAAAGTGCATTTGAGAAAATTAACATTATTTGGCCACTTTTATGTTTCTTTGGGGAATATAGGGAGATTGATTATGACTACTTGGGGTGAAGATAAAAACACATACACTTTTATGTTTAACTTCCTTAAGGACTTATAATGCAATTTTTTATCATCCCCTCCTCAAAATATTTATTATTGTGATGAAGTTATAAACATGTGAACATTAGTCATTATTAAGGAAATCTTGTTGAATTTAATGACAAGCTAAATAAAGATATGGGGAGTGATCATCGAAAGGAGGTCATACAACTTAAAATCCATAATGGAAGCTATTAAAAAAGTCTCCATCTTTCAGGAGGAGTCAAAATGTTTTTAATTAATGATTAAAATAATATTTTAACAAATCTTAAAACATAAATACTTTACTAGTTGTAATATAATTGAAATTATACTATGAGAATTTAGTTTTTGAAATAATAATTTTTAACTTTTATTATTTTTCTTGTCTTGTTAGCAAGCTTTGATTAATCATTCATGCATATCATAAATATAAAGAAATATAAGATTTTTTTATTGTGGATAACAATCTTCATATGCAGATTACTTGTTTGGATATAATAGTCTATTCATATGTATAAACTTAAATAACCTGGTATATTTATTATCATCAAAATCTAATGTTCAATATGGGTTCATAAAGGTCAACACAATGAACTAATTTATACAATATGTAAAAATGATTTAAAGTAATTTTAATTATTATTTTTAACTTTAATTCTTGTGCTAAATATGAGCCATTTTCTTACAATTATAGAACTAACTCTTTAGGAACTCCTAATAACTCTTGAGCTTGATCTTCTTTGGCCAACATGCTTTTAGTAGTCTTTAAGCTTTTGTTAAGATCCATACAAAATTTCAATATTGAAATCACTTAGCATATATTGCATACATATATACATATTAGCTATTTTAGTCATATGTTTATTACAATCAAAATAATCTCATAATCACTTTAGGGCTCATGAGAACAATAAAAGAAAAGTTGTTGTACACAATTGCCTTTCATCTCAAAGACAAGGCATGACCAATTTGATGAATTAAGAATAAAGTTTAGCTTTACTACTCTACTATATGAAGGTAGATATAAATTGAGTGTCATATTAAAGTCATTATTTATATAAATTATTTGACTTAAAGATAGCCTAAAGGAAAGATCCCTTCTTCGTATGATTATTTACTATGTTATAAATGTTCTATTTCTTTGCTAACCTAACAACACTTAAGAAGTTTATAGTTGCATACTTCAGTGAAAATGTGGCTCGCATAAAGTAGATTGGTCCTAAAATTAGGATGTACCCAAGCAAAATATTAATAGTACGAGTTTTTTTTTAATCTAAAAAGATATTTCATTAAATAAAGAAAATAGTACAAGATAGGCCCAAACACAAAAGGAGCCAGAAATAAGAAAAAGACAGTTAGAGTACATATCTGTAATCGTCAGGCCAAACAACTTGAGCAAGACAACAAAAGGAGAATCCGAAAATTAAATGGACTCAGACAGCCACCTGGTTGCCAGGCAAGTGCCATCTAGTAAGTAAAAAGAGGCAGATAGCACAAAATTCACCCATGTTGCAATCAAGCCATGGCCGTCCGAGGGGCAAGCATGAAAAATGCATCATCATCATCCATAACAAGTTAAAAACAAAAAGAAATCATTTCTTTTTAGATTTACGATCTTTACATTTACTACGCCTAAAGCTAGACTCAACACCATCAATATGGAGGATACTTAAATCCAAGTCACCCTCAATGAAACCTTCATCACCATCTGAGGAATTGTGAACATGTAACTAGTCACCCTGCAATACCTCACTATCTCTCGATAGGTGAGATTGCAAATCATCCTTGGCAATAACAGATATAGGAACATTAAAATACGGCTTATTAAAACTATTAGATAAAGGATCATCACCATCAGAAAGAGGCCAAAATTGAGCAGTATTATGAAAATCATCATTCGGCATAATACTATGAGCAGTCCTAAAACCACCAACAGGCGAGGTAGCACCACACCCAACACCGGGTAAAAAACCCCCACCCTCTAAATAGACATAAGGAATAACAGCTGTCGCAGAAACAACATTGCAATGATCATCACTAGAGGGAACAACATCCCCCGAAACCACATTATTATCCAACAAAACACCCGCATCCGGCACAGCTACCACACAGGAGGGGCTAGCTATTAGGACAGTACCATAAGGATTTTCATTCACATTATCATTCATTTCAGCACAAAATGCACTTTTAGGCAGCTCAAAAGGAGCCGCAAGAGGTTCCATCCCCATAGGAATAGAAACACCACAGGCTAAACCAGAGTCCAAAGTCACCGCGTTAACCCCCAAACAATCATCAACACCCCCAACTACATGATCAACATAACTCGAATTTAGAGCAATAACAGCCTCCGCCTGACCATCCGAAGACTCACACACTAGATTAAAACCCCCAACGACAGGGACGGAATTATCACAGACCGCAGGAAGAGAGGGTTTGATTAGAGCCAACGAAGTAGTGTTCACAATGGGAGCAGATACAGAAGCCACCGACGGCTAAGCCGAATCCACAGCCTGCCTCAAATGAGGGAATAACTTAATACATTCAGACTTCTTATGAACCACGGCTTTGCAATGAGGACAGAAACTAGGCACACCTTCAAAAACCACTTTCTGAATGTATCCTAAATTCTCCGGGCCAAGCCAAACAGAGTCAGGATAGGTTTTGGAAATGTCAATTTCGACAAGAATACGAGCAACTGAAGGACTCAAACCAACAACGTTGGCATTATAGGTATGAATCGGACGGCCAAATAGGGAACCCAAACAAAAAAGAATGTGAAGAGAGAAAAGGTGAGGACGAAGCCCCATGAAGGAAATCCAGACAGGGACAATCGAAGACTCCTCTGATAAGTCAAGGAGCGGCGACCATTTAATCACTTTCATAAAACAACCAAAAATGAAATAGTATCTATGCGCAAAAACCCTACCATAGTCGAGGTCATTAGAAAGCTTGATCAAGACATTTGATTGATCCAAAAGAGTAAAAGAGAACTCACCCGATAATTTGAGGTTGAAAAAAAACCTCCGTATCGAGTCCAAAGCTGGCCGCCGCAGTGGAAATTTACCCACTAAAGCGAAATCGAAAGGTTTAGCAAGATGCAGGACTTCATCCTCCGAGATCCACAAAGCCGGCATACCCCTAATCGTAGAAACTTGAAGATCCGAAAAAGCCTTAGAGGCATTAGAGCCAGACAAAACCTCCTTGAAGGATTTGGAGCGATTCTTACCCTCAAGAAAACTAGGGTCTAGCCGTTTATACGCCATAAGAAGGACGGAGAAGGCCGTGAGAGGCGGAGACGGCTAGGGCAAAAGCCCTAGCAGAGCGACTCCTCCCAAAATGTTGTTGTTCATGAAATATTGAGCATTTAAGTCAGAGCGAAGTGATTAATAGTACGAGCTATAATCCTAGGGTTTTAGGAGCCTTGAGAATGCTTTTGTTTGAAGAAAAATAGTTAAATATGTAAAAGAATGAGTTATACATTTTAATAATTCTAAGTTCTAAATTTTCTCTAAGCTTTACAACTTAGTGCAGTGCATCTAAACATTATAGCCTTTAATTTATACTATAGTGATTAGAGCTGTAAATGAACCGAGTTGAGTCGAGCATGTGCTTGTTCATGTTTAAGTTCATTTATTACCAGTTCATTCATGTTCGTTCGAGCTCGATTTGAGCTTTCTTGTTTATGTTCAAGCTAAGCCGTTTAAGTTGATGGATGTTCATATTTGATTTGCTTTTTATTCATTTTCAGTTCATTTCATGCTTATCGAGCTTTTTTAAACAATTGAGCCTTATCAAGCTTTGTCGAGCCTATTAACAAACATGTTTACAAAAATTTCTAGTGATTATTTCAAATTATCAAACAAGTCTATTCATGAACATATATAGTGAGTGATTTTGAGCTACCAAACAAGACGACTCGTTCGCAAACATATCTAGCAAGAGTTCTAGAACTATCAAATGAGTTTGTTCACAACCACAAACACATCTAGCGAGTATTTTTGAACTACCAAACGAGCTCGTTCACAAACATACGAGTTATAATTCTTCTTATAAGAAAGCTTGTTCATTAATATTTTGAACTAACAAAATTGATGATAATAAATAATCTTCATTTTTGAAAAATGAAGATGATGTCAAAAATGACCAATATATCCTCAAGAAGTAATTCCAAAAATATAGTTAAGCAAAAACATTAAATGAAATAAATTTAAAATCAACAACCCCTCAAAAATTAATTTCACAAATATTATTAAGTAGAATCAAATACAACATATTTTATATCAACTCATTTATCACTGGCAAAAGAAAGTGGTAAGAAATCCAAAAGCCTGATCATATAACAGTGGAAAAAAAAAATAGTTCAATTTTTTAACTTAAAATGTTTGACATCCAATACTAGGAAAGAAATCTGTAAGCTAGAATTGAGCTTTTAATGAGCTTTTTATCGAGCTCCTAACAAGCTTCTTATCGAGCTTCATATTGAGCATGTCCATGAGCTTTGGGTGATGTTGTTCATAAACTTAAACAAGTCAAATACATAGTTATTCAAGCTTATTTTTTAAAGCATCAAGCATTTAAAAAAAATATTCAAACATGTTTGATTACTTAATTAAACAACCACGAACGAGTTTGTATCTAGTCGAACCTTGAGTACCTTGTTGAACGCTCGATTTGTTTACAGCCCCACTAGTAATTAGCATAAGACATTCTCTTAATAAGCATGAGCCTTACTCCTATTGCTACAGGTCTAATATTTCGACTATGTCAGCTTGATTATACACTTGTTGTTTAAGAAGTTGTTAAATTAATAAGCTTTGAAATATCACATTGAGATGTCTAAAATTCTCATTGATGTATAATTATTCATGGGGAGCCTAGGGCTTGCATTTTAAAATATTTAGATGCTAATCAAATATTTTATGAATATAATATTCTAAGAACCATGTTGGCTAACTATCATTCCATATGGTTCCATATATACGCTTTAATCCATAAATGAAAATATTCTCATTTAAAAAAGAAAAGATTCAATAAATGGTGAATGAAGGACACTTAATCATCCCTAAGCAACAATTCTTTAAATATTGATGACTTAGAAAACTCCATGTTGCATAGCTCTTTAATTGTTTAGAAAGGTTTACGTAGCTTATCTTGGTCTATTGGTTGGGAGCTTTGTCTATCAACTCTGAGGTCTTGTGTTCGAGTCTTGCGTATTTGATGATGTATGAATTTGTCTTAATTGTGCAACATTTAAAACTCATTAGATGGCCCCAATATGAAGTTATGAACCGCATTAGTTGTCTTAAAAAGGGTTGGAGCCTTTGGAATCAACTCTTGAGAATATTGATCCAAATTCATGAAATTTTAAGCCAAGCAAATTTTCTCAAAAGTAAAAAAGTTCATAGACTTTTAGGTTTTAATTCAAATGATCTAAGTTTTTACGGATATGATGTGACATATCATATTTTATGTGGGGGATGCCATGCTATTATGAGTTTACTTATTCTCCAATTCAACCAAATTGACCAAAATTTGTAACTAATTCATTTTGGATTTCTTTGATATTTGATTTACATCAAGAATCACACATAATCAAATTAGAATTTTAGAACCACAACACAACACATGAAAAAAAAGAACTACACTAGTTTCAAATTTATTTGATTGTCAAAATAGTTACATTTAAGTCACAGATTTGTTAAGAGTAGACAACATATTATTATTTTTGGATAATATTGCACATAAGTCATCTAAATTATGCATATTTATAAATATAAAGAACACAAAAAAGTGAACTGCCAAAAGATTGCATTTACATGTTTCATAGTCAAAATGATTACAATTTCATGAAAGTGAACAACAGGGATTAGATTTTGATATGAGCTTTGATATCAATATAGAAAAATCATCAAATAATTGCAGAATTTTTGGTGACTATGGGACGGCCAAAAATCATGACAGTAAAGTCGGTGGATTAACCTCCGGTATTTATCAGCGGTATAGCTGATGGAAAAACCACAAGTTCTACTAATGTTCGTCACAGTTTCTAGCATTGACCTCCGGTTTTAAGTAATTTTTTCAAGCGGTTTAGACCACCAGAAAAACTGCCGATCGGAGCCCTATTTCGCCCGACCCAATCTTTCTTCCTCATATATGTTTGTGGCATTCTGATAAATATCGTCATGCTGATAACAAATTCATAAATAAGAAAGATTTGAATGTTATAAAAAATATTCATTATTTATTTCTTTTAAAAAATAAATAAATTAATTTAATAAATCTTCATTTGAACAATTATTTGAACCCCAACCCTATGATATCAAATATTAATTATAATTGGACTTTCTAAAACAATAAGTCCTTTGATATATGCATAAATAAAATATATTATCCCTCATATATTACAATAAGTCAAACAATAATATATACCCTCATATTATAATAAAGCACAAAATTATGTTAGGAGAATAGAAAGAAATTTTTTTAGAAGCTTCCAGTCATCTTCTTTATAAATTTTATACTCACAAGATAATGATTGCAACCCTTAATTAAAATCAAAATCAAACAAAGTGAATCTTCACTAGCCACAATTATAACTTACTTAGCTCCCCAATTCCAAAAACCACCACATTTTGCACCCACCAATCACAATAATTTATATTTAAAATCACAATTAATTGTTTGCATATAATAATTATCACAAAAAAAATAAAAAGATAAATAAAGGTTAGTTTTAAAATTTGTCACCTACTTAAGCCCAATTTGTTTATTGCTTATCCTAAGATAAAATAATAGCTTAATTGTCCATTTGTTTGGGCTTCTTAGAAGCCCACAATAGCTTAATCTAACAAGCTATGCAGTACTTGACGGTCATTTTGTTTCCTATTATAATTTCTTGTAATTTGTTTTGAGATCATCTGTCTTCAGTGACAGATCTAAAAAAATTTTATATGGAGATATTATTAAAAAAACAAGCTGTTATAATTATTATTATTTTATTAATCATTGCAGTTATTTTAAATTTTTTTTGAACATATAATTAATAAGAATTTTATAATTAAATATGATTGTACATTAATTTAGAGGCACAACAAGATTAAGATTTCGTTTGAGATATCTTTCTTTCTGCTTTAAAAAATATCTTTTTAGTATAATAATTTATATTTAAAAAAAAATTATGCTTAAAAACTACTTTAGAAAGCAATAATAAAATTATTCCAAATAAATTATAAGACTTTGCTTGGTATAGTCTCTTAATTAATACTTTTAAAAATAGGTTTTTAATAAAAAATATTTTCTCTTTCCTGCTCGATCAAAGATCGAATGTCCAATTGCCACGTGTAGATTTTTTCATGTAGATCTCATGATTTCCCCTTTTTTTTTTTTGGGACATTTAGGCCATTTAAGGCAAACTTACACACACAACGCATACACAAAGACTCGAACCCTTTTAGTTGGAAGCATAAGCTCTCAACCAACAGATCAAGATGAACTGTGTATGATTTCCCTCTTCTATCAATCCTATATCTTCCTTAAATCGTAGGTGATAAAACTCTAACATCATACATAAATACACGCTTCCTATATGTGACGGTGATGACAGAGGTGGAAGGGCAAAGCTATTATGATGAATGCTAATGAAGGCGACCGACAAGGGTTGTGAGAATGGAGCAACAATCTCGCATGATAGGCGCACTCTCTATTATAAGATGAGAAACTCAATAAATTATTCCAGGATTATTTTGAGTATTATATTATATTTTTCGCATGCCCTAAGATTTTCTCATAGGAGCTATTTCACTGACTAAAAAAGAAATGTAGTGTAAAAAAATAAATAAAATATATTTATAATATTTTGGAGTTGTTTGGAGAGTGTAATATATAAATGTAGGTGCTTAGTATTTTTGTTTGACTAGAAGCAAACTGAATGTATTGTAAAGCATAAAGATGGCGATGGTTGGTGGCGGAGGTAACCGGCGAGTCTAAGGGAAAGGACATGGAAGACTGCTTCCATTGAAAAAAGGAATTTGGTCAAAATTGGCCGAGTTTCACTTGAAACTTGCCTATTTACACATCTAATACCTAAAACTTTTCAAATACACTTATAGCACCTGCGTCCTCCCTATCAAATCATTTCTACCACTTTGTTTTTTCTCAGTGAGGCGCGTGTGAGAACTTCTACATTAGTGATGTTTTAATCTATGATCTTCTCAATCATCATGAAACTGACGATCACTCCAGCCCTAATTAGGTCATTCTTCTTCATCATCTGGAGCAGAAGCTCTTTCTCCCATGAAAGTCTCAAGCTCCAACTCCGGTGGTATTCCTTATGCCCTAAATCTTTTTCTACTGCTTACCAAGGATTATCGATATAAGTTTTTTTTTAGTCTTCTACATTATCGATCAAGCTATGGAAGGATGTATTATTAACGCATTATATTATTTTTGGCAGATTTTTACTAAATTTGAGTAAAGTTACGTGAATATTATAGTGAATGAGAGTGAATGACTTTTTATTACATTTAGATTTGGAGGATATTGGAGTGAAGTTAAAAATCAATATGGAAGAAGATATGAAGGTGGCAAACTAAAATGATTAAACTTGAGAAGGATTTAACTAACTATTTTGTCCATAGAGAAAATGTTGAAATGATTTGTCCATGGCTTTTTGGTCATTACTACAAGTTACTCTATCAAATATGTGCTACTTCTCCCACTACAGGAAAAACACGTATTATCAACAGATTTTCCTGCAAAAAATTATTAAGTTTCCAGTGAATTTCTTGCTGAAATTTTTTCGCTGGTAAAACGAATGTTGGAAAAATTTTCTGGCGAAAAAAAAAAATCGTCGGAAAACTTTTAATTTTAAATTTATGGTGGAATTTGGTAGCCCATGGAGGCTGGGCTACCAAACGTCATTGCCCTGTCCGCCTGCCCCGTGCCAGCCCAAGCTACCTGGAAGCCCGACCGTGCTACCAAAATGCCTGACCGCCTGCCCGCATAGTGGCGCCCACGGGATTCAAATGCCGACCTATTATATTTCAAGTACTCAACCAGTTTGTTGCGGAAGATAGTGTGTTATAAAACGAACTATTTTATATGTATTTATGTTATTACAGAAATAAAAAATTTAAAATAAATTAACAACTTATTTTAATTATTAAAAATAAAGTAAATTAAAATATTTAAGTTAATTATTAATTAAAATTTGTTATTTTAGTTAATAAATTTATTAAGTTATTTAATTAATAATTAATTAAACTAACTTATTAAATTAATAATTAATTAAAATAATCTATAAAATTATGAATTAATTGAACTACAAATATACAATTATTTCAGAAATTTTTAAATCCGCTAGAAAAAATCAATCAGAAAATTTGCTTGAAAATTAGTCGAAAATATTTCAACGTAATCCGCTGGAAATCCGCTAGAAATTAGTCTGCTAGAAAAAATTCGTCGGTAATAGACAATTTTCTTGTGGTGTCCCTAAATCTACAAGATTATATGTGATGCTGAGGAGATAGAAATGAAAAAATAATTTAATGAAAGTCGGTGGGTTTTAGTTGCGGTTAGATTATAAGAAGACAAAAATGCTGATTTTTTTTCAAAAGGTTTGGAGCAATGTCACCCAAGTTCTATTAATCTTGCTTCAAACAATATTGATTTTTAAACCTTAAATAGTAATTATCTTATTTCTCAAGTTGGTAATGATAGAACATTAGTAGTTGATGCCTGCTTTCATGATTAAATTAGTTTTAAGCAATTCTTACAATCCACCGCCATCACTAATAACTTTGGGATCAAGATCAAGGCTAGTGATAATACTAGCTAGCCTTTTGGGTTCATACATATAACCCTACAGTTTCATTTTTTGGCTTACCATCTTTTCACATTTATGTTTATTTTCACTAAGGGTGTCAATTTTGGGACACGGGTCGGGTTAGGGTTGAACCCGAACTGACCCGGGTTCAAACGGGTCGACCCTAACTCGACCCGGGTAGATAAACGGGTCAGAAATTCGAACTCGGATTGGACCCGACCCGACGGGTGCCGGTTGACCCGACCCAACAAGGGAAGGAGACCAGCGCCATAGCACAGACGGGTCGCGGTCGAGAGCGAACGCCAGCAGCGACGCGGACGCAGGCTGACTGGGTCGGCGGGTGCCCGGTGTCACGACCCAAACCGACCGGAATGAGTCCCATCGCGTCGCGTCACGACAGATGAATCCAGGATCTAGCTTTGGAATTTGCTTCAGACTTTCTTCAAATATACAAAGGACTACAGAACGCAGAGCTACTATAAACATCCAAATATACAGAAATTCATCCAACATTTTCTTCTTTCTTTCATCAAAATAATCATGTACATTACAGTGCATGGCTATAACAGGAAGAACAGAACAGAACAGAAAAGCAGAATAGTCATGACCGTACAAAAATCAAAAGTACAAAAATACATAATCTCTTATCAGACACGGAACAGCTAGTCCAAAACTTCTTTCCCTTTTCTTGAACCTGAAAACCACACAGATAACAAGAATGAGCTAACATCTCAGCAAGACAGCACTAGCTGATCAAAACCTCCAGAAACTCACATCCAAAAATACATCAGAATAGTTTATTCAAGTAGTCATACATAATTCAGATAATCGTACAAAAAATCATATAATCAGATAGAATACAGATACTCGTACAAAACAGATTATCAAATAACTGATACAAAAGAACTGAATTCATTTCATATAACAGAATTATTCAAATCAGATTTCAAATCAGAGTTCAGATCATATTTCAAATCACATATCACATAATCGTACAAATCATAAAGCACATTGTCAAAGTAGATAAGATCACATATCACATATCCCTGACCCAGACAGAATCTCAACGGATTCTGACCCCTTATGTCTCCCTTCCCTGACATAGATAGAATCTCAAAGGATTCTGGCCACTTATGCCTCCCTTGTGCTTACAACACCAGAATATATCAGATATACAGAATTATCAGATCAAAATTTATTTTAGATTCCCGGATCCTAACAGAATCTTAAAGGATTCTGACCCTTTATATCTCCCTTCCCTGACATAGATAGAATCTCAAAGGATTCCTGCCCCTTATAACTCCCTTCTGATAGCATTCAAACACATCAAATCATCAAATTCAAAAAAATCAGATTACATTAGAAAAATCATCAGCGGCATAACGGCAGTCTATAGAAATTTCAACATATCAAATTCACAGTTTCAGAAAATTACCAAATTACCATAGATAGTGTAAAATATCATTTTAAGACTTTCATTGTACCGAAGCAATATTTTTTAACATCTAGATAATTTTTTATTTGATAAAAACTCTGCAGAATTCAAACTACCCAGTGAAAACTTTCCAGAAAATACTCAAAACGTATTAAAACATTATCTCTATAACATACCAAAAGTTACGCGGTAAAAGTTTCGTCGATACAAAGATAAATCACTTTTAGGCTAACAGAAACGAAAATCGAAACAAGAAATCCATCAAAAATAACATTTTTGAAAATTTAGAAATGCATAATGTGCCTTACCTCGAGTAGATCAATTTTCCCAACTATGGCGACGGACGAAAAAGGACTAAAGTCGCCCAAAATCCACTTTTTCTTCCTCTTCCTTCATTTTTCTCTCTCCTCCTCTTTCTTCAAAAATGACACTATTCAGATATTTATAGAATAGGATTGTCCAGGACGATGTCCCGATCGTCTCGGGACGATATCCTCTAGACTCCATTTGTCCAAATGAAAATTAATTATTTTTTTCTAAACAATGCTCTCTGGACAAATTTCGTACGGACGAACTTACCTTCGTCCTGGGACGAAGCTCTCTGTCACCAAATTTATAACTGATCGTCCAGGATGAACTCCATTTCGTTCGGACAAACCCTGAAGGAAAACAAAAGAAAACTAGCTTTCACAATCTCCCCACCTTCAGAACAATGTCCTCCTCGACATTCCCAAAGCAAAACTAAGTCAGAACAGATTCGGATATAACTGTCTCATATCCGACTCCTTCTCCCAAGTAGCCTCTTTTGTTGTTCTATGTTTCCACTGAACCTTAACCATCGAAATCTATTTACTTATCAACTTTCGCAATTATAAGCTAAAATCTTTTCAGGCTCTGCTTTGTACTGTAAATTTGCCTGAACCTCAACATCATCAGCAGAAAGTTTCTTTCCAGAATCATATATCCACTTTCTCAAAGATGATACGTGAAACACATTATATATATCAGATATCTGATCAGGCAATAACAACTTGTAAGAAGAATTACCAATCCTTTCGATGATCTCAAAAGATCCGACATATCTTAGACTGAGTTTACTCACTCTTCCAAATATGCTGATGCCTTTCATCGGACTTGCTTTAACATATACAAAGTCACCAATCTGAAATTCAACAAATCTGTGCTTCTGATTGTATTATTTTGTTGTCTATCTTGTGCAGCTTTCAATCTTTCTTTAATCAGATTGATCTTCATCATAGTATCATCTACAAAAGTTAAACTCATTACTTATCTATCTACCACCTCAGTCAAAGTCAAAGGAATTCTACACTTTCTGCCATATAGAGCTTCGTAGGGTGCCATACCAATGCTTGACTGATAACTGTTATTATAAGCAAATTCTATCAAAGGGATGTGATCCTCCTAATTGCCTCCAAAATTCAAAACACATAATCTCAGAAGATCTTCCAGTACCTGAATAGTCCTCTCAGACTGTCCATCTATCTGCGGATGAAAAATAGTACTGAAATGCAACTTCATACACAATCCTTGCTGAATACCTCTCCAAAGTCTAGAAGTAAACCGTCCATCCCTATAAGATACAATCAATTTTGGCACACCATGTAATCTGACAATCTCTTTAACGTAAATCTGAGCTAACTTTTCTACCGGATCCGTTTGTAAATGTGATAAATTCACAAAAAAAAAATAAAACTCATCACTTGAGTCATCCAGCAATGTGATAGATTCACAAAAATTCTCATCCATTGATTCATCTTGCAATGTGACTGCAAAGAATATGGTCATTTGTGATTCTAACGGTGAGTATCTGAACTAATTTTCTATTCAGGACAAAAGAGAGCTTGGGCGGCATTCATATCTATAACTAAACTTTGAATTTCAAATAGGCAATTTTTTTTTTAAGAAAAAAATTATTTCAAGAACAAAAAGAACTTAGATCGTTTACTTCTGAAGGACCGTTAAAATTACAACAGTCGACTGTCGGGTTGGAATCTAGTGACAAACAAAGATCAGATATAAATTCAGTGGGGTTCGATGGTCGAGCAGAAATCCAGCGCCAATTGGTGGCCGGGTGGTAGTACGTAAACAGCTGGTGGTCTGACAAAAATCTGGCATTGGTCGATGGCTAGATGGTGAGTTGAAGGAGACAATTGGATGGTGTGCTGCTAATAGCTGTCAGGCAAAATGTTGGTGATGGTTGATAAGAGGTGAAGGATCGACGGCGAACATCGGGCGAAGGGCCGATGATGGCGGTGGTTAAGTTGTACTCTATTCAGAGTAGTAAACAACAATGGTCACTTGAGGAGAATAATGAATAACCTAATGAAGGTGGTCAGGTGGTGTGCTGATGGAAGCAATTTAGCAACATATAAAAAGTGTCAAGTAATCGAAGGCTTGTTAGGGCTCTGATCTTTCCTTGATGAAAGAGATGCTTCATTTTGTTAGAGATAGTATAATGAAAGAGGCAGAAGGTGGATATCCAGATTGATGGGATTAAACTTTTTGTCGATCAAAAAAATCTAATAGCATGCTCAAGTTGCTAATTAAGTGGAGGCCAATTGTTTGCAATGATATAATCATCTTGATTTATTACAGTGCACAAGATGTAATTTTAATTTCAGCTTCTGGTGAAAATGAATGTACACTCTGCCATGATATAGAATTTTGCTATATAAATTCAATGACATTGTATATGAATTTGAAATATTTGTATGAGCTCGATGCTTGATTTTTATTTGAAATGAATTTATCCCCTAGAGAAAAGTAAAACGTTTTTGCATCTTTGAGATATGCTTTGATATATTACCCCCCTGTTAAAGCAACTAGATATTATAGGAATTTATCCCTTTTATTTAGGGAGTGGAATGACCAGTAAATAGATAGAAAATAAAGGGCATGTTAGGAGTATTTTTATTGGACGGCCGATATCAACTTTCTTTATTATATATTGTTTATTAAGTATTTGAGTGCCTTAACAAAACCAGAATTCAACGATCTAAGGCTCATTGGATTCGTATCCTTGAGCCACTCAATTTGAATATTAGCATGTCACATTCAGAAATTGTTTCGTCATCCAATTTATAATTTGAACCTTCCAAATGCTCTTTGGGTCTTTAATTTGGAAGGTTCCAATGGCAAATAAGATCAGAGAGAGCCACCTTAGATGTTTTGATCACATAAAATGTTAGGTTTTTGATGACCTGCTTAAGTGAGTAGATGCATTAGATCCGCATTATGTTAAAAAAGGTAGAGGTATACCTAAAAAGACTTGATTAGAAAGTATTTGAAATGACATTTTTTATTAAATTTAAATGAAAATTTGACTTTTAATAAAAAAATAATGTAGATAAATTGTTGACGGAACTGATTCCATATAGTGAGAAAAATATTGTTTTTTCTCACTGCTGTTATTGTAGTAGTTGTTGTATATATTAAGTTTTTTTTTTCACTATAATATATTTTCTATGATGACTTATTCCATAGAAAAATCTAACTTAAGGTTTCTTTTTCTTGAAACAAAAAATAAGAAATAATGTTTTAAGTTTCTTACAAAATTTAAGAGTATGATCATTTAACGTTTAAGAAAAATCTCTTTGTATTATTCATACCTTCTAATTGTATTGCTGTATTAATACAAATCAATAGAATAAAATGTCATGCTACTAGTATTGATACATTAATAAATATATTGATGATGGTATATTTGTAAAATACTGATTTTTACGTGGATATTGTATGGGTTTTAGAAATTGGCGTCAAATCGAATGGTCCCACAACCATAAAAATATCTCGATGAATTGACAGTAAGTTGTTTGAAACAAGTAGAGATGTAAATTCTTATTTGGGCTTCACTGGCCCACCATAGCCCATGTGGGTAATCCACTACGAAAATCCTGTGATATTGCACATCTATAGATAAGTAAATTTGACTTTAAATATATCATAGTTTCACAAATTAGAGAAGTGTATTCCTGTGATATTGCACTACCAAAAATTTGATGTTTCTGTGCCAGTTTATAGCGTTGGTTTGCAAACCACCACTGTAGATAGGTATTGACAATGGTTTTTGCGACTACTAAAATCTCACATATTATTTCCCCTTCCTGACCTAGCCGACTCATTCCATATTACTTCTGATGCTTCATCGACCGCACATTCTAGATCTTCATTTGGTGAGCATCCACAATCGAATCCGCTCGCCTCGATGTTGAATCAGTCACCACTGTTGAATCTGAAATCAACGCCAAATTCGTCGTCGTCATTCATACGAACAGGTCCTAGGTTTTTTTTCCCTTCTTCACATAGCCACCTCATTTCATATTTGACTCTTACTTCTACTGCATCCTTCCACCCATCATAGATCTTCATTTGGTGAGCATCCAAGGCCAAATCTTCCCATATCTCGATGCTTAATTTGTCGCCGCCGTTCAATCCATCATCACCATTCATCCGAACGGGCCCTAGGTATTTTTCATAAGAAACAAATCAAGCAAATGTAATCTCTTGGATATGTTGGACATAAGGTTTATATACCATTAATATTCACTCAATTTATATTTGTATAGTGTCTTATTGATTTTTACAATTTAATCAGAAAATTCAATTTTTTTGCATTATTAATTTTTTCACCTATCCTACCTTTTCACAGCGTTTTAACCGCTCTTATATTTTAGAATTTAGTGGTTAAAACCGTTGCTAAAGCTATTGCTGCCAAAAATTGGATATAATGCAACATTTCAAAGAGCGCTAGGAAAGTCGTTTGTAACGCTTTCTTAACCATTGCAATGAATTTATCAGATGTTTTTACCCCTACAGTAGGTAAAAAAAAAAAGTGCCACAAAAGTTTGATTTATTAGTAATATTTACATCTTCATGTAAGGAAGAATGATGTGAAAAATATATCCTACTATTTATTTTCTTGGGAAAAATACTCAAAAATTTATTTCGCAAGAAAATACTCATGTTATATTGTTATATTCTTGTAAGGAAGAATGATATGAGAACTATACGCCTTATTTGAATAATGTATTATGTCTTTAGAATAAATGATATAGACAAAAAGGAAATTGGCTAAGACAAATTAAAGGTCAAATCCTGATTATTCTAATTAAATTGGTAATTAAAGATAATTTGATATTTAACAAAGAAATTTTGAATAATTAACTAAATCAATATGAGATTCACTTATTTAATATGCCAAATGTGCATAATCAAGAAAAAATATTCTCAAATATTCAAGATGTTTTTGAAAATTATAAACTTTTTGATAATTATCGCATAAGGAGTGAAAATTGTAAACAATTAAAAATAATTTAAAAAAGTTTTTAAAATATTTAGGGGTGTTCAATATATGCCAAATCATTATTAATAAAATTAAAGAGGATTCCTATTTTTCATTATTAAAAATAAAACTTCAAACAATGAAAAATATATATCTTGAGGCACACACATTAAATGCTTATAAATTTTGAACCATATGATCATGTGCATGCAATGACCACTCTCAAATATATCTATTTTTTAAAATTATTTGATATTTTCATAATTAATGGAAATATTACATTAATTATATAAAAATTACTAAATGAAATTGTAATCGAAATAAATTAGAGATTCTTCAAAATTAATGAAGGTAATTTTAATGGTGATAATCATATATGATAAATAAAATTGAACTTAAAAAATGATTTTTCAAATTGATCATATTTTCTAGAAATTAGAGAAATAAAATTTTTGACTTAAAAATTAAGTAAAATGCATTATAATTAAAAATAATAATACAAAATGCATATAGTGGCGTAAAATAAAGTAGTTAAGCATCTACAAAATTTCCTATGCCTTCTAACATTTTTTATAATAATAATTAAAAAAAAGAGTATTTCATTCATGAAAAATAGAAAATAATCTTAAATGTATCTACGATAGGTAGGGTATGCTCAAAATAGTGCACATGACCCATGCAAAATAGTGCACATGGCCATATGAACACCTAAGGTTAGTTTAGTAATTTTAGAACTACCAATTTTTATATAAAAATTGCAAAATTCTATTAAAAAGCAAAAAAAAAAAATAATAATAATAAAGAAAATTTATATTTCAAAATTTATCAAAGTTCTTTAAAAGTGAATTAGGTTATTCAATAAAAAAAAAATATATTATTTTTTATTTATTAATATGTGATATTATTTATTAAAATTTTGAATTAATTTGAAGCAGGAATGTAGAGGTATATATGAAATATACAAATATAAAAACTATTTGCTTTTTATTTGATTTAAAAATATACAAATAACATGAAAGTGCTTTGAAAGTATTTTTGGTGAAATATCATTGCTACTATAAATTTTATTTGATTTGGTCTTCAAATGAAATCACTATAAAACAGCAAAAAGTTCATTACTGACTAGAAAAATATCTAAATCATTGGATTATATTTGAAATCAAATGAATGATTCATATTTCATCATCATTGATGCACTAACCATAAAATAAGAGGAAACTAGCCCTTAGGTCAAGTTGTTTTAATATAGCCCATTACAAAATTCTCTCAATCTACTCAATGAAATAAACTAGTCCTTAGGGATTGATCTTTGTATTAATCTTGATCAATGGGAGGACAAGACCATACTCAAAATTTTGAGCTTCTTGATAGCCAAAAGTCAATTGACGGCTTTTGCTGATGTTTGCGAGCTTGTTAAAGTGATCAAATTGGTTAATTTGGCCTAAGGGGTCAAATTAGGACAACTTAGACTAAGTGAGCCAATTGGGCCTATTCAAGGGCTATTTGAGCTAAGCATGATTAGCCTATTGGAATCTGATTAAAGCTTTAGATTCAACCAATTTAATCAATTTAATGATTTTGTGTCACAGTTTTGTTCACTGCAATGCAAGAATTTCTGGTAGTAGACACCAACATGTAGTAATTATAATGAGGCAATTAAGCTAATATCAACCAATATTATTAATGAACTTTATTAATTACTTTCTTCATAATCATAATAAACCAACAAATTTAGAACTAAAATAAAAGCATACAATTGTATATTCTTATATCTTTAAAAATCATTTGCAAGAAGACTAGTACACTTTAATATGATACTTCTATTACTCTTTCTATTTAAGTATATTGAAATGTTTTGTTTCATATATATATATAATGAGCACAAAACCTTTCTTATTATTTTTTTGAAGCAATTTTCTAGTAAAAAAGAATTCTTGAACAAAAAAATTTTATACTAAAAAAATGCTTTATGAAGTAGTAAGAAAACGATCCTAAAAAAGTCTTAGTAATTAAATTTCAAAATTATCTATTTGATGCGTATAATAATATCAAACTTCAATATTATGATTTTTCTTCAACCAAATGAATCAAAAGATTCAGTTTTATCCTTTGCTAAAACATGAAACATTATCTTATTAAAAACTTGTAGCATTCATTACAGGAGAAGATGTAGGATTCGTTTGGAATAGCTTTTTTACTGTTTTTTAAAATATTTTTTTTAACAAAACATTCAGATTCAAAAAAATTTTGAACTAAAAATCTGCATCACTAAGAAAACGACCCCAAACGAAGCCGTAAAGATCATTGTAAGTGATTTTTTACATAGTTTATTTGATAAATCATACCACTTAAGTGTTTTTTAGCGGTGTCATAAAGCAGCTTGCCAAACCGCCTGATGAATGGCAAGTGGAGTCACATCTACATTATGCAATCCACCATTAATTAATTGAAAATAAGAGGGAAATGTGACAGGACTATTATAAAAATGCCTCCTTATAAGGAGTAAAAGAAGTACATATTGCCATTAGCATCTCATAATGATGACAAGAAGCCAAACAAAGTGGTCATTATCATGTCACACTTGTTGTGGGACGAGGGATGTGTTAAAATAAGAACATTTTTTTTTAATGTATTATTCTTCTTCAGCATCGATCTACTTTGTCCTCAAAGTTATAAATGTTTTTCTATAATCGTCTGTTGTGTCGGATGTTATCTTAGACAGGTCACAGTAGGGGCATTCTAAACTTATAATTTCAATAAATTAATTATCATTTTGGCATCACCTAATGTCTAATATTCGAGATATAGAGGGCTAAATTTTATAAGTTTATCTTTCTTGTTTGTGAATGCTTGAGAGATTACTCGCTCGAAGAGTATTTCATTAAGAGCATGCTCGACTATGGAGTTTGAACAAACAATTTACTTGTTAGATCATCTCTAATTGAACTGTAAACGCACGTATGCTGTCTGTCAATTGCTCCACTCGAACGACAAATGCGACTCTGTATTTCTGCCGTGAATAGTTCGACGCTAATATTGAAATCGCACAATTCACCAATGCAAATTTTTTTGTTGGGGTGAAAATTCAGTAATTAAGTGTAGATTATTAAGTATAGGTTCTTTTGAGAAAAAATATACACAAAATATTCTTTTTTATTGTTAAAAAATGGAGTTCGTTTGGAGAAGTGTTAATGCATTTTCGAGAATTATTACATTTTTCTAGTGGAAAATGAGTTTTTCATTTGTAGATGGCCTTACACACGTTAATATCCTTCATATATTGTTGTACTCATTACAGTGAAAGAAAAGACGTATATATAGCTTGAGAAGAGACTTGCAAAGGAATGTTAGCATAAAATGAAAACAGTGAAGTAGAGAGGAAGAAGACTCTTAGCTTTTCTCCTTCTTTTCATTTCTTTTGCTACAGACAATTTATATTGAAAGGAATAACTGAAAGCTATTATGAGAGAAAGTGTTTTCTACCACAGTCTATTGTGGACCATGTGGGAATTCTGCTGTTGCCGCTAGTGGGCACACAGTGGTGGTGTGATGACTTTCCAGATCATGTTAACAGCCCCTCTCATGTTGATGGTGCAGGAGAGATCACAAGCTTGGTTCTAATATTCATAAAGCGAAAGAGAGGAAGAGCCTTAGTAAATATATCAGCAATTTGATCCTGGGAATTGATGTGGTGTATAGTAATTGTAGCCGACTTAATGCAATCACGTATAAAATGATAATCCACATCTATATGCTTAGTGCGAGCATGAAACATAGGATTATGAGCAAGGGTGATGGCTGATACATTATCACAATAAAGAGATGTAGGTGTCAAAATGTTGAACTGAAAATCAGCTAAGAGTCGACGAATCCAAATGATGTCAGTGGCGAAAGTTGCTAATGCACGATATTCAGCTTCTATGGAGGATCGAGCAACCGTAGGTTGCTTCTTTTCGCACCAAGAAATAAACAATATCCCGTTGTGGATTTTCTATCCAAGGGATCGTCGGCCCAGTCTGAATCAGCATAAGCATGTAAAGTGGAGGAGTGGTCATTGATTGGTAAACCAAAATCTATGGTGCCTTTAAGGTATCTAAGTAGATGCTTGAGTGACTGAAAATGTTGTTGCAAAGGACAATGCATGGATTGGCACAACTTGTTAACGACATAAGCAATATCTGGTCATCTGTTAGTTAAATATTGTAAAGAGCCAATTAGATGCCCAAAGAATTCTGGATTCTAAAAGACAGTTAACGAAGTAGCATCAGAAACTGGTTTTAATGGGAGAGGAGTAATTACCAAATTACAATTGTCCATGCCGGCTCTATGGAGTATATCCAATGCATATTTAGATTGATGAAGATGATAGCCCGTAATTGTTGAAATAACTTGTATACCAAGAAAGTAGTTTAGAGTACCTAAGTTCCAAAGCTAAAAATGTTGATGAAGGTTGAGAAGCAGATCCATAATTATTTTTGGATTGTTGCCGATGACCAAAATGTCATCAACATATATTAAAAAATACATGAGATGATTAAAAAATATATGAGATGAGAATTATGATTATAGACTAGGAGAGAGGGATCTGCATCACTATGCATAAAACCCTATGTTTGTAAATACGTAGTCAGTTTGGCGAACCATTGACGTGGAGACTATTTAAGTCCATAAAGTGCTTTATGTAAGCTACAAACATAGTCTGGATGCTGAGAACCTTTGAAGCCCGGGTGTTGATGCATGTAAACCACTTTATTTAAATCTCCATGGAGAAAGGCATTTGAAACATCTAATTGAATAATGGACCAATGCCTTCTAACCGCGGCTGTGATAAAAAGATGAATGTTTGGTAGCTTTGCAACTAGACTGAAAGTTTCAGTATAATCAATACCATACTCTTGGCGATAGCCTTGTGCAATAAGGAAAGCTTTATAACGATCTATCGAGCTGTCTGGCTTTCTTTTGGTTTTGTAAATCCATTTATAACCAAGCACTGTTTGAGAGACTGGCGGTGTAATTAAATCCCATGTCCCTTGTTGTTGTAGTGCTTGAAACTCTGCAGACATAGCATCCCGCCAACATTTATGTTTACTAGCCATCGAAAAACATATTGGATCAGGTTCTTCAACAAGCATATGTTGAAGATTAAAGATAGTTTTTGGCTTGAGTTTTCCAGTTTACAATCTAGTCACCATTTGATGTCGGGTGGGAATCATTTAGTGAAATGGGGTTGATGGAATTGATACATCTGTGGTATGATGGGAAGAATAAGGCTCGAGTGAGTGAACTGGGATAGGTGGAAATGATGATGTAATGGGAGATGGTGGAAGAGTTTGGGTAGACATAGTGGGCTGTTGGGATGTGGTATATGGGACTAGAGTCAAGGGGGAAATAATGGAATTTTGATTTGAGGTGGCAGAGTGAGGTGTGGGGGAGGTGGAGGATATAAATGGAATATGTGTTCATGGAATTGAACATGACAAGAGATGAGGATTTTATGAATTTTTAGGTGATAACAAAGAAATCCTTTGTGGGTAGAACTATATCCAATGAAGACACAAGATGAAGATTTGGGGGAAATTCTATGAGGAGCTGTTGGTTGAAGCCATGGATAACACAAGAAGCAATCAAACACTTTGAGATGAGGATATGACGGGGAATGATTATAAAGACATTGGATTGGAGAGATAGACTTTGTAGTAAGAGAGAGGAGACGGTTTATTAAGTATACTGCAGTTAATACAGATTCAACCCAAAAATTTGTTGGTAAATGAGCATGTATTAAAAGAGTATGCACCATCACAATGATATGGCGATGTTTACACTCTGATAGGCCATTTTGCTATGGATTATAAGGACAACTAAATTGATGCAAAATACCATTTGAAGAGAGAAAGTGTTGAAATTGGGAGCTAGTATATTCTCCACCTCCATCATATCAAAAGATTTTAATATTAGTGGAGAATTATTTTTCAACCATGGCTTTGAATAAAACAAAATTTGAAAATACTTAAGCTTTTGTAACCATTGGATATGCCCAAGAAAAATGAGAAAACTCATCCAGAAATAAGACATAATAGTGATATCCATTAAATGATAAAATTGGGGAAGGCCCCCATACATTAGAGACGACTACTTGAAAAGGAGAAGTACATATAGATTTAGAACTAATAAAGGGTAACCTATGACTTTTTGTTGTTTGAAATGAATGACACATAGTGCTAGATACAGAAATATTTAACGATTGAAAACTATAAGCTATATTAGATAAGACGGCTTGATGTGGATGTCCCAGCCTGGCATGCCACGGAGAAGAACTGATAGTGGTGAAGAGATCGAGCTTGTGAAGACGGTCTGGATGGAGTTGCAATGGAATAAATCCCATCATGGCAGGGACCCGAGAGAATCAAGCGATTGGTTCTCCAATCCTTTACATTATAATCATGAGGTGTAAAGGAAACAGTACAATCATTATCATATGTTAGACGGTGAACCGAAAGCAGATTGTGAGAAACCTTAGGAACGTGAAGAAGATGTGATGGAGAGAGCTTACGTTTAGGTGTAGGAAGGATTTCTTGACCCGTATGAGATATAGGAAGTGAATGTCCATTGCCAACTTGGATTTATTGGATGCCATGATACGATTGAGACGTTAACAGTTGATTTGAATCATTTATAATGTGAGAGGTGGCGCCTGTATCCAAAATCCAATCGGTAGACAGCCCAGCATTAGCAGAGTTCTTTGTTGTTTTGCCGACAAAGGCAAAAGAATTTTGCTCAATGTAATTAAGATTAGTGCTATGCCAGCACTATTTTGCAGTGGCCAAGCTTGCCACATATTTGACATTCAATACGTGGTGAATTTGTTTGACCACCACATGAATTGTTGAACCGACCATGACCACAATAAGGGCGGAAATGAGGCCTGGAGGAACAACGAGCTGGTGTTGCAGCGAGTGCAACAGAAGTTTCTGAGAGCTGGACAGAATGAAGTGCTCGGGCAACCTCATTTTCAAGGCTTGTCTCTTCACTACAAAACAAGGAATAAAAATCATCCAGATTTAGCGGATAAAGATTTGTTTGAATAGCTATTTTGAAAGCCTGATATGATGCATGCAGGCCGTTCAATGTGTACATAATCACATCCTTAGAATCCATAATACATTCGATAGCGATGAGAGCATCGACCTTCATCTTGATTTCAGTTAAATACTGCTGCATTGTCTTGCTTACCATGGAAATGTAATGCAGATCATTCTTAATATGAAGAATAAGGGATCGGTTTGAAGATTGCAAACGTTATCATTTGCCAAATCTCCGAGCAAGAATCCAGATTAAGAACATAAGGTAACAGAGGCGTCGAAATGGTAGAGAATAATGCTGCAGCTATGTTTTGATCAATCAGCATCCAGGTGAAAAATAATGGGTTGGGTTTCAATGTACCAACATCTGAAGAGATTTGATGGGAAGGGCGACGAGCGGTCCCGTCCAGGTAACCCTCGAAATTGTTGGCTCGAAAAACCTTCAGAATTTGTGACCGCCATGTGAGATGATTTCGGGAGTAAGTTGATATGTGATGACGTTCATAATGGTAGACATTAAGAACTTTAACTGAGGTGGGATAGTAGCTGTTTCGATGGTCTGAGAAGACTCGGTGATACTTTTGGCTAAAGAGGAGTTTCCTGATTCCATTTTGTGAATGATGAACCACGGAGGAATAGGAGCCGTGAGACTTATAGGAGCTCTGATACCATGAGAAGAGACCTGCAAAGGAATGTTAGTAGAAAATGAAAACAATGAAGTAGAGAGGAAGAAGACTCTTAGCTTTTCTCCTTATTTTCATTTCTTTTGCTATAGTACATTTTATATTGAAAGGAATAATCGAAAGTTATTATGAGAGAAAGTGTTTTCTGCCATAGTCTATTGTGGACCATGTGGGAATTATGTTGCTACCGCTAGTGGGCCCATAGTGGTGGTGTGATGACTTAGCCAGATCATGTTAACATAGCTATGGTGCTTTATGTATATAACCTAAAAATCTTTTCTTCCTTTTTAATATAGGATTTTTCCCCACTCATTTTGTGTACTGGAAGCATGTCATGCGTTTTATTAAGGCCTTGTTTGAGACGGCTTTCTTAGTGCTTTTTAAAGAAGCTTTCTGGTACAAAAATTTCTAGAAAATTTTTGTACTAAAAACTATTTTAAAAATAAAAAAAAACCATCCCAAACGAAACCAAAGTCTATCTAGATATGCTCATCAGCATAACCACTGCCTCAAATATCTCTTCCCACTCTTTGGATCATCCCTATTCAGATTTGAGTTGCTAAAGGCCTACCAATTTTATCTTGGTTATTCATTAAACCATATATGATATTAGAGGAGGTCTATTTTCGATACCTAATCTAATAATCTAATACAAACGCTATGTATTAATGAACCCCATACTTGGTTTGGCAACATAACTTTACTCTTTTATATATTTTGTATTTCTTTCATAGGGATTGCCTATCTTAAGAGTGCTCAATTACATAATATCAAAAAAATTCAAAGAAATTTTACCTGTTATATATAAAAAAAAAGCTCATATATTTGATTTTAATACTTTTTTTTACTTACTTTCAGCTATTTTTGATGTAAAATTTAGGTTTCGTTTGAAACAATTTTCTTTTTACTTTTTAAAGCAGCTTTCTTATACAAAAAAATCTTAAAATATATTTTTTTACTAAAAAAACTGTTTTTAAAAATTAGTAAGAAAGTTGCGACAAATTAAACATTAAGACTTTCATTGCTTCATATGAATTAGCTTATAAAAATATAAATGACATAATCAAACATTATTTTATTTTATCACAGTGGATTTATATATTAATTTTTTTATTATTTATACACATCTAATCTTACATATTTTTAACTAATTTCTAGCCATCTTTATTTAAATACATCTAACCTTAATTTTTTAGTTTAAAATCTAACATTATTTGCTAAAGATAAAGCATATATAGAAACTATTAGAGCTTGGACTCATAGGCCATACCTTGTAATATAAAAAAAAAACTATTGTGTACTAAAAATTATTTTAGAAAGCAATAAGAATGCTGTCCTAAATGAAGCCTCAATCAGATCAAAATTTAGGTACCTGACTAAGGCTTCGTTTGGGATGGCTTTTTTATTGCTTTCTAAAATGGAGTTTTAGTGCAAAATTTTTTATTTTTGTATTAAAACTCCGTTTTAGAAAGCAATAAAAAAGCCGTCCCAAACGAAGCCTAAGTAGCAAATTAGCAGAGTAATTGAACTCAAAGCTAACTTGCCAAGTCGACCAACTATAGTAATATTCATAAATAGTGAATAAGAGAGGAAGCTTATGAGAACTTGGTCAAATGGATAGGCATGAGTGGAAAGTGGATAGAAATCTCCTAATAGTGTGATAGAGCAATTAACTTCAATGTAATGGTGGAATCACAATTTTAAAAGAAGGATGATAAAATAAAAGACCTACTAAAATAAATTAAAGTTCTAAACTAATATAAGTAGACAAAAAAGGTGAAATAAATAAGTTTTTAAATAAGAACAACCTACAAAAACAACAAAATATTTATTTTATTATAGTTATTATGATTAAATATTTTAATTTGCGCTTGTGCTTATTCATGACATCAAGATGACTAAAGCTTCCTTTGGGGCAGCTTTCTTAATACTTTTTAAAGCAGCTTTTTAATAAAAAAAAAATAGTCTAAAAAATTTTGTACTAAAAAATTATTTTAGAAAGTAATAAAAAAGCTATCCAAAACAAAAACCTAAGTATCTATTTTTTCTCAAAACATATGGCAATATATTATTTGTAAAGTTATAAGAAAATCATCCCAAACAAAACATAAGATACATGTTCATTTTTATAAAACTATTCTTTTTGCGACCAGAGCATTATTGATCTTAGAAGTAGGGAGCATTTATATCTAAAATATGTACATTTCATTCTTCACAAAAATAATTTCATTATTTAAAGCAAAGAATCTCATCACCTCTTTTAATTTCTTAAGAAATTATTTAGTTTTTTTGCTAAATATATTACATTCAAGATTACTTTTTTACTTTCTTTGTAATTCTTGATAAAGATCAACAATAGTTTTTAAAATCTTTATCATAAGATACAAAGTAAAAAATGAAGTCAAATGGGTTGATTACATGGACAAATTTTTGAAGGATCGTCTTAATAGCTAAAATTAGCAAGAGGAGTTTATACCGGCCAAATTTTAAATAGAAACAAAGTAGCCAAAATGTTTGGCGCATTTACTGGAATGCGCCTAATTGTTCCCGCATTTTGAATGCACCAAAAGTTTCGGCGAATTCCAAGTAATGCGCTATTGTGTTCGGGGCATTCCGCTAAAACGGCCGACCAGATCCACCATTTATGCAAGTTGTGTGAAGTGCGCGAAAAACACGTGTGCCAAGTGCGGAAAGAGGCATATGGCGAGGTCACGAGGCTGCTTTTTCTTCCATATTGCTTAGGCCAGAAGGGTTCAGAGTTACAACAAGTAAAAAAATACTTAATTTAAGACATGATACTTGACCAAAAATTTGGAGATAATATGTTTTTGGACAAATTTTAATTAGGAGCACATAATAAATCTAAATCAGTAGAAAAAGCATCAACATAACATAATTTATGCTTAGCTTGCGGTGGATTTTTTATAGTTTTTTAAAGTAGCTTTTTAGTATAAAATGTTTAATTTTTGTTAAAAAAATTTTATTTAAGAAGCTATAAGAAAGCCGCCCCAAATGAAGCCTTAGTTCTTTTAATTATGTAAATATATTTTATAAATTAG
This sequence comes from Dendrobium nobile, assembly GCA_022539455.1. NCBI lineage: Eukaryota > Viridiplantae > Streptophyta > Magnoliopsida > Asparagales > Orchidaceae > Dendrobium > Dendrobium nobile. The sequence goes on along the minus strand of CM039722.1, from coordinate 36,490,430 downwards.
ATTTGTAAATTTTGAAGTTAATTTACACTAAATTTTTAATTTTCTTTTTGCTATTCAAGAAGTAAATAATGTGAAATTTCAAATTAACTTTTTAAGTACTTTTGACATAATTAATTTGTTAATAAACTGAAGGATTTAAAATGTGATTTCAACTATGAGGTATTTTGCACAAACATATTAAATTAATTAATTTGAAAATATAGTGAATTTTCTTTCTTTCAAAAATATTCTAATCTTGCAAATTATCAGAAGTAGTATTTACTTATTTAATGAAATGAATTAATTAATAGTTTAGCACCTAATCAATTAGAATAATGATATAGAAAATGTTTAATCCTTAAAATGTTTTGGTGAAGCAATCCTATAGTTAAATGGTGAAGAGTGATAGTACAAATATAATTTACTATTAAAAAACTTTAATCTCATCAATTTCATTTAGTGAGATTAACTTCTATTGGGACAAACTATTGATAATACTAGTTATGATTTAATGTTTGAGTACATTAGTTAGTTTAAACTAATCTTATACAAATTATTGATTATTGTCCTCCATATTTGGTAGCATGTCGCTACTGATGTTATACTTTAGGGGAGAGTTGGAGATTACTGATGAGTTCACACTAAAGTATGTCAGTGGTAATTACGACCACTCCTTGTAGAAGACAATATATCGCTGACAAAATTGAAAACATGAATTATGCTTGCATTAAGGTTCAATTCAACAACATACACTGCTAACCTTACCTTCATTTTCATGATAATAGTGGCAATTATGCTACACATGTTACTGATGATGGGGTTTATGAGTTTACACTGTTAGAGGCTAAGACACATACTATCGTCGTGCACGTGAAGGTTGAAGAAATACCACAAACAGATTTGGAGGGTCCGTCTACTCAAGTATATATGTTAGCTCATGCTATTACTAAGTGGTTCCCTTGATTTGCTACCTAAGAAATGTTTTTTTTTCTTAGGCCCACTTCAAAGTCTGTTGCATTGTGGGTTAGCACGAGTGAGTTCTCGACAGATGTAGAAGCTAAATTTCGTGGGTGCCTAAGTTTATGCAAGCGTCCAACTTTTTTGCAACATGACTCTCGGCCTCGACCTAATATTAGTCACCAATCAATTGGGGTAACACCTCACATGCACGAGGGAATTAAAGATGATGTCAATGCATATGAAACCAAGGATAGTGGTAGTAGTGACACGTCGAGTGGTAGTCCAGCAGGAGGCATCCATGTTCCATTGTCCGAATAGTACAATATGGAGATACTAAGTAACAAGTTCATTCAAGATTATGCTAGACAGAATCGTGATGGACTGGAGGTGATGTTCATTTGCAATGAGTTTGAAGCTATTCGTACAACTCAACTAAAAGATGATACCGATCAATATGATGTACATGTGTTTAACGAAGTTAGTTCAATAGAAGCTATAATGGCCACTAGTTACTCAATATCTCCATATTGTTAAATTGACCTCCAACGAGAGCAGGCTTACCATCATATGTGCCCAACACAACAATCAACACCGACAATGCCTCTGGCGCTTACATGCCACTCAAAGCAAGCTACTAGGTGGACTATGGAAAATATCTACGTGTGGGTCTTAACACAGTTTTACCCACCCCATAATGGTAGGTGAACATCACAAATGTACTTCCAAGTTCATATGTAAATATATTATTCCAATAATTCGCCAAAAATTTGATAGCAAGCCAAGAGAGATAATCACAAGAATGGAGTCAAAGTTTGAGATCCAGGTATCATATGTGAAGGAAGTGGATGCACATAGAAAAGAAATTCAAGCAATTTTTGGTAGTTATGAGGATTCCTATATCTCTCCTTTCTGCTTTATGGAGGCAATTTGTTTAGTCTTACTAGGAACGTTGTACAATATTCAATTAATAGGTGGTTCAAACTTCAAAGGACTCTTCTGGTTGTTTGGTTTTTCCTTGAGGGATTGCAATACTGCTGTCGGTCCTTAGATTACATTACTTTTGACACCACTATAGATGAGAAGACACATTCCAAGCGAGATGCTACAAGATCAAATAGAGTTCAGGGGGCCAAATACTCAACCTCGGATGTTCCCTCCAGGTCCACAGAAGGTTATTAACGTCAATCAACTGGTTAGAATGCTTCACGACCTTCAACTACCTCGATCCATAGTATGAAGATGGATCCACTAAGACATTCCATTTTTATGCCCTCTATATGTTATGACATGATAGCCTTAGGACCTTCATCACAACATTTGAGCCCCAGTGCCAGCAGATGTGTATTACGAGAGCCAGTCCCACCAGCCAGCTATGTACCACTTATTTCCCTGGCTATATCGGATTGAATGTCTCCATAGGGGTTTCATTTCTCCCTCACAGTAGGACATGCTCTTATTGGGAGGACAACCATCCCGGCAGTACACATGTTCATAAGCATCAGGAGGTGGTGGTGGTTGAGGATCCACAATTTAAAAAATAGAGCAAAAAGCCCCAGTTACATAGTGCTCTTCCAGCTCATCAGTAGATATACTGTTATTTCTATTTATATCATCATATATGTAAAATGTAGCATGTGTTTATTCTACAGTTTAAAGCAAACTTTGTTTCTAAAGTTAAGAATTTTGACTTTTTTGCATGTCTTAGAACTTTGGTGGCATAGACTCTACCAAGTTCTTCTAACTTTGACTTTTAAAATTAACTTTGACTTTAATAATGAAGTTTTCTAACTTTTATTTATAATGTAATTTCAAAAGTTTAAGTGCTTAAAAAAACACTTAAGTTATCAAAGATAAAGGCTAATAAAAAGTTCTCACATAACACAAGTACATAGCTAAATAAACTACATTAGCACAATACATATTAAATTTAATAAGCACGGTGGAAAATAACAAAACAACCAAAAATACATATTGCTACATAGCTTTATTATTTCTTAATTAGCATATATACACATGCCTGCTGTTGGCTTTGAGTTGATCAACACTTGAAGTTAAACACAAACTCATACTAAAGGTGTTGCCAATTATCACCATTAAAAAACTTCCTTGGCTTGCCATCAAGTAACAACTCCTTCATCCTATTCCTGTAGAACTCCAAAATGAAATCATACATATCACCATACCAATGAGTATATAAAATTACATGATCAAGGTCAAGATTTCTGCAAATATCATCATCTGAATTGCCAGCTTAATTCTTTCTCATGTCGTATCTCATGATATTGCATATGTAAGAAAATAAGAACTTGCATAATGACTAGTATGCTCCCAGAATCTCAATTCTAGATACTTCCACTCGATAATAATTAAAAATGTCTCATCTTATACAATTTAATCCTCATTACTTCAGCATGGATATGCTAAAGTGCACAGTCCTCATCTTCTGACCATTCATGGATGCAATACCTAAAGATCTCATTTGCATTCGCCCTTTGCTTCAATGGACTATCAACAAAACATGTCATACAAGCATGCAATTTTCTACTTGCATCATCAAATCTTTCTTTATTGGGGATGCCTCAAATGCGATCTATACAAGGCCAATTCATTTTGAAGGTAGAAACTAAGAAAATCACAACTCAAGTTCATATGTACATGAACCCCTTAAATAAGAGAGATTGAAGACGTTACACCTTTGCATGTATCTTGAAATTAGAAATTTGGTTGATTGGACATTATATCTTTACAACTTATATGTTATGATAGGTTACTGCAACCAATAACATCATATTAATGCTCATGTCGATTTTGTGAATCTGGATGAATGAGTGAAACTCAACATGTTGAGTTACAAAATTTGAAGAACATTCATTCAACTTTAACCTCCAGTTCGAGTTCAAGTCCAATTCAACCTTGAATTCAAGTTTAATTCCAATTTCAAATTCAAATCTAGAATTGGACATTTCACCTCAATTCAATTGATGGAATCAAAGAGTTAAGCCCAATCCTTGAGATTTTTGTGCCAATTTTATGAACCTGCATAATCGAGTGAAACTCCATATGGTAGGTTTCAGAATTTATATAAGATCTTTCAATCTGGATTTCAAAATTCAAAACCCTCCAACCAGGCTTTGACATTTCGCTCCAAATCAATCAGTGGAACAAAAGTGTTAAGCTTGATTCTCAAATATTTCCTTTCCAATTTTATGAACCCTCATGTCGAGTTCTAAAATTCAAAGAAAATAAGTCAAGCTCAAATTCAAATTCCATTTCAAAATCACTCATTCTAATCACCCATTCTTAATTCCAGGAAATCAAGCATATTTAATTGGCTTGGAAACTTATATTTACCCTGGATAGGAACTTGACCTTAGAAGAAATCAATTGTGATAGTTCAATTCAGTTTAGAGTAGAGATTTAGAACTTGAAACTATAAATTAATGGAAAAGAAATTATTGATCTGTCCACTGGTACACAAAAGGATTCCCCCTTGTGGAAGTTACTATAGGGCCGAGAGCTGACTCCCCCATCTCCAAATGGAGGTTGTTGTCGCCCCCTTGCCCATGGTATCCTCTACTTAGGAGGATAAGAAGTAAGAACCAGAGACAACGGATGAGAGATCCTCTATGTATGAGTTCGAGTCATATTCTTGCACAACCTTTGTCAGTAAGAGACAAACTACCTTCGAAGGGTTAGAAAGAAGGTCGTTAAGGCTAGGAAGATCACTAATTCTGAAGCCTAAAAGCATGTCAAATCTGAGGCCAATCAAGAGTTCGTTGCTCTTTACACATACCCCCTGCTTGGTGGAAATTATTTCCATTCTCTCCCTATTTTCCAAAGGACGGAGGTTGTGAGAAGAGTTGTGTGATCTCCACCGTGCCCTTTTGACCACTACACAGAAGAGATCAATCAAACCAAAATTGAATAATCACCAGCAATAGGCCATAGGCCCCCAATTGAGGGCTATGATCCATCTACTCTATTAAAGGATGTTAGAGTACATTACTATATGTGTCATACTACATCATCTATAGAGGAGGAGGGGTGCCACTCTCCTAATTACTAGGCCGCTAGAAATGAGAGAGGGGGAGAATTAATCTAAGATTGTATCAGATAGTGATACCATCAAAATTTAACATTTGAAGGGGACTTATCACGATAAATCTTTTGCTTAAAATGATGCAACATCTTTTAGGGATAGTGCAGAGTGTCTTCCTCTAAAGAGATTGTAGGAATTCAATTTCATATTGATAGGATCTTGCCACCTAGTCTTGCAACTTTTAAGGAAAGCATACCATTCCTCAAGTGTACTGAGTCCAGATTTTCAAGATAAGTTGATTAATTGTTTTTATTAGAAACTGGCCTCTACCTTAAATCTTAAGCAGACGAGAGTTGTAGTTAACTCTATCAAATGTTTAAATGTCCCAACCTTCCATCGCTTCTATGGGTTGAATAAATTTTTGAATTAAAATCTATATGAAACTTAAGTTGATTTTAGAAATGAAAATTTATCAATCTTCTTGTAGTTTTTTATCTTATTAGGCATCTCTTGCATGCTTTAAATCTATTTAATAATTTTCCTAGTCAAGTTAGTATTCCCGTCAAAAGATATGCTATGCTTTGAGGATTATTCTTCCTTATATAAGAGAATGAGTTTTCTTTTCTAATACTTGAGATATAATCTCAACGTTCACAAAGAGAGCAAACATTTTTAGATTTTGAAGAAAATTGAAGCATCTTCCAAAAATCAATCAAAAAGTCAAAAGATGTGGAAAACGTGCCAAAAATCAAAAGATGCGTATTGTGTGCCACCAGAAATAAGAAAGAGGTTTTTTTCTTCTTAAATCCTTAAATCTCAAAAGAAAATCTCATTCTAACCTACTGGCCTCCCCAAGCCCAAGTCTTTGTTCTTTCAAGCTCCTTTCGACTTCCCACACATTTCTCCAGTTAAATCGCGCCGGTAAAAGCTGTCTCCAGTGAGTCTCCGGACACTGACTGAATCTTTTAGGATCCAGGCCCCTTATAACTCCCTTTTTATAGCATATACAAATAGCATATCAATTCAGAAGAAATCCGGACGAATTCAGAAATCAGACAAAAATCGGGAAGCACAACGGCTGTATACGGAATTTACACAATTTTTTCTAAAAAAATCACAAAATACCAAATTTGCACATAATATAAATAACAATATTTCAGAACATTTATTCTACTGCTCAGCAATTTTTAGACTACACCGAAAAGTCCAGTCGACGAAAAACACTGTCGAATCAAAATTACCCGGACAAAAATCTCCAGAAAATAACCAAAATGTGCACACTCGGCACGTCAACAACATACAGAAACTTACGCGGTAAAAACTGAGCCAATCGGAAAATACGGACGAAAATCACGAATAGAAATCAATTCCGGACAGAAAATACCGCCAAACACGACGGTTCTGAAAATTGAGAAAGGCGGAATGTGCCTTACCTTGCGTACAGCAATATCTTCAACAGTCTCAACGGAAGAAAACGGCCCGGCGTCGTCCAAAAATCAACTTTTTCACTTTTTCCTTCGTTTTTCTCTCTCCTCGGCTTTTCTCTCTCTTCAAAATATCTCATTTCCATATATATCCAGACTGATCGTCCTGGACGATCGCACTTCGTCCCGGTACGATCTGGCTCTGGACAAATGTCGTCCAGACGAGATTTAATTATCGTCCCCGGTGGCGGGTCTTCTGAAAAATTTTCGTCCAGACGATCCAACATTTCGTCCAGACGATCCAACATTTCATCCAGACGAACTGCTCAATTTTCACAATTCTGACCAAACCTGTACCGATCGTCCCGGGACGATCCAACTTCGTCCTGGACGAACCTGGAGCAAAACTGATATTACAGTCGAGTCCGTGTTTGAATTTATTTTCCTTATGTTCAACAGCCACTTAATGTAAAGTATATGATAAAGGGAAATAAAGCTTTTTTTGTTAGAATAATTAAATATAATACTTATGCGAGACGTCATAATAATTATTTAAATATATATATTTAATTATATAAATTATTAAGTGGCCCATATATTTGAATTATTAAAATTTAATAATTTATATTTAAATCTTATTTCCTATGAGCGATTATTATAAATAATCCACGGGAAATAACTACCGGTCCTCTCTCTCATTATGGGAGTTAGTTTATTCCATATAGAATTAACTCATAAAGAAAGAAGAAAGTGAAATGGAAGTAGACATTTGAAAGTAGATGTTTCAATTTATTTAAGTGTAATCAATTTATTGGTTATGGTGTGCTTTGTGATGATTTATATAAATTAAGACTTGATAATTTATTTGTTGAGTGTTGACCTCGTTTTTGTCTTGATTTATCCTCGAATATGTTTGAGCGGGTTGATCGGATCTCGTCGAGCTTGATTTAATTTGAATCGGCATTGATTCGAGTTTGATTTCATATTTTATCCCATTTTATTGAATTAATGTGGTCGAGTCGAGGCGAGCCCGAGTTAGCTCGAATTGAGTCGAATTAGGTTTGATTCGAATCGACATTAATTTGAGTTTGATTTATTTTATCTTGTTTTATTGAATTAATTTTGGGTCGAGTCGAGGCGAGTTCGAGGTGACCCGGAGTGAACCAAACCTGTCTCAGTCTGAACCTGATTTCAACACCATGAGTTTAGCTAAATCCTAATCAAAACTTAATTAACTTTCCAAGCCAATTTGAATGCCATCGTTGGATCAAGAAATTGATCCGACGGTTCTGATCTACCCTCTCTCCCTTGGCGCCCTAATTGAGGCTAAAGCCTCCATCCCGCTCACACACGGTTGGGGGTGGGCAGAAGCAAGGAGGCGGAACTCCTTCCCTACTCCCGATTTCCCTCTCGGTCTCTTCTCTACTCGGACGACACCAGGAGGCCGAAGACCTCCTTCTCTCGGGAACTCTCTCGCGATTCCCCCCCCCCCTCTCTCACACTCGATCTCTCCCTCTGTTTGCGAAAGGAGCCAGTTCTCAGAAGCCAAAGGAGTCCGAAGACTCCTTGTCTCCTCCCGATTTCGGGAGCCCTGACGGTATTCCCCTCTCCCGTCCGATTCCTACCTTGGCTATGGGCTTCACGCCTTCTGTGAGAAGCCGGCCGAGTCCCCCTCTCTTTCGTCGCTGCCGTTCGCACGGACCGAACCCATGCCGGATTCGCTCGCCTCCCCGATCTCCTCTAGGTCGCACAGCTCCAGACCGAATCCGACGGCGACCTGAGCTCCTTCCTTGACCGCTGGCTTTGCTCTCAACTAGAATAGGTAATTTTTGCCCCTTTCCTTCTTCTTCTTCTTCCTTTCTTCCACATATTGTCTTTCCTATCTTTGGGGACAGAGCAAAGAGCTTGGTTTCAGATTTCTTAAAGTTTTATAAAAAAAATTGTTTTGATTTTGAGTTGGATGTTGTTATGTGAATGTGTTGGCACTAAGTTTTCTACCGTCTAAGCAAAATCCTCCAAGCTTCATATTGTGGTTTTCATCCAGAGTAGGAATTTACATTGGCAGTGAATGACATTTGATCTAGTCTGCTATTGTGGTTCATATTTTGTTATAAAATTACATGATTATTCGCCACTAAGCAATGATTCTATGCCTCGTGAAATATAGTTTGTGTCATATAAATCAAGATGACATGTGTATGTTCTTGTTGCTTTGGCGTTTCACATCTGAAAATTTTAAAATAGTATGCTATATAGAAATTGTTGGAAGGTTGCTCGCGTATGTTTGAGATTATTAAGGAATCATGCAATTCATGTCGGAAGGTTCTGTAAACATCAATTTATTGCAAGGAAGCACATGGAGTTGGAGTATTTTCATGAGTTGTAAAGTGCTGAAATACTTTCTCGATGATTTAGAAAGTGCTGAAATCATCTCGTAATAAATTATATTATACTGAAATATTTCTTGGAAGAGTTACATCGTGCTGGAATATTATTGAATGGGCTACAAAGTACCTAAATTCGTCTCTTATTCACTTCTACCCATGTTTGTTTTTTTTTTCCTTTCTCATACAAATGGGATTTTATAATGGATCTGCTGTTTGTGAGATACCATGGGGTTTTTCTAGATTAGAATTTCAAAGATTTTCTCTCTAAGCTTGTATGTGAGCTTTGTTCTATATCTTCCATATTTCTCTCATAGACTTTGATAGAGCATGAATGAGTAAAGCATGATGGAATGTACTGAATATCATGAGTTAGTTTGAAGAAATCTTGTTGATTTCAATTGAAGAATTTTAGCAAAAGTTGTGTATATGATATTAAAGTACGATTATGGATTTGGGTTAAAGGTGCTCTTGGAGTATCCAATAGCCTATGGTGTGAAAATTAGAAGTTCGTTGGAAAGTTTAATGATATTGTCTAAGAGAATACTGATGTTACTTTTGCTCGTGACTTGGTGGAACTTTATTTCTCATGATATGAGCATCATAGCTTGGAAGCTTGTAAAATATGATGGATTTATCTTAGAACTTTGTGGAGGGTTGGAACAAAGTCTCAAAATGTCTTCATATGGAGTAAATTTACGTTCATATTTCTATATATACCTATGTCCTGGAAGTGGTCCAGTTCTCATGAGGTTATTATATATGTTGTCTTGTTTAATAAAATGCTTATGGCCTTCCACCTCTTGGTTTGACTACACTTGGGGTATCTTCCAATTGAGGTGGTATGAAAGATTGTATGCTTGGAAGTATTAAGCACTCATGTCGAAATCAACTCTTTATGTGACGTGAAAGGTTTTGATTTGATTGTAGTCATTGGAACTTTACTTTTATGATGCCGACATAATAGATTAAAGAAAACCTAAAGCTTCTAAATCTTCTTGTAGATTAATGAGTAGAACTAAAGCTCTTATTTAGCCTCGAATGTTTACGAATGTTTAAACTTTCAATATTGTGTTTGTGGCATATCTCATATATTTCGAAGTCTCATTTATGAGTTAAAGATTTATTGCTCTATGGATGTTGATATTGATATGTGCGTGTTCTTTTTGAATATTGAGATTTGTTGCTCTGTGGATTTAAGGTCTTGTGGAGTGTTTATATGTGAGGCTTGTTTTGACTAAATAAAAATTGTGGATAGAATTTTCATGGTCACCTCTAGTTCTCTTGATTTCTAGTAGGAACCCTCATTCTTGATATTGAACTTTTTGAAACTTTACATAGTTGACATTGCTATCACAGGTTGATCTATGTCGTTTGAGAATGAACAATGGGTTTATGAAAATTGTGCTTGAAGCATGTTATACATTTCAATACTTTAGGTGCAAATGATGACAGCGTACAAAAATGACTTTATAACTTGATTCATAAGGGTTTTATGAATTGTTGGAGAAAGTTAAATGTATAGCTATTTTAAACTTACATATCCATGTGGTTTATACCTTAAGGTCTTGTTCGTATCCATGATGGAATCATGCTTTCCTGCTAAAAAAAAAAAAAACAATTTCAGGAGTGCACATTTTGGAGGTTTTATAAGTTGTTTTATGTTGAAAGAATTTCGAGAGTATTTTTTTTTTTTTATATATATATTAAAAAGCTTTGCGAATTGTTTTGTATTGAGACGCTTTATGACGAATTTTGTGAATTGTCTTGCGTTGAGAAATTTTGCGGTTTTGTTTCGTGAAAGTCTCTCGATGGAGGGCATTATAATGCATATGCATTGAGAAACTTCCACATGTTTACCCCATTCCAAATAAGAAAGAAAAACACTTGATTGTCTTCGTGTTGAAAAGGATTTTGGTGGATGATTTTTGTAGCGTCTTGTGTAGTATTTTGTTTAGAAATTTTTCATAGAGTGTTTTGAGGCTTCTAATTTTTGTGATTTGCTTTGAGTAGTAATGTCCTTTAGTAGCTTCTTAGAACAGGCTAATGATTAGTGTATGGATTGTCTCTCTATTGATTCACATTTGTTTCTAAAAGAAGAGTTTTGGGAGATATGCAAAAGAAAAGGGGTTTGTTTTATTTTTGGATTTTGGGAGGGTGCTTCTCTTTTGTTATTTTTGGGACTTTGTTTAGAGGGTATTGTGGGTAGTTGAGTCAAATATATCAAGTGCTTTACTTGGATTGTGGGGACAGTGAAATGGCATTTAAACACCTTCTCCCCTATTCATATCATATTGAATGAGAGTGAATGGTGTCTTAGAGACATGCTCGACTTCGAAGAATCATGTCCAATAACAAAATGCCAACATTCCTTTATTGTTTTGTCTTCTCACTTCTCTCTTTCTTTCTGGTATTTTATATTTGTTGTTCTTCTTGCATTTATACTACTTTCCTACTTGTGGTCTTATTGCATTCATGGATTTCTAAACTTGCTAATATATGTATGAATGTCTGGAAGGGTTAGAAAAACATCTCTTTTCGTTCCCAATAACACTAGTGACACCTAAGGACAAAAAAATTAAGGACTGAGTCTTAGATAACATAGACTTAGGATGCATGCTCCTTATAGGATAGAGACATCAAACCTAAGCTTAGCGACACGCTTTCCTAGATTTAGTTTCTTCTTCTTAATTCGTTAATAATCAACCAACCGAATCAATCCTAATCCAACTCTTAAAAATGTACTAAAATATTTAATCTATATTCAAACCATAATTAATTTTTCATAACCACTAAAAAATGTAAAACTAAAATCAACTCTAATCAATCTTTTAATCAATTCCTAATCAACTTAAGACATAAAAGGTGTAGACTAAACTAGGATATCAATTCTAAAGCCAAAATTCATTAAGAGAAAAATCTTCTAAGACCCAAATCTATTAATTCACCTAATTCCTAATCAAACCATAAATTAATCTTTTAAAACCAATCAACAAACCTCTTAATATAACTATATCAATTTGGTTTTTAGGATGGACTACTCTGGGCTGCGGGGCTAAGTGTCCTAAGGAGGCCTGGTTCCTCGAGCCTGGTGGCACAACGCCACGAACCAGTTGATAGCAAACTTAATTTAACCCCTTAATTGATAATAAACTGCCTAATTCATCTTTCTTTCTAATTCATAATCAATTAAAATAATTCAATCAAATCCTAAAACAAAATCTCTAAAATCAATCCTAAAGTACTAATATTTAGACTTAAATCAAAATCCTCCTTCTACCCTTCAACAAATCAAATACAAACAATTCTAATTAAATCATCCTATATAGGACCTATCCAAAACCACACAACCTGTTATACACACCTAAGCTGGTTTAGTTAAGACACTACTTTTAACTCTAGGTCAGGCTTACATTTTCTCTTGTTATTCAGTGCTTGTTACATATACATGTTCTATAAATGCAATTATTAAATTTCCTGTTAGCTGTATTTAATTTCCTATTAGTTATATCTTTGTTATTTATCTGCATTTCTTTTCTGAACGGCATCTACGCTCATATATATATTTCTCTGTTATCTTTTCTTGCGAGGTACGCTGGAGCTTAATGATCGGGAGCTAAACGGGACCGTTTGCTTATAAGCTTTTAAGTGGCAGCGCCACATACAGTAAGGTATAATTTCTGTAACTTGTAAAGTAAAATTTTTTTTAATTATATATCGAAGCTGCTTCACATCACACACTGCTTGTTAATAGGTATTCTAGCATGTTTAGGTAGCCAGCCTTAGGTTAGTTCACTGACGAAGCTTTGGCCCTATAGGTCAAAGCTTGCCCCCCTTCTGTGAGCCCTAGAGACCATTAGGGTCATTTAGGCCTGTAGAGTAGGCCACCTACTTGTGCCACTTGGGCATCGTTGTTTTCCCACACGAAGTGGGCATCGCTAGGTTTTTGGCCTTCTGGTTTTGGGTACGATACCCCCCCTTTTCTTTCTTTTTTTCTGTGAGCCTTAGAGACCATTAGGGTCATTTAGGCCTGTAGAGTAGGCCACCTATTTGTGCCAGTGGGCACCGTTTGAATGCTTTTCTGTGCGGGTACCTTGCCTGGAGGGTATCCTTAGGGTGTGTTTATTTACTTTTTCTGTACTCTGAATGTCATGCATGCATTTGTTTTTACACACCTTACCTCACATTATGCTTCACTTACATACATGCATCACATCAATAGATCTAGGGATATTTCGTATCTGTTTCATGCATCATACATGGCGCTAGGTACATTCTTTTGCATATTGTAGAGTCCCTGATTGAAATCTTTTAAATTACAAATCCTTTATTTCCTAGGATAGAGCCTTTCTATCTTGTATACATATAGGGCGATTGATTGTGTTTAGGATGTTAGCTGGCAGCTCACTCCAGGCAAGCATAAGTCCAGGTTGTACACCCCTCAGTGTGTCTCCTTTCATCTATGTTTTGAGTCTGTCGTTTCTCTTAGGATAGTAATCTGGTCTTTGATCTTCTAAACTCAAAATTTTAATCACATCTTTATCCATTCAAAAATGTCTAATCATCACTAAGGGTAAATAGAAGAGACTCTTTGGAATAGAACTTAAGAACTCTTTTTGTGCATCAAATCAAGAAGTGAATAATACACCATCCTTAATCGAGAGTTTTCTTAGATCGAGGTCTAAGATGTAATTAACTACGGGGGCTTGCGCCCGTAGGAAATCGATCCCCACAATCAAATAAACCCTATTCGATGCTGATGTATCGAATAGGGGAAATCTCGTGAACTTTTGGGTTATAGATATTATTATCCATCGAGGTTGGTAGGTGAAAGCCGCTATCCTCCATGGCTAATCGTATTTATAACTCCATCTGCTCTTCCATCGGCCTGCTTGTGTCGATTATAAAGGTTTACGACCATTTTGTCCTACGGGATAGTGTGATCGGACTCTTTGCATTCGAACCACACGAGCGGAATCCTTTCGGAGACCCACATTGAGACTTTATTAATCTTGTATCATAATATTGGTATAAACATTTGGGTTATATATCCAAAGAAAGAATACAAAGATTAGTGAGAAATAAAATGTTTCCTAATTTTGATTTCATTGATCTTGGTATTTATGTAGATTGCATTAAAGGAAAATATATAAAACACATAATTGAGAAGGTAGCCAGAAGAAACACAACTTTTTGAAATTATACACACTGATATATATATATATGGATCTTTTGATGTGCATTCTTTTAGTGGAGAAATATTTTATTACTTTTATTGATGACTTTTTACGTTATGATTGTCTATTTATTACATGAAAATTTTCAATCAGTATACATCCTTGAGGTATTTATTAATGAGATTGAAAGATAATTAGATAGAAAAGTGAAAATCATAAGTCTAATAAAGATAGTGAATTTCATGGAAGGTATGATGAATCTGAACAATACCCTGATCCATTTATTAAATTTCTTGAAAGACAAGTCATTTGTGCTTAATATGCAATGCTTGGCACACCACAATAAAATGATATTACAAAAAGAAGTAATTATACTTTAATGGATATAATTAGATGCCTGTTATGTTATTCTTCTTTACCCTTATCATTGTGGATGCATGCTTAAAATTGTTATGTACTTATTAAACAGGGTTGTTGACCTTTTTTTTTCTCTCAAATCCTTGGTCAAAGAGTTTGACTTGGTCAAATTGACCAAGCCAGACCCCAATACCACTTCCCTTGTGTTTAGTGGATCAAACTAGGTCTGTTGAGCCCATACCCAAGCCCTAGGTCAACCCAGTTGATCCAGATTGACCCAAGTGCTCCACATTTGAATTTAAATCAAATTCAAGCTTCCTTGGTTCAATCTCACACCCTTATTGGGTTTCACGGGTCAGACCAAGTCTCTTGAGCTCAGACCCATTCTTTGGGTCAAACTAGTAGACCAGGTCAATCCAGGTTGACCCATTAAGCCCAAATGAGCCTATTTTAAATCCAAACCCATTCTATGGTTCCTAGGCCCCACCCCCTAACTCCTTGGACTTAATTAACTATATTGACCAGGTCAACCATTGACCTGGTCAACCCAAGCCTCAATTAGGTCAAATTGACTTATTTAAGTCAATTATGACCTATTTAATGCATTTAAAGCCCTCTTAATGCCCCTTGGTACAAACCATGACCAAAATAACCTGTTTTCCCTCCTAATTAACCTTAGGATTGATCTAAGCCATCCATTAAGTGCTTAGGAGTATAAATAAGAGGATTAGGGTTCATGTTAGGGTTCTTTTGACGTCTTCTCTCTCCCTAAGCTCTCTCAACCTGAACCTCTTCGTGTGTGAGCTCTTCCCATCTCCCTTCACCTTCTTCCACCAAAACCCATCCTTAAACCCTCACCGACGGCTAGATCTCCGACCAACATAGCCTAAATTCCTTCCAAAGTGTTTTACGCTCAATCTAGATGTTGGGAGCTCGAGGATCCTTCTAAAAATATATTAGTGGATAGTCTACAAGCTCAGAGAATCCAAGACCAAATGATTACATTTTTTGGATTGAGGTAAAATCCTAACCCTAAGCTAGAACACTTAGAGTTAAATAACTTTGTGAAAATCACATTTTAGACTGCAAAATCTTCTCCCATGAATGTTCTTCATACATGAATTGTATGTTTAAAATTTCATTGAGTTTGGTTTACCCGATCGCGAGAATGAGCCAAAAAACTATTTAGGGCTTCGAGTTATGACTTTGTTCGCTATGGGAAGATTCAAAACATTGATCTTGCGATAAACGGCCGAGATCTGGTCATTTTTTAGTTTGGATCGACCGCGGAGTTCGATCATGCGGTCTCATTTTCGGTCTAGCGAGATCTATGTCGTTCGCTTGAAACAGCGGATGATCCAATATCAACCTTGACCACTGACGTGGTTAATAAAATTGCATCCACGGTTTGATTGATTGCAGCAATAATGTGACAATCATTGTCGACGGTCCGTGGGACCAATTCAGTTATATTGGTGTTATCCCGAGTCGTTGCCGCCATTTTAATTATTTAATTAGTTTTATTTTTTTAAAAATCCATTTTTTAATCAGATTTCTTTAAAAAATATTTAAAATTTATTTTTAATTTTAAAATATAATTAGGTTAAAAAATTAATTATATTATCAATTAAATATTTTTATATTTAATTAAAAATTAATTATAAAATATAAAAATATTTTATAAAAATTTAAAATTATGTTTTAAAATTATACTTTATTATTTCAAAGAACTAAAAGGTATATTTTAAGTTTGATATTTAATTTAATTTGGTATTTAGTTATTTTAAAAAATTGTTTTATATTAGTATATAATTTATATTAAAATAATATCTATTAAAATTAATTATTTCAAATAAAAAAATATGTATAACATTTTATTTATTTTTAAAATATTAGAGAAGTGTTTTGATTATTTAAATTTAAATTATAAATATTTTCTATTTTCAATTATTTTAATTAATTAATTTTTTAAGTTACTTGATTAAAAATTAATTAATTTAAAATTAAATTATCTTTCATAACTTATAAAAGTTATTTTTATTAAATAATTTTAGAGACTTTCATAATTAATTTATTATAATTTATTAAATTATTTAAAAACCTTTTTAATTAATTTTAAAATTCAAAAAATTATATTAATGTCATTTTAAATAAAAAAATATGTATAATATCTTAATTTTTTCAAAATAATATGTAGTTTAATTTAAAATTATTTTCAAATATCAAAACCTACTTTTTATGGATTATTTATTTATTATTGAATTATTTTTATTATTTAAATATTATTTAAATAAATAATATATTGATAATTTTTAAATTAAAAAATTATTTTGAAACCTCCTTGTATGACCAATAGATCTCTCATATATTTATGTATTTTTACATGTTGAATTATTTTTAATTATATTATTTTTTAAAACTTATATATTTATTATATGTATTTTAAATTATTTTAAAATTACATATTTTTAAATTTCCTAATTTTATGAGATCTTCTTTGTGAAATTTTGAATATAGGTTTTTTTTATGAATAAAATTTATGGAAAAAAGATTAGTGGGTGATTGAGCTCCAATCATTTACTAATTATATCTTTAAGTGTGCTTAATTATTTATTTTATCATCTTTTATATTTATAAAATGCACGAGCACTTAGTTTTAACCCTCCTAGATCTAAGGGCATGGTGTGTTGTGTTTGTTGCATTTTCTTGTATTTTTCCCCAAGAGTTAGTCATCAAGATTAATTTAAACCTACTTAACATAGCGAAACCCAAAGGATAATAATTAAAGGCCCATCTAGCTAGTTTAAAAAAATTCTATGAGCTAGGGTAGATCCCTAATTGATATGAAACTTTAAACACTTGAACTTAGTAATATTTTAATCCTTCTGAAATTTTTTAGGAATTTTTACGAGCCTTTAAACCCTTTAATTAACAAACCCTAATTTAACCCTCAATTAAACCCCGATAACTTCGAAAAATTAAAAAAAAAAAAAGATAACATCAAAAAAATTTAATAAATTCAAATTTACTCCAAAAATTACCTAAACATATCAAACTCTTCATAATTTAGTGTTTACTTTTAAAAAATTAAAACCCCTTTAATTAGACTTCAATATGAACCTTTATTTAATTTTAATTAAAATTATTCTTTAAATTAAATTAAATAATTAAAAAATATTATAAAATCCCAAAATTTCACAAAACTCTTTGGAACATCTCTTTAGATCATTTCATACCTTTAGGGTTGATGCCAAGTAGTTTAGAGTTGATTTGGATCAAAACCCCTATAACACCCTTAATTAAATAATTTTTAATAATTCATTAATTATCCAAACTTTAAAAATTCATAACTAATTGCAAAAAATTCCAAATTGGGAAAACCAAAAGGCATTCAACTTTAATTAAAATTTAGTATTTATTAAAAATATTAGGTTTTCAGAAACTAACCTAAATAAAAAAGTCAACTTTTCGATCAACCGTATTTCATTAATTAGCGCCCAAAACTTCTAAAATTCATAACTTTGCTTAAAAAACTCCAAATCTAGCAAACTCATAGTATAATTACTCCTTGTAAGATCTAATATTTAATAAAAATATTAAAACTCCTAAACCTAACATATTTTTTAAAAGTGACTTTTGTACCCCTTAAACCTAGTGGATAGGACGACTCTCAACCTTTTAAAACCCACTAATTTAACTTAAACTTTCAAGATTACTTCCCAAAGTGTTAAAACAGATCAACCAACTTAATTAATTAAAATGGACCCTAATTTATTAATGTTTAAACCTTAAATAAAATTCTTTATGAGCCTTCAACAAACTAGAACATAAAACAACTTGAACTAACTATCTGATATAGGATATATCCAAAGCCACACAGCCTATTATACACACATAGAATTATTTATTAGGGCATAACTTCTAGCTCTAAGTTAATATGGTGCTTTAGTTTTCTTTTTATGTGTTGTGACGCACTTGTATGTGGCATGTGTCCTGGTTGAATTGATTTGCTGTGATTATTTATTTTATTACTATACTTTCTTTATATGTGATATGATTAATTGTGCATTAGATCTACCCCTAGGCTAGGAAAGATTTATACTATTTAGGCATTGAGTTTGCTGATTTTAGAGTTTTTTATGAAAAGTTATGAATTTTTAAAATTTTGACTAAAGGTTGACGAGATTGTTGACTTTTTAAATTTCAATGATTTTTGAAGGTTTGATATTTTTATAAATATTAGACCCCAAATAGAGTTCAATTCCTTTTATTTTGATCATTTTGGATTTTTTAGAATTAGTTATAATTTTTAGAAGTTTGTGTTTTTTTTTTAATTATTTAATTAGTTTAATAAAAGTGCTTTAATTGATTTTATTTTAAATGAAATCCCAACTCCTTAAAATTAACTCCAAGGGTTAGGAATGACCTAAGTGAGATGTCCATGTATTTGGAATTTTTTTGGAATTTTTAATTTTTTAATTAAAATTAAATTAAGCTTAAATTTATTATCAAATCAAAGAGGTTTTAATATTCTTAAGTTAAGATTTGAATTTTGGTCAATTTGAGATATTATTCATATTTTTGTGATTTAAATTTGATTTATTACAATTTTTTGAAAATTTTAATATATAATTAAATAATTAATTAATTAATTATCATAATGATTATTAAAATTAATGAAATTTTTTTCTATGGGCTAAATTTATCCCTAAGTTTAAACAGTTTAAATTTCATTTTAATAGGAGGTGTATCCTAATTTTTAGAATTATTCTAAATTTTTTAGACACGTTCTTAATTATTATTCTTAAGGTGTCACTAGATTAAGTGAATTTAAATCAATGTCACTAATCCTTGATGAACACATATATACGTATACATCACACATAAGTACAAATAATTCCTAAATCTAGGAGAGTCTATGTTAAGTAAGAGTGCTTGCATCCTAAGCATGCAAATCAAGATAAAGATTAATTAATTTAAAAATTAATCAATAAACAATTAATAAAATAATTGTTCATTGATTAATCATCAATCCCCATAAATTCTATTAAATCAAGCATATATATGTTTAAAATTTCATAGGATTTCTCAATGTTAAAAAAATTAACATATATATATACTTATATAAGAAAACAAAAGTTTTAAAATTAAAAATTAAAAATATCATCAATATAATTTAAAAAATATTTTTGAGATATCCCACTCATTATTTAAAATAATTTAAAAATAAATTATTTTTAATTTTGAAAATATTTAATTTTGAAAAAACATTTGAAATAATTAAATAATTAAAATTATTTAAAATAAATTAAGTTTTTTAATTTTTGAATTTAATCTTAAATTAAAAGACTTAATTTTATGAAAATTTTAATGTATTATAATAGTTTTTATGATTTAAAATTATTTTCTTTTGAATTTTTAAAGTTTAAAGAAATTAAATGCATTTAAAATAATTCAAAATTAATCAAAATTTTTTTAAAAAAAAAAACCTTAAATTAAATTTAATTAAATTTAATTAAATTTTAATGTTTTTTAAAACTTTAAATGGTTAAAAATAAATTAATATGAAAATTATTTAACTTTAATTTCAATTAAATATTTATTAATATTTTAATATTTTGTTAACTAAAAATAATAAAAAATATAAAATATTTTTAAAATTAATTTAATTTAAAACTAAATATTTTAAAATGATTTTTTTTTAAATATTTAAAAATAAAAATTTTTGATATTTGAAAATATTTAAATTAATATTAATTTAATATTAATTAAATATAAATATATTAAAATTATTTAAGTTAATTAAATGAAACATTTTAAATTAAATTAAAGTTTTAATTAAATTAAATTTTAAAATAAAAATAGCTTGAATATTTATCTGAAAATTTAAAGTATGTTTTAAAAATAAAATTTTAAATTTTATAAAATATTTTAATCATTTTAATTAATTAATAATTTGAAATATCAAATATTTAATTTTTTTTTAAATAATTAATAATGTTTTTAATATTTTAAATTAATATTAATTTTAATTTATAATATTTAATTTTCTCAAAATATTAATAAAAATATGTATTTTTTATGTTATTTCATTTTAAATTTTTTAAAGAAAACTAGATTTAAAAGTTGTTAAAATTAGTTTTTTATTAAAATAGGCTCTAGCGGCGTTGGAGCCAATAAGAAACATGTTGCATCCTCTGATTAACTACTTCAAAATGTGGCCAATCATTGGTAATGATTGTGCGGCGGCGCAATCATTATCGTTTGAATAATGGTGGTGAATCCCACGAGCTTTCTTTACCACGTAGGCGCACGTTCATAGCCGTCCGATTATCCATGGTGTGGGATATAACAGTGCTAATCGCATCGAGCGGAAGAAAGGATCATTGGATCATATCTGCGATCAAATGAAGCTGCAGAAAGGCTTGATATGGGCTATTGATCGTGAGACCAAAGACCCAAAAAACGTACACTAAGCATACATTGCGAAAGAACCCTATATAGGGTTGTTCGCCTTGTTTGCTCGATCATATGGATAAAAATGCTTGAAATTTTAAACATAGAAAGCATGCATGAATAGAAATCATGGGGGAGTATTTGTATGGTTAAATAAGCACTTAATGAAATGCTATTTTATCCTAAGTGTAGTAACCTAGGAGTAACATATTTTGAGCAAACTAATCATTAGATTTTGAAAATATTGAAACATTTAAGCTTGTAGACTATCCTTGTAAGTTTTCCTAGTTGAAAGCGTGTGTGTTATGTTCTGAATTAATTGATTTCTGACTTCCGTACGATATAATTTGATCTGATTTGTATGATATGATTCTGATATGATTCTGTTCTGTTCCGATATGATCGAAATTTCTGATTCCTGTACGATTCTGATTCTGTGAATTTAATCTGTTCTGATTTGATATTTCTGTTCTATTCTGATTTGATCTGATCTGTACGACTCTTATTCTGATTTGATCTATTTCGTTCTGATCTGTCCGATTCGATTTCTGTCTGATGTGTTTGGTTTTGGATTCTGAGAGTTTTGATTGGAGGTTTGTTGCTTTGCTGAGCTGTTGAGCTCACCCTTATTTTCTGGTGGTTTTCAGGTTCTGGAAAAGGGAAGGAAGTCCAGGAATAGATTTCAGAGTCTGATCAGTATAGGTATTGTTTTGTACTTTTGATTTTTGTACAGTCATGACTTTTCTGTTCTGTCTTTTTTTCTATCTAAAAGCCATGTACTGTAGTTGTAGATGATTGTTTTGAGGAAAAGAAATATAGATATTTTGTTCCGCTGCATTTGATGTTTTATAGTAGCTCTGTGTGTGTTTGTGGTTGAGTTGAAAAATTTGGAAGATTCAGTTCTGAAACAAATTCCAAAGCCAGATCCTGGTCAGTCAGCTCGTTTCGTTCCGGTCGCGACCCGGTGCGGGCGGGATCCGTCCCGGTCGGGTCGGGTTGTGACATCGACCCTCCCCAAACATGTGTTGACTCGACTCTACCCACTAATATGTAATGCAACCAAGCACGAGCAGGTGTGGGCAAAAGGGGATAGAGCAGGGCCAGCGAGCCAGACTGCATGTGAGGGACCTAGTACATGCGGGTGAGCATATGCGGGCGTGGGTGCAGTCGTGTTGGTGAGGACATGAGCGCAGGAGAGGTCTCTACAGGTGCGAGTGCGGGATTGCCACGGGTGAGGGGTTGACGTGGATTGATCCGAACCGGAGTTTGCAAGAAATGTCATTCATGATAAATTTAGTTAAATCCTGTGTGATTGTTTGTTTGTTCAATTCAGGATTTAAGGCGGTTAAAAGATTTAACATTCATTTCTTCAATAATTAAAGTTGAGCAAGCAAAGTTCAAATAAAATACAATAAAGTTTCATTTGAAATACAACAATAACATAAAGTAAATTGCAAATAAATTAAAGTTGATTTCATCTTCAATATGTTCAAAATTGCAAGTTATCTAGCTGAACGACTTCGCTGGCTTGCCAACTACAAATGGAGTTGTTTGTTAGAAGTTTAAATTAAGACTATTCTAAATATTATAAGCTTAATACCAGAGAGACTTACCCGGGCATCCCAAATATTTGTTGCAATTAAATGACTTAAACCATCACCCAGTACTCTTTCTCCAACACCTACATACAAATTTGGGTCTTCGTCAATAGCTTGAACCTCACCCAACTCACTGTCATGATGCATTTCTGTTTGTGACATGTTGAAGTAAATATCATGGCCGTGATAACGTCCGATAAAGTTATACAAGACTGCACATGCAAGAATAATATCAGCCTGAACCACAAGTGGAAATTGACGCATGTGAGTCAAAACTTGGAAACTTTCTTTTCATATGCTGAATGTCCTCTCAACTATATTTCGTAGTTGGGCATGACGATGATTATATAGCTCCTGTGCAACAGAGTACATTCGAGAAGCATCTGCACGGTATTCAACCAAGTGATATGAATACCCCTGAATGGTGCAATTAGTTTATCTGTGTTTGCATGCCCAGAATCAACCAAAAAATATTTATCAGTTGGAACTTTAAAATCACCTTCCTCGATTGCCCATCGTAAAACTCTCATATCAGCAGCTGATCCTTCCCAACTGAAACCCACATAGACGAATTTCCTATCAAATGATACTATAGCAATGACATTCTGAGAAGTGAACCCCTTCCTATTATGATACCAATTTTGCAAGTTTCTATTAACAGCTGCTGGAATGTGAGTCCATCAATAGATCCAACAACATTCTCGAAGAATGGATTAAAACTATGATTCAAACATACATAAGGTTGGCATTCTGCTTCCGCACTTGGCATCATTATGAATTCATTAGCTAAAGAAACTATGGCATGCAGGACCAAATTAAAATACCAACTAATTGTTTCAAGAGAATGTTGAAAGAACTCACACAACTGTCTGTAACTATGTGCATGTGTTATACCCCGTAGAAAAATTGCCAATTGTTCTTGAACTAAAACATTTTTTGTATGACTAAGTAGAGAACGTCTTTCTAGCAACTCCCTTAGTTGATGAAACGAGTCTACTGAAAATCTGAAAGAGTTGTAAGCACGTAACGGATGTCCAGAAAGAAAATCAATTACATATTGTTCGCCCGTGTAACATCTTGTGAACATAGGTATTGGTATGTTCGTCTCTTCGTCGGATGAGCTACTATCACTTAAAAGAGGTCGTGTAATATTTCGAATTTCATTGCTCAATTATACATGCTCATCTATTAGTTCGCATAGCTCGTCAGGAAAAACTCCATGTAGGAAATGAGGCATGTTGTGCTATAAAAATTGGTTCAATAACTTTAATAATCTAAAGTTCACGCAAGAAATAAAATAGGACTACTAATTGAAATTTTATTAAAAGCAAATTATTGAAAAAGCTATTCAACTGTATGGCATCACATTTTCAAATTCTTCTCAAATTAGCATCAATTTGATATATGCACGAATCAATTTGATAATTAACTAAAAATTTCATGTACCATGTTAAAAAAAAATTTATGAAATACAAGCTTAAACTACATAACTGTGAAGATTGGAACCATATTTCAAATTGACTAATTGCTAGATCGGCAAATATTCTCTCCAGGAATAATAGAAAATGCTATATTGAATGAGAAGAAATAGTTATGTATTCATTTGCAAGATTCAGTTGTGTTTAACTCATTGCAAAGTACCAATTCCTTGGTAAATCGTTAAAGATGAAGATGCAGCTAGTTCACAGTTGGTTTGATACTCTCAAAGGGAGATAGACTAACTCTTATTACCCTGATGCAATCAAAGGCTATTTGCTTTCTTTAGATGAGTTACTGAAACAGAAATACAATCTAGCTAAACAAGTACACAGTAGCATAGGCAATGGTTCTATTTGAGTTACTAAAACAGAAATACTTCATGTTAGAAGAAGAATATCTTAGACCATAAGCAAATTTCTCAATCTAGCAAAACAAGTACACAATTACATCTACTTAGAAGAAGAAAAACATCATAAGCAAATTTCATAACTCTAGCTAAACAACATGTACGTGAAGGCTAAAACTGAAATACATCATTCTGAAGTGAGACCCAACTGTATGGTATCAATTTGGTAACCAAGCTGAGCATCCCGAAAATTTTGGGTGGCAATGAAGAATGTATTCAATCCACCCATGGAGTAATGGCCCATTCCAAGTCATAAATGCAATCTTGTGGTCGTTACATTCTATCAATACTTCATGAACTGTTATTACAGCTTCCATCGAAATGTTCTCTATGCTACCAAGTTTTGCAAGACATTGCATTGTTGTGTATGGACATATTTTATCAATCTTCTCAATTATCTGATCAATCTTAACGCAATGTTTGTTTAGTACACTGGTTAACTTTTCTTTCTCAGCTCTTCTCCTAGGGCGCCTACTTTTACGAATATCATCATCACTTGAACGCTTGCTATGACTCATTAGAATAGTTTGGGGTTCCTCTGTGTTTTCTCCCTCAGGAATTTGGTTGGTTTATAAATCTGTTTGTACGAAACTAATTTCGTTACCGGACAAGAAGACATCCTCCTCCACATCTCCTCATGTTACCACTTCTTCTATTGATTTATTTGTTTGCCGGGATGACCTTGCTAAGGTTCCCACAGCAATATTATCCCCACATCTTTTTTCAAAAATTCCGTTTTGGTGGAATGGATTACAATGATACTTTGCCAGCTTTGGGTTCTCCTAGTTAAAAAAAATAGTAAAATTTAAAAAGACATGAATTTGATTTGTTAAAAATGGATTATGAAATTATATTAAATAAATATATCTGGATTATCTCATCCCATATTTCATCAGTGGCTACTAGCAAATGAAGATTTTCATCCCAACCGCATCCACATCGATTAGCTAGTTGAAAAATAGCATGAAAATCGGGTTTTCATATTTTTGAACCTAGTCTATGCACTGTTTTTCAGTGTAGTTTTCATCAACTTGACGATTTAGTATACCAACCAAACACTTCCACATGTCCCTCCGTAATATGCCATCATTAACATTACCACACAAATACTGCTCGAACAATAACTCTCCGAAGACTTCATTATGCTGATTTGGCCATCTAAGTGTCCTCAAAATATTTTTATTAGTATTCCCCAACTTCTCATCTAAATTATCCATAATGTCCACTTGAGTATTGCCTGATGACTGTTGCGCCGCTTTGCCTTTTAAAAAACGTTTCATTTTTGCTGTACAAATTTAAAATAATACATTTTAATAGTATCCATGGAGACTTTTTAACAACTATTTCTAATGAGCATGAATACCATTTGGGAAGTGAATTTTATTGTTTTTGTTCCGAGTAGAAGCTGAATAATTCATGTTTGAGGATTCGTTGTCAATCGACTCGATTTATCCAGTGCAAAACTAATATGATCATGAAGTAAAGATGATTGTTTACAGTTTATTTATGGGTAAGTTCCACTACTATCCACATTTTCTTCAAGTGTCATGTTACTAACACAATGTCATACTATCACACCACTCTAGCAAATGAAATATCACAATACAGAAACAGTATAAACATGTGATAACAGCTGTCGATAATCATGAATCGATGAAAAAAATGGATAACATGCAAATAGGAGGAAATACTGGACGAATATTAGCCTTAACCGTGGATATGCTACCATAAAAATCAGATATGAGATTAAGGAATCATACCTACTGCCGATCTTCACGCCGTTGGTTTCCTCTAGGGCGACTGCTTGTGCTGGATGTGTGAATGCAAGCAACCGGACAGTTTGCTTTATAATAGCGAGGGGTAGAGACGAGGGAGTATGGGCGACCATTGTGTGCGAGCTGTTCTGAAGAGGAATGAGTGAAGAGATAAGAAAAACAGCTGGAATCGTTCGGACTTCGTTCTGACTTCTTCCTCTCCCGCGAATAAGAAGTTAAATCCGCCGAATCGAGGGATTTGCGAAATCCGGGATTTTCCGTAAGAAGTGGTCTTTTTCCGTCAACCGCGGATTCCATTTACCGTGAGATTTGGATTTGCATTTTAGGCCGTTTGGCTGGATTTCGCCCAAATCCGGCCTAAATCCGCATACCAAAAAGCCCCTTGGGGACGCTGCAACTCCGATTTAACAGAACTGGGTCTCCAAGAATTGGGCCAGTGGAAGGCTTTCCATTGATCCTGGAAGCCCGAAGCTTTCGCCTGCTCTCTGCACAAATTGATGAAGCTCCCGGTTTAGGCATTCCGCCATCTGTTCTAGAGCGACGGTAGCTTTGTATTGAGATTCCCTGCTTCGATCGACGCCGCAGACTGGGGCTTTCTTGTCTTCCGCAGTAGGTGCTCCAATATCAACAGGGCGTAGCACAAGCAAGGTGAAGAAGAGGAGAGAAACAGAAATTTCTACTATAGAGAGAACATTCCTTTTGTCTGAAAAAGCAGTTTTATCATATTACAGTATGCCCTTTCACCTTTGCCTCAACGGCAAAATAGGAACAGCATTCTTATTGTTAGATTTTTAGATCTCAATCATCAATTTTATTTGAAAATTATTTTTTTATTTTTACAAAAAAAAAAATTAAAAAATTATTTTTATGACAATTAAAAAAATATTTTTTTCCTAATAATTTTATAACCAACTTTATAAAATTTACAATCATGTCAAATGATCCCTCAAGCTAGAACACAAAATTTCTTAAAAATAGTGGGAAAACAAATTTTTTGATTTTTGATCTAAAAAATAAAAAAATAAGAAAGTTATCCCAAATAATTTTTTTGCCATAGTTTTTTTACTATTTTTTAAAGCTATTTTTTATTACAAAAATTTTTAAGTTCAAAAAAAATTTTATACTAGAAAGCTTTTATTTTTTAAGCACTCAAAAAATTATCTCGAAAAAAGTTAAAAAATAAGAGTTGACATTTTTCTCAAAATCTTTGGAGGTAAATTTTTATTATTGTTAATAAAATAAATAAATATAGCTCATGCCGTGACACAATGGTTGTAGAAATTATTACATGCAGTCACCAATTTATCAGAGGCGAATCAGGATGTGTAACATCACCAAGTACACAATATCGATACACAGTAAAATGGTGACGTGGCGCAACCTGATTAACCTCCAGATGACGTCCGTTGACTGCATGTAATAATTTCTCGAATGGTTGAGGACATTTGTGCCTCCCACTGATGCGCGTTTGAGTCGCACAATCTGTTAAAAAAACATAAAATAAAAATAAATAAATAAATTATTAATATAAAATATAATTTTAAAATGAGCGATAATAATAATAATTTTTATAAGAACTTAGAGAAATTTTAACAAAGAAATTTGTGTTGTAACATGAGCTGTGGACTCGCGAAACATCATCCCATGTGGGCAAATTATTACGTCCGGTCATCGGATCTAGAAAATAAATCCGAACATCTACTAAAAAGTTGTCATATGGACCGCGCTTTGACTGTGCGCTTTGGGTGCGCTTTTGGTGCGCTTTGACTGCGCCTTGACTGCGCTTTTGACGCGCTTGACTTAAATTCTGCTGACACGTGTACATTTTACGCATCAAATTTTTAGAGGATATTCGGACCTATTTCTAATAATTTGCCCCCACCCAGTTTCCCTTGTTCACGTTGAACCCCTCCAACTATTTCCAGACAAAGCCCCTTGCACTTCCTCCTTTATATTCGCCACTCGTGCGCGCATCCGCATATCCAATATGGCGCCCATCCTCCTCCTCTCCGTCCTCTCTGTCGTCCTCTTCACCATCACCGTTCTGCGCCTCCGCCGGGCCGGAGCCCGGCCCGGCCCAGCCCACACGAGCCTCCCCCGCGGTTCTCTCGGCTGGCCCGTCATCGGCGAAACACTCGAGTTCGTCTCGGCTGCGTACTCCCCCCGGCCCGAGTCCTTCATGAACCGCCGCCGTCTCCTCTACGGAAAGGTGTTCAAATCGCACTTATTCGGGAGTCCGACTATCGTGTCCACGGACGCAGAAGTCAGCCGCTTCGTCCTGCAAAGCGACGCGCGGGCTTTCGTTCCGTCTTACCCCAAATCTCTCTCCGAGCTTATGGGGAAGTCGTCGATTCTGCTCATCAACGGCGCGCTTCAGCGCCGCGTTCACGGCCTCATCGGCGGCTTCTTCAAATCCCCACACCTCAAGTCGCAGATCACCGCCGACATGCAGTCTTACGTGGGCCGGGCCATGGACTCCTGGCCCGAAACCAGTCCCATCCTCATCCAGGACGAGACCAAGCATGTCAGTCTCTCCCTCTCCATCTCTTTCTTTCTCTTTCTCTGTACGTACACACGTGCGTGCGCAATTATGTTTGCAGAGGCTCTTTTCGCGCAGAGTGAAAGAGGCGCGGTACTCGCAAGGAAAGTTTGTTGACGTGTTTTCTCGATTAGATTGTGTTTCAGATACTGGTGAAGGGGCTTATTGGACTCGAGCCCGGCGATGAGATGCGCTTCCTCAAGCGAGAATTTCACGAATTTATTGCTGGATTGATATCTCTCCCTGTCAACCTTCCGGGGACCAGGCTTTACAGATCCCTTAAGGTACCTAATTAATAATTCTTTTTTAGTAATTAAATTCGTTCTTCAAGTAATAATAATTTTGTACAGGCGAAGAAAAGGATGGTGATGCTGCTGAAGAAGGTCATAGAAGAGAAGAGGAGGAAGAGGAGCTCCGGTCTGGTGGGGGAGACGCCTAAGGACGTTATTGACGTTCTCATCAGCGACACGTCGGAGGAACTAACCGACGAGCTGATTTCCGACAACATGATCGACCTCATGATCCCAGCGGAGGACTCCGTGCCGGTGCTCATCACCCTCGCCGTCAAGTATCTTAGCAGCTGCCCTCTTGCTCTCCGGCAGCTGGAGGTACTCTTTCTTTTTTTTTTTTCTGTTTAAAAATGTGAAATATCTGTTTACAGATTATTTAAAAATGAATTTAAAATTAGTAATTTACTTTAAAAAATTATATTACATTATTTCAAAATAAATCTAATTTTCAAATTTTCTAAACTTAAACTTATATTACAAGAAATTTAAAAATGTATTTTAAAAATCAATAAAAAAACTGTCCAAAATAAAAACTAAATTATTAAAATTCTAATTTATTTTAAAGGAATAGTACTGAAATATATAAATTAAAATAATTAATAGATTAAAAAATTAATAAATTCGGACAATGGGGGAAGTTCTGAACTATTTGACCACGCCTCTATTCATTATATCCCTCTACTTTATGAGATATTCATTTTACCATTAAAAAACAAACGTTTTGAATATGTTTTATATTACCTTAAAAGATATATATATATATATTCTTTTATTTTTATAATTTTATCTGATTAGTGATTTATTAAATTAAAATTCCGACATCAAATAAATACACAATAAATAAATAATTAAATGTAATTATTTCGATGCAGTAATATTTGTTAATGATAATTACTTATCTCTAATTAATTAATATTATAGTTTATTATATATTAATTCTAGCGGAGATGGGCATTAGAAGGAATATGGGTTAGGTTATGTGAAACAAAGCAAAGGAGATGCCAAACGTTGGCTGATAGCTTTGTTAGCATCTCCTTTATTTTTCTTTTGGTTTTACAATTCTATTTATTCATTCATTAGGCTATGGGGCCATTAGTACAAAAGACTGCAGGCTTAATAAAGTAATCATGAATCCATCATTAGTCAATTGTGGTTAAATAATTTATTGTTTTTATTAACTCATTTCGCTGTTAACTACACTTAGGACAAAATCAATCTCACAAAAAGTATATTATGCCTTTGTGGATCTCTTTTTATATTCAAAATATACGTTTGTTGGAATAAAATTATCAAAACTTGAAACTTTTTTTAATATAAGAATTTTTTTTTTTATTGTGAGATTTAGGCTTCGTTTGGGACGGCTTTTTTATTGCTTTCTAAAACGGAGTTTTAGTACAAAAATAAAAAATTTTATACTAAAACTCCGTTTTAAAAAGCAGTAAAAAAGCCGTCCCAAACAAAGCCTTAGATTTCATTTGGGACAGCTTTTTTATTGCTTTTAAAAGAGATTTTTAGCACAAAAAATTTTTTGTTTAAGAAACTTTTGTAGTAAAAAACTACTTTAAAAAATAGTAAAAAAACTGCCCCAAATGTAGCCTTAGAGTTTATTTGAGATAATTTTTTAACTATTTTGTTTTTCATACAAAAGTCTTAATTTTTTTGGCTATTAGTTTTTTGTTATTTTTCCTCTAATTTTTAAATATTTCTATGATGAAAAATTATTTCCTTAATAAGAACAATTAAGTTATTTTTTCCACAATAAATTTACGAAAAAGTTTATAAAATGTTGCAACCGCCAAACACCCTTAGCCAATTTAATGAATAGATTTCTAAGTAAGATGTGATTTATTTCTAGATCAATTTATAAAATGGGTAGGTTAATTGCTTTGCTTAGAGTAAATGAAATATATAATAATTACTCAAAATTTATATTAAGATGATTAAAAAATAAATTTAAAAATTTGTTAAGAATATTATAAGTAACCTTTTAAAATGTTCTTACTAGTTGAAGTTATATGATAAGTTAATTAATAATTCTCAGGAGGAGAATATGGAACTTAAGGAGAGGAAATGTCGTCAGGGGCAGGATTCTTTACAGTGGAACGACTACATGTCTTTGTCATTCACACAAGATGTAAGAGCTAGCAACGAATACTATATGTGCTGACCCTTATTGATTGACTTGATGGAATGACATAAAATATATGTAGGTGATAACGGAGACTCTGAGGCTGGGGAATATTATAGGAGGGATCATGCGCAAGGCGGTGAGAGACGTGGAGGTGAAGGGACACCTGATACCCAATGGCTGGTGCGTCTTCACCTACTTCAGATCGGTTCATCTCGACGAAGCCATGTATGATGAACCCCACAGATTCAATCCATGGCGATGGAAGGTATATTTGTGGTCACAGCCTGCTTCTCCTTTACATGGCAAAATAATTCAGTGATTAATGAAAAAAATTGGCTCATGATCCAGCGGAATATGTCAGAAAAAATTGTAAAAAACTGATAGATTTTCCGTCGGTAACACTCGTGAATTATATATCCGCCGGTAATGCCGGGGGATTACATGTTGGCTGAATGTAATCCGTCAGAAATTTCGTCGGGTTTACTTAAGACCAACCGATATTCGGCACGTTTCCAAGAAAATCGAGTGGGAATTCCGTTAGAAAAAATTTCTTGGCATATTTTTCAACGCAAATAGATTTCTAACGTGCTCATTTTGATTGAGGGTTCGTTCGGGACGGCTTTCTTACTGCTTTTTAAAACAGTTTTTTAGTATAAATTTTTAATATTTAAATTAAAAAACTTTTTTAAAAAATAATTAAAACAACCGTTCCAAACAAAGCGTGAGAATACACTTATTTTCAAACAAATTCAATGAATTTTTGAATCGTTGTGACTAAGATTTTGTTTGGTTTGCTTTTTTACCGCTTCTTAAATCAGTTTTTTAGCATAAAAAATAAAAATTTTATGCTAGAAAGTTATTTTAAGAAGTAGTAATTAGAAAACCGTCCCAAACGAAGCCTAAATTGATCATAATAACATGAACAAAAAGTTTTCGGTTAAGCTTTTGCATTTGCATGTGATTCCTTGCCCCGAGCAACTCGATCTGCACCGATTATTTTGTGCTTGTCTTGCATATATGGCCAGTTAAAGAGCTTAGAGATGAATATTATTATCAACCTCTCTACTCAGATTGGCTCAGTATCTTCTTCTCTGATATCAACAGTTGCTGTTGTTGAATTGTAACACGCAGGAAAAGGACATGAGTAGTTGCAGTTTTACTCCTTTTGGAGGTGGGCAGCGTCTCTGCCCCGGGCTTGATCTCGCCAGGCTGGAAGCTTCCATCTTTCTTCACCACTTGGTCACCAGCTTCACGTAAGCATAACCCTTCATTTAATTTGCCTTAATTACCTTTGCCCACACCACACGTGCGCCACCAACCACACGTGTCTCTGTTACATCACACCATTAAATCCCTCCAAAGAGCACTATTGCTACAGAAGTAAAATTCAAAGCAGGTCAAATTGTTAGATATGAGATAATTGAACGACTGGTTCTTTTTAATCATTTTGATCAGATACTTATCCTTTTGAATAAGGAGATCATATATGGCCACACAGATCACATCACCTTTGTGTGCACGTGTGCGTAATTGGCTCTGTAGATACAGTTCCACACGTGTGCATGTTTTGACGCGAGCATTTTGGTGGACAGGTGGGTGGCCGACGACGACCAGGTGGTCAACTTCCCGACGGTACGGATGAAGTCTGGGATGCCTGTGCGTGTCACGAGGAAGAAAAGAAGGTAGCATTTGACCGGCTCTCCTCCGCACGTGTGGTGTCGTAGCCTCCTAGCTCATATATATTAAGGTATATTTTATTCGCTGGAAAATATCATATTAAATTAAAAATAAGGCATAATATATTAATTGTGTCTTATTTATTAATTAATATTATATTTTCGTTTACTTAAATAATATCTATGTGTCTCACGAAGAGGAGAGACTACCGTTTGGTCCAGTGAGGTGGTCGGTTTTTGTAGTGTGCTTTGTGCTTTACACGGATTCTGAACTTCTGACACACCCACGTGTGTGCCACTTTGACTCCCACGTGCGTTGAAGCGTCTGACAGAGCAGCGAAGGGAAAGGTCCACTGGCAAGTTACGCCTAGATAGTAAGTGGAGGAAGTGACTTCCTGGGAAGTGGAGCACTTCGGAAGTGGGTGGTCAAGAGAGGCGGGCCCCTTAGCGGCCCAAAGCATAGAATGGGCCGAGCTCACTTTATTATGTTTTGTGATCGATCTGTCGTGAAATGGACGTATAGGATTGAATCTTGGATTGCTGGGCCGGTTGATTGATATTGGATCGTATGGTGGGGAATTTCAAAAAAAAAAAATTTCTACAATATAAGAATTGTGTGATTATATTTATATACTTGTAAAGGGGTGTAAATTTATACAATTTTATGAAGTTGATCAAATCTTTCTCAGATGTCGCTAAGTACTATTTGCCTTTGCAATTTTAGTTGTGCTTTGTTTATTAAAGAATATTTTCAGTTTATAGTACAAAAAATATTATAGACATCTATGACGCTGGAGCTGAGCCATTAATTGTATTAACTTTAGGATATTTTAATCCATTTGGTAATTTATATGGCTACATAGGATTAGTGTTTGCATATGTTGTGTGTAGCCTAGTAGGTTGCTACCTTTGTTTATAAATAGGTAGCTATTGATTGTAATATGGGGAGATTTGGAAAATGAATAATATTTGAGTCTTAGATTCCTTTTGGAATTGTTCTATATCCTGACGGACGGTCAGGTGGTGATTCTTATCTCTTTTCTGTATCCTAAGATTGTTCTTGGGTGGTGGTTCTTGCTCCAAGGAGTTCTTGGAGTGGTGTTCGACGACCGCCACCAAATCGTCGACGTGGATTCGTCGAGCCCCCTCCGGTTCGGTGTCACATCTCAAATAGATGCTTTATTATAATAGCATAAAAATCTACAATTCCACCATTCATATATTAACATGAATATATAAGTAAAATAGGGTTTTGTATGAGACAATTTTTTATTGCTTATAAAATAATTTTTTCGTACAAAAGTTTTTAGATAGCTGTTTTACAAAGTAGTAAGAAAATTGTTCAAAACGAAGCCTAAATATATATAATGCAAGTAGGTAGCAAAAAATGTGTAATAACATTTTAATGTGGTTAAATTCCCACTTCTTGAACTTGTGTGTGTTGAGAAATTAAGGCTTTATTTGGGACTGTTTTCCTACTGCTTCTTAAAACAGCTTTTTAATACAATAAGTAAAAAATTTATACTAAAAAATTGATTTAAGAAGCAGTAAGAAAGTCGTCTTAAATGAAATCTAACTCTCTCTGTCTTTCTCTCCGCTGCCACCATGAGTGTAGAAGATTTTATGCAATCTCTACTCCGAAAAGTTTCATAAAGTTTTTTATGAAGTTGTTGTAGGGAAAATAAGGTTGCTATTATGATTATGAAATTTAGCATTTTAACCTAAAAATATTTGAAAAGTAGTAAGAAAATAAAATTATAATTGTTTGAAAAATAAAGCTCTTATAAAGTTATCATAAACAAACTCTTGGACTGTTCCAATATATGTTAAGGGTTAAAAAAAGCCCCTCAATGGTTATTGAAAACCTTACTCAATAGTCTCATTATTTATCCTAGATTCTGATGGCAATGGTCACAAGTTTATGTCACGCCTATGTTATATTATTAGCTAAATAATCTTTACTTTTTTGTACAGATTTTGATCTGTAACTAATATTGTGACATTCGTTTTCGTAACTAGGTTCATCTTATATAACTAATATTGCAGCTTAGGTTTTATTTTGGACGGCTTTTTTGTTGCTTTTTAAAGTTTTTTTTAGTACAAAATTTTAATTTTTTATCAGAAGCTGCTTTAAGAAGCAGGTTAGAAAGACGTCCCAAACGAAGCCTTGGTGGGGATGATTTTCTTACTATTTTTTACTGAAGCTTTCTAATGCAAAAATTAGTCGAAAGAAACTAAAAAATAGTGGCCAAATACTATCCCAAACGAAGTAAGATTTAGAATATATGTTTTCCCTTAAAAAGTGCACGTTAATAATAAGACGGAAAATTAAGTTTTAGCTTTACATAAAGAACTATTAAATGAGTGATAAATTTACAAAACTACAAAGAGAGAGAGAGATGCGTTGACCTCAATTTTTACTGCAACCAATGTTCTTGTGTTTTGAGTTTGTTGACTCAATTTGTACAAGGCTCAATGGTTTGGATCAAACCCGATCAAATTTATGGGATATAATAGGCTAACATACTAAAAGAAGTCATTTGCAAATCCATAGTTTTCATCAAATTTAAAACAACTAACATAGTAGGAGCTATTCACAAGTTACATAGACCTTCTTAGTCATCTTAAGATTGAACCTTGTCATTTAAGACCTACCCTTGACTTTAAGCTATAATCTAATGGACATCGTTGGTTGATTTACTCTAAAATAAGCTATTTTTTTTAACATACTGGATGCAAGACCCCGATATAAAATAAAATAGCAATGGTCGTACATATGACATCAACAAGAAAAATATTTATAACCTAGCACACAAAAGTGGTGAAATGAATCAAGCACCAACTAATGAGCATCCTAGCTAAACACAACCTAACAAGTCATATGCCATGCATAAAAAAGTTCTTCTAGCAAAGTGTAAACCTAATTATATTCTCACAGTACTAAACCACTAAGTGGTTGTAACCTATCATAGCACCTAAGTATTTGCAAAAGCTTTAGTATAACTGGATCAACTCATGTGATTGTGACATGTTACTAGGTTTATTCATCTCAAGAATCCAATCAAACTAAGGTCTACCACCTTAACATTTTTAATAAATTTTTTAAAGTTGAATTTTAAATTGATTTGATATTGTTGAAAGAATTTGAAAATATATGGATAGTTTTTTATAAAATTTCAGAGCCTAAAATTTAAAGGTTTTTCAAAAAAAAGAAAATCGTATATATGACCTAAAATAATAAAGTTATTTTTTTATAAAATTAAAGTGACATTTCGTATATGAAATCAGGTTATGATAAGATTATTATTATTATTATTATTATTAAATGGACTATCACCAAATAATGATAATCAATTTATTATGTCCACAAGTTATGCCCTAAAATTATACAATCATCCTACCTAACCAACATTAATTGAACCTTATGTATATGTAAGGGAGAGAAATTGAGACCATCTACTATCAAACTTAGGATTCAACTGTTTAAATATAGCATAAGTACTTTAAAAAAAAAACTAGTATAAGTACTTAAAAGATAGAAAGATTTTTAACATGTAGAAAGTAAAGACAATTTATTTTAAAAGGAAAGGAATAATATGAGCCAAAGTGTATATCCAAAATCAAAATTGTTCATCCATATAGTATGATTGGATAATAGAATAGCCTGATCAAAAGTATTTGACTTAATCAGGACAAAACTCTATCAAATGTAATGTGATTAGGTTATATTAGTTACTAAAAAGCAAGACAACTAAGTAATTAATTATATTAGCAAAGTTAAAAAAAGCATTACCCTAATGCGAGAGAGGGAGAGAGAGAGATAGCCTAACCAAAAGTGTAGCTAAATCAGATAGCCTAAAGCGCACAACTATAGAAATAATGAACTAAGCCAAAATGGCATGACTAGCCAAGGAACTTTCTAAGCTAAAAGATCATGGTTAAGTATGGTGGGCAATATAGCTAAGAGGTTTATTGCTAGACTAGCAAGTTAAAATGAATTCAAGATATCAATAAGATGATGGAATACATGTCACTAATTTAAATAGGTAAGACCAACATGACCACTAGTAGTGTATTAAAGAGTAACGCGACATATAATGTCACTTGGGCCTAAAAGAAGCTAGGATAAACTATCTTAGAATATTGTCTTTGTTATCCTAAGAAATGTACTACCTTACTAGTGAACTCATCAATAATGATAAGCTAATCAATGTGTTCAAAAAGTGACGAGTAGGTAGGGCTGCAAGCGAACCAAGCGTTTGACGAGCTACTCGTTGTTCGGTTCGATTAAAACTCGTTTGTGATCGTTTAATCAACTAAACAAGTAAACTTGAACAATATTTTAAATACTCAATTCTTAAATAAATAAACTTGAACACTAATATGTTCGGCTCATTTATGTTCGCGAACAACATCATTTGAAGCTCATGTACAAGCTCGACATTAAGTTCAATAAGAAGCTCGATAAAAGCTCGATTCGTACTCGATAAAAGCTTCATTTAAAAATGTGTTCATATTGATTAATGTTATTTTCATTTTATATAGACAATTGCTTTTATTATAAATGTGTTTGTTTATAGATATGTTCATGAACATGTTTGTTTGATAGTTTAAAAAAATTCGTTAAATATGTTCACGAACATGCTTGATGTAATCGTTTGTTAGGAAGCTCAATAAAGCTCGTTTATTAAGTTAATGAACATCTAAAAGTAGAGCTGATTTGTAGCTCATTCATGCTTGTTTGTTTAAAGCTCGATAAGCACTAAACAAATCGAACATTAACTGAACATGAACACTCATTAATTTAAATGAACCAAACATGAACACAAACAATAAAGCTTGAACAAATATGAACCAAATTTGAACAAGCTGATATTAAATAAACACAAACATGAACACTCACATACTCGGCTCGGCTTTAACCAATCTTGACTACATGTCGTAAAGTTGAAATCAAAGCCAATTAAATTAAAAGCCGAAAGTGAGGTGCAAAGACCATATGATCTAATTAATGCACCTAAAAACATCTTGATCAGGCCCGAATCTCAAGGCATATCTGAATTAGAAACTTCTAAAATTGAATTTGGGGCCATCTAAACTCTAATTTTGATAAAGATATAGTCCAATCGAACCCCTCAATGAGACAAGCCTAGTGACACAAAAATCAGTCTAATCCAGACCCAGATGGGCTCAAATCAAGGGCTTAAAGTATATTTGAAAGCTTTGAGGCATTCGTTTGATGACCAAATGATATTCAAATATGGCATGCTTATAATCGAATCAAGCGGCCGATGGGACAAATCCAACTAGCTTAAGATCACTTAATTCCAGCATCATTCGGACATGTAAATGTTGAATGAATGACTCATGATTGAGTATATCAATATGAGCTGTCCGATGGAGCACTCCTAATTTACCATGATTTTTTTTTTCCTATATTTACAAAGTATGTCACTCTCAAAATCTATAGATAGACCCCCCTCTAAAATTTTGTTAGGGATGTTAAGCCCTTAAGAACTAGCCCAAGGCTAACCAAGAGGAGGGGGGTGAATTGGTATTTTAAAAATTTTCTTAGGCAAAGCAAAAAACTAAAACCAAAACAATTCACCACAAAGAGAAACGGATGTAGAAATTAAATGCGGAAATAAACAAAGAAAGGTCACACCGGATTTATAGTGGTTCGATCAAACCTTGACCTATGTCCACTCCTCAGAGGCGCCCTTTGAGTATTGCACTAACTAAGTGTCTCTCCTTTAGCTCCCACAACTAGGCGGAGAAGCCTTTACAATAGACTCTTTTTCACCAACCCTGGTGCGACAGAGAACCGACTCCTTTTGCTTCCTCCTGAAGTGGGCAGAGAACCCGGACCGTTTGCTGAAGTAGACCTCCCAAGAACCTCCCAAGGCTGAAGGATGAAGAATGGAGAAGACGACTTGGAATCTTGCTTGGAGCAACCTTTGTGAACCCTCTCACAAACTCCCCCTCACAAGTTCCTCTCTCTCTCTATCTCTCTCTCTCTCTCTCTCTCTCTCTCTCTCTCTCTCTCTCTCTCTCTCTCCCTCCCTCTTCCTAGGCTCTCTCAGGTCAAAACAACAGCACTCAAGGTCTTGAGCATGAAAAAATTTGGGTCCTTTAAAAAGAATTTCAAGAACCGACATTATCGTCCAGGACAATATTTCTAATGTCTTGTACGATCATTATAAATAAAGCTCAATCAGCCTGGACGACATGGGACGATCAGAAGAAATTTTGTTCACATCGTCTAGGACGATAAAATATCGTTATATACGATTAGTTCAAATCACATATTATCGACCAGACAATCGCTCGGAAAGGAGGTCTAGACGATCCAAAATTAGCTTTATCGTCCAGGCCGATCTCACGATTAGTTCAAAACCGAGGAATATCGTCCAGAACATCGCTCAGAAAAGAGCTGGCTGATGTTTGATCGTCCAGGAGCAACCAAGGATTTTTGAACTGATCGTCCCGGACGATCTTGCGATCGTCCAAGACAATGTGATCGTATCAATCAAGCCTTAATTACATTCCTTAAGTATCAAATTAATTTAGGCATAATTGTGTTAAATCGTCCAGGCCGGTGTAATGGATCAGCCTGGCCGATATCCAAAAATAAATCTTACCTAAATAGATATGGTAGCTTATTCTTTTTTATTTGAGCTTATCATCCTAAATGATACAAGAATCATCCAGGACCATGTGCTTAATGACGACTGCCTTAACCATGATACCCTAATTAGGATTTCTGTTGTTAGTAGGATCGTCCTGGCCGATATGAACATCGTCTAGGATGATGTACTCAAAACAGAAAACAACAAAAAACCCTCAAGTGTGTGTGTGTAATGTTACTTAGCATCAGGAACCACTTTTACAATAGACTCAAGAAAGGAAAATTATAAACTGACTCAAACTAAATCAACCCAATCTTGAGCTGGCTTGAGTTGCACTCGATCTTGTGGACCTAAAAAGTTAGTAGGCAAGGCAATCGCAAATAATTATGAATGTTTTCTATAATCAAAAGTCTAATCTATAAAATTAGATTTGTAACATTCTCCCCTTTTTTTATGATGGCAAACATAATAAGAAAATTTCAAGCAGTTTCGACAATCTAATGGAAACAGTGTAACGAAAAGCAGTTTACTAAATTCCAAATTCAAAGTACAAGGAAAAATATATTACTCCCCCTTTTGACATCACGATGAGGAGGAAACTAAAAAACAGAACATAAACTAAAACAATCATAAGAAAAATAAACTACAAAAAATAGCATAATAAAAAAAACTAAAAAATAACAATGATAAAACACGAAAAGGCATAAAAACTAGCAAAGAAAAAAAGTTTTTTTTTTAAAATCAAGGCATGAACATGATATAGTCTCCATGTGATTGATTTTAAAAATTTATAAGTTAATGAGTTAACAATATCAAAAATCCAAAAAATGGTAAAATATCCAATCATGTTAACCCTAAGTTCAGACTTCTTTTAGGGTAAAATCATCTTTTGAAATAAAAAGGCCTAACTCAGAAAATTCAATTGGATAAGAAAAAGAGATCCGATCAAGACTTGGTTTCAGAAAAATATCTTATAGAATAATGTATCAAAGTAGTTTATTATAATCGCGAAATTCGAAATCAAGTCCTTGAAAATCTCAAGTGATACATGAAATCTTCTAAGTTTTAAGAGTTTGAAGAAAGGAAGATAACTTGCTTTTTTATAGGCTCATTTTATGCCTCTTGTTCATTAAATGACGCACTTTGTGCATCTTTTGATTTTTGATACACTTTGTGTATATATATATTTTCAATTTGACGTCATTGCACATCTTTTGCTTTTGGCATCATTGGCCACTTTTTATTATTATTTTTGCAAGCTAAATTTTTTACAAAAAATCTTAAATATTCTTAATTGTGAGTATATCTTCTAGATATTAGAGAAGAAAAACTCACTCTCTAATATATATAGGGAAGAACAAGCCACAAAATAAAATAAAAAATTATATGAGAGATGCATTGACAGGATAACGAGAAATCTTGAAGTAAAAAAAAAACTTTGATTATTATAAATATAAGCTAGATTACTGTAGCAAGGTAGAAAAGATATCAATTACAAAATTAAGTTGTTAATTTGAGATAGACTCTTATTTAGAAAAGAAAATTTTACCACCAAAATAGGTTAGAAAAAGAGACACAATCAACAGTATTTTTACTCTTTAGCAGATTAAGAGATGTAAAATATTAACTACAAATTTTTAAAAAGATAGAAATAAAGCTTAAGATATCAATTCAACGATGATTGGAAAAATAAATTAAGGCATACAAAGACTAAAGTACCAAAAGCAAGAAAAACAACTACACATAAACAAATAAACAACAAAAAACTATCAAAAAATAAAGCAACGTAATCAGTAGAAATCAAGTGCATGCATTAATGTCAATCACACCCAATTTGATCCTTAAAGTGTTGAAAGTGTCAAAGGCCAGTGGTTTAGTAAATATGCCAGCTTGTTGATTCTCAGTCGCCATATGATGTAACTCAATGTCTCCCTTAGTTACATGATCTCTAATAAAGTGATGCATTATGTTAATGTGCTTAGTCCTTGAATGTTGGATAAGATTCTTAGAAATACAGATTGCACTAGTGTTGTCACAAAGAACTGAGATGGTGCCTACAGGTAATCCTAAATCTAGTACTTGCTATTTTAACCAAAGGATTTATGCCACATAACTTTCTAAAGTAATGTACTCGGTTGCAACAGTGGAAAGTGCAACAGAGTTTTGCTTCTACTAGACCAGGAGACTAAAGACTGTCCTATAAATTGATAGGTTCCAGAAGTGAATTTTCTATCCATCTTACATCCTACAAAATCAGAATCAGAATATCCAAAAATCTTAAAAGAAATGTTGTGCCTAGGGTACCATATTCCTAAGTTTTGGGTCCCTAAAATGTATCTAAGAATTATCTTAACTGCAGTCAGGTGGGATTCCTTAGGGTCAGCTTGAAATCTAGCACAAAGAAAAATGCTAAACATTATATCGGGTCGACTAGTAGTCAGGTAAAGTAAAAATCCAATCATCCCTCTGTATTTCTTTTGATCAACAGACTTCCCACTTGGGTCCTTATTCAACTGAACATTGGAGGTCATGGGAGTGTTAATTAGCTTGGCTTTATCCATCTCATACTTCTTCAAGATGTCCTTTATGTATTTTGATTGATTTAGAAAGGTTCCATCATCTAATTGTCTTATGCTAAATCCCAAAAAATAGGACAACTCTCCCATCATACTCATTTCAAACTCTCTACTCATTATTTTAGAAAATTCATCACATAGTCTCTTATCAAAAGATCCAAAAAGTATATCATCGACATAGATCTGAACAATGAGTAAATCATCTCCTACTTTCCTCAAAAAAGGGTGGTGTCTACACTCCCCTTAACAAACTCCTTTTCTAGTAAGAATGTGCTAAGCCTCTCATACCAAGCTCTAGGTGTCTGCTTTAATCCATATAAGGCCTTTTTTAATTTGAAAATATGATTTGAAAATTGAAAACTCTAAAAATTCAGGGTTGTTCTACAAACACGTTCTCTTTTATTACCCCATTTAAAAAGACAATCTTAATGTCCATTTGGAAAAGCTTAAATTCCTTATAACATACAAAGGCTAATAGCACTCTAATGACTTTCAATCTAGCTACAGGGGCAAAAGTCTCCTCAAAATCTATCCCTTCTATTTGGTTATATCCCTTAGCCACTAATCTTAC
The DNA here is from genome assembly GCA_022539455.1 of Dendrobium nobile. Classification (NCBI taxonomy): domain Eukaryota; kingdom Viridiplantae; phylum Streptophyta; class Magnoliopsida; order Asparagales; family Orchidaceae; genus Dendrobium; species Dendrobium nobile. The sequence goes on along the minus strand of CM039722.1, from coordinate 36,447,984 downwards.
CTTATTTCTAACCACCACTCCAGAATAATTCACCTTATTCTTAAAGACCCACTAGGTTCCAACTACACTTTATCCCTTAGGTATTTTTACAATCTCTCAAACATCATTCCTAACAAATTGGTTTAACTCCTCTTACATGGCTAAGATCCAAAACTCATTAGAAAGGGCTTGATTTATGTTTGTGGGTTCAATCATTGAGATAAAGGCAGAGTTATTCACTTCCTTCCTAAGTTCATGTCTAGTCCTAACTCCATCAGAAGGGTCTCCTAAGATTAGATCTTTAGGATGACTCAAAGAGTATCTCCAATCTCTAGGCAAAGTGTGTGAAGGTTCAACCCTTTCTTCCAGATCTACATTTTTTACTCCTTGGGTAACCTCTCCTACTCCTTCAGTGTTCTGGGGCTCTACCATCTTCTCTAAATTTTCTACTCCATTGGTAATCTCTCCAACATCATAATCATCCTCAACTCTAGGCTTTTGCTATGATCAGATTCATCAAACACTACATGAGTAGTTTCCTCCACCACCAAAGTCCTCTTATTAAACACCCTAAAAGACTTCCCAACATTAGAATATCCTAAGAACACTCCATCAGATTTTGGGTCAAATTTTTCTGAGTGAAACTTCCCATTGTTGTGAATGAAAACCTTACAACCAAAAACATGAAGATGGGAAAGATTGGGTGTCCTACCCTTAAGGATTTCATAGGGTGTCTTATCTAATTTGGCTCTAACATTCACCCTATTCAACACATAACAAGCTGTGTTAACCGCTTCAGCCCAAAAGTATTTTGGAAATGAATACTCAGCAAGCATGGCTCTAGCGGCTTCCACTAAAGTCTGGTTCTTCCTTTCAGCTACCTCATTCTGCTGAGGGGTCCTAGGAGCTGAGAAGTTGTGGCTAATCCCCTTATCCTCCTAAAAATCTCCAAATCTCTCATTTTTAAACTCTCCCCTGTTGTCACTATAGATGTTCATGATCTCACAACCTAGCTTTTTTTGAATCCAAGTGAAGAAGGCACTAAACTCATCAAAAGTCTCATTTTTGTGTGATAGAAATCTAATCCAAGTAAATCTCGAGTAGTCATCGACAATCACAAAATCATAAACTTTTCCTCCCAAGCTGGCAATGCTAATAGGTCCAAACAAATCCATGTAAATGACTTCTAAATGTCTAGAGGTGCTAATGTCTTTAATGGAGTGAAAAGTGGAGTGAACTTGCTTTCCTAAGAGGCAGGCATCACAAATGTGATCTTTTGAAAACTTAAGCTTGGGGACACCTCTAACTAGGTCTTTTTGGGTCACTTTCCTAAGGGTTTTCATATTAGCATGACATAATCTCATGTGCCACAATCATGAATCATCAACAGCAGTTTTTAAGCAAAATGAAGAAGCACATATAATGTTATGTAAATCAAGCATATAAACATTATTGATCCGCTTTTCATGCAAAACAGTGTTATTATTTAAGCTTATAATGCATGAATTTGCCAAAAAATTTATGATGAAGCCCTTGTCGCAAAGCTAACTGATGCTGAGCAAGTTGTGTTTCAGTCCATTTAGAAGCAAAATATTTTCAATCAAAAGGTTCTTGGAATTACCAATTATACCTAAGCCTACCACCTTTCCGGTGGTGTTGTCTCCAAGAGTCACCTTGCCTCCTGTCCTAGTCTCTAGCAAAATGAATTGATTGGCATCGCCAGTCATATGTCGAGAGCATCCACTGTCCAAGTACCACATGCTCTCACGAGGCCTTTTGTGAGAGTTTGCCTACAAAATTATTAAATGTCAGATTTAGAAACCCAAACATGTTTGGGTTCCTTCTTATGGAAAGTAGAATGCAATGCATGCTGTGACTCATGTAACTTAGGTCTCTAGACCCAATATGAACTATGGTGAATGTTGCAAGTGTGTGCTATGTGTCCTAACATGTCACATAAAAAATATCTAACACCAGGAAAAGGATGCACTAATCTACTGCTATGGTGATGCTTCCTTTTAAAGTTTTGAAAAGTATGTAATGGTTTATTTTCAAAAACTTTGAGATTTGTTAATTCTTTTTCTAACTCAGCATGAGATATTTTTAAAGAATCATGTGCATTGGTTAATTTAGTGTGTTTTTTGTTTAATGCATCAAATTCATCCAGTAAAGTCATGCAATTGCTATCAATTTGGGAGTGATCTTTTAAAAGATTTTCATGCTCCTTTTGTAAATTTAAAAATTCTACTTTCAGACTAGCATGAGATTTTTTAAGTTTTTTATATGATGCATGCATGTGCTCATAAATTTTTAGTAATTGATCATAAGTTGGTTCACATACCTCTTCTTGGTCACTTTGACCAAGATTATTGTCTGTCATTAAGCACAAGTTTGTTGTCTCCTCTTTAGATTCAATCTCAGAGAAGTTTGATGCAGAATCCACCCAGAATGTCTTTTAGAATATCTTCTTATCCTTCTTGGACTTGGGTTTCTCCTCATCTTTTCCTTGCTTGGGTGATACTTGAGTGTAGAGCAATCAGCTTTAACATATCCTGGCTTCATGTATTCAAAACAAATTGTATCATTATAATTCTTAAAATTTTTGTTACCCTTACCTTTATTCGACTTCTGATGATTATTGTGCTTCTTCCTTAGAAAGCTCTTAAATTGCCTCGTGATTAAGGCAACATCATCGCTTTTAGGCCCGGAGGAGTTAATGTCCAAGTCATTCGTCTTAAGTGCCACCGTTTTCTCCTTCTTCTTCTCACATGCTTCAAAATTTCTTTGGTTCACCCCTTACTCATAAGCAATGAGTGAAGAAAATAAGTTATCGATCGAATAAGTATTTAAATCTTTAGATTAAAAAATTACAGTGATTTTAGCATCAAAAGAGTAAGGCAAACATCTTAAAATTTTGTTAACTTTTTCATAGTTAGTAAGTTCTCTTCCTAATGCATGCAATGAAGTAACAATTTGAGTAAACCTTGTATACATTTCAGAAATCGTTTCATTAGATTTCATATGAAAAAGTTCGTAATCATGTAATAAATTATTCAAACGAGATTACTTAACTTCTTTGGTTTCTTCATAAGTGATACATAATTTATCCCAAATCTATTTACCAGTTATGCAAGTTGAAACACGCATGTAATCTTCATATTTTAAAGCACAAAAAAAAACAATTCAAATATTTTGCATTAAATTGTGCAAGATCCCTATCATCTAGAGTCCATTCAGTAAAAGTGGAACAGTAATGCCATTCAATTTTCTAATTGGAGATGTATAATCATCCTTAACAAGCATCCACATGCAATAATCAATTGATTGTAAAAATGTAAACATATAAGTTTTTCAAAATAAAAAAGAATATTATCAAACAAAGATGGCCGGGTAATAGAATACCCTTCCACAGTATTACGATTACTAGAGTTAGCCATGGATCAAAAATTCAAAAAGTTTTCAAACTTAATTTTATGAATTTCACTCTGATACCACTTGAAAGTTCGTTAGAGATGTTAAGCCCTTAAGAACTAGTCCGAGGCTAACCAAGAGGGGGGAGGGGGTAAATTTGTATTTTAAAAATTTTCTTAGGCAAAGCACAAAACTAAAACAAAAATAATTCACCACAAAGAGTAACAGATGCGAAAATTAAATACAAAAATAAAATAAAGAAAGATCACACCGAATTTATAGTAGTTCGGTCAAACCTTGACCTACGTCCACTCCTCAGAGGCACCTTTCGAGTATTGTACTAGCTAAGTGTCTCTCATTTAGCTCCCACTGCTAGCGAAGAAGCCTTTACAACAGACTCTTTTTCACTAACCCCGGTGTGGCAGGGAACCGACTCCATCTGCTTCCTCCTAAAGCGGGCAGAGAACCCGAACTGTTTACTGAATAGACCTCCCAAGGACGAAGGACAAAGAACAGAGAAGATGACTTGGAACCTTGCTTTGAGCAACCTTTGTGAACTCTCTCATAAACTCCCCCTCACAAGTCTCTCTCTCTCTCTCTCTCTCTCTCTCTCTCTCTCTCTCTCTCTCTCTCTCTTCCTAGGCTCTCTCAGGTCAAGACAGCAGCACTCAAGGTCTTAAGCATGAGAAAATTTGGGTCCTTTAAATAGAATTTCAAGAACCGACATTATCGTCCATGATGATATTTTTATCGTCCTGTATGATCAGTTCAAATTAAGCTCAATCAGCCTAGACGATATGGGACGATCAGAAGAAACTTTGTTCACATCATCTAGGATGATAAAATATTGTCCTGTACAATTAGTTTAAATCATAAATTATCGGCCAGACAATCACTCAGAAAGGAGGTCTAGACGATCCAAAATTAGCTTGATCGTCTGGGCCATTCTCACGATCGTCATGGACGATTAGTTCAAAACCAAGGAAAATCGTCCAGAACATCGCTGTAAAAAGAGCTGACCGATGTTTAATCGTCCAGGAGTAACCAAGAATTTTTGAACTGATCGTCCCGGACGATCCTACAATCATCCAAGACGATGTGATCGTATCAATCAAGCCTTAATTACTTATCTTAATTAACAGATTAATTTAGGCATAATTATGTTAAATCGTCCATGCCGATGTAATGGATCGCCCTAGCCGATGTCAAAAAATAAATTTTACGTAAATAGATCTGGTGGATGATCTTTCTGATTTGAGTTTATTATCCTGGCCGATACAAGGATCATCCAGGACGATGTGCTTAATGACGGCTGCCTTAACCAGGATGCCCTAATTAGGGTTTCTGTTGTTAGTCGTATCGTCCTGGCCGATATGAACATCATCCAGAACGATGTACTCAAAACAGAAAACAATAGAAAAACCCTCAAGTGTGTGTATGCAAGATTACTTAGCATCAGGAACCACTTTTATAATGGACTCAAAAAAGAAAAAATTACAAACTGACTCAAACTAAATCTACCAAATCTTGAACTGGATTGAGTTGCACTCGATCTTGTGGACCTAAAAAATTAGTAGGCAAGGCAGTCGCAGACAATTATGAATGTTTGCTATCATCAAAAGTCTAATCAATAAACTTAGATTTGCAACACCCTCCTCCCAACATGAGAGGAGAGCGACGATATTTGAAGGTGTAGATCTTGGGCTAGAGACTCAAAAGAGCTCAAAGGCTTGAAGCATCCCGAAGCTCCACCCTGGCAACACAACCAATGAACCCTCACCACCAAACTACCGTTGCTCAATCTCTAACCGACCATCATTGTCGAACCTCAGTCTAGCGGCCATCACCAAGACTTCATCTGACCACCATCACTTGACCACTATCACCCACCGGCTACTATCCCTCCAATCACCATCACATGTTGGCTATAGTCCCTCTGACCACCGTCGCCCATCAATTATAGGCCATGTTGAATCTTGATTAGGTTGTTAAACATAAGCTAATGTCCCAAGCCTAACCAAGAGGGGGTGGGGTGAATTGGTAAATTTAAAAAAAAAAACTCTTGGATTTAAAATTGAAAACCTTTAAAGATTCGTAGCAAGTTAATTAATAATATTTGAAAATAAATTTTTCAACCACAGAATAAAAACTTGCAGTAAATAAAATGCATAAATTTAAACGACACAAAGATTTATAGTGGTTCGATCAAGCACGACTTACATCCACTCCCTGAAGACTCCAATTTCAGGTATTGCACTATTACCAAAAGTGTCTCTCCTTTTGCCCCCACAGCAAGGCAGAAAAGTTTTTACAAAACTCTCTTTCACCAATTCTCGATGAGGCAGAGAACCGTCATCCTTTCACACTCTCAAAGTGTCGGTAGAGAACCATATCTTCTTCAAAGATCTTCTCACGAGCAATCTAGAAAGACAAGTGGAAGAGTGAAAAATACAAATCACATAGAGATCGTTACCTTTAAGTAACCTTGTGAACCCTTTACACTCCACTAGCAAGAAATCTCCCTCAAACACTCTCTCACACTCTCTTTCAAATGCCCTTAAAAAGTTACGAAGACAAGACTTTTTTATGTCAATTTTAGTGGACTTTTTATACTCAAGACACGAAAAATCATTCATAAAATTAAAATTTTTAATTTTGAGCGAACATAATCGTACAGTACGATCATATTTCGTCCGTACAAACAGCTCAAAAATTGTTGCGTACAAACCTGTTGTGAATCAGTACAAAACTAATTCGTACATGGTCATCGTCTGATATGAATCAAGTTCATCCATGACGAACAATTAAAAAAATTTTCATCTTCATATGGATGAAGAGAGACCCCACAATTTCGTACTCTAATCGGTGTACATACGATAACGACATCGTCCAGTACGATCAGTTATGAAAAATATCAAGTTCGTAGGGACAAAAGGCGGAGAAGCCTTTTTTTTTTCTGTGTTTGAAATGTTATTAACTCATTAAAATTCATATTTTTGAATGATCATGATGATTTTCTAAGTGTTCTACTCGTATTGTATGAAATTATTTTGGTCCTATATGAATTATGTAGCATGTCGATTGTTGTTTTGAACTGATTGCATAAAGTTTTGATTTTCCAATACATATCGTTCTGTATGATATCTATATCGTCCCGGACAATTTGTATTTATTTGTTTGTACTCACCTAGACTGTTACCTAGCCAAAATCAGTTATTATAACTGATTGTAAGTACGAAATTTTATTTCATATGTACAAATTGAACCACGTGTCATTCAATATGGGGGATGAACCTAACATTCTTTAAAATGATCTTTAATAACCGTTCGTCCCAGATGAACACCTATTCGTCTATACGATCATCTTGTCAAAAAGCCTGTACGAAAAGATGCTTCGTAACTTGCGTGATTATGAAAAATCATTTCATTTTGAACGTATTCGATCGTACGTACGAAATTATTTTCGAACATGACGAACCATAGATCATACTGTACAAACCTCTTTTCATATGTACGAATAATCTTTTTTTTTTTTAAATAGAAGGGCTTTAGATTTCATTTTTCATTCACTACGATAATCCCTGTCAATCATTCTTCTTAGAAATGGCCAGTTCTATCAAGAGGGTAGAGTCTCTAAGGTTTCATCTTCCAGGAGTGTAGATGAAAACTTTTTATGTAGAGTAAATGAGGATTTTTACTATAGGGTTGCCTCTGCTAAAATCACTCCTAGGATTTTGCTCCAAGAAGATATTCATTTTCAAGTAATTCCTCTTTTCGCCACCACTCAATTTGTCTTTATCCTGAGTTTGATTCATGCCTACAACAAAGAAACTTTTTACTATTTTTGGCAAACATGTCTTTTAGTTCTGATGAAAGTAGGATACGATCTTATGTTCTGAAGAAAATGGTAGAAATCACTAAGGAAGATTTGGGAACCTTTTTGCAGTTGAGAACTCAAGGGGTTAGAGCCCACACAATGACTTCTAAATCTAATTTTGACTGGTCTGAAATAAACAAAGTTCTTAGAGGGGTTGAACAAGTATGTCATTTGCCTAGAGTTTATACCTTAAACCAAAATGCAGGGGTCATTCAACATGTCCTTGATATTTTTCATAACTGATTGTACCAGATGATGTCGTCATCGTACGTACACCGATCAAAGTACGAAATTATGGGGTCTCTCTTCGTCCAGATGAAGATGAAAATTTTTCTGATTGTTCATCCCGGACGAACTTGGCTCATACCAAATGATGATCATGTACAAATTGGTTTCATACCGATTCACAACATGTTCGTACGTAATAGTTTTTAAACTATTTATACGTATAAAATACGATCGTATTATACGATCATGTTTGCTCAAAATTGAAATTTTCAATTTTCTGGACAGTTTTTTATGTCTTGAGTATAAAAAGTCCACTAAAACTTACATAAAAAAGTCTTGTCTTTGTGATTTTTCAAGGGCATTAGAAAGAGAGAGTGTTTGAGAGAGATTTCTTGCTAGTGGAGTGTAAAGGGTTCATAAGGTTACTCAAAGGTAAGGATCTCTATATGATTTATGTTTTTCACTCTTCCTCTTGTCTTTCTAGATTGCTCGTGAGAAGATCTTTGAAGAATATCTGGTTCTCTACTGACACTTGAAGAGTGTGAAAGGATGACGGTTCTCTGCCGACACTTAGAGAGTGTGAACAGCCAACGGTTCTTAGCCAACACTTGGAGAGTGTGAAAGGATGGCGGTTCTCTACCGACACTTAGAGAGTGTGAAAGAACAATAGTTCTCTGCCACACCGGGGATTGGTGAAAGAGAGTTTTGTAAAGACTTCTCTGCCTTGCTGTGGGGGCAAAAGGAGAGACACTTTTGATAATAGTGTAATACCTGAAGAGCGAGTCTTTAGAGAGTGGATGTAGGTCGTGTTTGACCAAACCGCTATAAATCTTTGTGTTGTTTAAATTTTTTCATTTTATTTACTACAAGTATTATGTGATTGAAAATTTTGTTTTCAAATATTATCAATTAACTTGCTACTAATCTTTAAAGGTTTTCAATTTTTAAATCAAAGAGTTTTTTTTTTTAATTTATCAATTCACCCCCCCTATTGGTTAGCCTTGGGATATTAGCTTAGGTTTAACAGCCTAATCAAAATTCAACATCAACTGCAGTCCCTTCAACCTTTGTCGCTCGTTGATTATGGTCCCTCTAACCTCCATCTCCCATCGATTATGATTCCTCCAACTATCGTCACTCAACTACGGTACCTCTGACCACCGTCACCCGATTATGATCCCTCCGACCATCGTCACCTAACTACAATCCCTTTGACCTCTATCACTCGTCGAATACAGTCCCTCCGACCTTCATCGCCCATCAACTATGGTTCCTTCGACCTTTATCGCCCTTCGACTATGATCTCTACGACCACCATCGTTCGACTACGTACCTCCAACTATCGTTGCCCGACTATGGTCCTTGACCGTCGTTTCCCAACTACGGTCCCTTTGACCTCCATCACCCGTTGACTATGGCCCCTCTGACCTCCAACGATCATTGACTATGATCCCTCTAAGCACCGCCACTTCACTACGGTATCTCTAACCACCATCACTCTACTATGGTCCCTACAACCATCATTGTCCAACTACAGTCCCTTTGACCTCAATTTATCGTCAAATATAATCTCTCCGACCATTGTTGCCAACCGACTATTGTTCCTTTGACCTCTATCACCCGATAACAAATCCCTCTACCTCTATCACAAGACTACTGACCTTTTTAGGATTTTTTACATAAAAATCTTGGTCTCTTGCACCCCTCTCTTACATGTATGCGTGATGGATCTTCATAAAAATCTAGGACGCTAAATCTTATTTCTCTATCACCACGAATGTTTTGACATGGAACAATATTAATAATAAAAGTATCAAATAAATTTGAAAAAATCCAAATAATTTGAAAAGTGTTTGAGAACATTGAAAATGAAGTTTGGAAAGAAACCTTGCTTGCATGATTCCATTAATGCATCAATTTTAATTACATTTTATGCTTTAGCCTAGCTAGCAGCACATTAGGGGAAGTTGATACGATATAGGACCTCAACGCAAGCTCGTCACCATAGCTAGCTCTTCCTCATCATCATTAAGGACAACTCATTACTTCTTCTTGGTGGACTAAATATTGTTCTAAGGATTATTATCTATAGTCATTGAGATCCTTATCTTTTTAACCAATTTCGTAAGGAATTAGCAAAGGAGAAGTTAAAAACACTAATCACAAGAAGAAAGAATAAAAGAATAGCTTATGATGAAAATTGCTTTAGAAAATAATAAAAAAGTTGTCTCAAATGAAACCTCAATTATCAACTTAATCAAAAATACTTCCTCTTCCAATCCCTTATTTTATTCAAAAACACTTAGAACTTTATATATTTGAAAGAGAAAATATGTTGACATCTTTAAAGGTATTTACCAATAATATAAATTAGAATAGATTTACACTCCAATTAAATATTTTCTCCCCGAGATATATATAGCATAATTATGCAAGCAAGGCAGTTAGGTACTACCAGGCCTTAGCCAAACAATGAATTAGAAGATGCTAGCCATCTTAAAAAAGAAGGGTAATGTAGAACACCTAACAGAGCCAACACTGTAGGATTCAAGATCACCTCAGTGAACCATAGTGAATAAAGTTGTGAAATATAAACAATGACCCACAAGAAAACTCACTAACTTGTTTGGAAGTGTCACACTTTTTCAAGAATCTTACCTTGCTCTTAAGGTATCGAAGGCCACACTACTAGAAAGTTAGATTTTTCGCACCACTTATTAGGAGCAGTTTTAGAACCGCTTCTAAAAGTCTCTATTAGCACCGATTTTAACCGATGCAAATCCTCTTTAACACCACTAATGCCCTAATTCCGTGCACGCGAAACTAATTCTCCGCTAAAGCCCTAATTCTGCGATCCTCCTGCGCGCGACTCAAGCAGAGCATTCGAGGTTCGTCTCCCGCCGATCCCTCTTCCTGCGCGCGACTCAAGCGGGGGTTCATCTTCAATCCCTCTTCTCCCTCCTGCGCGTGACTCAAGCGGATCTCGGAGAGGATCAAACCGCACATCCGCTCGCATTTCTCTCAGTATTCTCCTCACGCGACGACACATCCGGCTAGCTTCATTGTGTAAAGACATTGCTATGTTTGATGCATCTTTGTTGGCTTGGCGGATCCTTCTCAGCCATTATCATTACTATGTGAAGCAGTTGAGGAGCAAGTCTGTTTGTTTGCTCGGAAAACTCTCTCATTCAATTTTTTCTGTTCATGAAAATATTTTCTAGATCTAGACATTTTGGTTCTGTTTTCTCCACGTCCATTAAAGATCTAGGGATTTTACAGCTATATATAGTATTATGATATGAGGAGGCTGAAATTTCTGCTGATGGAAGTTCATCTAGCTTGTCTCAAGCTTCCCCGCTAGAATTTCCCTTAAGCTAGCATTGGATTGCTCTATGCACATATCCAATACTCTCCTCCTTGTCAGCATGATGCCACAAATTAACTTGTTTCATTTTTTTGTTGGCTTTTATTTTTGAAGATTGATTGTTTGCTAGTGAAAAGTCTGTTATTTTCAAAGTTTAGTGTTATTTTTCTTATGGGCGGCCTTCACTGCAATATGTATTGAATTTTTAGCTATAGTTTGGTAATATTAAACGGAATATTACTTACATAATTCTGTTTTATTTGTATTCTCTTTATGTATGGTTTACTTTTTTATTCTTCGTTTTATTATTGATCTCATGTTCTGTATGAAACTGTATATATGCAGGTGTCTTATAATGGAATTGCACACACAATACAGTTTAATTTACAAACGCTAACACTTTAATTATTTCCTATATGCTTGAAAATCTTGAGAAATTAATTAAGATCAAATTTGAACTAATATTCAGCACATGCATCTTTAGTATTTGCTCAATTTACATCTTTTAGAGACAAATATTCTTGCTTTTAGTTAGTCACATTCTTGAAATGATGCGCTTGTTTGTAATTAAACATTGTTTTTATATTTTTGATGCTTCAAATCGAATACTTTGACTCTTTTCTGCGTTTTGATATTATACTACATTTTTAGGAAATGACAAGAAGAAATACATACGGCGAGCTAAGAAGGTTGTATCAAGAGGCGGGTCTAGTAGAGGATCTGAAACCCCTTATACTCCAATTCACCTAGATTCTACTTGTGAGCAAAGTCAAGAGGAGAATGAGTGCAACGGCACTCAACAATCACCACGTCATTCTACTTGTGAGCAGATTCAGACTCCAAATGATGATGGGATATTGCTCATAGGTTTGATTTTAATCTTTTCTTTGAATAAGTACAAGCAACTGTGTAATTATTCTTATGAAAAGTGTTATGCACAGATGAACAAGGTGTGTCTGTACGTCGTAGGTGGCGCACCACATGCATTGACATACAAAACATGCCGCCAGGTACACGTGTTCATATAGAGGTGAATGAGAATAATGTGTCAAGCAATATTTCAGAGTTTATCCTATATATTAGGATCATATCTAGGTGTCATTGCAAGAGATCCTGTACTGGCACCCTTATCCTTTCCAGATTGGAGAAATAAGGGTCTGGAGCCCTTTAAGAAAAAAAAAGTTAGCTGAAGTGGAGGTAAGTAAAATATTAAATAAATTTTCAATATTAAGGTTTATGTTATGATTAAGAAAATATTTGTTTATATTGCAGTCAAAGTTTGCATTTCTTGGACATGTACGTCACTGGATTCTTCAATCCCTTGGAGTTAAGTGGCGTAACCATAAGACTAATTTAAAAGTTGAGCATTGGGACTGTCGTCCTATCAAGGAAATTATGGAGTCTATTCTAGCTGGTGTTGATGCAACACAGTGGTGTCAACTAGTCACCCAGTGGTCACAACCAAAAGACAAGGTTAGTACCATCATTATATTTAATTAAAATTTTCATAACAAATCAACTTAGAGTTAGATTCATATGTAACAGGAGAGGGCCGCCATAAATGCTGCAAATGCAAAGAAACAGACTTGTCCTCACACTATGGGGCGTGTGAGTTCTGCTCGAAGGCAACAAGAGATGGTATATATTTCAATTTACATAAATTTTATGTTCAGATTTATTCATTAATTGCCTAATGATGAAATTTGTTGATATAGGCTATCAAGGATAGATTATTATTATGGAGAGTTAACAGATTGCATAAAGATTGCACCTGGTCATCTGAAGATGCTAATCAGAGATGGGTAATTTTAGTCTAGCTATAATTTTTTTATATGTAATTTATTATTATATTTTGTTTATTTAAAATAAAAATTAACTAAATTTATTATAACATAGATACAAGCTTGCGAACTTTTGGCTAAGGCATGGTTTAAAATTGCGCAATATGAGGCTCGCCTTTGGGCAATTCCAGTAAAAAATGCCTCGATGCTTACGCCTCGAGTTTTTTTATGAGGCTTGCACCTCAACTTGGTTGAGGCCCTCCTTGAGGCCCGCCTCGCCTCACTGGCATGAGGCTTACGCCTCACGCTATATATATTAAAACTTACATAAATCTTGAAGTAAATGTCCGACATTGGACTCTATAAGAGAGGAGGAAGGGGAGAGAGCAGTTCACTATAATGATGATTCAAATGAAGAACCCCTTAGTGATGACAGTGCTAATGACTTATGAGTTCTTATGTGATATGTCTTGCTATTTATTTTTGGAAATCGGAATTATATGTTAATGAAAAGAATATTGGGATTTCTGAAAGATAGAATTTGAGTTGAACTATATTTCATGTTGTCTTATTATTGAGATATTTTGATTTCACTTCATATCTTATGCTTTTTATGTTTTATATTATTCACTCATTAGTATAGAACAAATTTATCATTTTATGTTTACGCAATCTTTTGATTTTGAGGCTTACGCCTCAAAACGCCTTGAGGCTTACGCCTCGCCTCACAAATGAAAAACGCCTCAATACCCGAATACGAAATTTTAAACATTGGGCTAAGGATGAACTTAACACTAGAGGATGGGAATGTGGAGGCTAACGAAAGGGTGTTCAGTATGGTAATGGGACCTGAACACCTAGGCAGAGTTAGAACCCAAGGTTTTGGTGTCACACCTACACGATATTTCCCTCATAGCACAAATAATGGCATGAGTAGTTATGGAAGCAATTTAAGTCAAATAGTTAATCTCAAAGAGGAGGTCAACTCATTACGTACTGAAATGAGGCAATTCATGCAAGAAATTCGAATGCAGCATCCACCTCAAGGAAGCTCACAAACGGTATGTAAATTTTCACATTCTAATTTTAATGTTGGTTATTTGAATACTAATATTTTACAATCTTCTTATAATTGATAGGGTGGCAATGAAGCTTCTTCTTAAAGATGAAGTTATAGAAGAAAGAGAATTTCATTTTAAAGATAACCCATGTTTGTGCTAATTGTTTTGAAATGCATCTTGGTATGTAATTCTACTTTTTGGGATGTTGCTTAAAATTTTGATATTATAGATCACCAAATATGAATGATGAATGATCCTCTCTTTTTGAGATTATCTAGTATTATTTTTATTTCTTGGTGGCCATCACATGGTTATTTTAAGCACTTTTCATAGCTCTTATATATGTTTGTGGGCATTGTATTCGTGAGGTAGTATGAAGCTTGCCTTTTGCCTTTGTTTGTGTTTGTAAAATTCTTCTCTCATTGGAATAGTGGTTTGTTTGGAGATGATGATGCAAGGTCAATATCTCGATCTATAATTTATTACGTTTTGACCATCATAATCTTTTTATTTCTTAACTATTTATGATCGAAAGCCAAAATAAATTCATGTTTTTCTCTGTACATTAGCTTTGGTTGCACTTCTATTTCAACTTCCAGTACTCTCTGATTTACATCAATTACTCATTTTCTCAAGACATACACGTGAAATATATTATAAATATTTGACATATAATTTGGTAGCAATAACCTATAATATAATTTTCATATCCTTTCAATTGTTTTAATTGGTATGATATATTTAGGACTTAACTTACTATCATTTCCATTACTTTAATAAATATTCTTAACCCCATCATCGGACTGACTTTTAAATACATAACGGCCTTCCACTTAAATTTATAAATACATATGCTTAGAGTCAAAATATTTCCTTTGCCTCTCGTTAGTTTTTTCCAGTCATTTGGTAATCAACATAATCTTCTTAGTAGTATTGTTGTTGAAGAAAAGCCAAAAATACAAAGAAGTCCACAGTCCACACGTTTCACAAGCACGAACCTGCTCTTGTCCCGCCTATTTTGATTAGCTTAATTATTGCTTAATTTCCAATTTAATTTCTCAAAAATTAATTACTGTTTTTTTAAGAACATGTTCATATTATTTCTTTTTGAAAGAAATTTATTCATTAAACAATCAAATTATCATAGTTTTTTTTTATTTAAAGAGAAAATAATATAAGATTACATTTATAAAATATTTCCTAAAGCCCCTTGTTGCAGCAAGTTCATATTCATTATGCCTACTATTTCCAATTTAGCCAAGCTCTTAGCATGTGCATCAATCATCAAACTCATAGAATCAAACTTTTCAATGAATAATGGCTGCTGAGAGTAATGATTTTGCATGCCACAACTCAATTGATTTTACTCTCAATTTGGTTTGTTTGTGTTTATATAATTCTTCTACCGTTTAGGATCAACTGTTTCAATTAATTTTTAAAGTTTGTAGTATAAATAAAAGCATAGAAGCGCACTTCTTTCATCTTATGTCAAAGTTTTTTATGTTCTCTTGTTTGAGTCATGTGACTCAATTATATATATAGTTCAATATTCTCTTGTTGTTGTTGTGAATCTCTATGATTTAACTAGTATTTTTGTTTCAGTTACATCTCCTATTTATGTGGGTTTAGGTTTCGGTTTGGTGAATGTATTATATTTGTTTTCTGTGGACATTCGGGTTTCATTTTTTTAAAAAAAAATTCTGGAACTTAGTAGCGGTTTTAACCGCTACTATAGTCCAGAATCGTACCGGTTAAAACTGCCACCTTACTGGGTATAGTTTTTTTTTTTTTTTTTTTGCATTACTTGTGGCGGTTATAACTGACACTATTATGGAGATTTGCACCGGTTATAATCGCTGCTAAAGTCAGCATTTCTACCTCGCCGATCCTTGAACCACTGCAGAATGTCATTGCAGCGTATTGCAATTACAACGGATATGTAGCGGTTTTAGAACCGCTGAAAGAAAAATAATAGGGGTTAAAACCGCTAGGATAGGTCCAAAATAGTGTTGCAGTAGCCCCATTTTTTGGTAGTGCCAACTTATTGTCATTGGTGCATAAACTAGGATGGTGTCAACATAATTTGCGTCTGGATTATCGAAGGCCAACCTAAATTTGCGTCCGGATTGGTGCTCTTTTATGCACTTTTATTGAGCTTTTGATGTATTTTTTGCAAAAAGGAAGCTAATACATCATTTTAATTGCTTATTAACTGCTTTTTGTTGAGTATTTGCAAAAATAAAGCAAAAGAGCAATAACATTTTTACTTTATATATTTTCTCAAAAATATCATAATCGAAATAAAAAACAGAGTATTAGGAGCCTACCTAAAATATAAAAATTCTCTTAACTGGCCTGACAAATGAATCCCAAACTACGACCTCCAAATCTCTCTCCTTCCCTTCTCACTCCTCTTCTCCTCATCTTCTCATCTTCTTTTTCTTCTCCAACAAGTAGGCGGGGGTGATGGTGGAAATGAAATGGATTTGGATATATATATATATATATTAAAGTTCAAAGTCGCGGCGCTCAGCCTTGTAATGCCGTTAATGCTCGACTAAAATTTTCTAGATTTTCTCTGACTCGCTAAATTGAGAACGCAGGGCCCAACACTACCTTAATTCTTACCACGATATTAAGAGGACAACATCACCACTGTCAATGCCGCAACTCTCTCCAAAGCTCTTAACATCCTATGTTTTTTTTTTTTCTCTCTTTTATTTTATTTTTAAATTCATTTGGATTTAAATTTGACCCTCAATAAATTAAATTTTCAAAATGAAATTAGAATAATTTGGGATTCAAACTAGATTAAGGCTTCATTTGAGACAACTTTCTTATTGCTTTCTAAAGAAGCCTTCTAGTGCAAATTTTCAAGAACTAAAAATTCTTGTACTAAAAAACTGTTTTAAAAAGCAATAAGAAAGTTATCTCAAATGAAGCCTAAGTCTAATTAACCATGTTTCATAACAGCGGATTTTTCACTCTTAGTAATCCATAATTTATCAAGTTGATACTCCCTCAAAGACCTTAGTGTCATAAGTAAGGAGAGATGGATCTAAATTTAGGATTATTGGAGATTGGGAAGTCGGTGATTCACAATTATCCCTCAATAATTAGTGCTTCAAAAGTTAACACCTCGGCAATTGGCCCCTCAAAAGTTAACACTTCAAAATTTGACATTTCAAATGTATGCACTTATGAAGTTAGCATAATCTAAGCGTCAAGGGTAACTTGCACCATCACCTCACCCTCAAGGGAAACAGCAGCCACAAAATCCTTGATCCCTCCTCGTGGGCATCATTAATAGGGAAAAGAGAATCGACGACATGATAAACATCAATAGAAGGAAGCTAACCAAAAGATAATATCATCATCATTCAACTTCTTGTCATCTCCATCCATGATGAGCTCGAAAGGGAAAACTACCATTGATCCCTTTAGTAGTTATGATATGATTTTGTTAGAAGGTCACTAAAGATATTAACATCAACAGAAGTTCCATTTTTTTCTACTCTTATTGAAATCATCCTTATGTATAGGGAGTCAAAGAAGTTTCTTTCTTATCTCTCTTAGCCTCATGATCCCTATTCCATCATACCAACATCCTCACAACTTCCTATCTTGAGAACTTGTTGATGCGAGCCATCATTCTTAGTAAAAGGGAGATGAGTTTTAAAACTAAATATTAATTAATAACTTCTTTCATGTCAAATTCTCTATCTCTATGTGCAATGACATTCCAAAGATATAAGAGAGTCAAGGGACTAAATGCACCTTCATATGCAATATACGAGCCTGATTCAGGAAAAGATAGCAAGGTTCAAAGCATCTTAATAGGATTATTTTGCCACTGCTCGTTAGCCAAACAAAAATGGCGAACTTGCTAGTTCTCCTATGATCCTGAACTCCTCAATTCACTAAGGAACTCGCTAAGGGCCAACTTTGCACAGAGAAGAAAAGAACAATTTGTTTAAAACCCAAATGTCCTGCAATTATATAATTAGCCCATAAATATTGTAATCTCCCCTGCATTAGGTGACAAATCCACTCAAAATCAAGATTCAATTGAATAAAAGGCAATTGATCAGCCATAATTCTAAGCTAAAAAAAAAAAAAAAAATTTATGAATGAGCTACAAGCCTTCTATGAAAAAAATGATAAAATATCATTAAATATTATCATGTATGCTCTATAATGCCAGGCCCTCATTTGAGAGGAGGTGAGAATCATCAAATCATTGGGGCCCTACTCTTAGGTTTTTTTAAAAAAATTTAAATAGAATTGTCTACTTCCACTCCAATTTCTTTCCATTTTTTTTCTTGTCAATATCTTAAATTCTTGTAAGGTCCAATTATCACTCATGAATAAAACAAGATTCAGCACTAACAATAATAAGCTAATAAACATGAGCAGTAATGCTTTGTTTGAAAAAAAAAATCATAATATGCCGATAAAAAAACTATCTTGATCAAGCATGAATCTCAATGTAACTATGATTTGAAAGGTTTAAAAATTAAATCTAGGACTATCCAAACTCCAATTCAGAAAATTTATTGCCAAATTGATCATCTCGGTGACATGAACCCAATGAAATAAAGTTTAGTCCAATCCGAGCCCAAATGAGCCCAAATCAAAGAATCAAAGCCTATTTGGAAGCTTCAAAGTATTAATTGGATGAATAAATAATATTCAAATATGTCATGCTTACAATCAAATCAATCAGCTCGGCGAGACGAATCCAATGAGCCTATAATCACTCAATATTGGCATCTCTAAGGCATTTAAAAATTGAATAAACATTTTATTATCAAAGGAACCAGTACGGGACGTCCGATGAAACACTCCCAACTTGCCCTTGATTTTCTCCAAATATACTACCCTTGTTGTCATACCTTTAATATATATCATTCAATCAAAATCAGGAATTCACATATGAAGTTTGATCAATTTTCCAATAAATTGTATTATCATCGTCCTTGAACAAGGGGATGGTTCAACCTCTATAACCTGCTTATTCATTGATGGAATCATTTCAACTGGGCAAGGCCCCATGGTTATTCCCTTTTCAGGATTTTTTGCATAAAAAATTTGCTATTTCTCTGGCATCTTAATTGTCTATATGTGTGCTAAATTTTTATGTTTCGCTAAGATGTAAAATCTTTTCACTCTGTTGCACGAATTTTTCAGCCGTAATAGTTTGGCGCCGTTTGTGAAAAATATTCCCAATATTCTTCTTCAATGGCCAACATTCAACCCCTCAATCAAGAATAATAAAATATGGGAGATTAAGTCCCCTCAAGCCTCACTTTAGAAAATCATATGCATAGGATGAAGGAACTTCAAAGTCAAATTCTTCAATTATTAGAGGAGGTTGGACAACAGAGGGTATCATCACAAAATGTTGAAATTCCCCTTCCATAATATTATCAACACAATATGGTTGGAAAATTTGAAGATGCTCATCATCACGCTAATGTTCCTCCTCCTCCATAGGTTTATCCAAAATAAGATAATGCTGCAAGTTCAACATATCTTTCACCTAGAGCGCATCAAATACAAAATCATCAACCCATTGTAAATACTCCTCTTGATGCTATATGAGATGAATTATGATGTCTTCTTCAAGAGGAATTTATGATAAGTGATAGAAATCATTTTAATCATCAACACAACTTCCAAGAATTACCTCCTCTAATATATGAAATTCTCCAACATCATATTCCAATAGGATTCAAGTTACCTACCATTGATTCTCATGATGGGTCATTTGATCCTTATGAACATATTGATTATTTTATAACAATTATGCATATCCTACAAGATTCTAATGATATTCTTTGTCAAGTCTTACTAACTAATCTCAAGAGTCTAGCTTGCACTTGGTTCTAGTCTCCCTCAAGAAATACTATTCATCGCTTCACCCACCTTGCCACACTTTTTGTTGAATAATTTATCACCAATCCAAGAATTATCAAAAACTCC
This sequence comes from Dendrobium nobile, assembly GCA_022539455.1. Lineage (NCBI taxonomy): Eukaryota > Viridiplantae > Streptophyta > Magnoliopsida > Asparagales > Orchidaceae > Dendrobium > Dendrobium nobile. The sequence goes on along the minus strand of CM039722.1, from coordinate 36,428,298 downwards.
TCTCATCTTTCTGAGATTCATCAAAATAAGGGAGAAGCACTAAAGGAGTACTTCAAAAGATTTTTCTTCTGAAGCACATCAAATTTTAGGAGTTGATCCTGAATTATTAAGAGGTGTTTTTCTGGGAGGCATTTGACATGGACTGTTCTACTCATCATTGATGCGAGAGACTATTCACTCATGCACAAATTTGATTCATCAAGTGAAAGCTCAAATAATTATAGATGAGGCCATCAATGTTCATCAAAAGCAATTTGAGTAATCCTCCTTCAAAAGAAAAAAAATTACAAAAATTAATCAACCTATGCAACAAAGAAGGCAGAAAAAGTAAAAAAATTTGAATCTCATCAAATTCATCTAAGAACACCTTATTATACTCCTTTAAATAAATCAAGAGCTAATATTTTGATGGAGATTCAAAATTTTAAACATCTCAAGTGGTCAAAGCCATTAAGAAATTTAACAGACAAAAACCAGACTCAATATTGTAACTTTCATCAATTAAAGGGACATTCAACTAAAAAATATTTTCAGTTGAAGGATGAGATTGAACGTCTGATTCACCAAGGATATTTAAGCCATTTTATTTACAAAAGCAATTAGTAATCTTCTGCATGAGAATAAAGAAGATCAGAAGAATCATGACAAAGAAATTATTGGCATTATTTACTAAAATTACCCTCATGTTTAAAATTCCTCAAAGGATCAAAACTCCTTAGAATTTTCAAAATTTTATTTAAATTATCAATGAATTTTTATAAAAATAATATTGCATAAAACAACCCTAGGAAGGCGCAACCATGAGGTAGCATTGAAGGGAAGCTAGTGGTGGACAAAGTCCTCATTAGAAAGATCTCATGAGGGCAGGTGGCAGATAAGGGCTCCACTTATAACCCCAGGAAGGCCTGCTCATGAGGTAGCCTCAAAGGCAAGCTAATAGTGGATAAGGTCCTCACTAGAAAGACTCTAAGAGAGCACGTGATTGATAGGGTTACTACTCATTCAAAAATCTTAAAACACAAAAAGCCTCAAAAGCACATGTACATAAATGACCTTAAAAGGCATAGATACATAAAATACTAAAAGTTGTTTAAGGAATAAAATTCTATAAGCTAGTTAATTTAACTGTGGGGCAATATATCAGTATATCTCAAAAATACATAAATAACTTATTTTCTCATATTATGTGTGCGTGTGCGCGCGTGTGGGGGGTGCTTACAAGAGATTCATTATTTCAAACAAATATCAAGCTCATAAAAATATCTCAAAGTTATATACAATGTTATAACATTTATATCATTACACATTAGATTCAAACACAAATTCTTCATCATCTAACAAGTTGAATTATATGAAGTGAATTTTTTTTATCTATCTCATCTCATACACTGTGATGAATCCCAATGAAGGAGCATGTGACCGATTAGACCTTTTTGGAATAATGATCAGCATATCATAAACCTTTCTGCAAACCACCACCAGACCATCAGACCATTATTTAGTCGACACTATGAGTGTGTTACTAGACTGTCGTGGCCGACATAGAGTCTAAACCTCTCCATCAAGTCGTAAGCTATTTATCCCCATCAGTATACATACATACTATCTTCAACAAAATGCAGCTCGATCATTGCTATCAGCTCACAACCCAATTGCCAAAATTAGACCACCTTCATTTAATTTTCTTTGTTTAATCACCACTATAAACATACTGCATGAATCCTGTATGGGCGCGCCCATCTGCCGGCCAGATAGCGGGCGCTTGCATAAGCGGCACACCAAGCTGCTGGTGGCTGGCTGACAGTTTTGGCCACCAAGCCCTGTCTAGCCAGATTTCAACCCAAACTGTCCAATTCGGACATTTTTTGTTCCCCATAATCATATTTTGATTTTTTAAACTCAAATTTGACACATTCGAAACCAAAATGAGCTTCTATAGTTATTTTCAAGTAATTTCAGAAGTTTGATAAAATAATTTTTCAACAGTTCTTGTTCAAATCAATGTCTCGACTTAAAAAAATGTTCAATCCATAATCCAAGGCATATTACTTGGTTCATGACATCGAGGGGAGGTCAGCGTTAGCCTTCAAGAAGCTTACATATTGTACAATTTGTTTAAATTGTTAATTGTGTTTCAATAATTTCTAAGAAGCTCTAACATGCATTTTTGGACTCGAGGAGCTTTGGCGTCGAAAAATAGGGGGGCAAATGATATGTCGATAAAAAACTATCTTTATCATGCATGAATCTCGATGCAAATATGAGTCAAAAGCTTAAAAAATTAAATATTAGACCATACGAACTCCAATTTCAACAAACTTTTAATCAAATTGATCGTCTCAATGAGATGAACCCAATGACACTAAGTTCAGTCCAATCTGATCCCAAATAAGCCCAAATCAAAGGATCAAAACTTATTAGGAAGCTCAGAGCATTAATTGGATGCCCAAATGATATTCAAATATGTAATGCTTATAGTTAAATCGAATGACTCGGCAAGATGAATCCAATAAGCCTAATATCACTCAATTATGACATCTCTAAGACATTTAAATAATAAATATATGCTCTATGATCAAAGGAACTAGTACGGGCTGTTTGATAGAATTCTCCCAACTTGCCCTTAATTTTTTTTCATATTTACTAACCATGCCACTTTTAAAAACCTATAACTAGACCCCTCATTCTTCACATGAAAGAAGGTGGAAGAAGAAGGGAGAAAACTTAGGAGCCCTTTTGTCACTGATAGTTTATGAATTTGTCTTAATTGACTTAAATATTCACACACACACACAAAAAAAATCTCAGAGAGCTTTACTGATATCATTTTTAAGCATGGATCTAGGGTGTAAATATTTGACACGACTTGAATACTCACCTCGAATCGGACTCGTTTAGAAAACAGGTCTGGTTTGGATTTTGTATTATGACTGGTTTTCAATTTAGGGTTGGGTTCAAGTCAACTTGAAACTGACCCAAATCTGGATCGTCATCCGCTTGCCTCGCGCTCACCATCAATCACACTCGCACGATTGCACTCGCTTGCACCGTCGCACCAACTCGCGGCTCGCCTCTCCCACTCAACTCGCTTTCGCAATTGCGGTCCACCTCGTGTCATGCTCGCCTCGCCACTAGCCCAATCAGGTCAGCGTGTCGGGTCAGGATGACCTGGGTTTAGGGATGGTTGGGTCCATGTTTAGATTTCGGACCCGTTTGTGTGATGGCATCGGGTTCGGTTCAAATCAATTTAGGGAGAGTCAGTTACAAATTGGATCCAAATTAAATCCGAAAATCTAATTTAACACCCCTACTTTGATATAAAATTATTGAACATAAAGAAACCAGAACATAAGCATATAAGCGCAGGACAGAATAGCTCAACCAACCATCCATATCACTACGTAAGCAAGACAGCAAATTGTCCTAGTAACCTTTACAAATAGATTCACTCATTCACATTTAAACTAAGATGATGAACCCTTTTATTACAGGGTTAAAATAATGCTTGTAAATGGTCGAATTCAATATCTCCAACATTTTTATAAGAAAATATGCAAAAGACTCCCACACTTCTATAAATATTAAGTTTCTAACTCGTCTTTATTCAAATATGGACCACTCATCCAAACATAATTCATCTTATACATCTGCTTTGCACAACTTTTTTTTTTCACGTATTCTCTACACATTTGATAAAGTTCCAAGAGAAGTGCTATGGAGAGTTCTTGAAAAGAAAGGAGTTAATAATGCTTATGTTCAAATCATTAAATATATGTATGCAGGAGCTATTACTTGTGTTCAAACACAAGGTGGTTTGACCAAATATCTTCCTATTTCAGTTGGGTTACATCAAGGATCAGCCTTAAGCTCATATCTTTTTGCTTTAGTCATGGATGTTCTCACTAGACATTTGCAAGAGGATGTACCTTGGTGTATGCTTTTTGCTGATGATATTCTTCTTGTTGATAAGACTAGAGAGGGAGTTGAAGGTAAACTTGAATTATGGAGGTCAACCTTAGAGTCTAAAGGTTTTCGCTTGAGTAGATCTAAAACGGAATATATGAAGTGTAATTTTAGTAATAATTAACCTAGTGAAGGAGATTGTGACTTTGGGCGATCAAGTCATTAATAAAAGTACACGTTCTAGATATTTTGGATCTATTGTTCAGAGTGCTGGTGAAATAGATGGGGATATTATCAGCAGAATTCAAGTTGGATGGTTGAAGTGAAGGAATGCATCGGGCTTATTATGTGATAGAAATGTACCCCTCAAACTTAAAGAAAAATTCTATAAGATAGTAGTGAGGCCTGCAATGCTTTATGATGCCGAATGTTGGCCATTAAAAGAGAAGCATAATACTAAGTTAAGTGTGGCAGAGATGAGGATGCTCAGGTGGATGAGTGGCTTTACCCTTAGAGATAGGATACGAAATGAGCATATACGTGAAAAGGTTGGAGTAGCTCCAGTAGAAGATAAGATTAGAGAGAATCACCTTAGATGATTTGGTCACATAAAAAGGCGGCCTTCCGTTGATCCGGTTAGGAGAGTAGAGGTATTAGATTTGACTTGTGTTAAGAAAGGTAAGGGTAAACCTAAAAAGACTTGATTAGAAAATATTAGGAAGGACCTTTTTTTACTAGATTTAAACGAGAATTTGACTTTTAATAGGACATAATAGAGAAAAAGGATTCATGTAGCCGACCTCACATAGTGGGATAAAGGCTTGATATTATTTTTGTTGTTGTTGTATTCTCTACACATTTGACCATGAGCCGTATGACTATTTACTGCAGAACCGTTTTAGAACAAATATATTAATTAATTTTATTTTATTTCTACATTTTTTTATTACATAAAATATCTTTAAAATATGTTATTTTTATAAAATAATCTCCAACGTGACAGCGCAAAACTAACGTCTATATTCATTTTAAAAATAATAAAAAAGGCCTCAAAATTATTTTAATTATTTCAAAATTATCTTTTTTATTTTAAAAATAAAATAGTTAAAACACAGACGCTATTAAAAATTTTATTTAAAAAACACAATCCCAAACAGGTTCTAAGATGCATGATATTTTACACGGAATTAATGGTTTTAATCTAGATATTAGATTCATCACCATTATCTCTGCCATCAGAAAGCACCTGATGTGGCCCAATTGCAAAGAGAAATTATTACATGCAATCATCACCGTTCAGAGAAGAATCAGGATGACAATATCAACCCGAAACACAACAGTATACAATCCCGATACGTAAGGAAAGGCATCCGATGACCGCACGTAATAAATTCACAATTACAAGTGGGGTTTCGACAGCAAATTCTTAAGCAAAGCTTTCTTACAACTTTCAAAATCTCCTTTTAAGTACAAAATTTTCAAATTTAAAAATTTTTATACTAAAAATTTATTTTATAAAGCACTAATAAAACTCTCCCACACAACTTTAATTTTTATTTTTAAAGGCCGATTAAGCACAATGACTGCATTGAAATTTAATACAATGGAGTTGGCAACAGTTGGAGAGGGCGCTAATCTGAATCAAAGCTGGAGCAGCTCAAACTTTGAAGTTCCAACACCAGGCCATGGTAATTAAATTTTCTTGATTATCGAAACTCAAATCATACAGCATGACTTCCAAGTCCTCTAGGAACATAAAACAGTAGAGAAGCCCAACATGACACCCCTAGTGCAACTTTACAGCCCAGACCAAAAAAGGCAGAATGGGCGAATATTTAGGGCAAATTACTCTATGCGGAGACCGCACACAAGCTTACATTCGGATTTGCTGCGCTTTCTCTGTATTTTTGCGAAAGGCAGCTAATAGACAATTTTAATTGCGTATTAGCTGCCCTTTTGCTGAGCATTTGCAAAAGCGCAACAAAAGGATAGCAAATACTCAATTAGTATGATATTTGATGCACTTTTACTGCGTTTTTGTTGTATTTTTGCAAAAGAACAGCTAATATGCAATTAAAATTATATATTAGCTGTCTTTTGCAAAAATACAACACAAGCGTAGTAAAAGCGCAGCAAATTCGAACGTAAGCTTGCGTGCGGTCTCCACACAGAATAATTTGCCAATATTATTTAGAGAGTAACTGTAGCTATAACCGAGTTCCAGATGAATAAAAACAGCAGAAAAATTACCTAGTTATGTTTTGCTCTTGAGCTTCCTGTGTGCTTTGAGATCAACCACGACTATAGTAATGTTGTCTTTGCTACCCTTCTGAATTGCAAGTCTTGAGAGGTAATCTGCAGCTTCTTGTGCAGCAGGATCAGCCCCCGCAGCCCGTTGAGTTGAACGAGTTATGCCACTATTCTTTTTGTGCCACAGCAAAATCCTCTTTCGAGCAGCATCGCATGCCTCTTCATTGGACATGACGTCCCATAAACCATCGCTGGCTAAAATTAGGCACTCATCTTCTCGTGCGCGAGGAACGATGACGACCTCTGGTTCAGGAATTATCCATGGTTTCAAATATCTATCGCCTGCAAGTAAAGAAAGCGATACAAATTTCTTCAGGAAAGGAATTGTTACAACAAAAATTATAACATTCATAACTTGTAAGAAGATAACAAACAGGATTCATCTAAATTAGACGCAAATGGGAAGTGAAACAGTTTTATGGCTTCCATCAGTGGGGCCATCTTTTACAATATGTACAACGCTACAGGCGTAAGGAGAGAGCTCCCATATCGATCAAGAAAAAAGGTAGTATCGAGTCTATGCTGGATGTTGTGGATGTTCACGCTTATTCGCAACTGATGTTTATGGAGACAAATATGTAATACATTGTTTGAAACACAGGAGGGGTCAGCGTCATGGCATACCATTATTATTGTATACCCATGATTGCTTGTGCGGGTATCTTACATGTTTCGTTCGGATCGAGCGAAAGAAGATTCACTTTCTATCCAAAACAGACAGTCCGTTCGAGGGACTTGCTCGGGAGATAGGAGGAGCTTATCACTAGAGCACGACGGAATGCCTCCGGCCACATCCTCCAGACAACTACCCTTAGCGGGGATGTCTTATATGTCTCATGTTGGTGTCTATGTTTCACTATTCTCCACTATCAAAGACAATGCAAATCAAGGTTGGCCTTGTAATGGCCTGCCCAAATCATATAAAATATATATTTAATTTTCCTTTGTAGTTAATCATTACCCTTCATTAACTACTATTTTAAAGATCAAGACAACTCATATCATTGGTCATTGAGACATACAACACCAAGCTTGGGCATCCCACATGTGTTTTATCTCAAAACCACTTTACATAGCCATGGTTGGCCCTTTAAGTTAGTGCACAACAAACATGTGATAGAAACAATTCAACTTTCCCTATAAAAGACAATTGATTAGCCACTCCAAAGAAGGACAAGAAGATTGCATGCAATATGGAACCACTCGCTTTCCTAAATTTTGTTGACAGAACCCTCAAAGGATAATGAATGATAAAAAATATTTGCTTGCTAGCAAATTGTGCTAAAACTTGGTGTGGCAATCCTCTTCAGAAACTTTGTTGAGTTCCCAAGTTACTATTCCATCTTTACTATTATTTCTCCTTCCACTTTCAACCTAGTTCTTCAACCTTAACCCTAGGTCCACTATCCCTCTCCCCACACTCAACAACCCTAAAGCCCTCCTCTAGTTATCAATTATCTCCCTCTTATATTAAACCCTAAAAAGAGAGCTCTGGAGCTCTCCCTCCCCCAAGCCCCAAAGCAAATCCCAGGTCCTCAAGTCTTCCTTCCCTATGATGCACAGACACGGACACACGGATACAACACGACAGGGACACGGGACACGTCAGTTATTAAAAATATAGGACACGGGTTGGACACGGTATTATAATTTTATATTTAAAAAATAATGTATAAAAATTAAATAAATATAATTTTAAAATTAATTTGAAAATAATAACTCATTTAACTAGAATTTGTGCTTAAAATGATTAGTATTAGGATGTTAAAAGTCAGGCGTCGATGTTGATTATCAGTCCGAGAGAGGAGATGAAAATACCTTCACTACCAAAAGGAAATGAAAATGAGAATATTCGATAATTGGGTATTTAAGTGCGGACGTTTATTTGGTGTTGTGGATAGAAAATAAGAAATTTAGTTTAAATCCCGCCAAATACAAGAAATTATATTTAAAAAATTCATAAAATATTTAAGATACAACACGCGTGTCCAATTTGTATTTAATATTTTTTAATTGGACACGTTTTAAGCGTGTCTGACACATGTCGGAGGAGTGTCGTGTCGGATACGGTGTCGGACACTGAACGCCTCTTTGAGGAGAAGTGTCGGTGCATCATAACTCCTAATTCTCTATATGGCTCTCTACACCCAAATCCCACCTTGAGCCCTGTCAATCAACCTCCAAAACATCACATATACTCAAGCACTCATCCACTCACAAGACCAAAACTACATCCCATTAAATATCCCATCTCGACTTCTACTACCCTCCCATACAACATCTAAAGCTTACACTATGCCCTCACATATTGGCACCACCCAGAGAGTGCTTTCCTACATCAAATATCCACCCACCAACACCATCACAATCCTTCATGGTTGCATTAGGCAGGGTTAGGTACCAGACAATATTAATGATGAACAGCGATGCTCATGTCCCACTATGTATATGGGTGAAGATCACAGTGCAATTATGCTTAATCAATGTAAGCAAAATATTCAAGGCATCATTATAGTGATGGATTAATAATCCAATCCCTGAGAAACATGTAGCTCAGAAGACTCTTCAATGAACTCACATTTCCATCATGAATATCATTTATAATTCAAATTTGGGCAATATCCTTCTCCAGCTTAAAATTAATACGTCTGACCAAAGGAACTAAAAGCCTATCTGAAAATCATAGTATATTGTTTAGTACATTTATTTATATTTAATCCGAAAATAACATAAACCTCTCTAGAATGACATCTATTTATATATTGGAACTGTCATTATTCAAGAAAAATATATCATGTGGAACAAATTTGAAGAAATTATTGGGAAATGAGAGATGCAACACCAGCTGACACATGCACAGTAATATGGCAATATTATAAACATAGGTTTGCTCCAAGATTGTAGTTTACCATTTTGGTTTGTATTTCTCCTTTTTGACATATGTTTCCCTTCTTCAAGCTTAACAAACTTCCATTTAATATCTTTATAGTTATACAACCTGGACCATTATGCTGATGGTCTTATACCCTTCCGGGAAAAAAATTCACCAGAGTAATGCTCCATCAACAACTCTTTCTCACTTCATTGCTAACATACATCAAACTAAAATATTTTTCTTATCTGTCAGAAACAAACTTAAAATCACATAGGGATGATGCAGGTTGATCAACATGGGTAAAAGCCAACTTCTGATGCCCATAAAAGAATATTTACAAAAGAATTCTATTTGTCTCAATGCTTCTTTATAGCTGAAAAAAATCAATTACTTCAGCCATATCATTACAAGTCCTAGTAGATCGTCACCGTGTTATCATCACATACCACCTTACTGAGGTAGAATGAATATGCTGTGAACTCAGGCAGTTCATTGATATAATTCACACTGCTATCCGAGGAAATGTCAGTAAAAAACTAGTCAATTTTGTCATATCTTGCTCAAGCAGAATATATGTGTTGAACTCAGATAGGTTTTTGCTATAAATCACATTGCAAGTGTCAGGAAAAACATGCTAATCTTTTCATATAAAACAAATTAATTGGCATATCATGTAATCATAGGCAATGAGCTCTTGCTTAATCTGCTGAGTATTTCTTTTAGTTCATTTAACAAAGTGCAATCATGCGCTCCTAGAGGAACACTTTTAAGCTTACCAAGCAAGCAAATCACCATCATTGAAAAGAAGTATTTTAGTTCCTATTCAGATAGGGTTTTTATTTTTTTGAGACAAAGGATTTAGCACATAAACCCCCCCCCCCCCCCCCCCCCCATTTGACATGATAATAGGTACATCAAAAACGTTTGCAGCATGTTCCATGACCTCATTGCCATCAGAGAAAATATCTGGAAAAACTGCTAATTTTGTCCTTTAGGACAAATCCACTAGTATATCATGTAATCATTGGCAGTGACTCTTGCTAAATATTCTAAGTAATTCTTCTAGTTCATTTCCTTATGTGCAATTATGCATTAAGCATTACTCCTATAGAAATACTTTTAAACTTACCAAACAAGCAACTCAGTATATCTATACCCAATGGAAATCGCATAACGATTTTGAACATCATTGAGGAAAAAAGGATTTAGCACATCAGCCCCTACTTTATATGACAATAGCTACAATAAAATAAGTTTAAGTAACATGTTACATGCAGAACAAAGACCAATTAAATTTTCAAACAGAAATGCATCCTTGTACTTCAATGTGGCAGGTATGGGTCCTTGAAGTGTAATTTGATATAACACCAATCATATTTTTAAAATAGAAGATAGCGTACAAGAGAGTAAGGTTTACCAATGATAGCTCTTCAGGACTCTAAAATATTAACGAAAATTAATATTTGACCGAATTAGTAGCGGATAACAAATGATCAACAGAGCTCCATCCAAGCTGTCATACATTAGATATTGCATATCAGCCAGAAGACTGAGTTAAGAAACCAAAGTATGAAACCTTTAAACGTTAAACAATATGAGCCAAATAGTGACCAAAGTTAAGCCTCCAATAAAGCAATGGTCAAATATATTTTCAAAAAAAGCCTAAGCCTATGCGAGGAGATTATTCACTTGTATTTCTACACCAACAAATTTCCACCAATATGATGTAAGATAAAACCCAATACTCTCATGCCCTAACAATCTTCCCCTGAGAGAGCTCCTCACATTAGTCATCACTCCTTTTTAAACAAAACATTTTCAAGCTCATCAAATATTCTGACCAAAAACCCAATCAACTAGTCGAGCTAACATGGCAATCACTTGCTCTTGAGCCTTGCTCGACCATGGTAAAAGCTGGAAAGACCCATGGGAGCCAAATAAATCAAATGAATCACTAAATCCCAACATAACCATTGGCTCTGAAACAATTAGTTAGAAAATTGTGGACCACAAGGAGACTAAAGTTGGGCCTAATGCACGAATGGTAAAACTCAATTTCAACCAAAAAATGTTAGCCTATGGGAGAGGGCTATCCATCTTTTTTTTTTCTTCCTTAATAAAAAGAAAATGCAAGGTCTGCACTGTCCATAAAAAAGAGGGCCAACCACTTAGTATTTTTCAACCGGCAAAATTTTCACTAATCCAATGTGAGATTGAACTCAATTTTGTCTAGTGCTTTGGAAAAAAAATGTCCCATCATGAATTGATATCAAATTATTTCCCCCCTATTTTAAATTTCCGTATGTCCAGTATGACATATAACTAATTGATCTAATATGGGTAGGCATGGGTCTATGCATTCAAATAGAAATTGCAAGCTACCCTTACCTTAGTAAATCCAAAATTTTAAACTAAAAACTAAGGGTACCAAAAGGTTAATGGTAAGACTTCCTAATCCTTACTAATAGTGGTAATAAATGCAGTTGGAAAGGCAAGAAGGTATAAAACGGATTAAACACTAAATGATAAGATTTATCCCTTACCCAATGGTTTGTTAAATGGTTCAAAACCTATTACAACTCTCAAGAAAGAGGTCAGTGGACAGGGATTCTAAACAATTGACAAGGGTTTTAATTGGAAAAAAAAAATCCAAAAAGAGAAAACAGGACTGAAGGATGACTCTTAAACCTGCTCATGCAATTGGGATAATGGAGCCCTGTACTTGGCTGTTTACTTTCCCAGATGAAAGGAAGGTTATATCAACATAAATAATTCTAAATTAAAGTTTTACAGAAATAATTATAACTACTATGCAAATCAACATGAAAAAAACTTCAGTTTTTGTGGGTTCAAATTCAAATACTTTAGAAAATAGATCAGCTTACATACCAATAGACCTTGACATTGCAAGGACACCAAATACACGGGATCCATACCACTGGATCACTTTGCCTCCAGCAGCTTCAATCCTTTGATACTCGTCCTCTCTGTCCGGCTTGAGTTTAAAGGTAAGAAAATATGACAGTCTACTTGTCAGTTATTTATTTTTATAAAATCAAAATACATGCAGAAATTGACCTAAAAATGAAGACCTTACTTTATGGTCAACTGATAAAGGTATTGCTTGTTTTCCACAGTATAGAACAGCTCTTGAATCTCCACAATTAGCCACAATAATGTGTGATGAACAGATTACAGCAACTACAGCAGTAGATCCAACAGTCTCTGGAACAATGGTTTCTAAAGTAATGGCAGAACCATGGCCACTATCAACAAGAGAGGCGCTTGATGTGTTTCCTTCTAAACTTCTACTTACTCCCCCACTTACCTCATCATCAACTTTTTGAAAGCAATTGATGAAAACAGTCTCCCACTTTCGCTGCCAATCATCGCCTTCAATTCCAGTGGAACCTTTATTTATATTCTTTATCTCCTCAGCTAATGCAAAATGCATGCGATCCTTGCAGTAGTTAGCGACCTGCAAAACAGAAACAAAAACGCTTGGAAATATCCTTTTTTACCATTAAGGAGGACTAACAAGAACGCAATGAAAACTAAAGAACAGTAACAAAAGAATACCTGAGCGCCACCATGACCATCATAGACTCCAAAAAAATGGCCAGGTAAGCAGCCAGAGTTCATACAGATATCATCCACCACTGAACCACTAGTAAGCATGCCGAATGGAATTTCATGAAACCATGGCACAGCAATAGCGGCATCTTCCATTTCAGGGCTCCTTCCACATGTAGATATGCACCCCCAAAGAGGAGCATAATCCAATGCAAAAACACTACGCCTACCCCTTAAACTTACCAGGCCTTCATGTATGTTGATGTCAGCAAATGCTGGCACTTTCAGATCATCAGTCTTTGAGCTTATGCTCACTAAACTAGCACTCAGTTTCCCGATAGAAGACCCAGCAATAATCTCGACGCCAGTGATGATGCTCTTCACAGTAGCTTCTATGCAACCTGAAACACCAATTAAGGCTGTATCTGAATCCAACAACTCTTTAGCAGCAGTTATGATGCTGCTATCATCGCTGATAGCCAAGCAGGAGCTCTCCACCAGCTGCTCCATATCAATAGAAACTACAGACGCCTCATCTTCACATCCTGGTAAGGCCCTTGCTTCCAAATCCTCAGAATCACCTCTTTCCACAATTTCCGCAACATCGTGTACTTCCATCTCGGATGAAATACTACTTCCAGAACCTTCTGCTATCAAGTTAACTTCTTCTGAATCAGATAACAAGCCTGCAGTGTTAGCCATCACTGTGAGCCCTGTAATCTGCATTGGAGCATGTCGAACCGAATTCCTAACATTAACATGAAGAGCAAGCACGAGCGAACTCTCCTCCATCAAACTCCCACCCTAAATTGCTCTCCTCAAATTGCCAGTAGTAGGTCAGGTAATAATATCCTTCAGAACTCTTACAAACCGCACATCCTTTCATTTCTCAAACCTGCCTTATTCCTCGTCATCGCCTGGACATGTTTACCCTGCTGCCCCAGTTCCGCGGCTTCACTGGGTTTCTTAAGATTTTACCAAGAACAGAGCACCCTAAAAGCACAGAACCACCGAGATCCGATCACACAGCTCTTTTACAGATACAAATTTTTAATAATGGCTAGCATAACCAAGACTTCATCTCCAGAATTAGTACAAATCCTAGAGTCTGCAAAGCTGATCGATCACATGATAAACAACTTAAAAAGAAACTAATACAAGGGGCTAAAAAATCCCTACCTCGTCCTGAAGCTTAGGAAAAAAGAAGGCCAAGAACTCCTACAAGCATAGGAGACAAATCCTACGGAAGGCGAGGCTCGTAGATCGATCACATAGCAAACAAAAATGGACGTGCCACTTTCCAAACCCCACTTCCCTGGATCTGAATAAATCACTCAACCCACAGCATCCATCCGAAAATCATACGTCCTCACACTTGCTCTTCACCCTCTCCATCTCTTCCATTACACGCGAGCTCCAACAAAAAGAAAACTCTCCAGCACTCCCTCTCAAGAACGAATCCGAGTAGAATGCGAAGATGCGGTTAGGATTTGATTTCTTCCAAACACAAAATGTACTTCCGCTCAGAAATCCACCTCCACCCCCAACAATTTGTGGGGAAGAAGAACAAATTTAGCAAGACTACAGCTCACACAGGCGGGCGTCCTTCTCAACTTCCCTCTTCCGGTGCGAACTTTGGAAACCGTAAAAGAGAAGGATAGAATGCGAAAGGGAAGCAAGAGGACAGGTGTCGGGTGCCACAGCTAAAAGTACCAAAAGGTCCTCGTTCCTTATTCTAATGGCATCTTAACCTTCGCCAAGTCACCACCCGTTGGTCGTGGGACCCATCGTGAAAGAAAAAGGAGTCGATAGGACGACCACGTCGACGGCACGCTACCGTCGGATGAGCGGCGCACCGATCCGGCGGTCGCCGTCAATTACGTGGGGCCCGCCGTTTACAAAACTCACAATCATAGCACATTTAGGTGTTAGGGACACGTGGCCTACAGTATAGCGAGTAATTATTAGGTACGTTCACTGGATGTAGAGGAAGGTTCGGTTTTAGGCAAAAAAGGCCTGTACCGAGTTTTTTCAAAATACTATGTATTTTTTAAAAAAACTCGGTACATGTACTTTTTTGCCTAAAACCGAACCTTCCTCTACGTCCAGTGAACGTACCAAATAAAAGTTTCAGTATAGCACATGTTGCCACACAATTAAGTTCACGTACAGTTTTGCCCTCAATCGGTGGCGTCTCCGTAAATTCGTGGACATGTAGGGGGCATGAAGGGGAGGGGAGGAGGAGTTGAAGGAGAAGACGGCAGGCTAACGGCGGGTCGATGTCAAGGTTATTGCGTGTGCACTTCTAGCCCGAGCATCTGACGTCGGAGATACCAGACGTGGGTAGCCACGCGTCCCGCCCAACCGACCGGGATGCCGAGAGCCGTCACGGGAGTTCTCTGCCACGTGGTGGACAATCGAGCATCCCGCCCGCGGATTATTGTTGAAAATCTTGTAAACTAGCTGTAGAAAGGAAAGGAAAGAAGCTGATCAGTGCTTGGATTTGCTTTAAAAGTTGCACTGAAGCTAGGATCTCAAGTTCTCCGTGATATATTAATATAAATGTTTATACACGAATCTCAGAATAAATCCGAGGGTTATAAAATACTATTTCTGATATTTCTTTTAGCATTTCTAGAACAATGGTTTTCAATTCTAAGCGCCATTCTAAATCAGCGGTATTGTCTAATCTTTTTAGAGGGGGACTAGAATTATGTATTACATATTGAATATTTAAATTTAATTTTTTAATTTAAATTTTAATTTCTAATTTTTTTAAAATATATGCAAAAATTTATATTTCAAATTAAAAATGTTACATTCTAAAAAATTGGAGTCAATAGATTATATAGTATATATCTCATTGTTATAAAAAAAAAAATTGAGCACCCACAAATAAAAATAATAAGAATAGAAATTTTTACATGAAAATTTCAAAAAAGAAAAAAATCATGGTGTCTGATCTAGTTGAAAAATCTACTTAGTAAGTGATACAAGAATTCTCTTTTATTAACTGTTGAAGAATAGAATGTTTAAATAAAAGTTTTTTTTTTCTTGAGAGAGACTACAAAATTTAAATATTTATAGAGGGGCAATTAAAACCCAATAACATAGTTTGATTTTTTCAATAGGAATTATATAAAACAAATGCTCATATGTTGATATATATATATATATATATATATATATATAATATATATATATATTTATATATATATATATATATATATATATATATATATATATATATATATATATATCTAACAACACAGTTAATTCTTGTTAGTATTCTAGAGATAGTGATAATTTCTGATGCTTTTTTTCAGTGGCAATGATAATTGTCAGAGATAATAATTGATAGTGGTCATCGGTAGTGATGACTAAAAATTGCAAAAGATCTCTCTATTCTTTTTCCTCTCATGATGAGGATTTATTTATAGATTTTTAGAGTAATATGCTCCATAAATAGGAATAAGATCAAAGTAAATTTTGAGTGCTCCATCAGATGGTCCATATTGATTGCCACGATCATAGAGCATTCTCTAAGCATATGTGTCTTAAGGATGTCAGAATTAAGTGATATTGGGCTTGTTGGATTTGATTTGTCAAGTCGCTCGATTTGATCATAAGCATGTCATATTTAGAGATTATTTGATTGTTCAATTAATACTTTGAAATTTTCAAATATGCTTCGGCCCCTTGATTTGGGCCATTTGGGCTCGAATTGCACCAAGTTTTGTTTCGTCGGGTTTATCTCATCAAAACGTTCAATTTTATTGTAAGTTCGCTGAAATTAGAGTTTGGATATTCCCAAATTTATTTTTGAAAATTTCCAATTCATATTTGCATAAAAATTCGTGCTCAATCAAGACGATTTTTTGTGAGGTATCCAAAAACATTAATATTAGCATCATTTTTATGTAATTTTGAGTTTACGTTATCATATATGTTAAATATTAGATATGCAAATGCATAAAAATTCTATGGCACATATGTAAATCTCTCTTTTTCTATATTTGGATTATCTCACATTACCGCAATAATTGCATAGATTTAATCACTTTTTTATTTAATCAAAATTATTAATACTAATGAAATAAATCTCCACATATCTATGAAAGAGAAATCTCATTACTCACCTATTTTGTTTGTCATAAAATTAAGAATCGAAATGGTGGAAGGGCCTTATGGAATTTAACAAATTAGAACGGATTGAAATGATTGCATAGGTGATTGAAGTAGTGCGAGTGATAATAGTAAAGAGGAACTGTGGTTGAGAAGGGGGGGGGGGGGGGGGGGGGGAACATGAAAGAGGTCAATTATTGGAGAGAAGAGGAGGTGAAAAGCATATTTGAGAAGACAACGAGTGGAGATTAGTGAGTGGATAGCAAGTGGAGTCCAGTGAAACAGCATGAGTAGTAGCAGTAAGGCTTGGGTTCTGAAGGATAAAGAAGATGAACCATATGCATCGATTACAATCAGGAGAAAGGGGAGATGATGCAAAACACGTAGTCATGTTCATGCATGCAATTAGACATTCATTATTTCAGTATGTTAAAGATGAGGAGGCAGTGTGATATGAAATCACCTTCTAAACTCCAAAAAAGAGATATAATTACTGACATGTAAGACAATTAATATGTGGATAACATCTTGATTCTAATTTTGAAATCATAAAATTATTGCTTAATTAAAGAATAACTAGGCAAATACAAAAAGAGGGGAAAGGAGAAGCTTCTCTTACTTCTTTGAATACGCTCTAAATAGAGACAATTGTTTTACTCTTATAAGGTCTTGTTTGGGACGGTCTTTTACTACTTCTTAAAGTAGCTTTCTAGTACAATTTTTGTTCTAAAAAGCTACTTTAAGAAGCATTAAGAAAGTCATCCCAAACGAAGCCTAAGTCACCATCTAAGATCTCTCAACTTCTAAATTTCTCAAAGACACAATTTATCTTCTTATGTCTCCCCTTTATTTAAGCATAGTGATTGTGGTTAGAAACTCAAGAAAAGAAATATCACGATAAAAATAAATATCTCATATGCTAAAAAATTGAAACTAAAAGGTGCCATTGATTTCTAAATAATTTGTGAATGAATGCAATATTATACTACCTCATGAGATAGAAGACAAGGCTTTTCAAAAGACAAATAAAAACCTCCCCTCTCTAGGACAAAAAAAATAATACTATATGGGGTTTATTATATTTTAGGGTTTCAATTCCCCATTTGAGCAACTTATCTTCATCCTAAACAGTTAAGACTTACAAAAACTCTTTGCAAAGGTGTGAAATATAGTTTAAGATCTTAATACTAATTAAAAGGATTAAGCTTTAAAGGTTTCAAGCTGAATATGGTCAACTAGGAAAATAAATTAAAAATTAGATCAAAGGAAAATAGAATAGGAGCACATAACTTTATGCATTTAAGATGCTCAAAGAAAACTATCCCAAGTTGGGAATTATGTTTTGGAAGCATAATTAAATTTAAGTTTTGGTTGATTAAATTATTAAGATATGATTTAGAGGGGCAAATCCATCCTCCCTGTAGAGAGCAGATAAAATAAGATTGTGAAATGCATAATCTTATAAGAAATATTTATCTTAGTATTTGGGAAGTTATATTTATTAAAGGTGGGCAAAATAGCTAAAATATTTATTTTTCTAAGAAAAAGAAAAGATTTCAGGGCGGTCAATTTCCCACCCTGATCTCTTCATGGTGCCACCCTTGGTTAGATCCCCCCAACTAGTAATAACAATATCACAGGAGAATAACCTTCATGAGGACCTAATATGTCTAAATAAAGGATTTAAGCCTCGATGATAGATCTATAATAGAAACTTAGTGAACCAGTAAGGTGAGACCCTTTACTTAAAACAAATGTGAGCATGTTTTGTTGAGATGGGACATATAAAATCAAATTTCAAGGAAACTAAAAAAGTTATTATTGACTTTATAATCTTGTATAGGTGAGACAAATAACTAAACACGCTAAATTATTTAAAATTCATATCATAATGGTATGAATATAATTGTAACATAATCTAGCTATTTATTTAAGAATATTGGGTATTACAACCTTAATCTAAATAAAACTAGCTTTAGTATGATAATGTTAAGTTTATATATTATTTATTTATTTATGCTAAAATGAGAAAGAATTTTATCTATATGATCACTTTTATGCCCTACATATATTAGTGGGAAGTATTTGTCAATCTTTGTTAGCATACTCTTAATAGATAAGATAGTCAAGTACTTACTAACCACATATCAATAGATCATGAAGGGACTCCGATAGGTTATTTTAAAATTTTTTTTGTTAAGAGAGAGGTTGTACATTAAGTTTTAAAAGTTCAATTATTATAGTTCATTTTAAACTACTTAAATAAAGGTAAACAAATTAAATCTTTCAAAAGCAAAATAGTTAAACACATATCCAAACTAACCACAACACAAAGAGCTATAAAAGATAAATTAATATTATTGTAATTAAATAAATATAAGTAAACTAGAAGTTTATAAAATAGAGGCATGTTGTAACTAAGTTTTTCAATACAACTTGGAAACAAAATTATCAAAACATGCAATTTGACTTAATACAACTAGTATTCTAAAATCTATACATAAATGAATAAAGGCATATTGTATTTAGCTTGTTCTTTTGCGTATTCTAGGGATATTGATCTATCAGGTCTAACCTTATATGTAGGCTAAGTTTTTTTATATCTAAAGTATACATCAATTAAAATAAAAGTATATAGGAGTATTCATGAGCATAATACACAATAGTCCTCTTGTTTTTAGTTAGTTTAGCATGACATTATGTAAAATAATATTTTAGCATTTTAAGTAAATTAAGTACAACTAAAAAGATATTCATTTTAGTGCATATAATTATTGTCAAGTATTGTGTCAACCTATCATTACATCACATAATCATGCAATAAAGAAGAAAAAAAATCCTTACTATATCATAAACCTAAGATTTTTAAGGCAATACATATCACAACATCAAGTGTGTGTTAAGCTCATGTGGTCAAACATCTTGTAAAGTTTATAGTTTTAATTTAGGTTGAAATAAGATTAATATAATTTATAATCAAGAGTGCTTTTAATCTAATTCACTAATAACATAAGTATTCAAACATGTGTTTTGAGTAATGATAAGTCATTAAGGGGTTATAAAGAATACCTAAAAGATAAGTATAATCTACTATGAGGTGCAAATTGTCTTCATAGGGTCCTAGGGCTAAAATAACATGTACACTTCGCATGGGGTAGAGTGAGACATCAAATGCCAAAGGATCTCTATTTAAAACACTTGGATATGTTTATATTTTTTATAAACTTTAAGAGGTTTAATATTTAGAGATTTTAAAAGTTACACAAGGATATCAAGGTTGAAATAGCAGCAAATAAATATAAATTAACTAAATCCATCTAGGGCAGACTACTAGTCCATCAAGGTCAACTAGAGTAAATTAATATGAACTAATATGTTACTTTGGCTCAATTAGGGTAGCTAAAGTCAAATGTTCAAAAGAGTGTTGTACAACCTAGGATAAATTAGACTAAACTAGTTTTGTTCACTCAAGTAAGTAGGAATTAACTAAGAAAAAGGGGATGACATTAACCCACCTAGGAATTAACTAGGAAAACTACTGTCAAAAGGTCAAATGAATGCTTGATAGTCAAGTGTCGATTAGTCTAACTAGAAGGGTCCATTAGACAATCTAGAAATCAATTAAAATTGGCTAATGAAAGATTTCTAATTATATAGGTTCAACTAGAGTAAGTTAGAGTCAAAAATAAGGAGTTTTATAGGATCCCTAAAGCGAATTAAAAAGATTTAAAGTAGATAATTAGTTTATATATGATCAACAAAAATGTGCTAAGATAATGTCCTAATCCATGTATGATCAACTAAGAGTGATTAGGACCAAACTAAGATGTACCATACTTACCTAAAAATTAATTAAGATAATTTAGAATGGAATAGCTAGTCTACGTAGGATAAACTAGAAGGCACATCTTTGATTAACTAAACTTATATAATGACAAGCTACTAGCTACTTAGGCTCAACTAGGAAGATTTAAAGGTATAAAGTTCAAGGTCTTATTATTATATTTAGGATAGACTAAATCAACTTAAAGGGATGCTAAGACACCAAGCTACTGTTGACCTCATTTTTGTATGAGGTCATTAGGGATCCATCCAGATCAATCCTGACCCTACATTAATCCAGACCTTAGATCCTATGATCAATCTGATCCCTAGGACTCTTTTAGATCTAGGCCTTAGGATCTATTCTAAATCTTAGGACTCTTCCAGATAGATCCAGACCCTAGGATCTATTCTAGATCTTAGGACCCTTTTAGACTTCAGATCTTAGGACCTATTCTAGACCCTAAGACTCTTCTAGATCCAGACCCTGTAATCTCCTTAGGCCTTAGGAATTTCCTAGACCTAAGATCTATCCAGACCTTAAGATCAATTCAAATCCCATATCAATCTAGACTTCAAATCAATCCTGACTCTAATCCAATCCAGATCTCAATTCAATCCAATCCTTAATCAAGATCCAGACCTCAGTCCAGTTCAGAATCCAGTCTTCAGCCTAGATCATACCTTTGATCTAACATCAAACCTATCCAATCAATTATGATCATTCAAATGATCATAAATGATTTAAATAGCTCAAGTTCAATCATTCAAACCCAAAATCCAGCCCAAATTCAAAAATCCAGATTCAAACTTCAAGTCCAAAGGCTTTGTCCTAAAAGCCTTTTCCACTGAATTTTCAAACACTTCAAAACCCTGTCAAATGGCCTCTGATTCAGGGTTTGTCAGTTGCATATTGATGGGACATGTCTCTAGAGGCTACCCTCCAAATTTGAGCCCATTCTGAGTTCTCTAACCTCAGTTACTAAATCAAGATCCATAGGCTGTAAAACCTTCAATTATTTACAGCCTATGCCACTGGACCTATCACTTTGAAGTTTCTGACCCTAGAGCCTTCACCAAAGCCTCTAGTCAGTTCCAGACCTTTAATCTTGATATGTTGAACAATAAACTGAATTTTTCTGGACCCACTTTGACCCCCGGTTGACCAGAGGTCAAAATGACCAAATACCCCTGCGGGGCTCAGATGGTGATTTCACACCAAATGACCTCCAAATCAAGTTCAACCACCTCCAGCAAGTTTCAAATGTCAAACAAAACCTTTTGGACCCATTCCCAGCCCCTGAGTCAACCTGGTTGACCAAGTCAACAGGGTTGACCCAAGAAGGCCTTAAGGGTTCAAATAGTGATTTTGACCAAATTGACCTCTCCAGACCCTGGGACACATTCAATAGATTCAGAATCATATTCTGAACCTGTTGAACCCATTTCCAGACCCTGACCCCAGCCGGTTGACCAAATCAACCAATTTTGGCCTAAGGCCCATTAAGGGCCCATTAACCTTATCGGCCTTAATAACCTTTTAAAATCCCTAAACCACTCCCATCAGGCTCTAAATACTTAATCAAACTTGATCAACTCAGACCCACTTACTGAGTCAATCTGTTTAGCCCAGTCAATCCAGTTGACTCATTTCCCTTTAAGGGTCTTAAGGGTCATCTCAACCCATTTGGGATATCTAACCCATTCAAACCCTCAAACCAGCATCAAAATTTGAGTCAAGTTCATTCAAATTATTTGGAGTCCAATCCCTCTGAGTTTGACTTAGTCAACTCAATGTCTAAAGATCATTTATATGGTCAAACCTCTCCATTTAACTTATTCTCTTAAATCCCATTCTACCTAATAGTTTAGATCTTCTCCAGGCATGCCTTAGACTCCAACTCAGCACCCTCGACCCCTTGACCAGTCAACGGATCAACTAGAGCTCAAATGAGCTCTAGTAGTCAAATCGACCCATCAAACCATAAACAGCCCAAACCAGTCCTTTGCAGCCAATGGAACCTATTCTAGAAAGTTCTCTGAACTCAACTCAACCCAAACCAGGTTCCAGTTTACTCCCTAGCCTGTTCGAAAACTCAATTGAGCTTGTGTGGTCAACCCAATCAAACTAACTTATCCAGCTCAAACCAGGTCATCAACCCAGCCGTTCAAATCAATTCTGGAATGTTCTCAGAGCCCCCTAAACTCATCCCAGCCGTTCGTTTTATCTCCAGACCAGCCAAACAAGCTCGTGGTCCCCCTCATGCACATGGAAAGGACGTCCGTCCTTCCCACCTGAGCAGCACGCTCTCTGTCCTTTAACCGTTTGAGACACATGTCTTGCATCCAGAAAACCTCCCTAATCAATCACAGCCGCTCGTTTTGGCTCCAAACAGCTGAATAGAGCAAAACGACGAAGAGAGCGGATTCCATGCTATCTTGCATTCCACAGTTTTCCCAGAGCTCCGAAGCTTTCGTTTCAATCCCTCACAGCTTCTGCCTCATTCCCCCGGTGATTTCCCGTCGTTTTCAGTTGTCGCCGGCGAGATCCACAATTAACCGAGAGCTACCTTCGTCTAAGCTTCCACGGCCCGCGTAGAAGCCTCCTCCAAGCTCGAAGCCTGAAGGAGATCAACACGTGGACAGTCTACAAATTCAACCGTTTCTAAATCAACTCATTCGATCCATCCCTTGGTGAGAAATCCTAAACCCCTAGATAATACTTAGGTTCTTAAATAGGCTTCTAAGGAATCCACTTCAAGCTCTAAAAAACATTCCCACCTTCTTCCAGTGACTGCCATATGGATCTCATTCTTCATACCATTTAATCCATTATTTAAGAAGTTTAATATAAAAAATTTAGGTATAGGGTTTGCGATGTCTGGATGGGGAAGACGAAATCAAGGCCGTCGTTTCGATCTATTCGATTCCGACGGCTAAGATTCAGCGGTCCATTTCTCCCGGCTCGGTCCGCACGAAACATGAGAATAGACCGGTTCATCATCCAGGTCCGATCTGGTCCGTTTGTTCCAAACGGCGGGATCAAACCTCAGCCGTCCGATCCCTTCTGATCGAGATCAACCGCGGCCCTTGATCGCAGCCGTTAGATCAAGCCGCGGTCGATCCGACGGCTACTGAGTCATGCTGACTCATTTAAGTGGACGGGGCCCCACTTGACCGCCGCCACTTGCGTGGACCAACCACCCGCGGCCGCGTGTAATACTGGTTTAAGGTTTTTGTTTTAATTAATTTTAATGGCAGAACTTCAAAAAATCATATAAAATAAAATATTAAGCCAAAATTGCACACAACCACTCTGTTTTTCTCGGAATTAAATTTTCTTTTCTAAAAATAAAATCAAAGCTTAATTTTCACTATTTTAAAACTTAGATTTTAACATTAAAATTTTTCTTAATATCTTTTAAATTATATTTTATTTAAATATTTAATAAATCAAAAATTAAATGGTATGATACCTGAGATTCATCATGTGTTGTCTCTGATTTTTGGGGAGAATCTCAGAGCTCGATTTAAGCCTTAAATGAATTTTCAAATATTTAATTCATTACTTGGATTAAATATTTAAAATTTCATTTACAAATTAGATAATCATTCTATTATTGTATGTTAGGGTTCTATGGGGTTAGTGCAAAGGCTTCCTTTCACTGAAATTGAGTTTAGATAATAATCATGTATAATTCAATTAAAATTTATTTCCAATGTCATATTAACATAACTCACGAATTGCCAACCTATACATGATTATTCTATCAAGTTGGGTTGATTTTGATTAGGTATATGTTCACATATGTCACCTAATCATTTCAACCTAATTTGATGCATCTATACTTCTATAATAAATTATTTAAGTTTATAGATTGTCATAAGATCTATAGCCAAATAATTTATTATGAAACCCTTCCATAGAACGTTAGGTGCACCTTTATTGTTCATTGTTTGTGTTGATGTGATTGTAATTTAGTGTTAAAGGGTTAGAAACATGATTTGATGTCCTATAACTTAGTGTCATAAGGACAAAAATTAAGGACTTTGATTAGAAAACTTAGAAATTCATTTGTGATTAGGATTGACATCCTCTTGACTTGAAATTTGAACCACTTAAACTTAGTGACATTCTCAGCCTTAGGGAAAATTTTCACTGGTTTAGAAATCATTAAGGTCCTTAATAATTTTCCTAAGCTTAACCTTAGTTAAGCCATTAAACCTTCCAAAAATGTAATAAATCCAATTTAAACCCAAAAATTATGTAATAACCCTCTAAGTAACCAGAATTCAATCCTTAACTCATGAAAATTGAAATCCCCTGATTTGACAGCAATTTTAAACCTTAATCTAATTTTAAGTGAAAATCAATATGTTATTTATATATTAATTAATAATTATTTAAAATTCCAAAAAATTTCCCAAACCACTTGGGAATCTCTCCTTGGGTCATTCCTGACCTTTGGAGCTGATTTCAAGGAGTTGGGATCTCATTTGGAGCAAAATCACAAAAGGCCCCTTTAATTAAACAATTTCGAAAATTCATTAAATACCCAAAACTTCAAATATTCATAACTAATTCAAGAAAAATCCAAATTGACCAAACTCAGTTGCATTGAACTCATAATAGGGTCTAATATTTATTAAAAATATTAAATTCCAGAAATCTGTAATATTTCAAAAGTCAACAAATCGGTCAACTCTAAGTCAAATCTAGTTCAAAAATTTAAACCTTCGTAATAAAATGTAGAAAAATCCAATTTCAACATACTTACTGTCTAACTGATCGTAGTAAGGTCTAGTATTTTAATAAAATTCTAACATTCCAGAATTTGAACTTAATCAAAAAGTCAATTTTCAACCCCTTAATTAAATGATTAAAATATTCCAAAAATTCATAAATCTCAAAATCATCCTAAAATTCCAGAAAATGTTAACTTAATGTTTAAAACATTCAACAAACCTTTTAAAGCAAACAACCATCCTAAAGATGAAGTTTATTGGCTGGACTACTCGGGCCGGCGGGGGGCTAAGTGTCCTAAGGAGGCTGGTTCCTCGAGCCTGGTGGCACAACGCCACGAATGGATTCCAAGGGGTGTTAAACCTTAAGAATAGATTAATTATTAATTATTCCAACCTTTTAAAACCTCTAATTTAATTACATTTTTGGTTTATCGGCTGTGACTACTCCGGGCTGCGGGGCTAAGTGTCCTAAGGAGGCTGGTTCCTCGAGCCTGGTGGCACAACGCCACGAATCGATTTAATGGCAAACTTAAATGAATCAATTTTGAAAATCAGCAACCAAACATTTCTAATAAAATTCATTAATTCTTAAACCTTAATCAACCTAAAATATTTAATTATACCGGATACCGCTGGGTAACCCAGGCCTACGAGGCTATTTAACTTAGCCCTAAGGAAGGTGAAATAAACTTCACGGCCCTCGGTGTGAAACAAAGGTGATATCCAACAAATAATTATAAGTAAGTCTTAAAATTAACCTTAAGCCATTAATATTTGAATTCAAACTTAAATCCCTTAAACCTTCCAACCAACCAAACTAAAACAACTTTAATTAATAATCCTATTTAGGACATATCGAAAACTTACACGACCTACCTCACACACTTTAGATGTTGTGCTAGGATCACCGACTCTAGTTTTAGGATAGGCCGGTGTTTTACTTGCTGCAGTTGTGTGCCGTACTTTTCGAGCTTTTACTGCATGTTGTTTGCCAGTGTAGAATTGATGTGTTTGTTTACTTATTTCCTGCATTCTGTGATTAGTTGTGCGATAGATTTACCCATAGGTTAGGGAACGAATTATATTTGTGCAATCTTATGCAGGTGGCCCATGCTCATATAAGGAGCTGAAAACTAAAGGGGGCAGTTAACAAAAATATATATATAACTCTTTGCACAGGTACCTGCCGCGCTTAAGACCCCCTTTAAATAAAAAAGAGCATGGCCAAGTGTGGCTAAAAAAAAATGCATTTCATTCAAATTATAAATGCTTGGGGAATACATATACAACTGCTGATTATTAGGATAACATTGCAGGATCAGAGTCTAGATTTTCTATTTTCAAATATGTAATTTGATTGTATAAAGGTTTGTAAATTTATTTGAAAATGACTTGAATTTGGGAGGGACAATTTGATCCAATTTGAATTACAAAGAGGTGAAGACATCCCTAGAGGGGAGAGTCTTCTTCCATTTGGAAGTCAAATTAGGGATCTTTTTAAATATCCAAAGAGGAAAGATAACACCCCGATTCAAGGGGGAGTTGTTTCTTTCATTTGGAGAATCCTGAACCGACGAATCAAGACGTTCGTGAGAAGATGAAGGTATGGACGACGAGAAGGAATCCTAAATCTCAAAGTCATTTATTTTAGGATTAGAAATCCGGGTTGTAGTCAGTGGTGCCCGGCCACTTTAATTTTCAGTTAAATTCTGTGATGTAAAAATAAGGGCACTTGCCTATGGACGTTCAATTTGATAAATTTAATTTGATTGATTTATTTAAATTGTGATTGCGCATTAGAACTCCTGCTTTTCTAGTCTTTTACTTGCAATGCCGCATTTGGTTTGACCTGGAATTCGAACTTAGGCTCTTAGGGGTCTGTCAAAAATTCTTCTATTCTAATTAAATAAAAAAATTTTAACTAACCTTCCGATCCTAAGTCTTCCACGGCCCCGCGTTAGAAGCCTCCTCCAAGCTCGAAAGCCTGAAGGAGATCAACACGTGGAACAGTCTACAAATCAACCGTCTAAATCAACCATTCGATCCATCCCTTGGTGAGAAATCTAAACCCTAGAATATAACTTAGGTTCTTAAATAGGCTTCTAAGGAATCACTTCAAGCCTAAAAAACATTCCCCACCCTTCTCCCAGTGACTGCCATATGGACTCATTCTTCATACCATTTAATCCATTATTTAAGAGTTTAAATAAAAAAATTTAGGTATAGGGTTTGCGATGTCTGATGGGGAGGACAGAAATCAAGGCCGTCGTTTCGATCTATTCGATTCCGACGGCTAAGATCCAGCGGTCCATTTCTCCCGGTCGTCCGCACAAAACATAGATAGACCGGTTCATCCAGGTCCGATCTGGTCCTTTTGTTCCAAACGGCGGGATCAAACCTCAGCCGTCCGATCCCTTTCTGATCGAGATCAACCTGCGGCCTTATCGCACCGTTAGATCAAGCCGCGGTCGATCCACGGACTGAGTCATGCTGACTCATTAAGTGGACGGGGCCCACTTGACCGCCGCCACTTGTGGACCAACCACCCGCGGCCGCGTGTAATAACTGGTTTAAGGTTTTGTTTTAAATAATAATTTAATGGCAGAACTTCAAAAAATCATATAAAATAAAATATAAACGCAAAATTTGCACACAACCACTCGTTATTTCTCGGAATTAAATTTCCTATTTTCTAAAAATAAAAATCAAAGCTAATTTTCACTATTTTTAAAACTTAGATTTATACATTAAAATTTTTTTTAATATCTTTTAACTTAAATATTTATTTAATTATTTAATAAATCAAAAATTAAATGGATATTACCTGAGATTCATCATGTGTTGTCCTGATTTTTGGGGAAATCTCAGAGCTCGATTTAAGCCTTAATGAATTTTCAAATATTAATTCATTACTTGGATTAAATATTTTAAAATTTCAATTACAAATTAGATAATCATTCTATTATTGTATGTTAGGGTTCTATGGGGTTAGTGCAAAGGCTTCCTTTCACTGAAATTGAGTTTAGTTAGATAATAATCATGTTTAATTTAATTAAAATTTATTTCCAATGTCTCTATTAACATAACTCACGAATTCCAACCTATAACATGATTATTCTATCAAAGTTGGGTTGATTTTTGATTAGGTATATGTTCACATATGTCACCTAATCATTTCACCTAATTGATGCATCTAACTTCTATAATAAATTATTTAAGTTTATAGATTGTCATAAAGATCTATAGCCAAATTATTTATTATGAAAACCCTTCCATAGAACGTTAGGTGCACCTTTATTGTTCATTGTTTGTGTTGATGTGATTGTAATTTAGTGTTAAAGGGTAGAAACATGATTTGATGTCCTAACTTAGTGTCATTAAGGACAAAAATTAAGGACTTGTGATTAGAAAACTTAGAAAATTCATTGTGATTAGGATTGACATCCTCTTGACTTGAAATTTGAACCTTAAAACATAGTGCATTCTCAGCTTAGGGAAAATTTTCACCTGGATTTATAGAAATAAAACTAGAAGGCACATCTTTGATTAACTAAACTTATATAATGACAAGCTACTAGCTACTTAGCCAACTAGGAAGATTAAAGGTATCAAGGTTCAAGTCTTATTATTATATTTAGGATAGACTAAATCTAACTTAAATGGATGCTAAGACACCAAGCAACTGTTGACCTCATTTTTGTATGAGGTCATTAGGGATCCATCCAGATCAATCCTGACCCTACATTAATCCAGACCTTAGATCCTATGATCAATCTGATCCCTAGGATTCTTTTAGATCTAGGCCTTAGGATCTATTCTAGATCTTAGGACTCTTCCAGATAGATCCAGACCCTAGGATCTATTCTAGATCTTAGGACCCTTTTAGACTTCAGATCTTAGGACCTATTCTAGACCCTAAGACTCTTCTAGATCCAGACCCTGTAATCTCCTTAGGCCTTAGGAATTTCCTAGACCTAAGATCTATCCAGACCTTAAGATCAATTCAAATCCCATATCAATCTAGACTTCAAATCAATCCTGACTCTAATCCAATCCAGATCTCAATTCAATCCAATCCTTAATCAAGATCCAGACCTCAGTCCAGTTCAGAATCCAGTCTTCAGCCTAGATCATACCTTTGATCTAACATCAAACCTATCCAATCAATTATGATCATTCAAATGATCATAAATGATTTAAATAGCTCAAGTTCAATCATTCAAACCCAAAATCCAGCCCAAATTCAAAAATCCAGATTCAAACTTCAAGTCCAAAGGCTTTGTCCTAAAAGCCTTTTCCACTGAATTTTCAAACACTTCAAAACCCTGTCAAATGGCCTCTGATTCAGGGTTTGTCAGTTGCATATTGATGGGACATGTCTCTAGAGGCTACCCTCCAAATTTGAGCCCATTCTGAGTTCTCTAACCTCAGTTACTAAATCAAGATCCATAGGCTGTAAAACCTTCAATTATTTACAGCCTATGCCACTGGACCTATCACTTTGAAGTTTCTGACCCTAGAGCCTTCACCAAAGCCTCTAGTCAGTTCCAGACCTTTAATCTTGATATGTTGAACAATAAACTGAATTTTTCTGGACCCACTTTGACCCCCGTTGACCAGAGGTCAAAATGACCAAAATACCCCTGCGGGGCTCAGATGGTGATTTCACACCAAATGACCTCCAAATCAAGTTCAACCACCTCCAGCAAGTTTCAAATGTCAAACAAAACCTTTTGGACCCATTCCCAGCCCCTGAGTCAACCTGGTTGACCAAGTCAACAGGGTTGACCCAAGAAGGCCCTTAAGGGTTCAAATAGTGATTTTGACCAAATTGACCTCTCCAGACCCTGGGACCACATTCAATAGATTCAGAATCATATTCTGAACCTGTTGAACCCATTTCCAGACCCTGACCCCAGCCGGTTGACCAAATCAACCAATTTTGGCCTAAGGCCCATTAAGGGCCCATTAACCCTTATCGGCCTTAATAACCTTTTAAAATCCCTAAACCACTCCCATCAGGCTCTAAATACTTAATCAAACTTGATCAACTCAGACCCACTTACTGAGTCAATCTGTTTAGCCCAGTCAATCCAGTTGACTCATTTCCCTTTAAGGGTCTTAATGGGTCATCTCAACCCATTTGGGATATCTAACCCATTCAAACCCTCAAACCAGCATCAAAATTTGAGTCAAGTTCATTCAAATTATTTGGAGTCCAATCCCTCTGAGTTTGACTTAGTCAACTCAATGTCTAAAGATCATTTATATGGTCAAACCTCTCCATTTAACTTACTCTCTTAAATCCCATTCTACCTAATAGTTTAGATCTTCTCCAGGCATGCCTTAGACTCCAACTCAGCACCCTCGACTTCCCTTGACCAGTCAACGGATCAACTAGAGCTCAAATGAGCTCTAGTAGTCAAATCGACCCATCAAACCATAAACAGCCCAAACCAGTCCTTTGCAGCCAATGGAACCTATTCTAGAAAGTTCTCTGAACTCAACTCAACCCAAACCAGGTTCCAGTTTACTCCCTAGCCTGTTCGAAAACTCAATTGAGCTTGTGTGGTCAACCCAATCAAACTAACTTATCCAGCTCAAACCAGGTCAATCCAGCCGTTCAAATCAATTCTGGAATGTTCTCAGAGCCCCCTAAACTCATCCCAGCCGTTCGTTTTATCTCCAGACCAGCCAAACAAGCTCGTGGTCCCCCTCATGCACATGGAAAGGACGTCCGTCCTTCCCACCTGAGCAGCACGCTCTCTGTTCCTTTAACCGTTTGAGACACATGTCTTGCATCCAGAAAACCTCCCTAATCAATCACAGCCGCTCGTTTTGGCTCCAAACAGCTGAATAGAGCAAAACGACGAAGAGAGCGGATTCCATGCTATCTTGCATTCCATAGTTTTCTCAGAGCTCCGAAGCTTTCGTTTCAATCCCTCACAGCTTCTGCCTCATTCCCCCGGTGATTTCCCGTCGTTTTCAGTCGTCGCCGGCGAGATCCACAATTAACCGAGAGCTACCTTCGTCTAAGCTTCCACGGCCCCGCGTAGAAGCCTCCTCCAAGCTCGAAGCCTGAAGGAGATCAACACGTGGACAGTCTACAAATTCAACCGTTTCTAAATCAACTCATTCGATCCATCCCTTGGTGAGAAATCCTAAACCCTAGATAATACTTAGGTTCTTAAATAGGCTTCTAAGGAATCCACTTCAAGCTCTAAAAAACATTCCCCACCCTTCTTCCCAGTGACTGCCATATGGATCTCATTCTTCATACCATTTAATCCATTATTTAAGAAGTTTAAATAAAAAATTAGGTTTAGGGTTTGCGATGTCTGGATGGGGAAGATGAAATCAAGGCCGTCGTTCTGATCTATTCGATTCCAACGGCTAAGATTCAGCGGTCCATTTCTCCCGGCTCGGTCCGCACGAAACATGAGAATAGACCGGTTCATCCAGGTCCGATCTGGTCCGTTTGTTCCAAACGGCGGGATCAAACCTCAGCCGTCCGATCCCTTCTGATCGAGATCAACCGCGGCCTTGATCGCAGCCGTTAGATCAAGCCGCGGTCGATCCGACGGCTACTGAGTCGTGCTGACTCATTTAAGTGGACGGGGCCCACTTGACCGCCGCCACTTGCGTGGACCAACCACCCGCGGCCGCGTGTAATACTGGTTTAAGGTTTTGTTTTAATTAATTTTAATGGCAGAACTTCAAAAAATCATATAAAATAAAATATTAAGCCAAAATTTGCACACAACCACTCGTTTTTCTCGGAATTAAATTTCCTATTTTCTAAAAATAAAATCAAAGCTTAATTTTCACTATTTTAAAACTTAGATTTTAACATTAAAATTTTTCTTAATATCTTTTAAATTATATTTTATTTAAATATTTAATAAATCAAAAATTAAATGGTATGATACCTGAGATTCATCATGTGTTGTCTCTGATTTTTGGGGAGAATCTCAGAGCTCGATTTAAGCCTTAAATGAATTTTCAAATATTTAATTCATTACTTGGATTAAATATTTAAAATTTCATTTACAAATTAGATAATCATTCTATTATTGTATGTTAGGGTTCTATGGGGTTAGTGCAAAGGCTTCCTTTCACTGAAATTGAGTTTAGATAATAATCATGTATAATTCAATTAAAATTTATTTCCAATGTCATATTAACATAACTCACGAATTGCCAACCTATACATGATTATTCTATCAAAGTTGGGTTGATTTTGATTAGGTATATGTTCACATATGTCACCTAATCATTTCAACCTAATTTGATGCATCTATACTTCTATAATAAATTATTTAAGTTTATAGATTGTCATAAGATCTATAGCCAAATAATTTATTATGAAACCCTTCCATAGAACGTTAGGTGCACCTTTATTGTTCATTGTTTGTGTTGATGTGATTGTAATTTAGTGTTAAAGGGTTAGAAACATGATTTGATGTCCTATAACTTAGTGTCATTAAGGACAAAAATTAAGGACTTTGATTAGAAAACTTAGAAAATTCATTGTGATTAGGATTGACATCCTCTTGACTTGAAATTTGAACCACTTAAACTTAGTGACATTCTCAGCCTTAGGAAAATTTTCACTGGTTTTAGAAATCATTAAGG
Organism: Dendrobium nobile; assembly: GCA_022539455.1. Lineage (NCBI taxonomy): Eukaryota > Viridiplantae > Streptophyta > Magnoliopsida > Asparagales > Orchidaceae > Dendrobium > Dendrobium nobile. Next base: position 36,395,309 of record CM039722.1, on the reverse strand, counting down.
TCCTTAATTAATTTTCCTAAGCTTAAACCTTAGTTAAGCCATTAAACCTTCCAAAAAATGTAATAAATCCAATTTAAACCCAAAAATTATGTATAAACCCTCTAAGTAACCAGAATTCAATCCTTAACTCATGAAAATTGAAATCCCCTTGATTTGACAGCAATTTAAACCTTAATCTAATTTTAAGTGAAAATCAATATGTTATTAATATAATTAATTAATAATTATTTAAAATTCCAAAAAATTTCCCAAACACTTGGGAATCTCTCCTTGGGTCATTCCTGACCTTTGGAGCTGATTTCAAGGAGTTGGGATCTCATTTGGAGCAAAATCACAAAAGGCCCCTTTAATTAAACAATTTCGAAAATTCATTAAATACCTAAAACTTCAAATATTCATAACTAATTCAAGAAAAATCCAAATCATCCAAACTCACTTGCATTCAACTCATAATAGGGTCTAATATTTATTAAAAATATTAAATTCCAGAAATCTGTAATATTTCAAAAAGTCAACAAATCGGTCAACTCTAGGTCAAATCTAGTTCAAAACTTTAAACCTTCGTAATAAAATGTAGAAAAATCCAATTTCAACATACTTACTGTCTAACTGATCGTAGTAAGGTCTAGTATTTTAATAAAATTCTAACATTCCAGAATTTGAACTTAATCAAAAAGTCAATTTTCAACCCCTTAATTAAATGATTAAAATATTCCAAAAATTCATAAATCTCAAAATCATCCTAAAATTCCAGAAAATGTTAACTTAATGTTTAAAACATTCAACAAACCTTTTAAAGCACAACAACCATCCTAAAGATGAAGTTTATTGGCTGGACTACTCCGGGCTGCGGGGCTAAGTGTCCTAAGGAGGCTGGTTCCTCGAGCCTGGTGGCACAACGCCACGAATGGATTCCAAGGGGTGTTAAACCTTAAGAATAGATTAATTATTAATTATTCAACCTTTTAAAACCTCTAATTTAATTACATTAATTTGGTTTATCGGCTGGACTACTCCGGGCTGCGGGGCTAAGTGTCCTAAGGAGGCTGGTTCCTCGAGCCTGGTGGCACAACGCCACGAATCGATTAATGGCAAACTTAAATGAATCAATTTTGAAAATCAGCAACCAAACATTTCTAATAAAATTCATTAATTCTTAAACCTTAATCAACCTAAAATATTTAATTATACCGGATACCGCTGGGTAACCCAGGCCTACGAGGCTATTAACTTAGCCCTAAGGAAGGTGAAATAAACTTCACGGCCTCGGTGTGAAACAAAGGTGATATCCAACAAATAATTAAGTAAGTCTTAAAATTAACCTTAAGCCATTAATATTTGAATTCAAACTTAAATCCCTTAAACCTTCCAACCAACCAAACTTAAAACAACTTTAATTAATAATCCTATTTAGGACATATCGAAACTACACGACCTACCTCACACACTTTAGATGTTGTGCTAGGATCACCGACTCTAGTTTTAGGATAGGCCGGTGTTTTACTTGCTGCAGTTGTGTGCCGTACTTTTCGAGCTTTTACTGCATGTTGTTTGCCAGTGTAGAATTGATGTGTTTGTTTACTTATTTCCTGCATTCTGTGATTAGTTGTGCGATAGATTTACCCCTAGGTTAGGGACGAATTATATTTGTGCAATCTTATGCAGGTGGCCATGCTCATATAAGGAGCTGAAAACTAAAGGGGGCAGTTAACAAAAATATATATATAACTCTTTGCACAGGTACCTGCCGCGCTTAAGACCCCCTTTAAATAAAAAAGAGCATGGCCAAGTGTGGCTAAAAAAAATGCATTTCATTCAAATTATAACTGCTTGGGAATACATATACAACTGCTGATTATTAGGATAACATTGCAGGATCGAGTCTAGATTTTCTATTTCAAATTAATGTAATTTGATTGTATAAAGGTTGTAAATTTATTTGAAATGACTTGAATTTGGGATACAAATATCCAATTTGAATTCCAAAGAGGTGAAGACATCCCTAGAGGGGAGAGTCTTCTTCCATTTGGAAGTCAAATTAGGATACTTTTTAAATATCCAAAGAGGAAAGATAACACCCCGATCAAGGGGGAGTTTCTTTCCATTTGGATATCCTGAACCGACGAATCAAGACGTTCGTGAGAAGATGAAGGATTGGACGACGAGAAGAATCCTAAATCTCAAAGTCATTTATTTTAGGATTAGAAATCCGGGTTGTAGTCAGTGGTGCCCGGCCACTTTAATTTTCTGTAAATTCTGTGATGTAATAATAAGGGCACTTGCCTATGGACGTTCAATTTGATAAATTTAATTTGATTGATTTATTTAAATTGATTGCGCATTAGAACTCCTGCTTTTCTAGTCTTTTTACTTGCATGCCGCATTTGGTTTGACCTGGAATTCGAACTTAGGCTCTTAGGGGTCTGTCAAAAATTCTTCTATTCTAATTAAATAAAAAAATTTTAAGATAAGATAGAAACTCTAAACGGTCCTAAGAAGTAAGCTCGGACTCGCCGAGGGTTTTTCATGCATACATATTATACCTTCTCTTCCTTGTTAGGCATCTCCCCGCCTGCGGGTTCTGGCAGGCCACCTGACCTATGAGGGTGCCGATCTGTCAAGGGGATGTTATGCAATCTCTAGGATAAAACCTATTTTCTAAGCCAAAGATTTTTAAACTGCTACATACTAATTCTGCATTCAATCGAGTCAATTAGCATGCATCGCATTAGTAACAAATTTAAAAGAGTCTAATATTTAATTGCATCTATTTAGACATCGAATACCCGACATAAGTTAAAGGGGTCAATTAAGGATCTGCTCTAGATGTCGACCCCATTTCTCTAAAATTTTCTAATTAATGTCCCCACCACTCTACAAAAAGACCGGATACATATTTTAAAATAGTTTAGGTGGTTTAGCTGGCTCCCCAATCCAGGCCGGGATAAGACCAGATTCGCATTTCATTAGCTAGGTTCGAGGCACTAACTTTTAGTGCCTAATTTAGATTTAGGTTCCGAGGCTGGTCCGGGCCATATGACCTCAAACTTCGGGAATTGAATCCCAAATCTCTAATAAAATCAACCACTCAAACTAAAAATTTCGTTCAATCAAATAAAAGCCTAACACTTAGGGTAGATTGAGATGTTTTCTGAAGTAATTTAGAATCTCGAAACATCTCCTACTTTTCTTCCTTTGACTCTGAAAATAAGTCTTCAATTTTGATCCAATCCCATTTGAATTTCTAACCCTTTATCTCCTTTGATATCTAGCTTTGAAATCTTAAATAAAATTTACATCGCTATTTTAATCGAGAGTTTTCGTAGGAAAATCTCTAATTTTCCTATGATGTAATTAACTACGAGGGCTTGCGCTCGTAGGAGATTTAGTAACCCAGATTTAATTTTAAAATTAAAATTTTCAAAAATCTTTAATTAACTATTCTTGGGAAAATACAACGATTGTTATCGTCATTTTCAAATGATCGATAATGATTGATACCTTCTTTCTTTGGAAAGATATATCAATTATTATCGAAATTTTGATTATGAGATTAATGATCTTTTCAATCCAAATTAGCATAGTCAAATAATTTTAAGTTTGACTACGATAGTTTGGGCAACTTTGAAGTTTTGAAATTTGAACCAATTAGTGAATGATATTATCTCCGTCTGGAATGATATGTCGTTCCTAATGTTGTGTTAGATTTCAAAATTAGAATTTAAAATCTAATCTTCCCAAAAATAATTATATATTTTCAAAACTATATATATTTAAATCAAATATATTTTTTTAATCAAAACAAAAAATGGCGACTCCGCTGGGGAAATTCTCACTCTCCATCTTTAATAGCGGTATAAATTTTATTGTATCGGTAGTTTTGACTACCTTTCTCTCCGTTGGTCCCTCTCCCATTTCTTCCTTGGGTGAGTGTGGCCAACTCAATTAAGACATGTTAAAAGAGAGGTGAGCGTAGGAAGCCTCCCTCTAAATTTTAGGCTTGGACATTTTGCCTCCAACTTGGTTGGTAGAGCGAAAGAGTCAAGCCTATCTCTTTCTATAAATTGTAGAGACTAGCGTGCTCGGGCTACCAGTGGCATGCTAAGTTATATAACTTATAGAAAACCTCCTCAATTTTCAAAATCTAAATTCTAGTCTTTTAGTAGAGTTTTAATCTTTCCAACTTCTAGATAATCGTTATGATTGTATCGTTGTATATTGAATTGTAACAATTTCAATTCGATATATACGATCAACCATAATGCTCACTTTCAAGATCCGTTTTAAAATTCAATTATATCGGTAGAGTTAAGCTATGACATTTCATTCTTAGTGCACTAACTAGAATGAAAGAGTCAAGTAAATTCCAAATAAATCTCCCCCAATTAATGTGGACCTTTTTGTTAGATGAATATCCAACACCTCGAGTCCCGAAATAAGGGGAGATGCTGCCGAAATTTTGAGTTTTCAAAACTCTTTCTAAAATCATTTCAAACCGATTATCGTTGTTATATGCCCTTCTACGACGATCGTCGTAGTTAACATATACAACAAATCTTCAAACTTGATCCGATATAAGTTCGCCATTGACAATTCATCCTTTAGGGATTGAAAGAGTTAGGCATTCTTAGTGTTTTTCCCGACGTTTATTTGTGAACCTTTTGTTGAATGAAAATTCAACACATTGAGTTCCAAAAATAAGGGGAAATGCTGCCGGATTTTTGAATTTCCAAAATTCAATCATCTCCAAATTCAAACATCCTCTTCAAATCCATCCAAATCAAATTCAGATTTTTGTTGTTATATATTTGCCTACAAAATCCTTCTGTAGTTGAATATATACAACGACAATTCAAACTCTATTTCAATCAAAATCAAACTCTATATTCTATCGTTTTACACCGGGTTATAGCTCTTATAACCCGATATATACGATAAAATATAAATTTATTTTCCAAATTTAAATTCAAGTTTCTAATTCAAATCTTCTCCTTCTCAATTCTCAGAGAATCAAATTAACTGCAATGGCTGGCAAACTGTTGTTTTCAATGGATCGTGATTTGTTGATTGAAGAGTTAGTCTACGAGAACTCAATTCAGTTTGGAATAGGGTTTAAGTCCCTTAGACTGGTGATGAATGGAAACACCCTGGTGGACCTTGCAGTTGAGGGCGAAGAAAAGCCCATAGTTCAATTAGCCATAGGAGCCGGGAATGATGCCCCTCCGAGTCTATGGTCAGCACTAGATATTGCTAATGCGCCCAAAGAATTCCTTGAAGATGCAAAGAAACTGGAAGCTGCCGCTGCAGCCAAAAGAGTGCTTGAGAAAGGGTCCTCTAGTTCTGAAACTCTTTACGGTAGTAAGAATTCCAAGAAGAACTACCTGAGAAGGTTAAGAAAGAAGATTACCAAAACTAAGAAGGTGGCCGAGTTGAAGGCCTTGGGAAAAGTTGATCTTGAGGCTGCCGAGGAGCTGCCAATCCCTGCCTCTTCTCCACTCCTTAAAGGGAGTCGTTTTCATCCCCTCGCAGCTGCTGCAGGGGAGGAGAGAGTTACTCGGATAGCTAGCACCCCGCCTAGCCCTGTCGACTATTCTGTCAAGAGAACCCCGAAGGAGAAACAAATTTTGAAAACCAGGATGTTGAGAAATATCATCCATACCTGTGCTGCCCAAACAGGTCAAACTAAAGAGCAGTATGTGAGACACTTGAAGGGAGTGATCTCACACAAACTTGAGAAAGAAGTCCTTAAAGAAGAAAAGTCTGAAGCTAAGAACCTGACTCCTCAGCCAGTGAGGAAGAACAAGAAATTCGTTAAACAACCTGTCTCGTCGGTCTTAGTGGATGGATACCATTGGGTGCCTCGCCTCCCGTCTATAAATACGGAGGAGATAGTATTAACTGGGTCTGGCCAGAGTCGCCCTTTCAGTGGTAGACCTCCGACTCCACCTTCACAACTGTCAAAGCTGGCCCCAGTAATAACAAAGTCTAAAGAAGCCTTTAAAGAGCCGAAACCAGTTGATATTAAGGGCAAGAGGCCCATGTCACCAGAAGAGTCATGTGCAAGAAGGAAGTTCAGTAAATGTATTGGAATTCAATTCAGGGAACCTCAGATTCAGATACCAGTTGAACTCCCTCGACTCCCAGTTCAGGGATGTGAGGACTCTATTCGTGTTGATGTTGGAGCCCCCGCTGTTCAAGCACCTCCACCACCAATTAAGATAGATGTCCCTCAACCTACTGAGGATGTCACCCTTGCGACTACCGACCCCGGGACAGTCGGAGGGGTGGAGACGACCCAAGATCCTGATCAAGAAATGCTAGACCAATTGGTCAATGAGGAAATCACTGAAGATGATGCTAAGATTAATGATATCTTTGATAAGTTAAGTGTGAAAGAATATGACCAAGTGATGGAATATGACGGATATTTGCCAATTTATACTGAAGCCATAGATGGGAGGCCGGTTGAGGAAGTAGTACAAGAAATAAGAGATATCCTTAAGAAAAAGGCCGTTGATGAGTTCAACCCTGATGAAGATGACTTGCTAGTTGATGAGGAACCAGTAGCGGATGTCCACATGGTTGAAACTCGTGCTTCAGCTAAAGATGCCAAGCCTTCTAAGCACCATTCTGGAAAGGAGGAAGAGTCAGCAGCAGTCGACTCAGATTCAGACAGTTCTGTTAGATTGAAAGAGAAGGATGAGTATATTAAAAACCTTGAAAGAAAAGTTGAAGAGATGATGATTAGAGTTGAACAGATGCAGGGTCAGCTCTTGCAATCACAGCAGTCCAAACCCGAGCAGTTGCAGCCCACAGTACTCACCACGGGCGAGCACAGCAGGAAGGCTGATTCTAGTCTCAAGCTTCCAGAAGTCACTTCTCCACCAGAAAAAGATATCCGTCAGATGATTGAGACCCAGGTAAGGGAGGCCTTAGCCCATTCGCAGAGAACTGTATCTATTCCAAAGGGTAGACCTTACCCCGAGGAATATGATTTGGTTCCTTATCCTAAGGGTTTTGTGCCACCTTCTTTCAAAGTTTTTAGCGGCTTAGAAAACCCAAGACAGCATCTGGCCCATTTCCGAGCAAGCTGTTGCAATGCAGGAGGGTCGGATGCTCTACTCTTTCGTCAGTTTGTGAGTAGTTTGTCCGGTATTGCTTTTGAGTGGTACGTAGATCTACCAAACGGTTCAGTAAAAACTTTCACAGAGCTCGAGGGTCTCTTTTTAAAGAGATTCTCAGGAGCTCAACAACGTGTAACCGTTGGTGATCTCGTCATCGAAAAGCAAAAGCCGGGCGAGTCTTTAGTCGACTACATCTTGAGGTGGCGAAATCTCTCGATGAAGTGTGAACCCCAGCTACAAGAGCAACATGCAGTGGAGATTCTTTTAAAGAATATCCACGGGCCTATTGCTTTTCTGTTAAAGGGGTTTACGATCAAAACCTTCGAGAAGCTTCTTAACAAAGCTAGTAATCTACAAGAAGAGGCTTCCAAAATGCCATTCTTGAAGGATTCTACTGAAGATAAGAAGGTTAGTAAACCGTTGAAATCCTTTGAAAAGAGGGTAGCAACGGTTTCAGCAGTCGACAAGGGGAAGAAGCCAGTTAACATTCAATCAAGTAATTCTACTGTTCAGCAGACTCAAAAACCTCAACCGTTTCAGGTAACTTCTCAACCCATCAGAGAATATCACCGGCCCACTTTTGAAGAGAGATTGGCTCGTCCGTATCCATTCAAAAGGGAGTCGGTGAAGAAAATTTTTAAGAGTCTCCTAAAGAAGTCAGATTTTCGATTGCCGGAGGCCAAGAAGCCGGAAGAGGCAAATAAAAAGGATGATCCAACCTTTTGCCCCTACCATCGCATGTTGGGCCACACAATCGAAGACTGTATAGTCTTTAAGGACTGGCTCGAGAGAAACTTTCGTCAAGGTAACATCATAATTCCAAAGGAGTACTTGGTCAATCCGGATCAGGGATCTGTCAAATCCATCTCAGGTAATAATTCTAATCTTTCTTTTTCCATTGAAGATGGTTGGGATATAGCACTATCCCGGGCGTTTAAAAAGTCGATTAACCAATCTTTTCGTCTTTCTCAACAGTTACCGACGAGAGCCCGGGGCCCGATCTGGGAGGTTGAGCTGGAGGCATCGCAGGAGGATGTTGGGACGATTTCCTCTCCAGTAGTTGTAGGAACTACTGTATTAAATAAAAATGAAAAGAGTGAACTTTCTGTAGAGAGGAAATCTGTTGATGAGAGATGTGTACAAGTGGTGGATGGTGGCTCAAAACCACTAGCCCCACTAAAGTTATCTGACTTTTACTTTGCCCCATCAAAGGCAAAGGGTCAAAAATTTAATAAAAAGAAAGATCCTTCTGCAAATATTTTGATGATTAGTGTTGAGAATGAAATGTTAAATGACTCTCCCGTTGAAAATAACCCGGAGCCAGCTGAGGACAATCAAGAAGCTCAAAAACTCAGCTCTCCGGATTTGACCCTTCAAGGAGAAGATGAATCTGATGTCTTATCAGATGGTGATACCCCTGAAATTAACTTTCAAGGGAGTCCCGTCGTGATAGACTTTTCAGATTCAGATTCTCATTCAGAAAATGACAATCAACCGCCTAAGGAGAGCGTAGACCTCCCCGTAGTTTGTCCTTCCGACGAAATCGTGCAAGTGCAACTGCGTGGTGGCAAGGTTTTACCCCCTAGGCTTCCCCCTCAGGAAAAGGAAAACAAGTTGTGTCTGCTGATCCGATTCAAATCCCTGCTCAACAATCAAACTCTCCTATAAATCCACCGGGTCCCGATGTTAATGTTCCAAGCGTCGATTACAACATCTTAGCTCACCTTAGGAAGTTGCCTGCTAAGTTGAGCATCTACGACGCCCTTGTCCTTTCAAAAGAGATGAGGGAGACTCTAATTAAAGCACTTCTCGACCCAGAGATTTGCTTAGCTCAACTCGCTTCAACTTCCGAGGAAGAAGCTTTGTACTTCAAGGAAATTCCAGGAGTTACCTTCTCCGATGAAGATCTACTCCTAGGAACTGCCGACCACAATCGCCCACTTTACATCACTGTAAATGTGGGAAAGTTTAAATTATCAAGAGTTCTTGTTGATCCGGGTGCATCGGTCAACGTGATGAACATAAAGACTCTCGCATACCTTAGAATTGATACTAGCAAGCTCTCAACCGACAAGTTAGTGCTTCGCGGATTCAATGAAAAAGGCGAGAAGGCTTTAGGTTCGATCACACTTCTTCTAGAGATAGGAGAGTTAAAAACTGAAGCGAAATTTCATATAATTGATTCGGCTACGTCCTTTAATGCGCTCCTAGGTAGGCCCTGGATCCACGAGTATAGGATGGTTCCTTCCACCCTACATCAATGCATCAAGTACCAACGAGATGGCATTGAGTTTGAAATCAGGGGTGATTTGCAACCATTCTCTATTCACGAGATCGGGATCTACGAGGATGCTGCATATTATGTTCCCAAAGGATCCACCATCAAATCTAAGGTAGAGATCAACGTTAAGGAGGAAAAAGCAGAAAATCAAAATTCAAAAGCAATTCAAAGATTGAGAAAAGAAAAAGTCAAGAATAAAAAAAGAGACGATTCTAGTAGTGAAGACGACGTCGAGCGCGTAGTCTTTAGGCCTCCAATCAATCTACCTCAAAGAGGTGGAAGGATGGCCCAAAGAGCACGCGGCCGAGGTCGCCCTTCCGTTGAAAAGAGAAATCCCCCAATGTATATCGAACTTGAAACAAGTTCTGATGAAGAATCAAGAAAGAGGGGTGATAGAATCGCTTTTGACTACAAAAAATCCAATCTTCCTCCAAAGTTTGATCTCACTTTAGATTCGGATAGTGATCAAGAGGGCAACAATTTCAAACCTCAAAGTGATGAGCCTGAATTGAGCATGTATGAAAAGCTTAATAGGGTAGTTAAATCCTTAGCCTTAACCCCACTGTCTGCTGACAGAGTCTCAGGGTTAGTAACTAAGGATTCCCCTAACTTAGATGGAGAAGTAAGGAAAGTCCAGAGGTTCTTCCCTGGCACCTCCTCTTCAGGGAATGAAGGTGATGTGATCCTTGAAGAGGCAGATTTTAATGAATTAATGGAATTACCTTTCGGCTACTTTCCTCTTGGTGTTAAAGCTCTTATCTCTAAAGGTTTTATTCCGAGTAAATGGACTAAGGGTCAGGCTAGATACCACCAATGTATTTGGAATTCCAAATTCAATAAAAATTGGACGAGTGGTATCGGCTTTGGTACCGTCAGTTCATTTGACGATGATGAATATTGCTTGATGATAACCATCCATCGTGAATCTGAAAGTGTCCCTACTGAAATCGTCGATTCGCTCGACAGATTTTGTTTGGAGACCTTAGACGATTCAGATGAAGTTCAAATTCGGGATGCACCCCCTGAATTTGAAGAAGAAATTAAATCGACAGTTGATGAACTTAAAGAAATTAACCTTGGAACAGAGGACGACCCTCGCCCCACGTTCATAAGTTCTTTGTTGAGCGAGGACGAGTCTAAGGATCTAATTCAACTTCTATCCGAGTTTAAGGACTGTTTCGCTTGGACATACGACGAAATGCCGGGTCTGTCCGCCGATATAGCAGTTCATAAACTTGGAATCCGGCATGATGCCATTCCTGTCAAACAAGCTCCGCGACGCATGCGTCTGGAGATTGAACAACAAGTCATTTCTGAAGTTAAGAAACTGGCCGAAGCCGGATTTATCCGGGAGGAGCAATATCCTTCTTGGGTAGCCAGCGTTGTGCCCGTTCGAAAGAAAAATGGTCAAATCCGGGTCTGTGTTGACTATAGAGACCTGAATAAGGCATGTCCTAAGGATGAATTTCCTTTGCCAATTCCAGAACTAATGGTGGACATCGCCTCCTCGCATGTTGTTTTCTCCTTTATGGATGGCTCGTCTGGTTATAATCAAATCAAGATGGCCCCAGAAGATGAGAGAAACACTGCATTCAGAAGTCCTATAGGGATCTTTTGTTATAAAGTGATGACATTTGGCCTTAAAAATGCCGGTGCAACCTACCAGCGGGCTATGACTCGAATCTTTGATGACTTAATCCACAATCAAGTCGAATGTTATATCGACGATTTAGTTGTCAAGAGTAAAGTCAAAGAGGCTCATCTTTATGACTTAAGAATCGTCTTCGAGCGGTTGCGTCGCTACGATCTTAAGATGAATCCTTTGAAGTGCGCCTTCGGTGTCGCGTCAGGGAAATTTCTAGGTTTCGTAGTAAGACACCGTGGAATTGAAATTGATCCTGCTAAAATCGAAGCTATCTTAAATATGCCGCCTCCTAGGAGCCTTACTCAACTAAGGTCTCTTCAAGGTAGATTGGCGTATATAAGAAGATTCATTTCCAATCTTTCCGGAAGATGTCAACCATTCTCGGTCCTCGCTAAAAAGGACGCCAAATTCATTTGGGACGAGAAATGTCAATCTGCTTTTGAAAATATCAAACAATACCTGACAAATCCACCAGTCTTGGCAGCCCCTATTCCGGGGAGACCTCTAATACTTTACACTGCGGCCCTTGACGAGTCTCTCGGGGCTCTCCTTGCTCAAGTCAATGACGAAGGGAAAGAGAACGCTCTCTATTACCTAAGTCGGAGACTTCTACCAACGGAAATTCGGTATCCAACGATTGAGAAACATTGTCTCGCCTTAGTCTTTGCAGCTCAAAAACTAAGACATTACATGCTTTCTCATCAAATCAACTTGATTTCCAGTTTCAACCCCTTGCAATACCTTATGACCAGACCTACGTTGTCAGGACGTTTGGCTCGTTGGTCTATGATATTGCTCCAATTTGAAATCACTTTCATTCCCCTACGTGCTGTGAAAGGGCAGGCCGTCGCCGACTTCCTTGCGGCACACCCGTTGCCGGCGGAATCTCCTCTAAATGATGATTTACCTGATGAGCAAATCATGAGTTTGGAGGAAGCCACTACTCAAACCTGGGAAATGTATTTTGATGGTGCTGCGTCCTCTCAACGGGGCAAAACACCTGAATCTACTATTCCCGGGAAAGCCGGAGTTGGCCTGGTATTCATAACACCAGATAAGGGAATGATGTACTTTTCCTACCACTTATCAGAACCTCGTACGAATAATGAAGCTGAGTACGAAGCTCTGATAACTGGCCTGGAACTTACAATTTTGATGGAGATTAAAGAGATTAAAATTTTTGGTGATTCCCAACTGGTGATCAACCAGATTGCAGGAACCTATAAAGTTTTGAATCCTAAACTCCTGAAATACCATCAGTACACCTGTCACCTGCTCGAACAAATTCCGATTGTAACTATGTATAGGATTCCCCGTGGAAGTAATTCTTCGGCGGATGCCCTCGCAAAGCTTGCAAAGGAATTTGCCTGTCCGGAAGAAGACTCCATCCCTATAGAGGTGCAGGGCCGTCAAGTTCTGTCTCCTATAGATTTGGAGTACATTAATAAACAAATTTTCCAAGTCCTTTCTACCTCTTCGGCAGTCAATGAAGAAGCAGATTGGAGACAACCGATAATTGAATACCTTCAAGAAGGCAAGCTCCCTCACGAGAGATCCCTTGCCCATCAAATCAAGAAACGTGCCCTATCCTACGCGCTAGTCAACAATACGTTGTATCGACGATCGTTTGATCAGATGTGGCTCCGTTGTTTAGACAAATGTGAGGCACTGAAGATTGTTAACGAAGTCCATGCTGGACTGTGCGGTGCTCATCAATCGGGTCCGAAGATGAAAATGAAGATCAAAAGACTTGGATATTACTGGCCCACGATGATTGACGATTGCATGAAAATTGCAAAGTGTTGTCATCAGTGCCAAGTACATGGTGTGGTTTTACATCAGCCGCCTAACGTGTTGCATCCCACGATAGCCTCGTGGCCCTTCGAAAGTTGGGGCACGGATATCATCGGGCCAATCGACCCTCCTTCTTCAAAGGGTCATCGCTTCATTTTAGCAGCGACCGATTACTTTTCAAAATGGGCGGAAGCAGTCCCGTTAAGAAATGTAACATCACACCATGTAATGAAATTTTTTCGTGACCATATCGTATATAGATTTGGCGTTCCGCACAGAATCATATCCGATAATGGGTCCGCTTTCAAGTCTACGAAGATCAATAATTTTGCAAGTCGCCATGGTATTGATTGGAGATACTCAACAATCTATTACCCTCGGGCCAATGGATTGGCTGAGGCCTTCAATAAAACTTTGGTCCAAATCATTAAAAAGACCCTTGATGATAACAAACGTCAGTGGGATGAGAGGTTGGTGGAAGCTTTGTGGGCCTACAGGACCACTTATCGAACCCCGACCCAATCCACGCCGTTTGCACTAGTGTATGGATCTGAGGCCGTACTCCCTCTCGAAGTTCAGATCCCTTCGCTCAGAATCGCAATTCAGAACCAGATTACAACTCAACAAAATGCACAACTTCGTTTGGAAGAGCTCGAAAGCCTTGAAGGACGTCGTCTTCAAGCTCAGCAAAATCTAGAGTTGTATAAAGCCCGAATGATTCAAGCTCACGATAAGTTAGTGCGACTTAGAACCTTCCAAGTAGGCGACTTGGTCTTGGTTCTTCGGAGGCCTATCTTAGCGCACCGAAAACTCGGTGGAAAGTTTGAACCAACTTGGGAAGGACCCTTCGTAGTGGAAACAGTCTACGAAGGAGGCTCGTATCAGCTAGTGGATTGTAAAGGAAATCACCCAATGCTTCCTGTAAACGGGCGTTTCCTGAAGAAATACTATGCTTGATGTAGCTCGAATTTTCAATCAATAAAATTTTCAAGTTTCAATCAATTTTGTCCAATTCTCTTCAAATCTTCTTAAAGTTTAATACCGTGCGTCCCTTTTCTTAAGGCTAAGAGGTGATTCTTCAGATCTTCTTGTCTTAAGTTCAAGCCTTTTAATGATGAAGTATGCCTTTTGTGGCATCGCCCTAAAATTCAAATCTTGATTTTGATCTTATATAGAGCAAGTTTCCTCTATATACGATTTTGCAAATTTGATCACCCGTGTAAAGCAAGTTTCCTTTGCACATGATCAATCCAGATCCGATCATCTGTAGAGCAAGTTTCCTCTACCCATGATCATTTTAACCTTGATCTTATATAGAGCAAGTTTCCTCTATATACGATTTTTCAAACTTGATCACCTGTGTAAAGCAAGTTTCCTTTGCACATGATCAGTCCAGACCCGATCATCCGTAGAGCAAGTTTCCTCTACAAATGATCGTTCAAACCTGATCCTCTATACGGAGCAAGTTTCCTCCATATAAGATCATTCCAGACCCGATCATCCGTAGAGCAAGTTTCCTCTACCCATGATCATTTCAATCCCGATTCTCTATATAGAGCAAGTTTCCTCTATATACAATCATTCAAACCTGATATTTTATGTAAAGCAAGTTTCCTTTATATATGATCAATCCTGACCCGATCATCCGTAGAGCAAGTTTCCTCTACCCATGATCATTCCAGACTTGATTTTATATAGAGCAAGTTTCCTCTATATACGATCATTTCAAATCCAATCCGCTGTGTAGAGCAAGTTTCCTCTACATGCGATCATCCAGACTCGATCCTCTGTGTGAAGCAAGTTTCCTTCACATACGATCATTTCAAATTGATTCGCTGTGTAGAGCAAGTTTCCTCTACATACGATCATCCAGACTCGATCCTCTATGTGGAGCAAGTTTCCTCCACATATGATCATCCAGATGCGGTTCTCTGTGTAGAGCAAGTTTCCTCTTCACAAGATCATTCTTTAGTGATGGAGTACGCCATCTGTAGCACCATCCTAAATTTAAAATATAGATCCGATCTTTCATGAGAAGCAATGCTTCCTTCCCACAAGATCATCTAGTTTTTATTCCTTAAGGACAGATGTGAGTCATCGTGCTTTCTCTCCTTAGGATTAGATCCACTAGTGATGGAGCACGCCCTCTATGGCACCATCCCATTTTTTAAAATTCGGATTAGACCTTCTGTGGGAAGCAATGCTTCCTTCCCATAGGGTCCTCCAATCTTCTTCTCCTTAAGGTTAGGTTGTTTCCTGTCCTTAGGATTAGACCCACTAGTGGTAGAGTACGCCCCTCGTGGCACTACCCTAGTATCAATTTCAAATTCGATCATCTATGGTTAGGAGCTCTTCCTTCCGATAGGATCATTCGAAACTTCTTTCCTTAAGGTTAAGAATCTTCCCTTCCTTAAGATTAGATCTACTAGTGGTAGAGTACGCCTCTTGTAGCACTACCCTAGTATAAATTCAAACCCCGATTCCCCAGGGATAGACTTTGTCTACCCTTAGGATCAAAATTCTAGACTTGACCTTTTAATTCGGTCAACGCCAATATGTACAATAGAATTTCATTCTATTACACATATTGGGGGTCCATTTGTTGACCTCATTTTTGTATGAGGTCATTAGGGATCCATCCAGATCAATCCTGACCCTACATTAATCCAGACCTTAGATCCTATGATCAATCTGATCCCTAGGACTCTTTTAGATCTAGGCCTTAGGATCTATTCTAAATCTTAGGACTCTTCCAGATAGATCCAGACCCTAGGATCTATTCTAGATCTTAGGACCCTTTTAGACTTCAGATCTTAGGACCTATTCTAGACCCTAAGACTCTTCTAGATCCAGACCCTGTAATCTCCTTAGGCCTTAGGAATTTCCTAGACCTAAGATCTATCCAGACCTTAAGATCAATTCAAATCCCATATCAATCTAGACTTCAAATCAATCCTGACTCTAATCCAATCCAGATCTCAATTCAATCCAATCCTTAATCAAGATCCAGACCTCAGTCCAGTTCAGAATCCAGTCTTCAGCCTAGATCATACCTTTGATCTAACATCAAACCTATCCAATCAATTATGATCATTCAAATGATCATAAATGATTTAAATAGCTCAAGTTCAATCATTCAAACCCAAAATCCAGCCCAAATTCAAAAATCCAGATTCAAACTTCAAGTCCAAAGGCTTTGTCCTAAAAGCCTTTTCCACTGAATTTTCAAACACTTCAAAACCCTGTCAAATGGCCTCTGATTCAGGGTTTGTCAGTTGCATATTGATGGGACATGTCTCTAGAGGCTACCCTCCAAATTTGAGCCCATTCTGAGTTCTCTAACCTCAGTTACTAAATCAAGATCCATAGGCTGTAAAACCTTCAATTATTTACAGCCTATGCCACTGGACCTATCACTTTGAAGTTTCTGACCCTAGAGCCTTCACCAAAGCCTCTAGTCAGTTCCAGACCTTTAATCTTGATATGTTGAACAATAAACTGAATTTTTCTGGACCCACTTTGACCCCCGGTTGACCAGAGGTCAAAATGACCAAAATACCCCTGCGGGGCTCAGATGGTGATTTCACACCAAATGACCTCCAAATCAAGTTCAACCACCTCCAGCAAGTTTCAAATGTCAAACAAAACCTTTTGGACCCATTCCCAGCCCCTGAGTCAACCTGGTTGACCAAGTCAACAGGGTTGACCCAAGAAGGCCCTTAAGGGTTCAAATAGTGATTTTGACCAAATTGACCTCTCCAGACCCTGGGACCACATTCAATAGATTCAGAATCATATTCTGAACCTGTTGAACCCATTTCCAGACCCTGACCCCAGCCGGTTGACCAAATCAACCAATTTTGGCCTAAGGCCCATTAAGGGCCCATTAACCCTTATCGGCCTTAATAACCTTTTAAAATCCCTAAACCACTCCCATCAGGCTCTAAATACTTAATCAAACTTGATCAACTCAGACCCACTTACTGAGTCAATCTGTTTAGCCCAGTCAATCCAGTTGACTCATTTCCCTTTAAGGGTCTTAATGGGTCATCTCAACCCATTTGGGATATCTAACCCATTCAAACCCTCAAACCAGCATCAAAATTTGAGTCAAGTTCATTCAAATTATTTGGAGTCCAATCCCTCTGAGTTTGACTTAGTCAACTCAATGTCTAAAGATCATTTATATGGTCAAACCTCTCCATTTAACTTATTCTCTTAAATCCCATTCTACCTAATAGTTTAGATCTTCTCCAGGCATGCCTTAGACTCCAACTCAGCACCCTCGACTTCCCTTGACCAGTCAACGGATCAACTAGAGCTCAAATGAGCTCTAGTAGTCAAATCGACCCATCAAACCATAAACAGCCCAAACCAGTCCTTTGCAGCCAATGGAACCTATTCTAGAAAGTTCTCTGAACTCAACTCAACCCAAACCAGGTTCCAGTTTACTCCCTAGCCTGTTCGAAAACTCAATTGAGCTTGTGTGGTCAACCCAATCAAACTAACTTATCCAGCTCAAACCAGGTCAATCCAGCCGTTCAAATCAATTCTGGAATGTTCTCAGAGCCCCCTAAACTCATCCCAGCCATTCGTTTTATCTCCAGACCAGCCAAACAAGCTCGTGGTCCCCCTCATGCACATGGAAAGGACGTCCGTCCTTCCCACCTGAGCAGCACGCTCTCTGTTCCTTTAACCGTTTGAGACACATGTCTTGCATCCAGAAAACCTCCCTAATCAATCACAGCCGCTCGTTTTGGCTCCAAACAGCTGAATAGAGCAAAACGACGAAGAGAGCGGATTCCATGCTATCTTGCATTCCACAGTTTTCCCAGAGCTCCGAAGCTTTCGTTTCAATCCCTCACAGCTTCTGCCTCATTCCCCCGGTGATTTCCCGTCGTTTTCAGTTGTCGCCGGCGAGATCCACAATTAACCGAGAGCTACCTTCGTCTAAGCTTCCACGGCCCCGCGTAGAAGCCTCCTCCAAGCTCGAAGCCTGAAGGAGATCAACACGTGGACAGTCTACAAATTCAACCGTTTCTAAATCAACTCATTCGATCCATCCCTTGGTGAGAAATCCTAAACCCTAGATAATACTTAGGTTCTTAAATAGGCTTCTAAGGAATCCACTTCAAGCTCTAAAAAACATTCCCCACCCTTCTTCCCAGTGACTGCCATATGGATCTCATTCTTCATACCATTTAATCCATTATTTAAGAAGTTTAAATAAAAAATTTAGGTATAGGGTTTGCGATGTCTGGATGGGGAAGACGAAATCAAGGCCGTCGTTTCGATCTATTCGATTCCGACGGCTAAGATTCAGCGGTCCATTTCTCCCGGCTCGGTCCGCACGAAACATGAGAATAGACCGGTTCATCCAGGTCCGATCTGGTCCGTTTGTTCCAAACGGCGGGATCAAACCTCAGCCGTCCGATCCCTTCTGATCGAGATCAACCGCGGCCTTGATCGCAGCCGTTAGATCAAGCCGCGGTCGATCCGACGGCTACTGAGTCATGCTGACTCATTTAAGTGGACGGGGCCCACTTGACCGCCGCCACTTGCGTGGACCAACCACCCGCGGCCGCGTGTAATACTGGTTTAAGGTTTTGTTTTAATTAATTTTAATGGCAGAACTTCAAAAAATCATATAAAATAAAATATTAAGCCAAAATTTGCACACAACCACTCGTTTTTCTCGGAATTAAATTTCCTATTTTCTAAAAATAAAATCAAAGCTTAATTTTCACTATTTTAAAACTTAGATTTTAACATTAAAATTTTTCTTAATATCTTTTAAATTATATTTTATTTAAATATTTAATAAATCAAAAATTAAATGGTATGATACCTGAGATTCATCATGTGTTGTCTCTGATTTTTGGGGAGAATCTCAGAGCTCGATTTAAGCCTTAAATGAATTTTCAAATATTTAATTCATTACTTGGATTAAATATTTAAAATTTCATTTACAAATTAGATAATCATTCTATTATTGTATGTTAGGGTTCTATGGGGTTAGTGCAAAGGCTTCCTTTCACTGAAATTGAGTTTAGATAATAATCATGTATAATTCAATTAAAATTTATTTCCAATGTCATATTAACATAACTCACGAATTGCCAACCTATACATGATTATTCTATCAAAGTTGGGTTGATTTTGATTAGGTATATGTTCACATATGTCACCTAATCATTTCAACCTAATTTGATGCATCTATACTTCTATAATAAATTATTTAAGTTTATAGATTGTCATAAGATCTATAGCCAAATAATTTATTATGAAACCCTTCCATAGAACGTTAGGTGCACCTTTATTGTTCATTGTTTGTGTTGATGTGATTGTAATTTAGTGTTAAAGGGTTAGAAACATGATTTGATGTCCTATAACTTAGTGTCATTAAGGACAAAAATTAAGGACTTTGATTAGAAAACTTAGAAAATTCATTGTGATTAGGATTGACATCCTCTTGACTTGAAATTTGAACCACTTAAACTTAGTGACATTCTCAGCCTTAGGGAAAATTTTCACTGGTTTTAGAAATCATTAAGGTCCTTAATTAATTTTCCTAAGCTTAAACCTTAGTTAAGCCATTAAACCTTCCAAAAAATGTAATAAATCCAATTTAAACCCAAAAATTATGTATAAACCCTCTAAGTAACCAGAATTCAATCCTTAACTCATGAAAATTGAAATCCCCTTGATTTGACAGCAATTTAAACCTTAATCTAATTTTAAGTGAAAATCAATATGTTATTAATATAATTAATTAATAATTATTTAAAATTCCAAAAAATTTCCCAAACACTTGGGAATCTCTCCTTGGGTCATTCCTGACCTTTGGAGCTGATTTCAAGGAGTTGGGATCTCATTTGGAGCAAAATCACAAAAGGCCCCTTTAATTAAACAATTTCGAAAATTCATTAAATACCTAAAACTTCAAATATTCATAACTAATTCAAGAAAAATCCAAATCATCCAAACTCACTTGCATTCAACTCATAATAGGGTCTAATATTTATTAAAAATATTAAATTCCAGAAATCTGTAATATTTCAAAAAGTCAACAAATCGGTCAACTCTAGGTCAAATCTAGTTCAAAACTTTAAACCTTCGTAATAAAATGTAGAAAAATCCAATTTCAACATACTTACTGTCTAACTGATCGTAGTAAGGTCTAGTATTTTAATAAAATTCTAACATTCCAGAATTTGAACTTAATCAAAAAGTCAATTTTCAACCCCTTAATTAAATGATTAAAATATTCCAAAAATTCATAAATCTCAAAATCATCCTAAAATTCCAGAAAATGTTAACTTAATGTTTAAAACATTCAACAAACCTTTTAAAGCACAACAACCATCCTAAAGATGAAGTTTATTGGCTGGACTACTCCGGGCTGCGGGGCTAAGTGTCCTAAGGAGGCTGGTTCCTCGAGCCTGGTGGCACAACGCCACGAATGGATTCCAAGGGGTGTTAAACCTTAAGAATAGATTAATTATTAATTATTCAACCTTTTAAAACCTCTAATTTAATTACATTAATTTGGTTTATCGGCTGGACTACTCCGGGCTGCGGGGCTAAGTGTCCTAAGGAGGCTGGTTCCTCGAGCCTGGTGGCACAACGCCACGAATCGATTAATGGCAAACTTAAATGAATCAATTTTGAAAATCAGCAACCAAACATTTCTAATAAAATTCATTAATTCTTAAACCTTAATCAACCTAAAATATTTAATTATACCGGATACCGCTGGGTAACCCAGGCCTACGAGGCTATTAACTTAGCCCTAAGGAAGGTGAAATAAACTTCACGGCCTCGGTGTGAAACAAAGGTGATATCCAACAAATAATTAAGTAAGTCTTAAAATTAACCTTAAGCCATTAATATTTGAATTCAAACTTAAATCCCTTAAACCTTCCAACCAACCAAACTTAAAACAACTTTAATTAATAATCCTATTTAGGACATATCGAAACTACACGACCTACCTCACACACTTTAGATGTTGTGCTAGGATCACCGACTCTAGTTTTAGGATAGGCCGGTGTTTTACTTGCTGCAGTTGTGTGCCGTACTTTTCGAGCTTTTACTGCATGTTGTTTGCCAGTGTAGAATTGATGTGTTTGTTTACTTATTTCCTGCATTCTGTGATTAGTTGTGCGATAGATTTACCCCTAGGTTAGGGACGAATTATATTTGTGCAATCTTATGCAGGTGGCCATGCTCATATAAGGAGCTGAAAACTAAAGGGGGCAGTTAAAAAAAATATATATATAACTCTTTGCACAGGTACCTGCCGCGCTTAAGACCCCCTTTAAATAAAAAAGAGCATGGCCAAGTGTGGCTAAAAAAAATGCATTTCATTCAAATTATAACTGCTTGGGAATACATATACAACTGCTGATTATTAGGATAACATTGCAGGATCGAGTCTAGATTTTCTATTTCAAATTAATGTAATTTGATTGTATAAAGGTTGTAAATTTATTTGAAATGACTTGAATTTGGGATACAAATATCCAATTTGAATTCCAAAGAGGTGAAGACATCCCTAGAGGGGAGAGTCTTCTTCCATTTGGAAGTCAAATTAGGATACTTTTTAAATATCCAAAGAGGAAAGATAACACCCCGATCAAGGGGGAGTTTCTTTCCATTTGGATATCCTGAACCGACGAATCAAGACGTTCGTGAGAAGATGAAGGATTGGACGACGAGAAGAATCCTAAATCTCAAAGTCATTTATTTTAGGATTAGAAATCCGGGTTGTAGTCAGTGGTGCCCGGCCACTTTAATTTTCTATAAATTCTGTGATGTAATAATAAGGGCACTTGCCTATGGACGTTCAATTTGATAAATTTAATTTGATTGATTTATTTAAATTGATTGCGCATTAGAACTCCTGCTTTTCTAGTCTTTTTACTTGCATGCCGCATTTGGTTTGACCTGGAATTCGAACTTAGGCTCTTAGGGGTCTGTCAAAAATTCTTCTATTCTAATTAAATAAAAAAATTTTAAGATAAGATAGAAACTCTAAACGGTCCTAAGAAGTAAGCTCGGACTCGCCGAGGGTTTTTCATGCATACATATTATACCTTCTCTTCCTTGTTAGGCATCTCCCCGCCTGCGGGTTCTGGCAGGCCACCTGACCTATGAGGGTGCCGATCTGTCAAGGGGATGTTATGCAATCTCTAGGATAAAACCTATTTTCTAAGCCAAAGATTTTTAAACTGCTACATACTAATTCTGCATTCAATCGAGTCAATTAGCATGCATCGCATTAGTAACAAATTTAAAAGAGTCTAATATTTAATTGCATCTATTTAGACATCGAATACCCGACATAAGTTAAAGGGGTCAATTAAGGATCTGCTCTAGATGTCGACCCCATTTCTCTAAAATTTTCTAATTAATGTCCCCACCACTCTACAAAAAGACCGGATACATATTTTAAAATAGTTTAGGTGGTTTAGCTGGCTCCCCAATCCAGGCCGGGATAAGACCAGATTCGCATTTCATTAGCTAGGTTCGAGGCACTAACTTTTAGTGCCTAATTTAGATTTAGGTTCCGAGGCTGGTCCGGGCCATATGACCTCAAACTTCGGGAATTGAATCCCAAATCTCTAATAAAATCAACCACTCAAACTAAAAATTTCGTTCAATCAAATAAAAGCCTAACACTTAGGGTAGATTGAGATGTTTTCTGAAGTAATTCAGAATCTCGAAACATCTCCTACTTTTCTTCCTTTGACTCTGAAAATAAGTCTTCAATTTTGATCCAATCCCATTTGAATTTCTAACCCTTTATCTCCTTTGATATCTAGCTTTGAAATCTTAAATAAAATTTACATCGCTATTTTAATCGAGAGTTTTCGTAGGAAAATCTCTAATTTTCCTACGATGTAATTAACTACGAGGGCTTGCGCTCGTAGGAGATTTAGTAACCCAGATTTAATTTTAAAATTAAAATTTTCAAAAATCTTTAATTAACTATTCTTGGGAAAATACAACGATTGTTATCGTCATTTTCAAATGATCGATAATGATTGATACCTTCTTTCTTTGGAAAGATATATCAATTATTATCAAAATTTTGATTATGAGATTAATGATCTTTTCAATCCAAATTAGCATAGTCAAATAATTTTAAGTTTGACTACGATAGTTTGGGCAACTTTGAAGTTTTGAAATTTGAACCAATTAGTGAATGATATTATCTCCGTCTGGAATGATATGTCGTTCCTAATGTTGTGTTAGATTTCAAAATTAGAATTTAAAATCTAATCTTCCCAAAAATAATTATATATTTTCAAAACTATATATATTTAAATCAAATATATTTTTTTAATCAAAACAGCTACCTATAAATTAACTAGGAAGACTAGGAATCTAAGTTCATAAGGATCCACTAAATTGGATCTAAGACTTGCCTATGGTGGAAACCTAACTACTTTGTATAGTTGAAAGATTAAGGACTTAAGTTTAAAGGTCCATTGTGTTAAATCTATAATTAACCTAAAGTAAAGCTATTGGTCTTCCTAGAATCAACTTGGAAGAGAAGGAGTTTAAGAACAAAGAGGATCCACTATACTCAATCTAAAATCAACTAGAGTAAACTACAAGAAGACTAATTTATGTTGGATCAACTAGAAAAGATAATAAAATCAAGATGAAATTATTCACCAAATCGAAGCTAATGTCAGCTAATTTATGCTGGAGAAGATAGCCTTACTAGTTTAGGTCCACCAAATACTTCAAATTCATCTAGTGGGTCCAAATAGTAGACTATTCCATTAATTAATTAATAAGATTTTTATTATTTAATCTTATTTATTAAATTAAATAAATTAGGCTTTAAAAATACCAAAATAATTTTATAATCTCCAAGGAGCTCAAAATATAAGCATAGGATATTGATTATAATTAACTCTAAAATTTAATTCCATAATTTAAAAGGATTGATTATATACAATTATATGTTTTTAAATTTAAAATCTTATTAGAAATTGGACTTTTCATTTTATTAGATAGAATTTTATTTTAAAAAATTAATCTTAGAAATTTATTCATAATTTTTTTGTTGAAATTAATTTATATAAAATATTAAAATTTTTGAAATGATTTAAATATACATCAAAGAATCAGTAGATTACTATGTATTGCTTTACAAATGACAGTGCCCCATTTACTTGATGGGTTCCAAGGAACCTACAGGTGGTTGCAAGAATAAGATAAATAGCCCAATCATTAATAAAGGTTGATTGGTATAAGATAATGCACATAACTAAAGACTTTAGAGCTTTTGGTTATTTTGAAATGAAATTTAGGGAATTCATCACATGAAACAATGAATGAAAAGAACTAGTTATCATTCATTAATTAGTGACTCTCCCTATCATTATGCTACCAAAGCATGTGATTCAACTTGCGAAATGCTACAATTAAAAAGCTCTACAATGTGGGATGAAAATGAGGATAGATCATGAGGTTTGTGCATCTATTAATCAATCAATGAGATGAGGCAAGGTTTTTAGGAATTGTAATTAGCCATGCTTTAGGGAGCTTTAAACTCTATTCTAAAACAAAGAGACCATAAAACATCCTAAAGATCATTCAATATCAAGAGCTATACTCGTTTCTACTTGAAGAAGAGTTCCCCTCTTAATAATCGACATCACAATGCCACCTAATTTATTATTTATTAATTCACCCAAAAAAAATGATTAAGATAAATTCAAATAACTTCACATCGTTTATGAAAAGAATTCAATAATTAAATAAAGTACTGTTGCGGGCTAGAATATATACGGCGATAGAGTTAAAATTCTACGTCTTAGTGTTGCATGATATCCAGCTCACACACAGAGAACACAAGATTTTTTTACATGGAAACCCCTGGAAAAGGGAAAAACCACAGGGTCTGGCCCAGTCTGAAATGATTTCACTAATGTTTAGGGTAGATACAATGGGCTGACTCGTCCTTAAGGACGATCAGATTACAAATGCCAATCGTATGTTGAATTCCAGTGACAAATATGGGTTAAAGTTCAGTGTCACTTGGTAGTCCGGCGAAACTACGATGTTAGGCGATGGTTTGGCAGAACAACGATGTCAGGCGGTGTTCCGGCAAAACAACGAAGTCAAACGGTGGTCCGGCGGAACAATGAAGTCAGGCGGTGATCCACGCGGAACATGGCATCAAGCGGTGGTCTAGCGAAACAATGGCGTCACGCGATGGTCCGATGGAACAATGGCATCAGGTGGTGATCCGGCAGAACAACGGCGTCAGGCGGTGATTCGGCGGAACTCTGGGCAATGGCCGAGGAGGCAAGAAAGTAAGAGCGATCTTCGATCTCTCTCTTGAATCCCTTGGGCTTAGGCCCCTCTTTCAAGAGGGAGGAGGGATCTATTTATAGATTTCTTAGAGTGGAATGACCCATAAATAGAAGGAAGATCAAGGACAAATGGGGAGTGGCTTGGATGGACGTCCGATGTTGAATCCCTTGATTGTGGACCGTTCGTTAGACAATTGAAGAGCTTAATGATGTCGGAATTTTAAGATCTTGGGCTCGTTGGATTTGTCTCGTCGAGCCGCTCGATTCGATTATAAGCATGTCACGTTTGGAAACCGTTTGGTAACCCAAATTACGGTTTTAACCTTCCAACAGCGCTTCAGATCCGCGATTCAGACCTATTTGGGCTCGGATTGAGTCGAATTTGGTGTCGTTGGGTTGTATTTCCGAGACGTTCAGTTCGGTTGTAAGTTTGCTGAAATAGGAACTCAGACGGTCCCAATTTTAATTTTGGGAGTTTCCAACTTGATTTTGCATCGAGATTCATGCCTGCTCAAGATAATTTTTTGATGATGTATCATGTACTAAAATTTTAAATTGTTATATCAACTCTTATTATCTTTCAAGAATAATATTTAATTTTTTTTTTTTCATAGAACACCATACAAAGACACTCTACCTTGTGAAAAAAAAAAAATTAAAAGATTTGATACCTACACAACATATCTGACTATAACACCATCATTTTCCAATGATAGACTTTAAATTGATACTAGAAAGGTGATAAGAAATGATAATTTCTTAAGGTAACCAACTTCTCCAAAATTGATTTCTAGAAATTCATAAACCAACCATTAAAATTGATCAACTAATTGTCAATCAAAATCTATTGACTAAATAATATATATTAGACCAAAAATGATTTGTCCACCAAGCTTGAATTGAAATCCCAAATTATAATGACTAGGCTATAACAAGACAAAAAAAAAATCAAGTTGCAACTGTTTTGATCTGCCAATTTTTTCTTGATCCATAGCACATGATGAAGCTACTATATTTTTAAATTTATAATGATTGATAGTGACATTGGCCTTGTGTTTCTATAACTCGCTTTTTAATTCATGCACAAGGTGTTGGAAACTATTTTGGGGCTAGTTGATTAAGCAAGAGCATCCAAGTATTTTAGAAAGCTTTTCGTAAGGATAGAATAATAAGGAGCAAATTTGTAGAGTAAGATATTAATAGAAATATTATTATATTAATCATTATTTTAATAAATTTTATCTTTTTAATTTTAAGAAAAAATTATCTAATTTAAAAATATGATAACCTTTTTTTCTAAAAAAAAAAGACCTTTACTATCAATATGTATGCATATAACCAACAAGTTCTAAAAGTTTTAAGAAAAAAAAACTTATCATTAATAAAATATGTGCAAATTAACAACCTATTACTCAAAAGATACGCCATCATTTTTCCTCTATATATATGATGGTTATTTACTCATAACCCTCCACAATAAATGCCTCGAGCTGTACAGTGTACATATTTTCTTATAAATAGAATGGTTATATAGCTACAAAAAAATGTGATAGAAAAGATTTTCCATGGAATGAATATATAATAGAAGCCTCATATATATTGTTTTGTATCTCTTCTTTCTCTCAAATCCTTTTCAACTTTATTTTCTTTGTATCAAATATTTTACTCGATTGATCCCTTTCATCAACTACTTCTTTTTCTTTCCAGCATAAACTCATTCAACTAGTTCGATTCACATAATTAGCATGAACAAACTTCTCTTCCTCTCAAATGGTCTACACCCTCATTTTCCTCAACTAAAATTCCTAACATCCAACATTAAGAACATTTACAACCTTGAACTCACCTAAAAAATGAACAAACACAGAAATATTAAATTCTCAAGGTATTTTTAGTGAATGAATTTGATTGATATTTAGATGGTTCTACACCTTTCTCAGCCAATCAACTTCAACAAATTGATGTCATATTCATCCCAAACCCTCACTACATCACCTGGATGCTGATAAACCAAAACATCATAGCACTTGTTTAGTCCATTATCTCTATATCATGTCTAAAATATATCCTTACATTAACACTCATACTAAAACATGTAACACAAATGTAAAGAGGCTATTCACCAATAGATCTCACACCATTCAGTTCAAGAATAACTTACACAATCTCATAATGAAAGATTTAATCATGACTTAGTACCTCTCTAGCATCAAAGATAAAGTTGATTCCATGGTATCCACAGGATCCACACTTAATTCTCTATGCACTCAATGGACACTTTCCCTCTTATTAGTGTTTCAAAATAGCAATCTGAAGACAACTACAACTATTTTCCCTTGATTATTGCTACTCCCCATTATGTAGTGAAGAAACAAACCACATCTTATCACTTAATCCTCCACTACTCTCTATGCTCCTAAAGGGCATAGTTAAGGCTATTTCCATAACACCTCCAGGCTTCAACCACATAGACTGCTCTCCTTCTAGTCCTACTAGAAGCCACGCCTTCTACTTAATCCTAAAGGCAACAAATTTAACACCTCATTTATTATATGCTAATTTTTAAAAAATTTGGACATTTTGTTGTTGAATGTTGGTACAAAAATGAGCCTAACAATTCCAAAAATAATTAGTAAGAACTTTTTGTTGCCTCCTTAACCCACTAGTATATTGGGACCTCGATACGAGAGCAATGACCATCTCATATCCTATCTCCATGAAATACATCAACCAAAGGCTACACTGGACAACAAAAAGTAGTGGTTAGTAAGAACCAGCATGTTCCATTCCATATGATAGGGAATCGAGCCCATGTTGAAAAATAAGATCCTTCTCTCCAACATCCTCCATATCTAAAAAACATTTCTTATAACTTATTGAGGACCTCATCTCACTAATGAAAATTCTTGTACCATTTCCTTTGATGCAACTTGATACAAAAGTAATGACCATCAAATTCTTCTTAAAGGCCCTTAACACAAAAGACTTTATCCAGTTGGATCACTAGCTTTCATCCCACTTCGTCAACAACTCTTGCTCTCGTTTCCATAACATCCATTCATGATCTTTGGCACCACAAACTTGGCCAACCCTCCTCTGTCATCCTGTCAAGTTTAGCTTAATATGACTTCTAATATATGTATTACCAAGTCAACATATCAATATAAATATTGCTCCTAATCTAAAATCCACAAACTTATTTTTTTGCTCTTATATACTCTTTGTGCATTGCCTAAAAACTTTTACACTCGGATGTTTGTGGACCCTCTCCCATAATTTTAATGGCTAATTACAAATACTATGTATTATTTATTGTAGACTACTCTCACAATTGTTGAATTTTTTTATACACTCCAAAAATGAAGTCACTACAAAATTCATACATTCAAAATTGTGTTGGAAAAGTAATTCAATCAACCCATCAAAATCCTTCGAACACATCATAGGTGAATACCTAAAAATAAAACTTACAATATTCCTATCCAATTCAACTATTCAACATCAATGCATGTGTCTGTACACTCCCGAATAAAATGATCTAGTCAAATGAAAACACTTCCACTTTATTGAAATTATTTGCACCTCCTTCTAGACACCTATCCACTCATAAATTATTGGTCAATACTCTACTTTCCCTTGCTTATTTAATAAATTTCCTACCATCTCAAAACACCAACAACTTATCCCTAGTTCATCGTTTATTCAAAATCGATCCAAGCTATTCTCACATAAAAATACTTAGATACCAATACTTCAAATGGCTCAAGCCATACTCCATAGATGAGCTCTCTACTGGGTCACACAGTTGCATTTTTCTCAGCTACATAAAATCCAACAAATAAAAAAATGCCATGATATTGAGTAGGGACTGACTATTATTTCTTGTCATGTTCTATTCAATGAAAACATGTTTTTGGTAGCCACTACATCCTTATTAAATCCAACTCCTGCCACCATGACAAACTGTCCAACCTTAATATTCTTTCTAATTTCCTATCTTCCTCCAACATCATTTGTCTCAACTACACAAAATAGCTCATTATCCAATCAACCATTCTTCCTGTTATCTTTTCCATCCTTTATAGACCATCCATGAGTTCTACACATTCCAAGCCTCACCTTCTTAATATATATGCCTCCTCCAATAGCACAACTCACTACTCAACCAAACATCACATGAAAACTAGACTCAAATCACACCACCTCAAGCCTAAGCACATTCTCAACCTTACTAATATCCTATCTATTGAAGACCGTAATAGCAACTCTATAGCTATTTATGAATTGCATTAGCCCAAAGACATGTCTCAAGAATTCTGACACCTTCAATAATAAGGAAATTGGATTATATTCCACCCACACAACATCAAAAATCTTTGTGACCAATATCGTGACAAACATCGTATGGTTTCATCATCTACTTTGTGAGTTTGAATTTCCCTTCTCCTTGTAAACTCATCTCTACTATGAGAATGTGTTTGCTCTCACACTAGAAAATAATCTAGTTTTTCTTGCACATATGAAGCACATAGAGAGATCAAACATAATTTTATTAGAGATTATATCAATTTCAATTTCATCATGTCTCCGGTCATGATCACCTACTCGACATCATTACAAAAGCTTTTACAATGAAACATTTTGATAGTCATTATGACAAATTGATGGTTCAACAACTACCCCTTGATTTTAAGGAAGGTGATAACGACATATGTGTAAAATAACAACCCATTACTCAAAAGATATGACACCATCTATCCCTCACATAACACAATCATTTACTTATAACCATCACTTTAATCCACGTTAACTACATCGAAAGCCTAAAACTATATACAATGCATATATATATATATATATTAGCAAGGTATAACACAGTATAATGTACAGAATATATTATCAATAGAATGACTACAACTTTTTTTGGGATAACTTTCTGATTATTTTTAAAGCAATTTTTTAGTACAAAAATTTTTAGTTCAAAAAATTTTTGTACAATTTTTTTTTTTTAGAAAACAGTAAAAAAGTTATTAAAAAATAAGGCAAAAAGATATATTTCTCCTTTACACTGCTTTGTATATCTTGTTTCTCTCAAATCTTGGGCAAGTTCCTGATCAACAAATTTAATAGGAATAACACAACTTCTTTCTTTCGTTTATAAATCATAATTTTTTATATACAATTTAATAAAAGAGATGTGCAATATTATGAAAACACTTGTATTATTAATTTAAAAAAGATCAATTCCAACATGATTGACCAAACAATAAGTAGATTGGAGAGCAGGGATGAAATGAGTCCTCTCAAATAATAAAACAATTTTCTATTAATATATATCAAACTAAAGGGTATCAAACACTCTGTTAGGGTTTCTCTACCCTAGCCTCCTCCTCTGCTGGTTCTTCCTTAGGAAGACTTGTATCCTCCCGAAATGGGTTTCCAACTTCAAGACAAAATTTGAGGAATTCACATCCATCGCTTGGTTTAAAATGCATGATCTTTCATTACCTTGTTGGACCCCTGAGGGTATTTTTCGCATTGCAAGTATAGTCGGAATCCCCCTAATCGGTGACAGTTTAACTGCTAAAAAACTCGATTAACATATGCTTGGGTATGTATTTATGTGACCAAAATTGCACATATCCAGAGTCTATTTCTATCAACATTATGGGGGAACCTATTGAACTAAAAATCCAATATAAATAAAAGCCACTATCGTGTGATTTATGTGGTTCCATAATTCACTCAGCGGATCTTTTCCCAATTAAGACATAAGTTCCTCCAACCACCACCCAAGATCACACCCATGGGAGAAGCAGAAGAAAGAAATCAAATAGACCTTTCACTATATATGTTACTGAACAGTCACAAAAACCTATTCTAAATGAAACCACCAATCAAGCTTCATAGCCGCCAGCTAATCTTCCAAAACTAGATTCCCAAATCTCCAGGCCAACCTCTTCCTCAACCCCCAAACTCCCACAGTCATCATACCCACACTGCCTTCCAACTCTAATGATAACCCATCATCCACTCTACCCAATCTCCACTCACCCACAGAGGACATCTCCTATGCTAACCTAGTTATTCCCCATAAATCTCAAGACCCTATTTTATCCCCAAAACAAATTTTGTTGGAAACCAAGCTTCCTCTTTAGGCTCTACCCACACAAAAATAATTCAAACGACCAACTCCACTGTGAAGAAAAAGGCTTCTAGGAGCAAGCAGTCTAAAAAACCTCTGAAACACCCTAAAAAATCCCAATGAGTAAATGACAATGCCCCTCATAGCTGGTTGGAATGTGAGGGGTTATAATAGCACGGAGAAGGTCTTGTGTTGCAAGTAGTTGGTTCGTCATTCCAATCTAGATTTGTTATGTATCTTGGAGAATAAGATTTAAGAAGCTAGCTTATTTGATCCCTGGTTTTGTGAAAATCATAATGTATTTGATAATGACGTTAGTAGTCATAACTTCAGTTTTGCCAAATCGGGAATAATTTGGGTGAAATGGAATCTATCTAAAATCCATTTTAAAGCTACTCATACTTCCAATTAAATGATTTTAGGGGAAGTTTTGAAGGGGTTTGAGTTCTTATTCTTTATGTATGTTATTTATGCTTCCAATTTGAAATTCAAGAGAATCTGCTTTGGCATAAGTTAAGGGAATCAATCCCTCTGTGAACTCTCCTTAGATCATCCTTGGTGACTTCAATTGCTGTAAATCCCATTTTGAAAAATCGGGATGCTCTCCCCTCCTTCCCACCAATATTTGGGATTTGAATGCTCTTATTTTTAATGTTGAACTCATTGATTTGGCTTCTTTAGGCCATAAATTCATTTGGTTTAATCAGATGACTGATAATCCCATTCACCTGAAGTTGAATAGAATGTTGGTTAATAAAAAATGGTTAAAGCTTCCCTAGCTCTTATTACAAATTCTCTAACCCCTCTTGCTCTCATCGTCCACCCCTTAACCTCTACTTGAGTAATAGTGTGAAAGCTCATCACAGATTCCTCTTCAAGAATTTTTGGATAAAATAATATAATTACTAGGCTGAGTTGATTAATGTTTATGCCCAATTGATCCAAGGAAATCCCATATCTGGCCTCTAACACAAGCTTAAAGCTTTCAAATCTATTATTAAAGAAAAGCGGTGGGCTAGCTTTTCCTCCCTCTTCGCTTCTTTAACCAACCTATATGATCAGCAATCATCTTGTCTTAAAATGCTTAATTTAGACCCACTGAATATGTTTAAATATGAAGTTTAAAAATATAAATGCACAAATTTTGGATTGCTTATCATCTTGTGCATCTTGGATTATCAAACGTACAATGCTGAAGTCATAAATTCAGGGTGAAGTCGACCTTAAGTTTTTATATTCTAAAATTAGAAAGAAAAAATAAACTACAACTGATCCCCCTTGCTTTCTACTACTGCCCCTTATGATTGTCATGACACATTAAATTCCATCATTGAGCACTTTCATAATCTTAATAACTCCCCACCCCCAACTCACACAAACATGTCCACCATCCCTAAGGGATATGTTACCCCTTCCCATTTGGTGGCTATTATGACATATGTGATTTCTGATGCTGAAATTATATATGCTATTTTTAGCGGGGACTCTAATTCTGCACATAGTCATGATGGTTATAACTTTTAATTTTTTTAATCAGGGTGGTTAATTATTAGGCTGCTGGTCTGTAAAGTTGTCAAGTCTTTTTCTCTAAACTCGTATAGTGGAAGCTATTACTATCTTCCTCATTCCTAAGACTTCTCATGCAAGTAATGTCTTTGATTTTAGGTCAATATCTCTCTGCAATATTTTTATAAGATAATTTCTAAATTTTTTGCCACGAGGATGAAAGGGATTATGCCTTTTTTATTGGGGAAAATCAAATGGTTTCATCAACAACTGGACATTTACTGACAATGTGCTTCTTGCTTATGCATTACTGTTTAAATTTTAGAAATATGCTAAGAGAAAGCTGCTATGTGCAAAGTTTGATATTTGTGAAGCTTTAAATCTTGTCTCTAGGATCTTTCTCCAAGCCAAAATGGCTCAAAAAGGGTTCCCTCCACTCTTTGTTTATTGGATCAAATCTTGTGTTTTAGATGTTTATTTTTCTATTTGCATTGATGAAGCTTTGGAGGGGTTTTGTTAACTCCACATCAAGCTTGAGATAGGGCTGCTCGCTTAGCCCCTACCTATTTTGCATTATTATGGATACTTTCTCCTGCTTGATTGAAAATCCTTCCCCTCAAGATAGATTTATTGGTATTTCTTATGAAGGTTTCCATCTTACCCATCTTCTTTATGTAGATGAAATACTATTTTTGGTATTGCTCCAAAACATAATTATGAGATTCTACTTAAGGTTTTGAACTCTTTATCTAGCTATTCTTGCTTATCTATTAACCATGATAAAAGTAAGCTTATTGTATCCAACAACATTACTTCCCCTCAAGAAATTTGTTCTACACTCAACATTCAAATGCATAGAACTAAGATGACTTATCTAGGCCTCCCAATATCTTCCAAGAAAACTTGCATTGTTGATTTCCAACCCCTCTTGCTTGATATCTCTCATCACCTAGCTAGTTGGAAGGCTAGGCTTCTTTCTTTTGCAGCTCATCTTCAATTTTTGAGATACACAATCTTGAACACTATTACCTACGTGATTCATGGATCGATTATACCCAAAACTTACCTGAAAACTTGAGTAGGATGTGGTCCAAATTTTTCTTCTTTGGAGACATAAATGCAATGAAAATTCATGTTATATCATGGCATAAAACTTTCAAGCCAAAGAATTTTGGGGGTCTTAAGCTTCAGGACCTAAATGCTCTTCATTGTGCTAAGTGCTATTATCTAATTATCATGTTTTACAACACACACACTCCTCTCTTTACTTGGTGGAGTGCCAAGTACTGCTCCCCCTAGACTCCTCACACTTTAAAACCTTCCAAGCTTTGGAACAATATTAGTAATGTGGCTGCGAGTATTTCTAACTATCTCAGCTTTTCTATTTCTCAAAATAGAAATATTTCTCTCCTTTGGGATCCCTGTATAATTGATACACCAATTGTGTCATCTCATTCAAGCAACTCTCTTTCTTCTATCTTTCCAACTTAGGCTACTATTTCTAATTTTATTGTTGGGGGCTCCTGAAATTTATTTGCTACTTTGGATGAGAATTTTTATTTTTTTTTAAGTCCATCCTGAGTAGCACTAAACTTTCCACCACTATTTCATGGAAAGATAAAAAGAAAATATTCTTTAGTACCTTCACTAATGTTTTTTACATGGAAGAACACACATTCTATTAGTCTAAACTTAAATGACATAAACATCATGCACTCAAATATTTAGTATTTGACTGGCTTGCCATATAAGGGGGTCTCAAAACTGCAATGCACTGCTAAAAAGGAATGTCTTTATTGGCCTTTCTATTTTACACATTTTGAAACATCAACCCACCTTCTCTTTAAATGTGACTATTCCTTCTCTATTCTTAAAAACTTTATACTTTGTTTAGGAATTTTTTTATGTGGCCAAGCCTAATTCAGGTATTAAACTTTATGGATGAGATGTCTATAACTGTGAAAGACCAAAAAAATTATTACTTTATGACTATTTGGTGCTTATTTTATTTGGAGGCAAAGAAATGAAATGCATTTTAACTCCAATTTTGGGAGCATCTCTACTCTTTGCTCCCGAATATTTAGGGAGGTTTGTCGAAAATTGTTCAAATGGAAGCATGGGGATATTATTAAAGAAAGATGTATTTCCTTTAGATCATGGTAGCACTTCAACCTGATGCATTGCTTTGTGGTTCATTTAGTTGGAAATGTATATGATTATGTTGGGAGTACTATTACAGGATAATGTTATTGGTTGGATACGATGATATACTTGCTACTTTCACAGCGTTGGTTCTTACGGGTTGCCTACTATTAAGTAAAGAAAATGATGGTATCGTATAATCTGTGGGTATTTTTTGCTTTGTCAAGGACAATGATGAACATCCCATAACTCTAGATTATCACCCCTTAGATGATCTTCTGGCTATTAGGGAGACTGCTTTTTCAGCTGCTTCATTCTTCTGATATCAAATTTATTATGATGCCCCATAATCTAATTTGAAAGAATTATTTTTAATCTTTTAATAAACAACAATCAGAGCTGTCTATTTTTTTTATCATTCTAAATAGCATAAAAAATAAAACTATCAATTAAAATATCAATATATGCATCTATATTCATTTTTAAAAAAAATCATATACACTACTTAGGATCTATGTAATCATATCATAATTACTCTGACCTAAGTATACAAGAATAACTAAAACAAAAAGAAATAAAACCTAAAGAATCCTGACCAGTCTCACACTCATGATCCTCTGCCCCAACCTTAAATTATTAACCAAATATAATGAGTTAAAAAGGTCCAGCATGTCACCAAAATCTACAACTGAATTCAAAGCATGATAGAGAATCAATATGTATGACAACAGTCAAATCATAACAATTGCATTCATATGATTATTGATCAGTATAGAAATTATAAAACTATATGATTCGAAAGATATCAAATCATTACGAGTGCAAATCATTAAATCAATCATCATATCAAAACTACAATCAATAGAGAAATTATATAAAGAGATAAAATTAAACCATCGATAAAGACTATTGAAATCAAATCAATGTAGTAAAATAATATAAGAGTATACACATGCTATCTAGTTATTTATATTAATATTAAAAGAGTATTTTAATGGCATGCTCAGTATATCCTATATATCACATGCTCAATGAATATATCATATTTTTTGTATCAATAAATCAGTAATATTATTAATAATAATTTCATACACTAATATGAACAATGCTTCAATAATATTCATTTCAATAGTCACACTAAACAAGTAAGTATTCATTACGATATTTTTCAGTGTCATATCAGTGTTAGTAAACCGTTGGCTCAATAAATAAAGTCATTACACTTTGCCTGTCGACACAATAATCATCTACTTATAACTCACAATCAGTGTATCATGTTAATCAGTCGATGATAATACTAAACTACATATTTAAAGAAAAGCTTGTCGGCCCACCATCTTGTACATGTTAATCAATCATCAAACAACAGGGCCAACTAGTGTTTACTTGTCATTTATGCACAAATTATTATCACAGTATTATAACAGTAATCTCAATCATATATTCATATTAATTTCCAATACATTGCAACAAATAAAACATAATTGAGTTTAATTCAGAAAGTATCAAAATGTTCTAACAGTAGACAACAAAAATCATACTGAGCAAAAATTCACATTTTTAGAATTTAACCAAATTATCAGATATCGAATAAAATAACATTATGAGGCTTTAGTTGAACTAAATCAATATTTTTAGATATCAAAGTAAATTTTTTAGTATGCAAAAATGACTGTATTTTCAAAATCACCTGGTGAAAATTCTCAAATAAATGTTCATAATTTTAATTTCTATAACATATACAAAGTTTTGCGGTAAAAGTTTTACTGATACAAAATTATTCTCGTTTTTTTGTAACGGAAACACAAATTTAATCGAAAAAATACCAAAAACTCAAAATTATTTAAAACAGAAATAGAATAAAGGTTCTTTACAGCAAGATGAGAAATCTCCCAATAGCATCGATGGACAAAAATCGCTCTATGACCTCAAAAAAAAAAAAAAAAAAACAGGGTTAAAATATGGGCTATTATATTTACATCCTCTGAGTCCTAGCATATTGCCTTTTGGCTTTTTGGTTTTCTATCCCTCACATTTTTTTGTGATGGGTTTCTTTTTGGGTTACTGGTTTTGATTTTCTCTAATTTCCTAGCCGTTCTCTTTTCCATTTTAGCTTATTTGTAGTCTTTTCATTGGTTTTGGAGGTTAGCTTGCTCACCTTTTAGTAGCTGCTCATCTATAGTCAATTTTTGTATGGTAGCACACTTGTAATTTCTATTTTGATTAATATAAGGGCTCTACCCATAATTATTAAATTAAAGAATCAAATATATAATATGTATACACTATAATAATATTGTACTGTTAGAAACATTTACGTTAGAGGAAAAAGTATATATAAATTATAGTAAAGAGGATGGTGTTAAAATATTCTGTTAGAGTGAAAATCATATCCATATCATTATCTTAATTACAATAATCAAGAGAGTGATAGGCTTCAAATTTGCAAAAGGAAATTTGACTTTATATGTCCAATGATAGCATAAATTAGAGCAATATATTCAGTATTTATTTTTTTTGAAAAAATATACTTAAAAGAAG
Organism: Dendrobium nobile; assembly: GCA_022539455.1. Classification (NCBI taxonomy): domain Eukaryota; kingdom Viridiplantae; phylum Streptophyta; class Magnoliopsida; order Asparagales; family Orchidaceae; genus Dendrobium; species Dendrobium nobile. The sequence goes on along the minus strand of CM039722.1, from coordinate 36,357,793 downwards.
TATATTTTAAACTAAAATACTTTTATTATTTTTTATACCTTTGAGATATCACCAAAAAATTATTTTGATCAGCACGAATCTCAAGGCAATTTCATATTGAAAACTTGCTAAATAAATTTCGGGGCCATTGGAACTCTGATTTCAACAAACTTATAGTCAAAATGAATATCTTAAAAAGACGAACCCAACAACACCAAATTCAACCCAATATGAGCCCAGATGGGTCCAAATCGAGGGCCCAAAGATATTTAGAGGGTTCAAAACATAAATTGGATGACCAAATGATCGAATTAAGCAACTCAATGAGATGAATCGAATGAGCCCAAGATCAGTTAATTATGACAACATTTTATCAGTCAAATGCTTGATAAATGGTCAATGATTAAGGGAGTTAATATCGATCATCCACTAGAAACACTCCCAACTCGCCCTTGATCGTCTCTATATTTTCTGGACATACCACTCTAAAAAAATTATAAATAGCTCATCATTCTTCAAATGAGGGGGGAGGGAGAGAAGGAAGATACGAAAAATGAAGGAGTTCTCTTGCTTTCTCACTTTCTCAAGCTTTCACCGCCCGGCTGCCTACCGCGTCCGAACTTCCACCTAATCGCCGACCGTTGCCGAACTTCCTTCCGACCACCATTGTCCATTGACTATGGTATACTCTAACCACCATCGCCCACTAACTATAGTCTACTCCGACCACCCTCGCCTTCCAACTACAGTCTACTCCGACCACAATTATCTGCTGACTACGGTCTGCTCTGACCATTGTCGCCCGCCAACTACAATTTACTATGGCCATTGTTGCTCGCCGACTATAGCCCATTCTAACCACCATGGCTTACTGACTATGGTCCTTCCAACCACCATCGCTTGCCTACTACAATCCTACCTATTTGCCCACCAAATATGGTCACTCTGACCACCGTTGCATGTTGACTACGGTCCTTCTGACCATCATCGCCTGACGACTACGATCCTTCCGACTTCTATCACCTATATACAGTAGCTACCAGGTAATGTGCTCTATACAATATGCATTTTCTATATAAATCCCTCCCCCCAAAGAAGGGCCACGTTTGTAATCAACCATCAATATTAGTGGATTCATTCAAATTGGGCTAGACCCCATGTTTTTTCCCTTTTTAGGATTTTTCACGTAAAAATCTTTATGTCTCTTATGAATGCTACTCCCCTGTATTTTATATGTTTGTGTTATGGATCTTCGTACAAAGCTAGACGCTTAACTTTATCTCTCTTTATCATCGTGAATTTTCCAAGGCGCAACAATCTTGTTATGTAGGAAGAATGATGTCCAACCCTTTTTTCTTTGACTTCATGTATGTTGTCATTGTTGTACTTTCATTCGAGATTTCTTCACCCAAAGGGACCATGCTGGTTCTTTGTTCATCGACGACTTCAATTTAAAAGGTTATTGATTTTTTACTTTTGTGTATCATATAATAAAATATTTCAATTTCGCTAATGCAAAGCAACATATATTATCAAATAGTGTATTTTGAATTATATTAGTGTAAGAATTGTTTTTTTTTACCTTATTTTATCCATGATCGAATAATATTTGAGCACATGCTCAAAATTTATTCAAATCATGTTCAAACATGGCTCGAACATTGTTAGAACATTAATTGAACCATTTTTGAAAATGATTCGATCAATGTTTGAACATATTTCGATCCAAAATTTGAACATATTTCGATCCAAATTCAAACACATGTTCTAACAACAAAAAATTTATACGCTAACCAATTATTGTCAAAAGGTAAATCAATTATCAACATTCTTATAATATATGGAAGAGAATTGAAGAAAATAAGCAAGTTGTTTAGACATTCAGTTAAAATGGAGTAAGAGATTGATGGTACCAAAAAAAAAAATTTCTTAAATTTCTAATAGATCTTATATGCAAAATGACAAAGATTGATAAGAACTAAATTTAGTTTGAAAATAAAAGTGATGTACTACATTAGTGGAGCACAATCTATACTTCTATTTTCTCTTATCGAGCTACTTGTATAGTTTGAGCTTGCTTTTATCTTAAATAGGACATTCTTATTCATTCAATACTAATATTTAATATACATGTCTATTTCTCACAAGAAGATTTCAACTATAATTTATTTTGTAAATGAAGATGGTGCGGGATCAATTAGTTCACTATCATCCACTGTTATAACTGATGATGTGGACATGCCACATATAGAAGTAGACGATGTTGACATGCCACATATAGAAGTATGTGATGTTATGGACATATAAGCTATATATGATAGAACATCATGAATGCTTCAATGCTAAAACATTCATTAGAGAATACAACCTAGTTTTTGATATGCCTCAAACTAGCAAATGAGTGAGGTAATCTAACTCTTCGTAAACCATGGGATAACAACAATAATTTAAGTTTTGAAGAACATGCGGATAATTTCCATCCTATAAGAGTTTGTGTCTAAAGAACCTCTAATTTAATGACTATTAATAAAATTGCACTATACTCAAGTTTATCATCATCTCATTTATAAGGTAGTAAGCTTTTAGAGAGCAATAAGGAGTTGAAGTAGATGTTATATAGCTATGTGATAAAAAAATTCAATTTAAGGTGAAAAAGTAGGTAAGGAAGTATAATATATCTATAGCATTTTTAAAAAATGCTCATAAAACTAGCAAGTTAAGAAAACAATAAAAGAACTGTCTCAAATGAAGCCTAAGTATACTCTTGTCAAGCGATATAGTTATTATTAATATAATTAGAGATATAGAACATGTTATCAAAAGCTTTTTTATTATTTTGACTTTTGTTCCTGAAAGCTTTTTATATAGTTGTGTACTCTTGTCAAGTCTATCTGAAAGTTTTTGTTTACCCAATCAGATGGGTTTGTAATGAAAATAATAGTAAGACAACCTCTTGGTTACATCACTAGTTTTATCTCCTTAATAATGGTAAGCAGCCATAAAGCCTAAAAACTTTATTATTTCTTGCAGTCGTTTGTAGAGTTCATTCATTAATTTAATCGTATGTAGATCTAGGCTTCATTTGGGATGGATTTCTTTCTGCTTCTTAAAGTAGCTTTCTAGTCTAAAAAAATTAATTTTTAAACTAAAAAGCCGTTTTAAGATGCAATAAAAAAGCTGTCCCAAACGAAGCCTTATATTTCATTTGGGACGATTTTTTTACTATTTCTTAAAGCAGTTTTCTAACACAAAAAATATAATTTTTATACTAGGAGCAGTAAGAAAGCTATCAGTGTAGTGCAACTTATCATCAAACAAATGCAGCAGTGAGTAATGAGGTGGCCCATTAGTTTTGATTTCACACTTGAAGCCATGACAACCATTAGTTTTGAGCTCGTACAGACTATCTTATTGAAAGTTTTTTTTTTTTTTTTAACAATATATTGTTGAACTAATATTTTCATGGAGTATGAATCTAGTAAGACCATTTTTAAAATTTTTTTTATAACTACATTAGATTTCCTCCTATAAATTGCCCAAATTAACTAATAAAAAGTTTAGTTGTTCCATCCACTCTAAATTTTTAATTAGGAAGCTTGATGTGGGTCACCAACACTACAGTTAATATGAAATCCATCTATGCAATGTAATAAATTCTAATTTAGGGGCTATTTGGTATGAAGCAAAAGAGGTGTAAAATATTTCAAATATAGGGGTTTTAAAAATATTAGTGTTTGATTTTGTTGCGTGCTAACAAAATTTGAATAGGTAGAACATATGTTTTATATCTCAGCGTTGTACAAAAATTCAGCGCACACAGATAAAAGTTATATAATTATAAATTTTTTAGTGAAAAAAAAAATCATGGGGTATTACCCAGTTGAAAGATCCATTATATATCATAAAATAAAAGAATTATCCATTCTTCACAGTTGAAGTAAAAGAGGACAATTTGAGAATAAAATGTCGTATTCCTCTTTTGTAGAGATTATAGAAGTATGGTGTTCGACAACAGGGTTAAATATTAGCAAAAATCTTGACATGATGACCGTGATTGCTGATAGTGATTGTTAACAGTGATAGCTCGAAAATGCAATAGAGCTCTTTAGTTCTCTAGCTCTGTATGTATAAATCTAAATTTTATAGTGAGATGTGAATCATTAAGTATAATTAGAATCACAAAGTACAAAAGGCTATATAATCTAAGGATTTATAAGAAAAATAACTAATGCAAAAATCAAGAAAGAAAGCTTATATTATGAAATCTTCTAGCGAGAATTATGAGAAAGATTCAAAGTTTTCATAATTACCATAAAATTTCTTTAGCTATTTGTAAAATATTTCCTACTTAAATCTTTTCAATATTATATTTGATTGCTCTTATTATATTCATCCAATAATAAAGTTCTGTAATAAGCTTTATTTATTATTGAAAGTCATTGAGTCACCTCAAAAGGTCAGTAGAGTTTTGGTTTGATTTTTAAATATAATTTTCATTGTCTAGTGGTTTGTTTTGAGAGTGGGAAGTACATCACCTTGAAGTAAAAATATTGTGACCAAATAGAGATGATTAGGAGTTGTAATATATTCTTTTATCTTTTTCATGACGGTTTAATTACACATTTTTTTCTTTATTTTTCTTACTTATTTAAATTTTTTTTTTTCGTAATATATAGATATATAATATTATTTTTCTTAATATTTAATTATTTTTTATTGTATTTACCCTCTCAAAATTGAAGTTGGTTCCGCTCTGCTAATGTCAAATGAGACTAGGCCTAAATGTAGGTTGGATGGCCAAATAACATAAAAATCAATCGTGTCCAGTTGCTCGAAAAGGTTATGTCTCCATTGCCCATTACAGAAGAAGTTCATGTAAAAGGTTTCTCCGCCTACTGATGAGTGAAGGAAATTTGTTTTATTAATAAGCATTAGCGAGATCTTGTTGGGCTAGTGTAGATGTTGGTTAGTGTAGATGTTGGTTAGTTAGCCAAACCACCTAAAAATCGACCATGTCCAATTACTCTGTAATTTAGTTTACTAACTTCAACATTTACTTTATTTATGTTTTATATTCTAATATATTGATTTTTCTACTAAACTTAAATACATATATTAGTGTGTCCAAATAAGTACATTGGATTAGTGATATCATTAAGTTGTTTAGTTCTCTAATAATTTTACTTATCATATATTAAACTTTTATATTCCATATTATTTGAAAGGCTTCTAAGTTTGAAAGATTTTTGAAATAAATTAGTATCATATCGCTGCTCACATGTTCACACCCATTTTATGGTTTGTTTGGTTGAAGCAAATTTCGAATATGGGTTGAATACGGTTCAAATAAGTTTAAACACATTTCAAAAATTATTCGAATAATGTTTAGATTTGGTTGTAATCAATAGTATGATATTTGCTTATATTTAGAATTTAGGGTTTCAAGACCCTATTATAAGTTTGAATTCTGTTAAATTTTTTTTTTTTTCAAAAATAGGGCACTCCTCTAGTGTCTTTTCTATCATAATCTATAATTACTGAATTTTTTTATTTTTTTTTGCATTTTAGTCATTAAGTATATTCACACGCACATCATATGTGCAATCTTCAAACTCATGACCTACTGGTTAGTAGCCAAATCCTCCAACCAACAAAAAATTATTCTGTGCGGACACCGGACAGTGTTTGGAGACCAATCAGAACGTGCCACGTCACTTGTTTTGCTCGGTACCAATGCTCAGTATTGATGTACAAAATAATTTTTTCTAACCAACAGATCAATATGAGTTGAGTGATTATAAAAATTTAAATAGCTAAAATTATAGCATCACTAACCTTGAACTAAAGATGGTTGCAACATAAATGTTGATAATATATTAATATTTGGTAGATGATATATATAAAATGGAATTTTTCAAACCAAGCTCAAGTAGATGCACCAAGAACGAGAATTAGCATGGTGCTCCGCCATCAACACCGCATCCTCCCTCGCATCTACTCTATTTCCTCCTCCACCTTGCCTACCTTCAAATTCAATCTGTCCTTCCACTCTCCCTTCTTCTCCATTTCTTCCTCCTCCGACGTAGCCGTCGCCGCCTCAGTTGCGACCAAATCCCACCTTGCCCCCGTCCCCAAACTACTTCAGCTCGACAAGCCTCTTCACCCACCGGTCCCCGACAAAACTCTGCTCGAGATCCCTCTCGATAAGCTCTTCGTGCCGCCGGAGGTTGAGCTACCGGAAGCGGCGACCTCGGTGTCCAGGGGTAGGGTTCTCAAGGGTTCCAATATCGTGCTGGGATCATACTCGAGGGATGCCCAGGTGAGCACTGCGGAGTTCGTGAAGAGCAGCACTTGCACCGAGGATTGCCCCGCCGACTCTCTCCCAGACTTCGCTCTCGTCGGTCGCTCCAATGTTGGGAAGTCCTCCCTCCTCAACTCACTCGTCCGCCGCAAGCGTCTGGCCCTCATCTCCAAGAAGCCTGGTGGGTTCACCGATTTTTCTTATCTATCTCTACCACGCTCGGTCTTTCTTACCTACTGGAATTTGTGCTTGAATGATCAACGTCGTTCTTGAGCTGCAGGTAAAACACAGTGCATCAATCATTTCCGGATAAATGATAGCTGGTATCTGGTGGATTTACCTGGATATGGGTAATGTTCAAAATTCATCTTTACACAATATATATCTTTTGAATTTTTTTAAGCAGAAATTCTTATTGACAGAGTTTTGGAAATGATAAATGGGTTATTCCTAGTGATTTACACTCTCATGTACTGTTTTTCTTCTCTAAAGTTTTTGTTACTGTGTCCGAGAAATTGAGCAGGGATAGAGGTGATATATTTCATTTGTCGTAGCTTTTTTTATATCAAAAACATAATTAAGTAAAGCAGAAAGTGGCAAATATTTTAGATGGGAAATTCAAAAATTGGAATAGGCGTGAGCTTTTCCCAATTAAACCTAAATACAATGTTGTCAAAGGAGCTATCAAAGTTGATGCATGGATGTTGATGGTCATTACATAGAGTTATATTTGATATTGTTGATGTCAGAAGAAGCGGCTTGTTCAAGAATGGCAGCTGCAATTTACCTAGACAGATCAGTGATCTGGGATTGAAAAGGACAATACCAGTAATGATCTAATTACTTATCCAACCTTGACGTTGGATCCACGATTGAAGTGAAAAAGTGTGACCTGTTCAGTTCAGCTCTAGATGTAGAAGGGGCTAGAATGCTCCAATAATCAAAGTAGCTATGATGGGTGGAGCAACAATTGAAATTATCAAGAATTTATAAGGTTAGCCTTGATTTACAATTTGTTTGTGGAAGGATAATATCAAATCATTTTCGTAGGTGCCTACCTTTTCAAATGGGAACCTTAACTTTGAAATTTTATGGTTGACTATTGAAATTAAAAGATAGGAATTTGGAAGAAACTAAGTTAGCGATTTAGTAGACTGGATAAGGATATACTTAAGAATGGAGACTAAATCATAGTAGTACATTAATGGAGCTTTTAGCCATATGTAGGCATGAGAACAAGCCTACTAGGAGGGAGACCTACTTGGATTGATGTTGCTTATATGGTTAGGGTTGACCAAGTTGCATGGAACATGTATGGAAAATTGCATCAGAGCTAAACAAGTGACAAAAGAAGCTACACGAGATTTTCTCATCTTTTTTGTTTTATTTTCATCATTTTTGTGGCCGATACTTGGTAATATAAATATCATTTTATTATTAAAATAATTGAGGTCATCAAACTCATACCTAAAATGATTATATTATTAATATTCTATCAAGAAAATATTAAAGAGTTATCAAAGGTGAGGATAATAAGCTTGTTAAATAGGAGACTAGCTTTTTTAACGAAGATTCCTATTTTCATGCTTATAATTTTCTAGAATTTGAATTTTTTGTTTTTCCTTAGAATTTATAATTAAAATCTTTATTTATAATTTTTTCAGAGGCATTTTAATGGGAACTTAATATTTTCTCCACGGGAACTATCTTCCTCGAGGCCCATGGCTAATGCCTCTCTCATCGACCTATTTTTCTCTCTCCCACCGGTCTCTCTCCATATGTGACTCTACTGAAAAAGGAAAACAATTCCCACCAAGAAGAAGAGAAAAAAAGAGAACTAAACGTAGAGGAAGAAGGAGAAGCAACTTCCAAGAAGAGGAAGGCATCATCCAAACTCTAAAGAATACTTATATTTTTCATCCATTCATTAGTTTTATTGTCTCTTAATCTTCGTATAGTACTCTTCAAAGAATTGTCAATATCTGTTCTAAACCTATCATGGTTGAAGCCTTTAAGCGAACTGATCCTAGGTCGAGGCTTGTAAGGTGCCATCAATCCAAGTCTAACAACCTAAAAGGCCTACATATACATATAATATTTAGCGTATTATCCTAGCATTCCAATTTAAAAGCTACATCCTCATTAGTATCTAGGGTTGGGTGAAGGTTCGCTAGTCTCCCAACATCATCACAAATCATGTCATACAGGCTTCATTTCACCATAAATCAAATCATACATAAAAAACCCAAAATTAGCTTAAGAGCATCATTTATAGGGCAAGTTAAAATTTGCCCATGTATCGTTGGTTAGGCTATATCACAGCTTGCTTTTGAGTTGTTGTTCTTTCATGTTCAATTTCTCCGAACTGCATTATGCCATGCCTTGTGCCTATGAGCCAATTAGTCTAGTTGATTTGTTAATCCGTTTGCCAACAAAGAGAATCAAGGTTTTCCATGATCATGGTTTAAAATTGCGCAATATGAGGCTCGCCTTTGCGCAATTCCAGTAAAAAACGCCTCGATGCTTATGCCTCGAGTTTTTTTTTATGAGGCTTGTGCTTGGTTGAGGCCCGCCTCGCCTCACGCTATATATATATATATATATATATATATATATATATATATATATATATATATATATATATATATATTAAAACTTACATAAATCTTGAAGTAAATGCCCGACATTGGACTCTATAGGAGAGGAGGAAGAGGAGAGAGCAGTTCACCTTAATGATGATTCAAATGAAGAACCCCTTAGTGATGACAGTGCTGATGACTTATGAGTTCTTATGTGGTATGTCATTGCTATTTATTTTTGGAAATCGGAATTATATGTTAATGAAAATAATATTGAGATTTCGGAAAGATAGAATTTTGAGTTGAACTATATTTCATGTTGTCTTGTTATTGAGATATTTTGATTTCACTTCATATCTTATGCTTTTTTATGTTTTATATTATTCACTCATTATTATATAACAAATTTATCATTTTATGTTTACACAATTTTTTGATTTTGAAGCTTACGCCTCACCTCACGAATGAAAAACGCCTCAATACTTAAATACGCAATTTTAAACATTGTCCATGATAAATGTGCTTTCATATAATGTCACTTCCAATTTTAAGGGATTGCATTAGATGAGAAAATTTATGCCTCCTAACAAGGAGACCAGCAATCTCACTCAAAGTTCATTTGCTCAAAACCAACACAACAAGCTCCATGACTTAGTGATAATAGTCACTTCCTGCTTCCTAAACCAATGCCTTTTATTTCATTACATGTTTTCCTTTCCCTTAAACCATATTTTCATAGCTAGGACTTGGGGTATCAACGAGTCGAGTCGAGTCGAGTATCTGCTTAATCAAACTAAGCTTGTTTAGCTGTTACTTAGTAGAGTATGTGCTTGGAGTATTAAAAATTTTTTTTAATAAAAAAGAAGCTAGTGGTGGAATTAGAATGCTAAAAAAGAGGTTAAAAATAAGAAGCTTTATTATAAAAAATTAGTTTAGATGTGAAATATCAAAAAATTTAGAAAGATATAGAGTGACCTATAAGGAGTCTAATAAATCAATATGCTATGTAAAGAATTTAGCTTTTAATGATTCATATAATAAATTAGATATAAAGAAGGGCGAAAGATGTATTTGTAAGTTAGGCAAGCAAAGAGAAATGAGAAGGATCTAATTCAAGAGAAGTGCATTAACGATAAAGATCAAAATGTGCTTTTATTAAAAGATGATATTCAACATTAGGTGAATGAGATATTTTGATAAAGTTTTCAATGAAGATTACGAGAATATATTTGACATTGGTGATCTTAACATCCTAAATGAAAATAGAGATTTTTTTTTATTGTCGTATTAATAAAATCAAAGTTAAAGTGGCTTTAAAGAAAATCAAGTATGAAAAAGCTATTGAACTTGATGATATTCTAATAGAGATGTGAAAATACTTAGGAGATGAATGAATTTTTTGGCTTACTAAACGTTTTAATATTATTTTGAAGACTACAAAGATGTCAGATGAGTGGTAAAGGAGCATGTTGGTTCCTATTTTTTAGAATAAATATGAAGCACAAGAGTGTACGAATTATAAATGAATTAAGATAATGCATAATACATTAAAACTATGGGAGAGAGTAATTGCGCATAGGTTACGACATTGCATTAATGTTTCTCAAAATCAATTTGGATTGATGCCACGTAGGTCTACTATGGACGTTATACATTTATAGTGAGGTTTGATGGATAAGCATAGAGAGAATAAGGAGGATCTATATATGATATTTATTGATTTAGAGAAAGCATATGATAAAGTTATACGAGAAGTGTTCTTGAGAGTTAAAGAGGAGCTAATAATGTTTATATTCAAATCATCAAGGATATCTATGATAGGAGCTATTACTTGTGTTCAAACATATGGTGGTTTGACCAAGTGTTTCTCTATTTTTGTTGGATTACACCAAGGATCAGCTTTATGCCCATATTTTTTTGCTTTAGTCATACATGTTCTTACTAGACATTTGCAAGATGATGTATCCTAGTGTATGCTTTTTGCTGATGATTTTTGTTGATAAGACTAAGGAGGGAGTTTAAGGAAAACTTGACTTATGGAGGTCAACCTCAGAGTCTAATGGTTTTTGTTTGAGTAGATCTAAAATTGATTACGTGGAGTGTAATTTTAGTAATATAGATCTAGTGGGGGATGGTGATGTTGGGCAATCAAGCTATTAAAAAGAGTACATGCTTTAGATATCTCGAGTCTAGAGTTCAAAGTGATGGTGAAATAGATGAGGATATTATTAGTAAAATTCAAGTTGGATGGTTGAAGTGGAGGAATGCATCGGGTCTGTTGTGTGATAGAAAAATGTCCCTAAAATTTAAGGTAAAATTCTATAAGATGGGGGTGAGACCTACAATGCTTTATGGTGCATAATGTTATCCATTAAAAGAGAAGCATAAAATTAGGTGTTGTAGAGATGAGGATGCTCAGGTGGATGATTGGATTTTATCTTATAGACAGAATGTAAAATGATTATATATGTGAAAAGTTTGGAGTTGCTCTAGTGGCGAATAAGATTAGAGAGAGTTGTCTTAGATGATTTGGTCACATAAAACTTCGCCCTTCCGATGACCTGAATAGGAGAATAAATGTATTAGATTAGTCCTATTTTAAGAAAGTGATATGAAGTATTTGTCGAAATTTAGGAAAAGCCTTGATTGAAATCTGATTTCAGCAATTTGAGAAAACCAACAATAAGAAAACCTAGAATAAAACACAGAAGAACACTTTTTTATTGTAAGTTTTATGAAAGAAAATACAAGATACAAGTGGATCTTCAATTGGAGAGGAAGATCCGACTCTCCCAAATCTCTAGCCGTCGGCTTGAGCCCAAACACCCTAAGAACAATCTAATTTTAGTAAACAATACAACCCTAAATCTAGGAAAAACCCCCTACTTAAAGCATACAATAAAAGATAAATACCCAAACAACCCTCCTCCAATTCTCTCCCAAATCTGTTATATTTTCTTATTATTTCTCTCCCAAATCAGCCCTCATATCAGCCCCCAAATCTTCTCTCTTTAATTAGGAAATATTTTATAATTAATCCACTCCAAATCAACACTCAAATTTGCCCTCTTGAATTAGGATCATTTTTTAATTAATCCACTCCAAATTAGCCCCAAAATCTGTCTTATTTAATTAAGAAATATTTCCTAATTAATCCCCTCCAAACCAGTCTCCAAATCATCCCCCAAATCCGCCTTCTTCAATTATGAAATGTTTCTTAATTAATTCTCTCCAAATCAACACCCAAGAGTTGGTCTAGGAAAGGACTGACAGGATTAGTCCAGGAGCGACTTGATCTAACAATAACTCCCTCTCAAAGACCCAACATATCCACAAGATGGAAAACAACTCCCTTCTCAATTTCCTCGTCATCACAGACATTGAGAACCTGAAGAGTTCGGTCCTTACACTTGTGCTCTATTGTATAACTCTCCTCACAACTGAAATACAACCCCTTTGTCCTCTTCTCTTGTAACTCTTTTTCTGTGAGTTTCTTAAAGTTTTTCCCAGGTCTTCCTCTTACAGTTTTCTCCATCAGAGTCTCACTAAGAATACCCAATGTTGACTCATATATAAATCTCCTGAGATGCTAACTCCTGCCCCTCTTTTCAGGTGCCTCTGATCCTCCACTAATTGGGCTAGCTCCATTGCCTCTCCCAAATAACTAGGCTTCATCACTCTAACTATTGCACAAATTTATGGTTTGAGCCCTTTCATAAAATTCACCTCCAATACACTCTCCAAAGGCCGGTTCAGTTGGTTGGCTAGGTGCTCAAACTACTCACGGTACTCCACCATTGTTCCCTCTTGTGTTAGAGCAAAGAATTGGTCATAGAAATCCCCTCCTTTGCTGTTTCGAAAACATTTCAACAAGCAGTCCTTAAACTCCCTCTAGGTTCATATGAGTTGTCTCGTATCCTTCTATTGGTACCATGCCAACGCTTTCCCCTCCAAGCACATCTCGGCCGCCGTCATTCTCTATTCCTCCATCAATTTATTGATGGTAAAATATCTTTCCAACCTGTATATCCAACCATGTGCATCCTCTCCCTAAAAAGTAGGCATCTTTAGCTTCTTCACTCTCGGATGTCCTTCGTTCCCCCTGTTTCCTCCATAATTTCCCATTCCCCAAGGAGGTGGTTCCCCTTAGGTGTCCCAATCATCCCTTCTACACTCGTACCCAAATCTTTCATCAAATTCTCTCATTCTTTAAAATTAAGCACCCATTGAATTATAATTAGCCCATTTCCTTTCAAATTCAGCGTCCCTTCGATCATAATCAGCCCCTATTTTCTCAATTCAGCACCCCTTCGATCATAATTAGCCCCTCATCTTTCAAATTCCATCTTTCTCCTCTCAAATTTTGCACCCCTTCTTTCATGCTTGACCTCCTCATGCCTCTCCCGATACCCTCTACTCAGCTCCTCCTTAGGAACAAGCTCTTGGGAAGGCATTCTTTCTTCTCACTCTAGAATCTTAACCTCCTGATCTTCCCTTCGACTTATCAGATTAGGGTTTTCCTCACTTCTTTGTTTGCGTTGGCTTTCCTTGCCTCCGACGACATTGTTTTGGGTTGGCCCTCGAGCAACTTCTTCAACATCTCCTCCAAGATGAAAAATTTTCCATAAATCTTCTAGCGTGCGACTGAAATTTGACTTTTAAAATCTGAAAGTTGAGTTTGGATATCAGAAATTTCAGATTTCAATTATCCGATCTATCCTTCCAATACTTCTTCCTTTCTCCCTGCCATAGGTACCCGGATTAGGCTCCACTTGCAAGAAACAATAACTTTGATAATCTGGCCTCCAAACAAAAAAAACATCAAGATTGGAGAGGAAATGCAACCAAAGTTAGCGAGGAAGACTCTATTTCAGCCCATAAAATTGCTGTGATACCAATTTAATAGTAAGTGCTCGTAGAATTTTAGGAAGAGCCTTGGTTGAAATTTGATTTCAGCAATTTCAGAAAACCAACAATAAGAAAACCTGGAATAGAACAAATAAGACACTTTTTGTATTGATAGTTTTATGAAAGAAAATACAAGAGTAAAGTGAATCTTCAATTGGAGAGCAAGATCCGGCTCTCCCAAATCTCTAGCCACCGGCTAGAGTATAAATACCCTAAGAACAATCTAATTTCAACAAACAACACATAGCCCTAACCCTAGGAAAAACCCCCTACTTAAAGAATACAATAAATGACAAATACCCAAAGAACCTTCACCCAATCTCCTCCCAAATCTGCCCTATTTCTTTAATTATTTCTCTCCCAAATCAGCCCGTAAATCTGTCCTCTTTAATTAGGAAACATTTCCTAATTAATCCCCTCCAAATCAGCCCCAAAATCTGCCCAATTTAATTAAGAAATATTTTCTAATTAATCCCCTCCAAATTAGTCCCCAAATCAGCCCCCAAATCTACTCTTCAATTAGGAATATTTCTTAATTAATCCCCTCCAAATCAGCCCTCAAGAACCAATCCAGGAGGGACACGATCTAACAGAAATGTAGAGGAATACCTAAAAAACTTAGTTAAAAGTATAATAAATGACATTTTTTATTAGATTTACATGAAAATTTGACTTTTAATATGACACAATGGAGAAAAAGGATTCATGTAGCTAATCCCATGTAATGAGATAAAGGCTTGATGTTGTTGTTATTGTCTCACTTTTGAGTCATTGATTGAGGCTTCCTTGTACCATGCATATGTTGCTTCATATTATTCTGATCAAAATCTTTCACCTCTTTGTACATGAGATAAAGATCTTACTTCACGTGACCTCTTGCTTGCCATTTCTAGGAGCAAATGAAATGAGAGAGCGCTTGGAGGGTTAGGAATATTCGCACAAAGAAGTTTGGATGCTTTAGATATAGTGCAAGTAAAAGAGAAATCTAACCCTTATTTATAGATATTCTCCTTTTGTTAGATTGTACAATAAGATTATGATCTGTTATACGCAAGACTGTTCTAATGGTTCTCAAATGATTAGTTTAACTAAGTCAATCATACAACACAATTTATACTTTTTCATCATCTTAATGGCTATTCTAAATGGCTAGTTGACTAAGTTAAATCATACGGTACAAATTGAACCGTACAATAAACATATTTTTATTATTTGTCCTAGTTGGTTATGTTGACAGTCTGTTAACCATGATAGATCATATAGTTCTATGTATATCATATATTATGATATGGATTGTTTAGTATGAACTTGGTTTGGTCATAGTAATTAGGGACCTCTTAATTTCATGCAAAAACATAAAAAAAATAATGACATGAATCACAACAATAATTTCAAAATATGAACTTCCACCGCACAAATACAATCACAAACAAACACATTTTTTCATATGGTCTAGGCATATAAAATTATCACTCATAATCTAGATTTAAGTATAATAAACATTTATAATTAAGTGTCTTTATAAATATATTTGCCTATTGATTTTTAGTATCAATAAATTGAATGTTAATATCAACTTTTTATATAGGTCTCTAGTAAAGTGATGCCTAATATCAATATGTTTTAATTTGCAAATATCAAACTGTATTTTTTGGTGATGCAGATGACACTTGTTTTGTCATATTTAATATGTATGATGTTCATCTGCAGACCAAAGCCATGAAATTATTATTTCTACCATAAGACTTGGGCAACATAACTTCCTGTGGTAATGTATTCTGCTTTTGCTGTGGATAGAACTAGAGAATTTTATTTTCTGCTTGACAAGGTAATTTGTGAATGGCAAATGAATTGTAATGCTCTTGATGAGCTTTTTCTATCAACCTTACATTCTACGAAATATGAGTACGAATATCTTATTAGGTTAAATGCCACATATCTCTAGGATACCAAATGTCTAGATTGAGTGTCCCTATGAGACACTAATATTTTTTTGTATTGTGATCAAATGTGTTTATTTAGATTTAGCTTGAAAACGTGCACATAGACATAAACTAAGCATAATATCAAGTTCACTAGCAGTCAAGTATAATAAGGATATTATCATTCCTCTATATCTTTTTGAATCCATAGGTTCTCCACTAGAGTTCTTATCTAATTGTGTTGTAAGGCTAATGTAGGTATTCACACTTTTACATCATTCCATATCAAATTTCTTAATTAATTTATTAATATTACTTAATTTTACTTGAAAAGGAACTATCTTTCTCTTACTTCACATTAAATCCTAGAAAGTAAGTCAACACAACCATCATATTCATTTCAAACTCATGGCTCATGGTAGATGAGAATTCTTCATATAAATTGTTATTTTGATCCGAACAAAATATCATTATGATAGGAAGTACTTGTAGATCGCGAGTATTTCTTATCAATCTTCTCAAAACAGCAAGAATTCTTCACAAAATCCACACAAAATCACAAAAATAGTAGATGATTTGTATTACTTGATGAAAGTGAAACAAAAAATAGCAAGATACACTTGATTCTCAATTCGAGAGGAGGATCGATCTCTCTGAAATCTCTAGACGTCGCTAGAGCCCAAAGAAAAACTAAACCTAAAAGATCTCAAATTTCAGCCAAATTTCAGATGCTATAACTCTAAGAAAATAAACTATTAATGCATACAAATCAAAAGGAAATCTCTAAGCAGTCCCTACATTCAAATTTCCCTCTCAAAACCCTAAAATATTCTTCCTAAAAGGCTCCGTCAGCTCATGCGGCCTGTGCGGCATCCGCTACAGGCAGAAAAAAGCTCTGTTTCGCCTGCAAGTCGGTCCCGCTTAGACCGTATGGACCGGTCTAACAATACTCCCCTTTCAAAAATCCACCTTATCCGCAAGGTGTAAAGACGACACCCTCCATTCCTTCTTCATCACAAACGGTAAGAACCTGAAGAGTTCGGTCCTTACACCTGTGCACCGGCGTATACCTCTCGTCACATCTGAAACAAAGCCCCTTTGCCCTCATCTCCTGTAATTCTGTCTCTGTGAGCTTCTTGAAGTTGTCCCCAGGTCTTCCTCCTGCGATCTTTTCCTTCGAAGTCCCTCGAAGAGTATCCGATGTTGGCGCCTTGGATTTCAATAAAGTGGTGGTCGCCCTGTACGAGCCTCCTGTCTCTCCCTCCATGTGCCTCTGAACTTCTACCAATTGAGCTAGCTCCATAGCATCTCCCAAGTCACGAGGCCTCATTACTCTAACCACTGCTCAGATCTTTGGTGTCAATCCCTTCATGAAGTTTCCCTCTAGCACTGTCTCAGAAAGGCGGTCCAATCGGCTAGCAAGGCACTCGAATCTCTCTCGGTACTCCATCACTGAACCCTCCTGTGTCAAGGCAAAGAACTGCTCGTAGAAGTCTCCTGCCCTGCCAGTTCGGAAACGCTCTACCGAACAATCCTTGAACTCTCTCCAACTTCGTATGGGTCGTCGCATGTCCCTCTACTGATACCAAGACAAAGCCTTCCCTTCTAAACATAGGCCCATCGCTGTCAATCTCTCCTCCTCTGTCAGCCCATTGACGGCGAAATATCTTTCTACCTTGTAGATCCACCCGTGTGCATCCTCCTCCTCAAAGATTGGCATCTTCAGTTTCCTCACCCTCGGGTCACACCCGTTTCCCCTAAATCCTTCATAACCTCCCATTCTTCGAAGTGGAGGTGCTCTCTAATTGTCACGATCCTCCCTCTAACGATCATACTCAAACCATTCATCAAAATCCCCTCTTCTTCTTTTAAAATCAGCACCCCGGCGATCGAAATCATCTCCTCGCCTTACAGATTCAGCACCCCTTCTTGTGTAGCCAATACTCCTCTTCTCCCTAGAAAGTGGTTCTAGAGGAGCCATTTCGTCTTCTCCCTCCAGGATCTCCACTTCTAGCTTTTCCCTTCCTCTAGACGTGTTAGGGTTCCCATCTCTCCCATGGCCGCCGGTAGTTTCCTTTGTTTCTGATGTCACCGGTTTGGTTTTGGCTTCAAGTAATTTCTTTAACAAGTATTCCACCACGACGAATTTTTCCTCCATCTTTTCATTGATTGATGCAATCTGACTTTGAAAATAAGTCATCTTTTCCTCAAAATCTGCTTTGAGTTGCCCAAGTTCTTCCTCCAAAATTTTCACTTTCCTTTCGGCCATTGGTTCCCCTTTGATCAATGTGCTTTGATACCAATTTGATAGGAAGTACTTGTAGATCACGAGTATTTCCTATCAATCTTCTCAAAACAGCTAGAATTCTTCACAAAATCCACACAAAATCACAAAAATAGTAGATAATTTGTATTACTTGATGAAAGCGAAACGGAAAATAGCAAGATACACTTGATTCTCAATTCGAGAGGAGGATCGATCTCTCCTAAATCCTAGACGCTGCTAGTGCCCAAAGAACAACTAAACCTAAAAGATCTCAAATTTCAGCCAAATTCCAGAGTCCCTAACCCTAGGAAAATCAATTATTTAATGCATACAAATCAAAAGGAAACCTATAAACAGTCCCTACATTCAAATATCCCTCTCAAAACCCTAAAAAATTCTTTCTAAAAGGCTCCGTCAGCTCATGCGGCTTGTGCGGCATCCGCTACAGGCGGAAAAAAGCTCCGCTTCGCCTGCAAGCCGGTCCCGCCTGGACCGGCTAGACCAGTCTAACACATTCACATACATTTGTGCTATCAATATATTATACCCAATTCTTTTAATAAATAATTTAGTTTATACGATCCCTTTTACAAATGAATTGCCAAATAAAAATGTGCTAAGTCTATCATACCAATTCTTTAGGTACATGTTTCAATTCATACAATTTTTTTTCAACTTATAAACATGCTAAAAAATATAATGCTTTCAAACTTAGATGTCTACACAATATATACATATTCCTTTATCAATCCATTTAAAAATATTTTTTTTCACATCCAGCTGATATAATTTAAATATTTTAAAATATGCAAATGCTAATAATAACCTTATAGTCCTCTAATCTTGCAACTAGAGAAAATGTCTCTTTAAAATTTATATCTTCTATTTAATTATATCTTTTTGCTATAAATTTTTCTTTATCTCAAAAAAAAAAAAGGAAAAAATAATTGCTTTATTTCATTACAGGTACCAAGTCATTTAATTTTTTCTTAAATATCTAGTTAGTGCCAAAGATATTTTGATCAGACGGTCTATATACCAACTCTCACACATCATTTCTAATGAATAGATTCAGTTCTTCCGGCATGGCTACAATTCAAAATTCATTAGGTAAGGCATCATTTATACTAGTAAGTTCAATCATAGAAATAAATGCGGTATGACTAATCTCTTACCTAAGATTGTGCCTAGTCCTAACTATAGCAGAATAATCTCCTATAATTAAATCTTTAGGGTGGCTCTATGCATACCTCCAATCTTTAGGTTACGTTTCTGTCTATCTTCTAGGTCTAAGTTTTCAAAATTGGGTCTAAACATCTTCTCTTTATACATCTTTCAAAAGAACAATACTATTGGATTCATCAAATGTCACATGTGTTGACTATTCAACTAGAAAAATTTTCTTATTAAATTTTCTATAAGATTTTTCTAAATGAGTAACCTAGAAATATAGCCTCATTTGATTTTGCATAAAAAATTTAAATTATGTAAGACAGAACACTTGCACACAAAAATATGTAGATGTGATAGGCTAGGTGTTCTACCTTTCACTAGCTTATAGGGGGTTTTGCTTAGCTTTGGTCTTATATTTGTCTAACTCAATACATAACAAGTTGTATGCACTATTTTAACCTATAAATACGTAGGCAATTTTGATGGACCAGTGGCAATGCCGGTGGATCCCACTAGGGTGGGTGTAGGCAAGAAGAGAGAGGGGGAATTATTTAAGAACGTTTTAGTTATAATTGCGAGAGAATTACTTAGAGAAAGAAATCTTATTTGAATTCAAATCTGAGAGGGAATTATTTAGGTAAAAAGTTCAGGAGAGTTAATATTCATTATGTAAGGAGAAATCAATGGGGAATTATTTAGGAAAGTTTAAACTATAATTGGGAGGGAATTAATTAGGGAAAGAGATCTAATTTGAATTGAAATATAAGAGAATTATTTAGGGAAAGAGAGCTGATTTGGGAGGGAATTAGAGAAGCCTATTTAAGACTAACTATGAGGTGATTTCAGATTATATTTGATTTTTCTAGAATGTTTTGCTTAGAGAGTGGCTCTAATCGATGGCTAGGGATTTGGAAGAGTCGGATCTTCCTCTCCAATTGAAGATCCAATTGTATTTTGTGTTTTTCTTCTTAATTCTTTTAATAAAAAAGAATTCTTGTGTGTTATTCTTCCTAAATTTCTTGTGCCATTCTATGGTTTTGCTGAAATTGCATCCACTTCTTATCAAATTGGTATCAGAGAATAGATTTGGGTACCTATGACAGGAAGAAATGTAGAAGTGTTGGAAGGGAAGATTAGACAATTGAAATCTATAATTTATGATTTCCAAAGTCAAATTTCATCCGTCCATGAGAAAATCGATGGGAAGTTTGCCATCATAGAGGAGATGATGAGGAATATGCTCGAGGTCGAAACCAAAACGATGTCGTCAGGGGTTGAGGCACTCGGCGGTGGTCAAGGGAGTGGAAGAAACCCTAATTCGATAAGGAGAGAGAAAGATCAAGAGGTGAAAATGTTGGGGGAAGAAGAGGAGATGCCACCTTTGGAGCCACTTCCAATGAGTGAAAATGGAGTGGGATTTTTGGTGGAGCTGTAGAGTTTGGAAGGAGAAAAAGATGGGGAGAAGATAGAAGTACCAGACATGGTTCAACCAACCCTATAATAGTATCGAGGGGTGTTCCAGCTAGTTCAGGGGTTGCCTCCTCTATTGGAACACGAGAATCTATCATCTTGAAGGAAGGAGTCTCACCTATCAAAGTTCGAATGTACCATCATCTCTAAATCCAAAATGAAGAAATTGAGAGATTGATTAGGGAGATGCTTGAGGCAGGGGTCGTTCGACCCAATGTTAGTCAATTTTTTAGTTCATCGCTATTTGTCTAGTGCTTCAACAACAATTTTCTTCGTTTCACCTCGAGGACAATGTCTCTTTGGGGGGGGGGGGGGGGGAGTGTTGATGGACCGGCAATTGAGCCAGTGGGCCCCTCTAGAGTGGGCGATAGGCAAGAAGAGAGGGGGAATTGTTTAGGAAAATTTTAATCACAATTTGGAGGAAATTAGGGAAAGAAATCTAATTTGAATTCAAATATGAGAATGAATTATTTAGGGAAAGCCAATGAGATTTAATATTCATTTTGTGAGGAATCAAGGGGGAATTGTTTAGTAAAGTTTTAATTCCAATTGGGAGTTATGAAAAGATATCTAATTTGAATTTAAATATGAGAGAGAATTATTTAGGGAAAATGGACTGATTTGGGAGGAATTAGGCGAGCCTATTTAATGCTAACTGTGGGGTAATTTCAGATTATGTTTGATTTTGCTGGAATTTGTTTTGCTTAGGTTGACTGGGCTCTAGTCAACAACTAGGGATTTGGGAGAGCTGGATCTTCCTCTCCAATTGAAGATCCAACTATATCTTTTGTTTTTTTTCTTAGTTCTTTCAATAGAAAAAGAGTTCTTGTGTGTTGTTTTTCCTAAATTTCTTGTGCCATTCTCTAGTTTTGCTAAAATTGCATCCTAAATCAAGTTTCTACTCATTTAATATAGTTCTAGTAGTTTTAATCAGGATTCTATTCTTTTTCCCTTCTATCCATCCCATTTTGTGGTGATGTTCTGAGGGTTGCAAAGTTCTGCCCTATTCCTACCTCTTGATAAAACAATTTAAATGTTTCTTTTTTAAACTCTCCGTCATGGTCATTATGACTAGTGGATATTGTTCAACTCATCTTCTTTTGAAGCCAGTGAACAAATATTTTAAATACAAGAAAAAAGCACTCTTAATTTATATTTCTGATATTATGAGTGCTATATAAATAAACATAAAGTTCTAGGTGTTTGATATGTAAATAGATACAAATTTTGTGGTATATATTTAAATATCTTTAAATTGTTATACCTTTCTTCATTTATATTTATGTATCCTTGTCATTGTTGTACAAATTCATTTCCATAGATTTCATGTAATGTTGTTTCATTATATCGCATCTATGTTTCATAGGTTTATGCATAAGAAAATAAAATTTCCCAAGCTGTAGTTGATACCTCTATGCTATTATGTATTCCCTAAAGATAATTTGACTATTTCATGATCAATCCATCAGTTTCGTGATTTAATTGCATCTCATTTATCTCTTGATTTTTAGCAATTAATTTGTCAGATGTTACGTGATGTTTTCACCATGATTATTTCTTATCATGAAAGTATCGAGAGAATGTGTATGAGGAATTGCTTTGTGCAAGTTTGTGCTTGTTTGGGATCTATAATAGATTTTGGGAATAGTTAAGTAATTTTAATGGATAGTTCGAGTTGAGTTAGTGTTACAAAGTACTTAATAGGTGCTTATTAAGTCTTTAGCAGTTTTGGTTCTCTATGAATAGTCTTTATTTGAAGAAATTAGGGCATGAATGAAAGAATGTGTTGAGCCTCCCCTAACTTGAGTTCTGATCGCTTTCCCTACCCCCACCTAATTTTTTTAGTTGGCGGTCATTTATCTATTTCCTGTCAATGGGTTTTGCATCAATGGTACTTTTATTGAATCTCACCACCTTCGGGTGCCCTTCTCCATCACGATCTTCCTTCTATTCCTATCGTTACCATTTATGCAAATCTGTGCCTTCCCATTTCCTTCTCCACCATCAGCTCACAAAATAAATAAATAAATAAATAAATAAATAATACTGATATACGCTCCCCTTCATCGTTATCTTCCACTCCAACATCATTCGCTCACTCTATCTCCACCCTGTTGCACACAGTCATCCCTTTTGCTAGATCTATACTCATTGTCTAGATCCCAATCGATCTCTATTGCATTGCTTAGATCCCTCTGTGTAGATCTTGTAATTCCCATTTTGTGCCTACCTCATACAGATCTTGCCATTCCCAGGCATCCACTGCTAGATCTTCAATTCTTCATCTTTGCACCAAACCCGAACTCAAACCAGCTTAGATCTCACATTCTACCGCTCTCGCATATCTCATATCATCATTTCACCACTTCCTAACCTCATCAAATCTGCTCTCACCTAGCTTCTAAGCCCCAATTTATCCAAACTCACCTTCTATAAGCCCAAATTTGACGTTTGACGTCCAATCCTGACCACACTTGCTTGACCTTGAGGGCAAGGTTGATTTAAGGTGGTGGGTGGTGTTAGGGATCTATAATTGATCATGGATTGATAGTTAAATAATTGTAATAAATAGTTTAAGTTGAGTTAGGTTTATTAGATACTTAATAGGTGCTCATTGAGTCTTTATTAGTCTTGTTTTGCCATAAATAGTCTCCGTTTGGAGACATTTGAACATGATGATAGAAGAAATTGAGCAGGCCTTCCCTAATTTAGTCTCTCTTTACCCCACCTAATTTTATGTGTTGCAGGCGAACTAAGATTGTCATATATCTCTCATTCAAAAATGGGTTTGCATTGGTGCTCTTTTCACTAGGTGTTGGATCATGTCAGATATTATGATTTGACATAAAATGCACATTAATGTAAAATGGTTGGGGTTAAATTTTCAATTGCTATATAAGCAGAGTATTTCAACGTGGCACTTAGAATTTCAGTTTACCTTTGACTGCTAATTTATTATTTTGGACTGTGCCGGTAATTAATTCATTAGTTTTAAATATCATGTCCTTAACAGATATTTGCAGAGAAAATCTTTTATTGTTTAAGCTTATCATTCATTGATGTTCTTTTAATGATACATTTCATTCATGAAACTTGAGACTTATGAAATCTGTCATAGTAAATTGGACTTTTGGACCCATAGGTTGAATGATGCCTGACCTTTCAATGCTGCCTGACATTTAAAGTTTATATAACTAATATTAACACTTTTATTTATTTCGCTTAAATTAATAAATTAGATACTTATGAATTTATTTATTTTTTATCAAATTTTGACAACATAATCATCGTTGGCCTTAGCCCAATTATTTGGTCATTTTTGATAACCTTGTTCTTTAATAATTTTGAGAACTCCATGAATTACAACTCTATTTTGTGCAAGTCATTTTTTGCATAACTCTATTTTATATTACTTTTGGATTATCATTTTTCCTTCCTAATCATTTCACATAAATTCTATTGTCCTTGTGCAAATTTATTTTCATATTATTAGTTCATTATCTTCGCCATTATCATCAACCGTCTTAGGCCAATTATTTGTGGTTAGCTTCAAGAATCCTTTCCATTCTTTCTTAATGAGTGCTAAATAATGTGCTAGCTCCATTTTGTGTAAATTTGTTTGCATAATGCTTGCCATATATATACCTTTGGTCAATCACTTTTATGTCCTAATCCTTTCACATAAACTCTATCTGCTCGTCTTATTATTTATCTTTAATTCTCCTTTGCACATGCGAAAATCACTTGTCATAATTTTCTGACATGTTCTCTTTAATTGCACTACCACTTTTGTAATATATCATCTCAATCACCATACTTTCTACTTTTGTCATAAATCCATATTATCATTGTCATTTTTTTTTACCAGCAACTTGTTTATCAACCTCTATTGTGTTGTTCGACACTCATGTATGAAATAAAATTTTATTGCAGCTTTTATCTTTATCTGTCCTCTTTATTTCTCCTTAATATTCTAATAAACGGATCTTTAAAAAATCATCTTTCAATGTAAAATTTCTATTTCAATCCTTTTTAGCTTTATCATACATTTATATTATCATTGTCCTTTTTCTACCCTCAACTCAGAGGCGGAACTATGTCTTGCTGACGGTGGACAATTGCCCGCCCTGGAAATTATAAATTTACTAAATTAAAAAAGTTATTTAGATAATTTTATCTCCTCAAATTCTATTTTCCCATATTTAAAAAAATTAAATAAAAAATCCTATTATACCCACACATGCGAAGCCGAAGAACAAATGGCGACGAGTAGAAAGCAAGCCCTTGGTAGGCGGGGTCTCTAGGAAGAACATTGATAAATTATAAATATGGGTCATTGCAATTAACGTCGCATCCCAACTTTTTTTAGTAAAATTTCTTTGTTTTTTCTTGTCTTCTTTTCTTATTTTACTTTTTTGTTTCTTTTGAGTTTAAAGTGAGATGGGATATTTTATTAACTAATTATTATATGAAAGAGAACCAACTAATTGGATAATAGAGAAATTCAATTTCTACTGTTTAGTATGCAGTGATGATTGATTTTCATGTATTAATTTTGAGATTAGAAGTTAAATATTTTTTTTTGTAATTTCTTATTTTAACATTCTATTAGTTATTTATCGATGATTAATAAAATTGTTTGGTGAGATTTGAATTTGATTTGATTCCTAATAAAATTATAATATAACATTATCAAAAAAATATATGATATGATGTTAAACTTGTAAGCATTGCTCATTTTATTGATCATAATCAAACATAAGATTTTCTTTGAATTATGCATTTTTATTTTATATTTTAAATATTAATTTATTTATATGATAAGTTTGCCCACTTTTAAAAAAAGAAGCTGATTCCGCTCCTGCCTTAACTTTATCGAACTCTTTTTTATTGCTTAATACTCATCCATATAACAAAGTTTTATTACAGATTTATCATGTTTTTCTATATTTTTCATTAGTGTTCTCAGATTACCTGGTATTCTAAAGATACTAGAACTTATCACACATGGGAATTACTCCATCTTATAGTAATATTCATTGGTAATTATCATTTTCACGTCGACTAAGCTACATACATCAATTTTATCTTTGTTTTACTTTTGCTCCTATCTTTTATTTTTTATAATATTATTTCAAATCAATCAAAAGTGATTATTAAGGTACCCTTGTAAGCATCTACAGCAAAATTTTCAAGTCCTGAAACTTGTTCACATACTATCTCTAATTCTGACACTTTTATACATTGTGAATTACTGGTTTTTGCTTTCATTAAGTTAATCAAAGTTATTAACTTTTTTGTGATGCCTATTTTTAATTTTCTTACTCATTAGTACACTAGCTTTCTGTTTTATTGAAACTTCTTTTGAAATATGGACCATGCAGATATGCATCTGCGCCTCAAAAACTTAGAATCAATTGGGATGGGTTCACCAAAGAATATTTTTTGAAGAGAGAGACACTAGTATGTGTATTTCTTCTTATAGATGCCAGTATCCCTCCAAAGAAAATTGATCTTGAATATGCCGGTTGGCTCAGTCAGAATCAGGTAAGCGTTTTGGTTTGTTACTTTCTTTCAGTCTGTTGTTACTTGCCCCATTGTCTACCTGATAAAGCTTTTTTAATTTATGCTTAATTATTTCTCAGCATTTTTGTAAGGATGAATTGGTAATTCAAGGTGGAGACTCTATAACTTGACCCTTACAGCAAATACAATTTATATCATGCTCTTTGTAATAGGGCGATATACCAATGCAAGTTGCAGTTCAGTTAATAGTTTTGTTTTAAGCTGAAAACTTCCTTTTATTGGAAAAGATTTACTGGTTGTTTACTTAGAAGTATTTGGAAATCAAGTGTATCATAAATACATTGTAAAACAAAATCAATCCATTTGAACTATGTTGCGGTATTAGTTTATGATGTTTATAGCTTTACAAGTATTTTTGTACACAATTAGCTTAAAAAATTGTCAGTAACTCCCCAATAGCTTTGTCTCATAAGGAGACACTTCGACACTTTAGTGACAGAAATTTAATTCAAAGTGGACTATGTAGGCGACATTTGTTAAGTTGTGAAACCTTAGTAATAGGTTGACCTTCACAATAGGTTGTCGTAGAGGTTGGAATGGTGGTAAAGATGGGGGAGGTTGGATGGGGTTGGAATTGGTAGTGTATTAAGTTAGGAAAAATCATCTTATTGTGTGCTTAAATGAAAACCTCGATGATGTTAAGCAAAAGTTATTCACCTATGACAAGGAGTTCTACATTATGCACGTCGTATGATATTGATGTTATTACCTTCAAGAAGAGTTTCTCTTATATTCTGACCATCAAACTCTACAGTATCTACAATCCTAGAAAAAGTTGAATACCCATCACACAAGATGGGTTGCATTTATGCATGATTATTCACTTGTACTTCATACTACCCTAGAATCGAGAATAAAGCTGTTGATACATTTTGTCAAGTTTTTATCTTGGTTAGTGCAATGATTTTGAAAGTGTCAGGGTTTGAGAAAATAAAAGTAAGCATCTAGTACGCCTTAGCTTTTATCTAATTTATCTTGGTCTAAAAATAATTTATATGTCTCGACTTGATATTGCATATCTAGTAATGGATTCATCTTTAAAAGATCAAACTTTTGCATTCCTTCTACTTGTGAGAATTTCTTATTTGTTAGTCTTATGTCATATGATGGGAGATTTTTAAGTCAATGTTGGACTTGTCAAATGGGGAAAGCTGTTAAGCAAACTCTGGGCTCATGTACTCCTATGCTTGTGCCCTATGCGTTGTGACTAGACATCACCATGTATGTCATGTTAGGATTAATCATAATTACCCGTGGATATGATTCCATTTCAGTAATGGTCATTACATTTTCTAATAGCAGATTTCATTTCCAATATAAGATTGTTTAGGCCTCCTCTCATTTGATGAACTTGTTCTTTAGAAAAATTATTCCTCAGCGCTTTTAGAACATGGATGGCTCCTGCAAAACATTATTTCCTATATATTTTCTGAACCTGTAAAACATTTACTAAAAAATAAAGATTTTGGTTGCATGCGTTGGGATTTTTGTAAATAAAGATTTTGGTTGCATGCGTTGGGATTTTTGTAAAACAAGATTGTGCAAATGATAGATGAATTAAATTAATGTGTCATACTTTAAAACTATGGGAGATAGTTATGGAGCATAGGTGCAGCGTGATACTAATATTTCTCAAAATCAATTTGGACTCATGCCGAGTAGGTCTATTATGAAAGCTATACATTTATTGAGAGGTTTGATGGAGAAGTATAGAGAGAATAAGGAGAATCTATATATGATATTTATTGATTTAGAGAAAGCATATTATAAAGTTCCAAGAGAAGTGCTAAGGAGAGTTTTAGAAAAGAAGGGTTAAAATGCTTATATTCAAGTCATTAAGTATATGTATGCAGGAGTTGTTACTTGTGTCCAGACACAAGATTTGACCAATTATTTTCCTATTTCAGTTGAATTACATCAAGGATTAACCTTAAGCCCATATCGTTTTGCTATAGTCATATATGCTCTCACTAGACATTTGCAAGAGGTTGTATCCTGGTGTATGCTTTTTCCGATGATATTATTCTTGTTGATAAGACTAGAGAGGGAGTTAAGGTAAACTTGAATTATAGAGGTCTACCTTAGAATCTAAAGGCTTTTGTTTGAGTATATCTAAAATTAAATGTATGGAATGTAATTTTAGTAATAATAGTTCTAATTGGGGGATTGTGACTTAGATGATCAAGTCATTAATAAGAGTACATGTTTTAGATATCTCTGGTCTTTGTTAAGAGTGATGGTGAAATAGATGGGGATATTATTAATAGAATTTAAGTTGGATGGTTGAAGTGGAGGAATGCATCGAGCTTGTTGTGTGATAGAAAAGTCCACCCTCCAAACTCAAGGGAAAATTCTATAAGATGGTGGCTAGATATGCAATGCTTTATGGTGCAGAATGTTGGCCATTAAAAGAGAAGCATAATATTAAGTTAAGTGTTGCAGAGATGAGGATGTTCAGGTGGATGAGTGGCTTTATTCTTAGAGACAGGATATAAAATGAGCATATAAGTGAAAAGTTGGAGTAGCTCTAGTGGAAGATAAGATTAGAGAGAGTCGCTTTTGATGGTTTGGTCAGTCTTCCAATGACCCTGTTAGGAAACTAAGTCTATTAGATTTGACTTATGTTAAGAAGGGTAGAGATAGACCTAAAAAGATTTGATTAAAAAATATTAGAATTGACCTTTCTTTATTAGATTTAAATGATAATTTAACTTTTAACAGGACATAATGGAGAAAAGAGATTCATGTTGCTGACCCCACATAGTGGGATCCATGCTTGATGTTGTTGTTGTATGTGTTGGGATTTAGTTCATGCAAAAATTACACGCTTTCTTGGTCTTAGCTGGTTATTAGGGCTTTTATGCACCATTCATTTGCAGTCACTTCATCTCGATTCCTTACAGCAGATTCCGATGACTCTTATCTTCACAAAGTGCGACAAACGCAAGAAGAAGAAAAATGGTGTAAAGATGCCCGAAGAGAATGCTGCAGAATTCCTCAACTTAATTTCTGAATACTTCCAGGCAGCACCACCTTGGATTATGGCAAGTAGTGTGACCAATATGGGTCGAGATGAGATCCTCCTTCACATTGCTCAACTTAGAAATTACTGGCTGAAGCACTGAACAAGCTCTAGTGATTGAAGATGATGATTTTCTGTAGCAGGATAGATCTAATGTACAACAGTAACGAACTAAAAAGAAAAAAACTGGCATTTCCCTTTTTGAAAGAGGCATTGGAAGTCTGCATGCTTTAATAGCATTGTTGAATATTTTTTTAGCATCTTTAGAAGATCATGAGCTGACGGTGTGACAGTCGAAACTCTTAACTATCGAGATATTGTTCATTTTGGTCTAAGAGCCTCACGGTTTTGTAAAGTTGGTGTAACTTCTCAGTAGGTCATCCATCTCAGAATTGCTCCGGATGGGCACCTTTATTTGCAGAGTTTCTTAATAAAATTCTAACCCTTACGTCAAAAGACGTCTTGATGTTTAAGAGTTTAACTTTTTTTACTTAAGGGGTTTCATAGAATAAGACAAATTTGTCTTGGATTTGGTTAATTGAGCTCTTCAACTATGACTTTTTTTGCTGCACTAATTAAAATTTTAGTATGTTGAGCTACAGATCTGCCCGAAAGCAAGACAGATGTAGCCAAAAAGTGAAAAAACAATGCTAGCGCTTAGGGAAAAAAAGCATTTATGATACAAAACAGAAGCTCGTTCGAGCTAATACAGTAAGAATTGGGATCCCATCATTGAATATCAGAAGATCGGACTATAATTCTCTGTGATATCTGATGAAGTTTAACAGTTTTCATACTATTTTTTAAAACAGTTTTATAGTTAAAAAATTTATTAAAAGCAAGAAAAAAATAATTGTCAGAAGTTGTCTCAATTTAAGCTGAAATCTACAGTATTAGGAGCATGATATAGTTATTAATTTTGTAAATCTAATAGAAAATTACTGTATTTCGTGGGCTATAAAATTGGGTCACGGGTTGGGTTCGGGTTGAACCTTGAATTTACCCGGCATTAGTTGATCCAACTCGAGTTCAACTCATTTTTGAAAATGGGTCAGATATTTCAATCCGAATCTGACCCGCGTTGGTTGCCAAGTTGACCCGATTCGATCTGCGGACACATTTTGAAAAAGACATTGGACAGTGACAGGTTGGTGATGGTGTAGGCAATGGCACAGGCGGGTTGAGGCGCCACGATGAGCTCGGTGCCGGCAACGACACAATAGGATTGGAATGTCATCGAAAGACGCGTTGGACTGTGGATTGGTGCGTGGGACGGTGAGTCAGCGACGAGACAACAACAGAACATCATCATGCGACTTGACAATGACAGGCGAGGTGATGCGACTCGACTTCGCATGTTTTTCCAAACGGGTTAAATCTGGTTGAGCTCGGGTTTCCGGGTCAACCTGAACCTAACTCATTTTTTCAAATGGGTTGAATCCGGGAACCCAAATCTGACCCGTTTCGAAATCGGGTCGGATATAACCTGAAATTTTCTGGTCATGTTCAAGTCGGATTTTCGTGTCGTGACACCCTTAGTTTAGTATGTTTTGATTTTATTTTTTTGTTCTTTTTTCTGGCCTTTTGCTCTTATATAATTTTACCTACTTTGCAACAATGTAAAGTTGTAGCCCTAAACATCAGTAGCATGATACTTAAGCTTCAAGTAGGCTAAAAAGACTGCCATATAAACTGTCAAGAAATTTTCTGAGCTAAAACTTTGACAATTTTGCGATTTTCTGAAAGTTTGAAATCAATACAATTCCTTACAGGGATTAGAAGCAGACAACTGAGAATATATAAACTTTGTAATTCTTCTGGAATGTAACTCGTCACATGATTGAAGTGCTTAAAAAATTATACAAAGTATAGCTTAGTTCCTTTATTATTATTATTATTTTAGCTAAGTTCCTTAATTATGTACTTTTAATTGTTGATTTAGGTTTGATCTGGGATGACTTTTGTATTGTTTTTAAAGCAACTTATTATTATTATTATTAATACTGATATTATATGGATATTATTATTACAAACACTAATAAATGTTACTGATTATTATTACTGTTATTATGACTAATACTGAGAATATTAATACTGTTATTGATACAATTTTGTTATTGATACCCAATACTGTTTTATTGATACTATGACTGTAACTGACAGATTGATGTGAGCAAAATAGATGAAGAGATTAAATGAAATTGATTGAGTGATAAAAATTGAATAACTAATTAATTGATTAAAGTTTATGATGGAAGAATGAAATAAAACTAACTGAGATATGATACATTATAGATTGATTATTAATATAGATAACCAATATATATACATTGATGAATATATTTATTTATATAATTTACAATATTTTGTTCTCTTTTACATTATAATGATTTCAGTTGTAAGCTTTTGATTACTTGATGGGCTATGTGCTCGATCATTATAAGGTTTTACATGATTTTAGATAAAGTTAAGGATCCTATGATCTGAGGCTCTGGACAACATGCATAATTCTTTATGTTGTTCATAAGAAATTGATAAGCTCTAGTTAAATGCTAAAGGAAAAGACTGGTATAGTTCTTTTAATATAGATCCCAAGGCATGACACCTAACTACATCCATCAACCTTGAAGCTTAAATTGACAAGTAAAGGCAAATACTAACATATTAGATACTTAACTTTCTTTTACTTTTAAATTTTAATACAAGACTATTTTGCACTATCATATGGACTTTAATAATATATACCTAAAATGAGAGTCCCCAATGTTAGCTGCTATTTCACCATATTTGAAAATTGTTAATTCAATCCCATGTCACACAATAAGATCTCACTCAATCATATAGAGATTGAGCCAAGCAGAATACCCACCCATTGAGAAAGCATGAATGCCCGGCTTAAAGATCTGATGATACTAATCGAAAGACTTCTCACTAAATACATAAAAGTTACTTTAGGGATAATAATCTAATCTTCTTTCAATAGTTCAAATCTTCAAAAAGATATTGCAACTACTCTTAAATTTTGCTTGACCTTAGTAGAAGCAATGAAGACATATAAGAGACATGTCGCATGTAACACATTATCTTAACTGTGTATGTATACTCTCATATGCCTTCATAAGTACTTAACAAGTTGACAATGCGTTATAAGGAGATGACTCATATCTAAATGGCCCCATAAAGGAACTTGCCTAAGTGATATCAAGCCCCACTCGCCCGAGCTTACAAAGAAAGGTCGCCCCTGTTAAGGGTAATGAGGAAGAACCTCACCAATCTAACAACTCGCCACTCATCTAATGGGACAGAGGAAGCCAACACAACAACTTGCCCTAACCCAGGGTGAGAGCTTTCATCCTCTATAATCCAAGTAAAACTATAGGAAATCACATACTCAAAGAGCCCTTGCTTGCCCTATTATGATTGGTTGACTAATGAGTTCATCTTCTACACAACCCTAGATCAATTTTTTCTCCTTTAGGTGATCCAAGGATCAGCATAAGTCGCCAACAGCTCATAAATGTTGCTCGGTCCCATACACCTAGACTCACGCATTCCTACTTAACACTAGAAATCCCACCCAAACTAGGAGCTTTCCTAATGCATACTTGACAATACTGTGCCCACCTAGACACAGACCGTTAGAGTTTTACAACACCCGCTCTCCCTCAGTTAACTCGGAAGCAACTTGTGAGAATGGTATTCTGTGTAGCGTTATATTTTTTACTTTTTATTGTGCATTATATTTCATGTAGACCTAAACTCTATAAATAAGGCACAATGAACAACATTTCACATCTTTTTGCATATTTTGAACATTATGATTCTCGGGCCTCTTTCTATGTGATTAAGATTTTAAGCACTTGTTTCAATTTTTCTCTGGCATTACCTCATTCTCTATATTATCATGCAGGTTCCTGATTGCACGCCCACAGGTTGGTGGGCTAGTAAAGTCGGGTGTCATTCACAGACAAATTTGAATCTAACAATATCATTGATTCAAATACCACTTGAATAAAATGGTTGAACATTCGAGGACCAAATTAAAATAAACATACTACTAAATGAACTCACATCATCTTAATGTTTTAGGCTAATAGTTTTGAGCCATTACTGATATATTGAAAATTTTTAGTAGATTCACCCAAATCATTTTACTCATATATTCATTTTTCCTAAAACTAAAATAAATCTTTTTTTAAAGGAAGAAGTTAGGCACTGAAGTATTGGGGTCGGATTTTGGTTCTTAATTTCAACTCATTAATTAAATGGGTTAGATTCGGATTAACCCTTACAACCTATTTAGACTTAAAAAATGATCCGTTTAATAACTTATTTCATAATCTCAATCATACAAAGTTATTTTAATGATTATAATAAATAATTACATGGAGATAATTATCATGATAGTATGAGAGAAACCAAAACCCTATAAGATATCAGTTTGGTGGCACAGTTTACGTCGAAATCCGTAATTTTTTTCCGTAATTTGAATACTGATTCAAATTCTCAGATTTATGCCGTTTGGAAAGTAAGCATAATAATATATAATTTCCTCTTTTGCAATGATCAGAAAATTAAGGCCATGATGTGAGAGAGATTATTAGTTAAGGTTTGGGTAGTGCTTGTGCGGAATGCACACTGCACCTAATAATTTGATGTGATTTTTCAATTTTAAGATTAAGGTTTTGTTTGGGGTGGATTTCTTACTGCCTCTTAAAGCAACTTTTTTTATATATTTTTTGTACTAAAAAATTGCTTTAAGAGACGAAGCGTAAGGGTATGATTACGTTAGATTTTTTGTTTATTTGTTTTTTCAGACATTAACTATAATTTTACTTTACTACTATTTTGCATTTCTTTTTCAACATTTTTAAAAAATATATATGATGGAAAGTTATTTTTTATAATTAGAGTTGCTAAGGTTTCATTTGGGACAGCTTTTTATTGTTTTCTAAAGCAGCTTTTTAGTAAAAAAATTTAGTTCAAAAAATTTTATACTAAAAAGTTACTCTAAATAGTAATAATTAAGAAAGCCGTCCCTAAAGAAGTTTAAGGCTTCGTTTCGGGTGGCATTCTTACTGCTTCTTAAAACAGCTTTCTGGTACCTAAATTTTAATTTTTGTAATAAAAAAAAATACTTTAAGAAACAATAAAAAAACTGTCCCACAAAAAGCCTATGCTAGGGTCATTTTGGGATGATTATAACTTTTTATAAAGATGGTTGTCAACTTGTTGCGGAGAAAATAATTTTCTAACATTAGAATTATTGAAAGCAGTGAAAAAAATTGGTTAAAAAGAGACTCTGGTTGCCATCTAAAAATAAAAAAAGTGAGAAAATTATCCCAAATGAAGCCTTACTTTCCCGCAACAACATCACAATCATCTTTATAAATAACTACAACTGTCCCAAAGGAACTCTAAATCATTAAAAAAAAAATTTTTTTGGTTGCCGGAGATTACGAAGATCTAACGGTCAAAAAGTTATGTATAAATTCTTAGGTTTATTGAAACTTTATTAGAGGGGGTTGTTAAAAAAAATATCTTAGAAACACTTATAGTATTCAATCAATTGTCTAATTATAGATGCCGGTCGGCCAATAAAGATCCCTATTTAAGTTGTAGCAAACAAACATGTGGCAAGAGCGGTTGTTTGGTTGAGAGTAATCTTAACTAATCTAATCCACGTTGATTATTCAATGAGAGGCTCTCCTTGGTGCCATAGATTTAAGAAGTTTAGGTTTGGTTTGAGATAGCTTTCTTACTGATTTTGTTGGGGATGAGTAAACATCACAATGACGAAAAAGCTAGAAAGTAAAAGCATCGGAAAGTAAAGAATGTTATGATTTAATGTGTAAAAATCTAAACTAGGGAAAAAATTACAGAGCCATTCCACACGAAAAAATTCATTATGAAAAAGGGGGAAATAAATATAGATCTCTCTTCTCTCTCGCTCTTTCATTGTATCTCTTCTCATATGCACCGTTCTTAATGTCTAACATATATGAAGTACAAGAGAAAACAAGTTATATCCAACAAGGAACGAAGTCCTTCATAAAAAAAAAAAAAAAAAAACCGTTCAGACTGTCTCGCAACACTGTGGCGCTGGTTTTGAGCTCTGTGACGCTTGAACCTCATTCTTGATCCTCTCCGGTGTTCTATATAGACCTCTGCGATGCTCCGCTATCTGTCGTTCAGCGTTGGGGCGTTTGGGAACACAACGCTGGGTCGCTCGGGTATAAAAGCGCCTGGGCGTTGTAAAAAAAAAAAAAAAAATCGTGTGCAAGACACCCAAACCAATGCGGGGGGGGGGGGGGAGAGAGAGAGAGAGAGAGATAAACCCCCTGCACCCACTAGTGAGAACGAGAAACTAAAGGTCCAAGGTAACAGATAAACCCGATTGATCAACACAATCATATTCCACACATAACATATTTCTAAAGCAATTATTTAGGATAAAATTTTTTATACTAAAAATTTATTTTAAAAAATAGTCAGAAAAATGTCCCGAACGAGATGGGATAGTTTTCTTTATGCTTTCTAAACCAATTTTATAATAAATTTTTTTGAACTCAAAATTTTTATATTAAAAAATTGCTTTAAAAATAATAAAGAATCTATCCCAAATGAATCCAAAATGAATATCTATACTCTATTAGCTAAATCATTACAAATGTCTATGGAATATTTTCCCTGTAACTCCTAATTGCAGCATCTTGACTTTACAGACTCCATGCTCTTCATTAACGAACGCTCTGTTTCCCTATCTCAATCATTCAGTGTATTAAAGGGAATTCACCATTTGCCTCATCAATGAACTCAAAAAGTTGAAGTTGATGAGCAAATTCAAATGCAGAAAAATATTTAATGCTAACCTTTGTTTTGACTTTAGTATATATATATATATATATATATATATATATATATATATATATATATATATATATATATATATATATATATATTAAATTTTACTTTTAGTATGAGACTGAGTTCCTAATATTAGCTAGGGGTGTCAATTTCGAGTCACGGGTCGGGTTCGGGTCAAACCCGAAATTGACCCGGCACTATTCAGGTTCGTGTCGACCCGACCCGGTTTTGTAAACGGGTCGATTTTATGGACCCGAACCCGACCAGCTTCGGGTTCGGGTCAACCCGACCCGACCCGCGGACAGGCGATGGCTTGACGCGGAACTGGCTGCGCGTAGCGGAATTGGTGCCTGACGCGGGACGCGGGGCTGGCGAGGGTTCGACGCGGGACGCTCGGCGCGCTCGAGTGTGCGAAGCGGAACCTCTGTGGAACTGACGCGGGCGGCCGAGCAGGGTCCTTCGGGCAGACGGTTTATGTGTGTATTCCGGGTAGGTTCGGGTCATTCCCAGGTTTCCGAGTCAACTCGAACCCGACACGGTTTTTCAAACGGGTCAGTTTTGTAACCTGTTTTTGTTAAACAAATAGTATATCCTATTGACATATTTGATTAAAAAAAGAAGATTATACCAACAAGTAAAAATTTTTTGAAAAAAAATTAAATGTGCTATTTTCGAGTCAAAAATAGGTTCGCGAGTCAAACCGTACCTTACCCGTTTAATAAATGAGTAAAAAGATCCAACCCTAATCTGACTCATTTGTTAAACGGATTAAGCTAAACCCAAATTTTTTTGCTCGGATTGAGGGATCTGATTATTTATTGACACCTCTACCCCTACTCAAGTATACACTGAAAGTCCAACTTAGAGATCTGAAGGTGTTGATTGAAAGTTTTCCTCCCAAATGAATAAAAGATGCTCTAGATTTAGTTGCTAATCTTCTCCATTTGTTCAAACCTACACAATAATTTGACACTCACTCTTGAATTTTGATTAACCACTGTAGAAACAATGAAGACATATAGGATTTATGTAGTATAGAACACTTCGATCCTAACTGCATCAGTGACCCAATTGAATTAAAGTTTTGTTTTGAATAATTTTTTTAAGTGCTTTTTAAAGTAGTTTTTTAATATAAAAACATTAATTTTTATACTAAAAAGTTATTTTAAGAAGCAATAATATAGCCTACTACTAAATACACTCTCACCAACGTAATAAATATTTTTTAAGCCTAATATATACCATATATATATTTTTTTAATTTACATATATAACATCTAAATTCTTATATTTATTTATATAACACTCAAAATTTTAAATCACATCAAATATACCACTAATATTTACTTATTTAAAAATATATATTTTGTAGATATATTTTAATATAATTTAAACACTAAAATGATATATAGCAAAAATAAAAATTTATGTTAGATATATAAATAAATAAAAATTTATGTTAGATATATAAATAAATAAAATTTTATGTTATGTATTTAAATCCCCCTTTTAAGTTAATATTTATTTATTTATTTATTTATTTATTTATTTTTTTAAGTTAATAGTTATGAATCATTGCTAATATTTAAAAAAAAAAGGCTTCATTTGAGATAACTTTCTTATTACTTCATTTTTCAGGTCGTGATTATAGTTTTTGTTTGGCAACTAATTTTTCAAAGATTACAATAAATTTTTGTGCTAGAAAGCTACTTTCTAGATGACTTCCAAAAAAGCTATTTTCTTTATAATATCTTCATAATCATCTTTATAAAAAGCTACAGTCATGTCAAATGAACCCTTTTAAACACAGCTATCATTACAATTTATCGAGACTGGATTTAGGATGCTCAATTCCATAAACCATCAGCCCAAAATCTTTCTTATTAAAAGGCTAACACAATTAATAGGTAGTTTGACACTTTTGGACTCTTAAATAGGCCAACTTTATTATTCACTATTTTAATGAAATATATTTTTTTTTCTAATTTCATTTATGTAATCAACATTTTCATTTGTTTTCTTTTATTTTATTTTATTTCTTTCTTAGAATTATGAAGGTTAGTTTGTGGTTGTTTTGTAATGCAATTTTCTAGATAAAAAATTTATTAAAAGTAGCGAAAAAATAGCGACTAAAAGCTATCTTAAATGAAACCTGAGGCTTCATGTCGGACAACTTTTTTACTATTTTCTAAACAATTTTAGTACAAAATTTTTTTATTCAAGAAGTATTTAACAAAAAAGATGGTTGAAAAAATAGATGGAACCTGTCTCGAACAATAGATTATTACATGCTGAGACCGGACGCAGAGTAGTGGAGTACAATTCGGTCTCTGTGAACATTAAAAATATAGTAATTGTACTTTTACTATTCATAGAGACAAAATCGAACAGTTCTTTATGTCCGACATCCGCACGTAAAATCTCTCATCTCAAACGAAGCTGTAGTCTTATTTTGGAATATTGCTTAAATTTTCAAGTCTTCCCGGAAATAGTAGGAGCATATGAGCCTCAAAGAATTTCAAATAAAATAACATGTAAACATAAATTGGAGGATGAATGCACGCCGCAAGACTTCCGAATCTTTCAATGAGGTCAATGCAATGGATTCAGATTCTCCTCGTTTATTATGATAGTTATGCATCCAATATATTCCTTTGCCGACATTCAAGTCTATGTGTAGATGGCTTGGATTAAATTTTTCAACGTTAGAATAGTTTTAAACAATCGAGGAATATTAATCTCTATAAAGATATTGTGATGAGATAGTGACCTATTAGTCATTCGAGTAGTTGGATTCAAATTTATTTGTAGATGATATCTAATTTTACTGGGAGGTCTATCCTAAAAACAGAAGAACATGTATGCCTTTGTTTGTGATAGCTTTTTTATAGTTTTGCTTTTCAGATCACAATCATGATTTTTGTTTGGTTAATATTTCTTTAGTCCTTTCAGCTGCTTTATACAGTAGCTTTTGACTTTTTTCTTCACAACAGTTATACAACCAACTTTATAAAAAATCGCAGCTGTCCCAAACGGATGTTATGTGAGAGTAGAGAGCCCAAGGAGAGTAGAGGATAACTAGAGATCACAAACAAGTAAAATTTTCCCTGCTAATATAAGAGACCCCTTAGTATTTTGAAAATTTACCTGTGCTTTGAATAATTTCCATCATCCTTTTTATCTAATTCTGGGGGCTACAGAAAAGGGAACATAGAAAAGAGATAAAAAAAAATACAATGCTAGATAGATTGCATGTACAATACTATACCACACTATCTATATGTGTCACCTTTTGATTGATGGGAGAGTTGGGATGAGGGATTCATCTGGGGCGAGAGAGCTAGTGCTGAGATTGCACTAGTGAGCGGTGTAGGGGACGAGGCCCATGATATATGTCATGTTTGTGAGCTGGCGTCAAATTGGATGGATTCTATAGTGGCAGACTGGTTTGAAGTTGTGATAAAAATATGGTAAGTCTTGGTCCTCTTGGATCATCATGGGAGAGCGAGCAATTGTTATAAAGAAGTCGAGATTAGATGCGGTGGTGAGAGTTGGTGGAGCGAGTTGGATGCCTCAAGTGAGAGTTTTCTTGTAGCTGTGCTTGAATGAGGGGAGATGATTGTTGATGACTAATGTAGAGATGAGTGGCAAGCTATTAGCCTGATGGTTTGTCATCGACTCACCTCGCTTAAGGTAAACTCACTTTTTGGTTCAAACGAGTGGTCAAAGGATCATATCTTAGAAACTAGCATCTTCATTACGACCTAATCATTATCTATTAAGACAATTATGAAGGTATTTATGCAAGTACATGAGTACTTTTAAAACTGTGATATTTGATATTATCCCCTACAAAAGATGAAAGGTAACATATAATAAGAGTTATTGATATAAAGAAAAGCTCTGCTAGGGTTCCTCGGTTGCCCTAGCAATCATCTGCCTCCCTCACTGGGGGTTTTTCCCCCATGGCTTCCACTGATTTTCCTCCCCTTCTCCCCTCCTCCACTCTCTCCTTTCCCAATCCCAACTCTTTTTTCAGGCCGCCCCTAGACTAGAAGAACCTCCTTATGACCAGTTCTCAAGTCTCTACTGAGTTTAATCATATTCTCTTTTTTGTTCAAAACCATAATGTGACAACCCTTTTCACGAAAGAACAATTTGTTGTAGGAGCACTAGAGTGGTCTTTATCTCTGGTGGGATATTTGATTGGCAAGACACCCTACTATGAAGCCCTACATGCAGCTATAAAAAAAACTTGGTTTCTTTAAGGCTCTTTAACACTTCTCACTATGGATGAAGGATTCTTCCTTCTGAAGTTCTCCTCCATGGAAGACTACAGGCTTTCCTGGTTAGACAGACCCTGGTTTTTCTTCGGCAAACCCTTCATCCTGTAGAAGTGGACACCCAACTTCGTCCCAAAGCATAAAGAATTCCCCTCCATCCCTCTTTGGGTAAAAATTATAAACTTTCCCCTCTCTATTTGGATGTCAGAAGGTATGTCTAAGATTACAAGCTGTATAGGCATACCTATGGTTGTTGACACTCTTACGACAACTAAGAGTAGGCTCACTTTTGTAAGGGTTTTTGTACAAGTGACAAGCTCTTCTCCCCTTCTTGATGAAGTTTATTATTTTGTTGATGGGAAGATCTCCCCGCTTCAGGTGCTCTACGACTGGAAGCCAGAACCATGCTCCTAATGCGGCTCCATCATGCATCCCCCATCTCTTTTTGCCCCACAGAGCTAACCCAAAAGACCCAAATCAATCCCTGGCCTAGTAGCCACCTCCAAATGAACCCTCTATATCTAGCTTACATCCCACTTAACTTCCTAACCTTAACTCACCCTCTACTGACTCTATCCCTAACCAACCTCTAATATCGCCAAAGGCTTCGGCTATACCCACTTGCAACAAAGTCTCGGCATTGCCTGACCAAGAACCTAATGGACCCCCTGTTTTAAACTCTCAACCCCTTACTTCTCCTCCAAATCTGGTCAGCTCTTCCACTACTCACACTTCAATCCAATCACCACCCCCCAATCTCCTAAATCCACTACAGAAACTTCTCTTTCAGCCTTACATACCTCCAATTAGATCTCTACTACTTTGGAAGCCAAGCATCCAATCCTGCATAGCATCCCCATCACTCAAGCCTCTCTTACTACCACCATCATCTTTAACCAAATCCCTACTGCTATGCAAGCCCAACACCTTAACTCATAAAGTATAAAAATACCATAGCAAAAAATGCTAAAAAGGCAACCTTCTCCACCTCCAAAAGCCAATGATCTTTCCTAAACTAGTTGCTTGAAACATTCGTGGGTTCAACAACCCTAAAAAAGCCCTTTGTTATAAACAACTTATTAGCAACTTTAGATTAGATATTATTTTTATTTTAGAAGCCAACATTTCCCCTTACTCTGCTGCTGACCCCCAGGTTCATTGCCTCTCATAAAGTTTTCCCTTTTAAAGGTTCTTATGATAACTTTGCACTCTCTTCTCCTAGGTGCATTTGAATAAAGTGGAATTCTAAGGTGGTTGATTTCATAGCCAAACAAACCCTCTAAAAAGTGATTTATGGCACCATATCCGTTGCCTCTTCTTTTATTTGTGATGTCTCTATGGTGTATGCTTCTAATTCTTTTGAGGAAAGACAAAGCATGTAGAATCAAATTAAGGGCATCTCTAAAAACATTAGAAGGTCTTAGGTCATTCTTGGGGATTTCAATTGTTGCAGGTTCCTACAAGAAAAAGCGAGTGGTAATGCCCTTACTGCCAACAAATTGAGAGACTTTAATAATTTGATTTTCAATATTGGGGCACATGACCTTACCTCTGTTGGTCACTTCTATACTTGGTTTAACCAATGTGTAGATTACCTCATTCATATTAAATTATAATGCATTCTTGTAAATGATGATTTGCTTGATGCTTATCTGAACTCTTTTTACAAACTTGGAGATCCCCACTGCTCTGACCACTCACCCATAATCTTATTCTTGAATGTTGATACTATCAATAAGCATAGATTCCTGTTTAAGAATTATTAGACCAAAAGGACGAATTTTGGGAATCTTTTTATTAATATTTTCCCTCAATCAAGCTCTGGTAGCCCGCTTCACTCTTTTTATCATAAACCAAAAACCCTCACGAACCACATTAAGCACCAACAGTGGAGC
This sequence comes from Dendrobium nobile, assembly GCA_022539455.1. Classification (NCBI taxonomy): domain Eukaryota; kingdom Viridiplantae; phylum Streptophyta; class Magnoliopsida; order Asparagales; family Orchidaceae; genus Dendrobium; species Dendrobium nobile. The sequence goes on along the minus strand of CM039722.1, from coordinate 36,315,542 downwards.
AACTCTAACCACTTGTAGCTTGAGATTGAGTCCCTTTTAACCTCCCAAAGTTCCCTTCTCAATCTTATGGAAAATAGCTCATAAGACTAGCAGCTCAATGCTGCTCTTCAGATTATTAATCACAAACTCTCCACCTGTCAAACCTCCATGGCTAATTGGATCATTCAGCTGGAAAAAGCTAAGTGGCTTTCTCACAGTAAAGATGACTTGAAATTTCTCTACTCCAAGATAAACGTAAGGAAGAATCATAAAAAGATCAAAGAAATTGCATTTAACAATGGTCCCCTCTCCACCCACTCCGACATCTCAAAAGCCTTCATCCATCATTACAATTCATTATTTAACTCTCAGGTCTCTGCTACTGATAGCTTATCTAGCATCCCCTATGGAAGCACTATCCCTGCACACCTAATACCTTCACTGATTGCCCCGATCACTATTGAAGAGATTAAAATGTCATCTTTTATGGGGCTTCCTACTCAACCCTAGGACCCAATGGTCTCACCTTTGAATTTTAGAAAGCTACTTGGCATCTCATTAGTTTATAAATATGTGAGGATGTTCTTTCCTTCTTCTCTAATGCTTTCCTTCTTAGGCAAGCCAAAGCAACGGCTATTGCCTTGATCCCAAAATAATATAATGCTACTACTATCAAGGATTACAGGCCTATATCTTTGTGCAATGTTATTTATAAAATTATTGCTAAGAACGTTGCTAACATGATGAAAGATGTGATGCCTACTATTATCCATCCCAGCTAAGGAGGGTTTGTTCAAAAGTGGACCATTTTGGATAATATTCTACTTGCCTCTTAGCTTCTTGGTGAATTCAATAAGAATGCAAGATATAAGTATTTCTGTGCAAAGTTTGATACCACTAAAGCATTTGATTCTTTCTTTAGGCAGTTCCTTCTTGACTGTCTTGCTGCTAAAGGATTTTTTGATACTTTTATTGATTGGATTAAGGATTGCATTACTAAAGTTCATTTTCCCATATGTATTAACGGTACACTTGAAGGTTTTTTTTTAACTCATCTACTAGGTTATGGTAGGGATGCCCTATTTCCCCTACCTCTTCAGCATTGTTCTGGATGCTTTGCCCATTTCCTTTGACTTAGTTGAAGCCAATTATAGTTTTAATGGGATGCTGGCCGATAACTCTATCATTACCCATCTTCTTTTTATTGATGATTTACTGGTGTTTGGAAGAGTAACCACCTACAATGATGTTTCCCTTAAGACCATTCTTCATTGTTTTGCCAATATGTCTGGCCTCCATGTCAACCCCAACAAAAGTGCTATTTTATTTTCCAAAAATAACCCACTTGTGTCTGATATTTGCTCTATTCTTCATATAACACAATCTTTCCCCCCAATTAAGTATCTAAGAATTCCCATCTTCTATAGGAGACTGAGGTACTTTGATTTTCAACCCCTTATTCAAAGTATTGCACAATCTCTTGATGATTGGAAGGTCAAAACTTTGTCTTTTGCTGGAAGAATCTAATTTCTTAAATTCACCGTTAGTAACACACTTGCTTATTGGATAGAGGTTCTATCAGACCAAAAATTTGCTGTAAAAATATATACTCAATGTGCTCCATATTTCTTTTATCAGAAGAAACTTCACACTATTGGGTGGAAAGATGCTTGTAAACCAAAAGACAAAGGTGGATTAGGCATTCCTGCATTACATTCTATTTATCATGCTTATTTCTGTACTCTCATTTGGAGGTTTTATGAATAAAAAAATCCTTTATTTGACTGGTGGCGCTATAGATATCATTTCCCATGGAAACCCTATGAGCAACACCCCTCCCTCTATTGAAAATTCTTATGTAATGTGGATGCCAAGGTTAGACAATGTTTCACTTTTTCTATTCATGCTGACAACAATTTATCTTTGATATGGGATCCTTGGTAAAGGCATTTCCATAATTGACTGGCTTAATTCCCAAAACATTGACAGTTACAATTACATTCATTACTTCTCTTATTGGGAGGTTAGGCACGTCATTGTGAATAACAATTGGTCTCTGCCTGACTTATTCCACCATAATCTCACCTCTGATATAAAAGCCATTCCTATTGTTTGCCAATAGTTGGAACTTCTTTGGTTAGGGGAAAGGAACCCTAAATTCAAAGATTTTTACAAACAACTTTTCTCCACTCAAAGTTTGCTTAACTGGCATAATTTCATTTGGCACAAGAAATTTACTCTTAGATTTTTTTCTTATCCGTGGCTTGCTTTCAAAGATGGCCTCAAAACAGCTGATGTACTTGCTCGTAGAGGTATGAACTTTTTAAATAACTATCCTTTTTTCTTTGCTGAACATGAGTCTCATGCCCACTTGTTTTTTGAGTGCCGATTTACCTTTGCTATTATCAAAAGGTTCCTACCTTGGCTGGAGGCTCTTCTTATGCGACCCAACCTTCATCAAGTCTTTGATTGCATAAAGGACCAAGGGATACACTCCTCTTGTCTTAAATTTTACTATCTCACTTCTTGTGAAGTCGTCTATTTTATATGGAGAGATAGGAATGATAGATTATTTCATGCAAATTTTGACTGCAAGGCCACACTTATTGCTAAAATTTAGAAAGCTATCTCTCTTAAGATTAATTCATGGAAGATTCATTATGAGCTTGTTCAGCTTCTGCAGCAACAGTTTTTGGTTTTTGGTTTTGGCTCTGTTGTTTTCTTTTTAGACCCTCGTTGTATGCTACCGTTACTTTACGGTTCTCTAGCGAGGTGTTTTTTTGTGAAGGACAATGATGTATGCTCTTTGTAGCTTGTTGCCCCTTGGAAGGCTTGATTGGCAACTAGGGACATCATTTTCTCAGCTTTCTTATGGCTTTGAATTCTTCTTCCTGAGTCCTTCGGTGCTTTTAGGAACCTTTTTTTTTCTTATAATTGTTGTGATGCTCTTTTTGTATTTGAGCATCCTTTTTTTAATTTTATTTTTTCTTACTTGTAATTTGTTCCTTTTATCAATATTATGGGCTATGCCCCAAAAATTTCCAAAAAAAAAAATCATAATATCACCTGTAAGGAAAGATTTGGTGGCAGTTTGTACCCTTACAAAGAAGTTTGTAGCAGTTTAAAATTCTCTCTCTCTCTCTCTCTCTCTCTCTCTCTCTCTCTCTCTCTCTCTCTCTCTCTCTCTCTTATTCTCTTGTTTTTCTCACCTTTCTTTTTCTTTATGGCTATCTTTAACAACCTTCTCAAGATTGATTATCTCCTCCATTTAAATGTCAAATAAATAGTCATTTATCCATATAATAATCATTGTTTAAATAAAAATATAAATTTTTATAACTCATAAATTTCTATACAAACACTGCCATTGCCAGGTCCCAAGTCCTGGATGAGAAAAGTGGAGGGTTGCGTTAGGTAGTCGACAGCCAGCGTAAAACTTGTCGAACAATAATGAGATGAATCCTTTAAGAAATTGTGTTAATGCTAGGGCGTCCCCTGGAAGCGACGCGCTGTATGGCCTGAATACAGTGACAAGTGTGCAAGGGCCGTTGCACCGGCGCCCGGGTGCAGTGTTAAATAGGCAAGGGTTCCCATATCAAGGATGGATGTGGGCAAAGAAGCTAGTCCATGAAACTAAAATTAGGATAGGAACTTGGAATATAGGTTTCCTTACAGGAAAATTAATGGAATTAATAGATATTATGATTCATAGGAAGTTAAATATTTTGTGCATTCAGGAAACTAATTAGGTTGGTGAGAAGGCTAAGAAAATTGATAGTTTAGGTTTTAAACTTTGGTATTCGGGTAGGAGTCGTACTAGAAATGATGTAGGTGTTATTATAGATAAGAGTTTAAAGGATAATGTTATAAAAATTAATATGATTGGATATAGAATTATAGCTTTAAAGATTTTTGTTGATGATAAGATTGTTAATATTATAAGTGCTTATGCTCCTCAAGTAGGTTTGGATATGAGTTCTAAATTAAATTTTTGGAATGAGTTAGAAGAATTAATACAAAAGATACCTCTTGAAGAAAGAGTTTTTATTGGAGGAGATTTAAACGGACATGTTGGTAGAGAGGTAGATGATTTTAAAAGCATTCATGGTGGCCATGGATTTGGAACGACGAATGAAGGTGGCAAGACCATATTGGATTTTTGTTTAGCTTATGATTTTTCAATTGCTAATACCTTATTTAAGAAAAGAAATGAGCATCTCATCACTTATAAAAATGGATATAGTACAACACAGATTGATAATTTTCTTATTAGAAAACTAAATCGTTTAGATTGCAAAGATTGTAAAGTTATTCCGAGTGAAAATTTATGTACCCAACATCGATTACTAGTTTTAGACTTTAAGATAAAGGGGCATAAAATAAAAAATAAAGTAAAACATTTTTCTAGGATTAGATTGGGGCATTTAAAGAATATTAACAAAAATATTTTTGGAAATAAGATTTTAGATCTTAAGATTTTGTCTGTGCATGAGGATGCTAATATTATGTAGGAAAAAGTTGCTAGTGATATTAAGAATATTGCAAAAGATATCCTTGGAGTATCAAAAGGAAAAGCTCCTAATAATAAAAGTAGTTGGTGGTGGAATCCAAATGTGCAAGAAATGATTAAAAATAAGAAGCTTTGTTATAAAAATTGGTTTAATTTTAAAAATTCTGATAATTGGAAAATATATAAAGTGGCACATAAGGATGCTAAGAAAGCAATATGCGATGCAAAGACATTAACTTTTAGTGATTTATATAATAGATTAGATACTAAAGAGGGAGAAAGATATATGTATAAGTTAGCCAAACAAAGAGATAGGAGTAGTAAGAATTTAGTTCAAGTGAAGTGTATTAAAGATGAAGATCAAAAAATACTTTTTTTAGAAGATGATATTCAACAAAGATGGATGAGATATTTTGCTAAACTTTTTAATGAAGATTGTGAATATAAGATTGACTATAACGACCTTAGCACCCTAAATGAAAATAAAGATTTCTGTTTTTATCGGCGTATTAGTAAAACTGAAGTTAGAGAGGCTTTAAAGAAAATGAAGGGTGAAAAAGCTGTTGGACCTGATGATATTCTAATAGAGGTGTGGAAATGCTTAGGAGATGAAGGAATTTCACGGCTTACTAAACTTTTTAATACTATTTTGAAGACTAAAAAGATGCCAGATGAGTGGAGAATGAGCGTGTTAATTCCTATTTTTAAGAATAAAGGTGATGCACAAGATTATGCGAATTATAGAGGTATTAAGTTAATGTGTCATACTTTAAAGCTTTGGGAGCGAGTTATGGAGCATAGGTTGCGGCGTGATACTAATGTTTCTCATAATCAATTTGGATTCATGTCGGGTAGGTCGACTATGGAAGCCATACATTTATTAAGAGGTTTGATGGAGAAATATAGAGAAAATAAGGAGGATCTACATATGATATTTATTGATTTAGAAAAAGCATATGATAAAGTTCCAAGAGAAGTGCTATGGAGAGTTCTTGAAAAGAAAGGAGTCAATACTGCTTATATTCAAATCATTAAAGATATGTATGCAGGAGCTATTACTTGTGTTCAAACACAAGGTGGATTGACCAAGTATTTCCCTATTTCGGTTGGGTTACATCAAGGATCAGCCTTAAGCCCATATCTTTTTGCTTTAGTCATCGATGTTCTCACTAGACATTTGCAAGAGGATGTACCTTGGTGTATGCTTTTTGCTGATGATATTCTTCTTGTTGATAAGACTAGAGAGGGAGTTGAAGGTAAACTTGAATTATGGAGGCCAACCTTAGAGTCTAAAGGTTTTCGCTTGAGTAGATCTAAAACGGAATATATGGAGTGTAATTTTAGTAGTAATAGACCTAGTGAGGGGATTGTGACTTTGGGCGATCAAGTCATTAATAAGAGTACACGTTTTAGATATCTTGGATCTATTGTTCAGAGTGATGGTGAAATAGATGGGGATATTATCAGAAGAATTCAAGTTGGATGGTTGAAGTGGAGGAATGCATCGGGCTTGTTATGTGATAGAAAAGTACCCCTCAAACTTAAGGGAAAATTCTATAAGATGGTAGTGAGGCCTGCAATGCTTTATGGTGCTGAATGTTGGTCATTAAAAGAGAAGCATAATACTAAGTTAAGTGTGGCAGAGATGAGGATGCTCAGGTGGATGAGTGGCTTTACCCTTAGAGATAGGATACAAAATGAGCATATACGTGAAAAGGTTGGAGTAGCTCCAGTAGAAGATAAGATAAGAGAGAGTCGCCTTAGATGGTTTGGTCACATAAAATGACGGCCTTCCGATGACCCAGTTAGGAGAGTAGAGGTGTTAGATTTGACTTATGTTAAGAAAGGTAGGGGTAGACCTAAAAAGACTTGGTTAGAAAATATTAGGAATGACCTTTCTTTATTAGATTTAAACGAGAATTTGACTTTTAATAGGACACAATGGAGAAAAAGGATTCATGTAGCCGACACCACATAGTGGGATAAAGGCTTGATGTTGTTGTTGTTGTTGTATAAATTTCTATACACATAAAAGATGTTAAGAGGTGTGTTTTGCGTTCGTTGTTGATGTATGAATTTCCACTCTACGCTTGTAGTATATGGAACCTATCTTCAAGGTTTACGACTAGATAATTACTACAAGAAAAAAATTGCTTTCGCAGCACTTTTGAAGAGCTTTATTGGCTGTTTTAACTACGACAAAAAAAAAACCTTGCAATTATTCCAAAATTGTTGCATGACCATTGTAATTGATATTCACTGCAAGGAGTTTAATTACAGAAAAACTAGTGATTTGTGGCATATTAGCGATAGGCTTTGCGACAGAAAAAATTTTCTACAAATTTATGGCGGATTTGTGGCAGAAATCTTCTTCATAAATCCACCGCAAATCCGTCACAAATAAGTTTATCTAAACCAATACCTAGCTCATTCCTTTCATTCACTCGAGCTTGACAATCCGTGCCCGCACTAGTAACGATTAGCCCCCTCGCTGATGTTCCTTGCTCACGAGTCTCTCGTCGATGTTCGCTGCTCTCCCTTGTTCTCCTTCGTCATTGTTCGACTTCGCTCCTTCAATGATCTTCTTCATGTTGGATCGGGATTGGAAGCAACAACAGGAGCTTGCTCGTAGTGAAGGTAATTTTCTCCCTTTTGCGTGCTTCTTCCGCCAAATCCCTTAAATTCACTGAACTAAAGGGATTACTAAAGCTGGGATTTGGGCAAAAAGAGAGAAACAGAGGTTTTGTCAAAGATTGTACATAAGTGGAGAGGGCCAATATCATAGATATCACATATGTGTTATCAATATCATAGATATCACATATGTGTTATCAATATCATAGATATCACATATGTGTTATTATATGTTACAATGTTTTAGGCTTTAACTTTTCTATCATCCATATCATACATATCACAACATAAAATGCTCTCTAATGGCTCCACATGACCAAGAATAAAAGTTAATCAATCATTCCCCATAGGTTTAAGGCACGTGGATCAATGCCTTTGCTAATTCTTCTAGATTCTTGGTAGTTTTTCGCAAGATATGATCATCCAAGTCTAAAAAATGTCAACCTCAAACTATTGTCATTGTATCTAACTGTTGACCGCGATCATTGTGAAATACAAAAAGGTTCTTTAGGTCTCTCAACTCTCAAATCTCTGTCGTTAACATATGTCATCTTCTAAATCCTCTACTTAATTGACTTCGAGGATATGATTTATTTTAAGGGACGAGTAATGTTAGAGTTAATAATTGTTACAGATATGTTATAATTTGATATTTCATAAAAAAACTTATCTTAATCGAGCACGAATTTGATGCCTAATTCATCCTAATTCGAGCCCAAATAGGTCGAAATCAAGGACCCAAAGTTCATTAGGAAAGTAGATGCACGAATGAGCAATACTAAATTTTTTAAATCATGACCATTGCACATTATTTTAATTTTTTTAAAATTGATATAGATCTCATTATTTGGCTGTAAGAACTTATAGCATAAATATGTTATAAATTTTTAAAATTATAAATGTTTGAAGTATAATCCGTTGTTGCCTCTTCTGTCACCAGCCACTCAGCAGACAGTTAGGAGAGTTTAGTTAGCTAGTAGGTGACTAACTTAGCAGCACAGTTAGAAATTATTAAAAAAACTCAAGTAGACAAATATTGGAGAAGCTTAGAATATTAAGCGAGCGGATTAGTGGATCTCAACTGGTGCCTCCATCAGCCGAGCATACAGATTCTGATTAGATTGTCACCTATGCTGAATTTTGATACATTTGATATATAAGTTATGTTAAAACTGCAACAGTGTTATAACTTTTGTTGAATTTTAATTAGTGTGGTTACTTGTTCATTAATTGGCGCAATTTACATAGTAGTTTTTTATTATATTTGCTTTGCATAATTAGTTTTTATAACTGCTTGGATTGTGAATGTTGGAAAGCCCAAATAATGCTTGTAGGCAGGGACATATTTAGCTTCTTATTTCAGGGTGGGCAAAATTTTAATTATTTAGACAACAACAATAATAATAACAATAATAAAATAAAATAAAGTAATAAAATGATAACATCAAATAGTAATAATAAAATAAAATTTTTAAAATTTTTTTACCAAAATAATACTATCAAATTTATAAGAGGAAATTTTTATCAATTATCTTCCAATAACATATTTATCTTCAAATTTGCATATAAATTAGATATTTTTTTCTCTTATTTCTTAGAATTCTATTTAAACCCAATTTATAAAATATAAGATATTTCTTTTTTTTTATTATGGGATAAAGTTTCACTCCCACTTTATGTAAACTAGAAAGTAAGTAGTGTACCTTTTTGTAGTGTCTTCAAATAATGCTTCTTCCTCTTTCTAAACGGTGGGCAAAATATTTTTTTAGGTTGTCAAAAATTCCAAATTGATCCGACTTTCTTTTATAAATAGTAGTCACCTGTATGTGAAAATTTTTAATTATATTCCTGATTTATATGTCACCTTTGTAAGTTTTCACATTTCTTATAAATGTCTGTTTTATGATATTTTAATTTCAAGATGACTATGAATGTCCCCTACTTTTTTAGTTCTATACTAGGGGTGTAAATGAGCATGGCTCACGAGCCAGATCGAACTTGCCATGTTAACAAGCTCATGAGTTGAGCTTATGAAGCCACAAGCTGGCTCAGCTTGAAAGCTCATTGAGCCGCTCAATTAACTTAAAAATAATTTAAATTTGTAATATATAATATATTTTAACTTTTTTAAATTAACTCTATATTAAAAATAAAAATTCTAAAAATTTTGAAATTTTAATTTTAAACTAAGAAATTGAGTTTAACAATCTAGTCAAGTATGAGCTATCTAAACAAGCTCATGCAATTGAGTTAAACTCAAGCCTAGTAAATGAGCTCGAGCTTAGTAAGCACTAAACAGTTTTAGCTTGATTAGGTAGATGCTTGACTCGACTAGACTAGTTTATACCCCTATTCTTTGTTCTTCAAAAGAATTGCAAACACCTTTATTTTGATGTATAAATAATCAGACTTGTGATTTATACTCTTAAATATCAAATATAATCTTTAATTCTTAATTAGTATGCTGATTATTAAATAACCTTTTAATTTTGAAAGATAATAGAATTATTATTGGTGTTATTGATCGAAAGAGCTCGTCATCAAATGTTCGCTCTACTAGGGTTTGCATCCCTTTCGGTGCTCCGTTCTCCGCTGCCTGTTTCATGGATGTTGGTGGCTTTTCGCTTCTCAGGAAAGTTTTGACTTCTCCTTTTTTTGGTTTCTTCTTCATTTTATTTTTGCTTTTCTTTCAGTTGATTTCTCCCCGTCAATTTTTGTTGATGGCGGGTAAGCACTTAGTTGATTCTGATTTTTTGGCTGGTAAATCTTCTTTCAAGTCTTTTCGTGATGCTCTTTTTAGTGATTCTTCCTCCTCCCTTTTTAGCGGTTTAACTCCGCGTGTATTTTTCTTCAAAAAAAATTGTTGTACAAAAAATTGTTATATAGATTTCAAGTATTGGCTAAACAGATTTATTAGTTAATTCAATGAATTGTTTTTTCCAATTTGTTATCGCAAATTTTGAAATAAGAAAAATTGCTCAAATACTTAATGTCACGAAAATTTTGAAGTAGCACTAATAATATTTTTAAATTGTGAATTTACTTAAAATTTTCTTTTATGTGCTAACCTAATTTTTTATACACTAAACTAATAAAATGTCTAAACATCTCAATTTTTAAAAACAATGCGGGTTGCCGGGTCAAATCAGGTTGACTTGAAATTCGGGCGGGTTGGGTTCAGGTTAGAAAAAAATGGTTCGATATTCAAATCGGGTCGAGTCTGGGTCAGATCAAAAAAAGATAGCCGAAGTCGGATTCGACCCAAACCTGACCCATTGACCCGTTTTAACACCCCTAACCCCATGGTCAAAAGCACGAGAGGAATTGCCCAAGGAATCCAAGAGCTGATAGAGGTTGTTAATGTGTAATTGTTGTCGCCAAAAAAGCCTGAGAGCGCCTTTGCAGGAGAGGCCACTGGGAATCATCAAATACTCGTGCTAAGAGGGGACGAAGCACTACATGCCACGCAACCCAATGATTAAGGAGAAGGTAAGCATCACACTCCTAACTATTACATGATTACTCCCCCTATAAGTATCAAGGGCCAAGATAGGGAGACCATTCAAAATAAGAAGTCCTTTATGTTCCCAATTCCTATAAAGGCCAACATACATTCAAGGAATACCTCAAGCACCTTTCATAAGGATCTCACTCATGACTCTGAGGAGTGTGTGAACTTATCGAAGATATTATCAAATATGAAAAACTGAAGGAGTTTGTACTTGTTAACCATGGTTGATGACCAAAAAAGACCCTAATGGAGAGCAATAGAAACGAGCATGCTCTTGCTTGCTCCATTCATATCACTGAAGTAGTACTCGCCTTCTTGGGTAGTGAGAGAGTACAGTCTTCTACGGTGGCCAACTCCAAAAGGATGGGAACAAATAAATCAATTTCGCCACTACCTCATGGGCAACAATTATTTGTCATCCTAATAACTTTTTTGCAAAGTAAATAAGACTTCCACCATGACCACATACAATAATGCCATGGTCGTCACCTCCCTAGTTTTCAACTATTAAATCAACAACATACTGATTGATACAAGGAGTTTCATTAACATTGTCTTTAAACTTATATTTGAGAAGACGTGTCTCCTTACCTCTCATCTCACCACCTCTTCAAGCCCTCTAAATAATTTTTCTAGCGAGTGCAGGGACACTAAATGAGTACTTACATACAAGTTACTTGGGGTGAGGGCCATCAACAATACACCACTATGAAAAAGAATTAATTATGAATACACCAGATACATACAATGTCATCTTTAGGAGGCGGTCATCTTGAACGATCATGTCACAGTCAAGTTTTCAACATGTAGTTGAGAAATCTTAGTGACGGGTGACCTTACACAATTACGAGTGTGCTTTTTGAAGGCAATGGGAAAGGTGGTGACCTCCCTAGAGGAGATATTAGAGCTGGATGTAAGAGAAAACTAGAGCTTGAGACTACTGAAGCAATGGAGGAGGTCCCAACTATTATTCAATCTGGGTTAGGTTATTTTTAGTCCATTTCTAGTTATTTAAGGCATACTTAGCTTCCATAAGCCTGTTCCATTGATCCTCTCCCTACTATCATAAATCTTGAAAGGTGTATTCCTTATAATCTTCTATATTTCTAATGAATTTTAGAGCTCTTTTTACGCAAGCTCTATCTTCTATTTGTAAAAATTAATCTTGAACTACAAGATTTTTTTTCCTAATTATTTGTGAGAGGATCATTTATACTTTTAAAGTTTTTCACTTTAATATTAGAAATCTATCAAATTTGGAGGTTGTTGAGTTTGATAAGGGGCAACTCCTTCCCATGCTAAATGATCTTTATTTCTTTCAACGGCCATACCAAAACAATAATATCAATTTGATAAAAATTCGAAGAATATACATTCGAAGAAGACAAGAAAGCAGGATTGCAATAATTACATCAAAAAAGACAAGAAAGACAACAAAGCAAGCTGTTGATGCTCCCAACAATGATGTCAGGATGGTTAAAGCTGTTCCCATCTTCCTTCGTCTGCATTTGCATGAACAAGGATTGATCACTAGCATTAAAAAACTGAAAGTTAAGGAATTTTCAAATGTCATGTGATTATAAACAAATTGAGCGTCTTAATAAGAAGAATCCAGCATATTTAAGCTGACTTAATTTCAATATTATTAAGACACGTAAATGTGAAAAGAATGATTATTGGCACAAGTGAATCAATCAAAATTGTCTGATGGAATGCTCTGAATTTGTTTAGTATTTATGGGACATATCACTATAAAAAATTTATAAATAAGCTTACACTCTCTACATGAAGAAGATACTTAGCTTAAGATTTAAGAGAAATTAGGGACTTAGAAGGCTCCCAAAGCTCCATTGTTTGTCCGCGGCTATCAAACCACCACCAAATCATCACCATCGGACCATCACTTGACTACCATTTGACCACCATAGTCAGAACACCGTAGATCATCATTGGCCCACCACTGCCAACCACAGTTAACAGACTGCCACCATCATTAGTCCACCCTTATCAGAACACCGCCTGACCTATCGTTGGACCACCATTTGACTACCATTGTAGAACCACCACCTTATTGTCGCTGTTGATTCACCAACATCTGACCATGGTCATTGGACCATCGCCATAATCAGAACACTACAGTCGAACTAACATTGCCCGACCATCTCCGCTTGATCATAGTTATCGAACTACCACCATCATCAATCCACCACTGTTAAATTGCCACCACCCAACGTACCTCCATTCTCGGATCGTTATCGCACTTACACTACCATCGTGGAACCACCTCCGCCCAACCACCATCATCAACAGATTGTCCCCGTCGAAATCCTTAATAAATACTTGACTTTCGCTGCCTGACCGACACTATCATATTGCCATCACTAGGCCATTCGAATGTTTGTCATCCCATACAAACTCTACGATATTTTCTATTAGTTTCTCATACTCTTGTAATATTGCCATCTCTAAATTAATGAGCAAGTTTTGTATCAACGCTCACATATAGTGGAATCATTTTAGCTGAGCTAGATCCAATAATTTTTCCTCTTTCTAGATTTCTCATCTAAATCTCTAGTTTCACCTATACTACTTTCATTTACCGGTTTATTTTTTGGATCCTTGATCAAAGTTAAGAACTCTATTAAAATGAATTTTTAAATTCCCAATGGGCATTAACGAACGAATGTCTATGGAAATAACTTCCAATGTTTCTTGTTTCAAATGAGAGTGTTTTTTTATCCATAAAAATTCAGTGACAATTCAAAGTTAACCAGCTTAAATTTTTGAGCCGTTTAGAATCATGAAGAAAAAATTGTTCATGTCCATATCCTTTTCATTTTATATATTGAAATTGGTTGTACTTTCTTCTCTAAACAATTACAATATAATAATAATAATAATAATAGGCATTCAAAATGTATTGAATGATTGAAATTTTCCAAATTCCCCTCTCTAATTACTAAAATAATTATAGAGTATTTGAATATCTCTTTATAACTATCACTAAAATATGGCTACTTTGATGTTCTTATTCATAATTGAGGTATTATTTATCCTTCATCAGATAGATATTCGTCTAATCAATTTGCATAATCTCAACTATAAATTTTCAAGAATTAACATCGGAATGACTTTTAAAGAGACTTCCAAAGTTTTTCATTTCAAATGAGAGTGTTTTTATGAAAAAAATTTAATTAAAATTCAAACTTTGGCTTCGTTTGGGACTTACTATTTTCTAAACTAATTTTTCAGTATATAAATTTTTTGAAGTAAAATATTTTCTATTAAAAAATAGCTTTAGAAAGCAATAAAGAAGTTGTTCGAAACGAAACCCTAATTAACTTAATTTTGTGAGCTATTTTAAATATATCCTCAAAGAAAAAAAAATTGTTAATGTCAATATCCAATTCATTTTAGATATTGGAATTGTTGTACTTTATTCTCTAAGGAATTATAATTTAAATAAATAAATCAATAAAAAGGAGCCATTCAAAATAATTGAATGATTTGAATTTGCCAACTTGCCCACTCTAATCACTATAATAAATATAGACTATTTGAATTCCTCTCAATAACTCTCACTAAAATAAGGCTTTATTATTGATAATTAAGGTATTATTTATCCCATTATGTTAATCTTTTTCTTGAGCCAAAACTCAAATAGAAAATCTAGCTATTAATCAATTGTTTATTTATTTATTTTTTGGATATTAGCTTCGAACTCAAGACCTCTTGATTAATACCCAAAGCTTCGAAACAATTGATTAAGGCTTCATTTGGGATGACTTTGTTATTGCTTCTTAAAACAGTTTTTTATTACAAAAATTTAATTTTTATACTAAAAAGTTGTTTTAAGAAGTAGTAAGAAAACCACTCAAACAAAGCCTAAGATGAGTTGCATTGTTTATTAGTATTTCCAATCAAAGTAGTGTTGCACTTAAGAAAATAAGGTTTTTGCCTTGGAGCTCTGCTTGGGTTCCCTCGCCCTGCTGGGGCTTCACCCTCGGTGGCACCGGCGATCTCGGTGATTTCCAAGGAAGTTCTCTCTTCCTTTTATGGTGTTTGCTTTGATTTTTGGTTTTTTGCTTTATTTTTGTTTTCCATCTCCAGCGCGTGCTAGAATGGTGCCGAATCTCCTGTGTGACCCCGATTTTTTAGAGGGCTCGATTAAATATCGTTCATTTTTTGAAGCTATTGTAGGTTCTTCCTCTGTTGCTAACTTTCTAGAACTTAAGACATCATCCTTTCGTGGCTTGCCTTCCATTGGACTTCGGAGAAGAAAATCCAAGCTTTGGCTGTTCTATTTCAGTATTTCTTAGTTGGCTTCTTTCCCTCAAAACACCCCTCTCTGGATTCAATTCGCATAATCTTTTTCAATCTTAAGTTGAATGAAGAGGTTTCGGTCACCCTACTTGATCTGTCGCACATCTTGATCAAGCTGGCTAATGATCTTGATTATTGTAGAGTTATTTTGTCATATATCCTATATTGTGTGCAATTGCTACATGAAACATACCAAGTGGTCTCCCCTTTTTGATGTTGGTGCATGTTGAATCACCGGTGATCCCGATTGGGGTATCTTTTCTGCAACTGCGTCCTCATCTCTACTCTCCCCGTAATCTTCATGGTTTGGTTTCTATTTTTAGCAAACCACTGAAAATTGATTTCGCCACTTTTGTTGGCTCTAGGCCTTCCATGGCTCGTGTGTTGGTGGAGCTAGATATCATTAAAATCTATCCGGATAAGGTTTGGCTAGGTCATGAGAAGTTGGGATATATGCATCAAGTAGTTATGGAAGAGTTCTCACCCTTTTGTGCTTCATGTAAATGTATTGGTCATGTGGTTGTGATTTTTTGGGGGATAATGATGTTCTTGTTAATTTTAATTTAGTTCATGTTGATTCGGTTGTGGTTGAGGAGGAACATGGTTCCTTGGTTCCATGGTTATGTGCTGGGGAGGTAGGTGAATTGATCAAAAATAATTGTGATATTAATCTTAAAGCTAGTTTTTCTTGTGCGGATGTTGTGGCTGTTTCAAGAGATTTATCTTTGGAGGTAAATTCTAGGGATGTTGTGCCTTCTGGTCTACCTATTTCTACAATCCAGGTTTTGGTTGGTTGTGGTGGATCCTCTCCTTTGAATTATATGGTATGGGATGTGTTTCTTCGTCTGTTAATTTAGTTTCGAATGTGCCTGTTAATGTTCAATCTGATTTATATCCTAATGCTTTCTCAGAGGGTATTGCCACTTTTGTTAATATTCCTATTTTAGTTATGTCTAACGATGAATTGAAAGCTCATGTGGCTCAGTCTGTGAACAACTTTGTATTGGTTCAAACAGATTGGTTGATTTTGGATGACTCACTTTCTGGGGGGAGGAAGAGGATTTTGTTGATCAAGTTTTCCTCAATGTCAGTGGCAAAAGGCGTAAAAGTAAATACAAGAAGAAATATGCTTTGACATTATCTATTGCGGTTATGACAGTGGTCTTTGATGGCTTTGTGGACGATGATGAGACGGCCCCCAACTTCCCCTTGTTGGCTCGGCTGGTTGGCAACCTTGGTGTTTTGACTCTTTGCTTGGTTGATTCAAGACTATGTTGGTTTTGAGTAGCTGTCACCAATGGATGGTCTGTGCCTGGCCGCGGGGTTGGTGCAGAGGGCTTCCATTCCTGAGTCCGTTTGGGATTCTTACCCTGCTCTGTTTGTTTTTTTTTTTTTTTTAGATTTTGTTGTCTTGTCTTGTTTCTTGTTGTTTTGTCACGTTGGATGTTGGCCGGTTGGTGTTGCACTCACTTTCTTTTTAAATAAAATTGTGTTTTTGGTTAAAAAAAAGAAGTATTTCCAATCAAAGTGTTAACGCTAAAAATCATGCAATATATATATATATATATATTCTTTGGCTGATTTCAAGAACTTCATTTGTATAGTATGTGCACCGTTTGACTTCGTGTTATTTTCCTTCCAGTATACGTTAATATAAGCAAATATTTTCTTATATCAATTAAAGTAAGACAAAGGTTCAAAATAAAGAAAAAATAACATAATTATTCTTTTTTTTTTTTAATTGTGAGCGATTAAAGAAAAAATAACAATGGGAGCTGAAGCTCCTAATTATTATGCTAAGATGGACTACAAAGCTTACATAATAAATAGGTGTTGAATAAAATTGAGTTAAATTTGAGAAAATATATGAATATAATTAATATTTTCAATATTGAAGGTTGTTGATCTTCTCACTTATGATGATCAAATTAGAATAGTTATGTCTTATTGGGCGGAAATTAAGCGTATAAGTATGTAGGGGGTGTCAAAATATGTTAATGGATCGGGTTTGAGTTTTGTCCGAAATCTGTTCGATCTGAATCTAGTCAACCTGAACCCGACTCGTTTAATAAATGGGTAAAAAGATGGACTCGAACTTTGCCCGTGACAACCCGAATGGCTCAAATCCAATTCAATAACCTATGTGATTAAAAAAAAAAAGTTGATTTGTCAACTATAGAGTTCAGGTTAATTGATAAAAAATAAGGAAATCATACAAATAAGTAAAAGAATTTAAGGAAAAAAAAACAATTTACTTTCGAGTCAAAATCAGATTCCCAAGTCAACTTGAATCCGACATATCAATTAAACGGTCGGAATTGTTGACCCAAATCCCACTCTTTTATTAAGTGGCTCATTCTGAACCTAAATCTTTAGGATCTGGTTCTAATTAGATTGTTCAATTGAATCATTTATTAACACCCCTATAAATATAACAAACGTCTTTTGGAATATTCCCGCAGCCGATCAATCTTCTTGTCGGAGAATTGCTCAGCTTTAAATGCTCAAGTATAGTATGCTGATAACAGAGCATTCAATAAACTTAATATCAACATCTACGTATCAATTATTAGTCTATCGTCCAGAAGCTTTAGCTACCAACTAAGAATTTTTGGATTCAAGTCTTACGTATGTGATATGCATTTGAATTTATATTAATTGACCTAAATGTCCCAAAAAAAAAAAAATCTAATAGCCAGATATTAATGTGTAGATGAATTTTTAAATTTCATAAATATAACCATATGTAAAAGGCATAATCATTCGTGCTACTCCATTAATGATGAAGGGAATATCTGTTCTTTAATGAATATAATGGTTTATAATGCAGCTTTCTAACACATCGATCTCGTTCATGTGGCAATAAGACATTCATCATGATCTCCTTTGAGATATATATGTACTACAATATCCTAACAAACTCTTCTTATTCTCCATCGAAACATGATAATTTCCTCTTCAAAATTGTGAAATTATTCATATTTTTGTTATGGTGAAGATAGCTAAATAAATTCGAATCATTATAAATTATGTTTATATTTTGCGACTAATTTTTATGATTCTCTATCACAAATTCTCTCACACTTGAAGCGTTTCTTTGGATTTATCTTTGAAATTTATGATTTATTTCTACTCTATACTTGATATTCTTATCTTGATAAACTAGTAGAAACAAAAAGGTTTATAATATACTAATTTTTATATAAAACATATTGTCGATTCATAATAATTATTGTTTGTCTAGACATTTGTAGTGGTAGAAAGATATGATAAAATATTTTAATTTCGTACAAAGATCTAGCACACACAGATAAGAGAGGAGCTTAAGAATTGTAAGAGACACTTGAATTTTTACGTGGAAAATTCATAAAAAGAGAAAAATCATGGGGGCTGCCAGACTGGTCTAGCTAAAATGATTATACTTGTATTTGTTATTAGTTACAAATGGTGCCATTTCCCATAATTGAGAAATGTGTTGATGCACTATAATAGACATAAGCTATGCAAAATGAATTCCATTGTAAAAGTTGAAAAATACCCTATAATATATATTAGTTGTCATCAAGAGATCATTTGTTTAAGGAGGGGAGACCAAAGACCTACCATTCTAATATAAATCTTATTGTTGATGTTGGGAGCCATAATCGATGTTGTTGGTGTCCATTGATCTTATAAATTATGGTATGCATTAGTGTAGGTAATTAAGTCAGCGGGCATCGTTTACATTACAGGAAAATCGCAAATTACGGTCGGATTTTTGACAGTTTTTTTATAAATTTTTTTGACAAATTTTCAAGTGGATTTTCCGGCAGCTTTTCCGACGGAATCTAAAAATATCTGAAAAAATAATTCATTCATAATTTAATTCATTAATAATTTTATAGTTTATTTTAATTAATTAATTAACAATATATATTTTTATTAATTTAATAACATATATTAATTAATTGTTTTTTTAACTAATTTATTTTAATTGTCAATTAAAATAATTAACTTAAAAAAATAAGTTTTAATTGTATTATTCTATCGGTTTTAATATAAATAAAAAAATACACTATTTTAAACATTTTGAAGGATCGATGCATTAGTCAAATGTGCGCGTGGGTGGGGAGGCTACGGGTGAGAGGGTTGCGGTTCGAATCTCAGGGCAGACACACGGGAGCGGGAGCGGGAGCGGGCGGGCGGGCGCACACGGGCGCTGCCACGAGCGCAGGAGCGCTAGCTGGCGGGCGCTGGAAGGGTTCCGGGCCGATTGACTGCGGGCTCCCACGAACAGGAAGGCAGGCGCGGGAGGGGTTCCGGGAGGGTTGGCTGGCAGGCTCCCGCCGAGGGATGGCTAGGGCAGGGTGGCACGGGCGGGTATTGTGGGTTGGCGGGCTTCAGCAAAAAGAAGATTTTTTTTTTTAATTTACCGACGGTTTAATTCCTCTGGAAAATCGCTGGAATTATTTTCTGTTGGAAAAAGCCTCCGGAATTTATTTTCCTACGCAGGTTTTACCAGTGGAATTTTTTTCGCCTGAAAACCGTCGGTAAATTCGAAAACTGCTGGAAAGTGCTCAATTTCCGCCTGAAAATTCCGCCGGTAATGGGTGATTTTTCTGTAGCGTTAGCCAGCTGATAATGGTCATGGTATAATAGTTTGGAGGATCGTAATCATGTGACATTGGTAGAAGAATCATAGTTAGGTGGCGATGGTTGAAGGAATGTATTTGGGCAATGATGTTTGTTGAAAAATCATTTTTTGGTAATTGTGATCAGATGTATAAAGTCAAGCAATGATGACTAAAAGACTATAATTTGATGATGGTGGTCTGAAGGAATGTTGTTGGTTAATGAAGGTCAGAGGATTATGTTCGAGCAAAGTCCATTAAATGACCATAGTCATAGGATGTTGATTAGAAAACCTTAGTCCGGCGATAGAGTTCAGATAGTTTATTAGACGACAAAGGATCATAATCAGGGGATTAAGGTCGGAGGACAATTATATCACATGATGTTGTTAGTTAGAAGAATGTAGTTGATTGATGGTGGTTGGCAAACCATAGTCAAGCGATAATGGTCGGCAGACCGTATTTAGATGAAGGTGATCATATGGTCGTAGTCAAGTGATGAAGATAAAAGGACCATAGCTGGGTTACGAGGTTAGTGGCCCATAGTTGGAAGATGTAGGCTATTGAGTTATAGTTTGGCAATAGTTAACAGAGAATTTTAGTTAGGTGACAGAACGACAACCTATAATCAGGCTACAATGGTTAGAGGACCATTGTAGGGTGATGAAGATCAGAAGATCATAGTCAGGCGATGACTATCAACTCCCCATAGCTAGGCTACAAAGCTCAGTGGCTCGTAGTCGGTTGTTGGTACGACGAAGACAGTTGGATGGTGGCCTGAAGATAACATTCGAATAAAGCTTTGAGATTCTTAAAGCCTTTGAGCTATCTTAATCTCAAACCTAAGTCTAAGCTCCAAGATGAGAATGAGGATTTATTTGTGAATTTGTAAGAGCGACATACCTCATAAATATGAAAAAAATTCAAAACACTATCGAATGGCTCTTATTGATTCCACTGAACATAGATCATTTGTTCAACATTTACTTGACATAATGATGTAGAGATTAATTGATTTTAAGTTCATTGGATTCATCTCATTAGAAAGTTCGATTTGACGAAAAGAATGTCAATTTTGAAGATCATTTCGTCATCCAATTGATGTTCTAAAGTTTTTAATTATTCTTTAAGTGTTTAATATCTATGCTTATTCAGACTCGGATTATACTGTTTTTGGTGTCATTGGATTCGTCTCATTGATACGTTCAGTTTAATTATAAGTTTGTTGAAAAACTCGGTACACCTAGATACCGTGGGATTTTTGCCTGCGACCGGATGTTTCTCTGCATCCGATCGGAGGACGTAATAATTGGCCAGGCCGAAAAACCCGGTCCAGGTTGTATGGTGTGTGATCTTTTGTCCGAGCCGCGTCACATCTACTCGCTCTCTGCATCCCATCGGTTCCACGTGCCTTTCTATCCGAACCCACACTCTTTTACCGCACGCGTCTCATGCTTACATCTTTGTACTCGGCTCTGTTCACTTCCAAGTCCGAAATCACACCCACAAACACACCCAACTTACTTAACGGTCCCGCGTTCCACCAATCCCACGTCCTTTTCGTACATAATCGTAAACAATTACGTCAGCATTTCTTCAATTTTTATTGTGCACTTGGCCACAAATTTTAAAATTAAAAAATTCTGATAAATTATTTATTTTTAACGTGTGATAAAATTTGTAGGACATTTTAATAAAAAATTAATGTCAAATATTTTAACAAAAAAATATTTCAATATATCTCATAAGTCAATATAAAATTATCTTGATCGGGCACGAATCTAGAGGCAAAATCAAGCTAGTAACTTCAAAAATTAATTCTGGGATCATATGAACTTCGATTTCAGCAAACTTACTATCGAACTGATCATCACGGAAATACGAACCCAACGACACCAAAATAGACTCAATCTGAGCACAAATGAGTCCAAATCAAGGACCTGAAGTGCTGTTAGAATGTTCAAACCACAAATTGAGTTATCAAACGGTTTTCAAACATAACGTGCTTATAGTAAAATCGAGCGGCTCGATGAGATGAATCCAACGAGCCCAAGATCGCCAAATTCCGATATCATTATGGCCTTCAAATGCCTAAAGAACGGTCCAAAATCAAAGGATTCAATATCGGCCGTCCATCGATCACTCCCTATTTGCCCCTGATCTCTCACCAATTTACGGGTCATGCCACTCCAGAAAATCTATAAATAGACCCCTCATTTCTCATGAGTGGGGGCCCAAGCAAGAAGAAGAGAAGAAGGATAAGAGAAAAATGATAGGAGGGAAGAACTCCTCCTCGACCACCATCGCCAAAATTCTGCCCAAGTGACGCCGGAATTCCTCGCGCCCTCCAAGTGACACCGAAAGTTTGCCCGACCTCCAAGTAACGATAGAGTTTCACCCAAACTCCAAGTGACACTAGAATTCTCCCCGAATACAATCTAACGTATGAATTTTCCTCGGCTACCGACTAATGTCGGACTTCTACCCGATGTCGGACCTTCGCTCTTTGCCAAATTTCTACCTGACGCTGGACTTCTACCAATTATCATACTTTCACCAGATGTCTATCTGGTGTTGGATTTCTGTCCATTGATGGACCTCTACCAGACCCAGTCCTTCCGACCTCCGTCGCCTACCGACTAGGGTCCTTTAGACTAACGTCGCCCGCTGACTACAGTCCTTCCGAACTCCGTCGCCCGCCGACTACAGTCCTTCCGACCTCCGTCGCCCACCGACTACGATCCTTTTAACTTACGTCGCACACCAACTACAGTCCTTCAGACCATACAAGCACATCAACAGTGATGGTTTATATTCTCACAATGTAATGTACTTTATAAGATGTACATCAAGCTAAGGCCTTCCCCCGAGAAAGGATATCATTTATAATTAACTACAATACTAATGGATTCATTTATACTGGGCAAGGCCCCATTGTTTTTCCCCCTCTTTTAGGGGTTTTCCACGTAAAAATCTTGCTGTCTCATAAATACTACACACTCTCTATTTTATCTGATTGCGTGCCAAATTTTTGTACAACGCTAAGACTTTAAACTTCATATTTCTCTATCGCCGCAAATACTCCAGGACACAACAATTTCATTAAGGCTTTATTAGTTATAACACTTGGCCATTAATTTTAAACAAAAATTTGTGCTAAGAAAATACTATAAAAAAAAATTATAACAAATGAAGCCTTCAATTTATTTAGGATGATAGTATTTTTTTTATAAAAATAATTATAAAATTATTATGAAGAATATATTTTTTAGTTACTTATAATTTTTTTAATTGATAAAAAATAACATTCAAGAAAAAAATTGAAATCATGTGAAAAATAAAATAATAAAAAATTGTCCTAAAAAGTCTTCATTTAATGATTTATATAATATGAATTATTTATATATTATATTAATTTTAAAATCAGTCTAAATTTTTGATAGAAATTTTTATAGAGACATATACTTTAATATATGAGTTTAGGCTTCAAAATTTCCCAAATTTTTCAAAAAAAAAAAAAAAAAAAAAAAAAAAAAGACATATCATCATTTTATATTCTTCCTCGGTAAGCCACGTTACTACTTATTGCACGTGGCACACGGTGAATATAATAAGTAAAAATGGCCTGCCCGCGTGAGCCGCGGTTTGGAGGTCAGTCATGGAGCTTCCTTCCTATGTAGTACGCCGCAACCGCGTTCTTTTCCGTCCAATTCAGCCAAAATCCCATAACCTATATAAATCTCCCAAGCCGCCATTTTTTTTCTCAAACTCCATCACCCACTCATCGAACCTTCTCATCTTCATTCCTGCGAATGCTTACGAACTCTACCTTCCTGCCAGCCACCACCGGCGTGGCCCCTTTAGACGACACCGACTTCTCTCTCTACTTCTCCTTTCTCCAAGACGATTCCTTTCTCCCCGAAATGCCACCGGCCAAGAGAGCCCGCCGCGCCGCCCCCGAAGACTCCGACCCCCGATCCGAATCCGACGATTCCAGCAAGGCGCCGCCGGCTCCCCCTCCCCGACGCCTCTGGGTCAAGGAGCGCTCACGCGCTTGGTGGGACCAGTGCAATCGCCCAGATTTCCCGGAATCCGAATTCCGCGCCGCGTTTCGTATGAGCCGGGGAACCTTCGACATGATCTGCGAAGAGCTTGGCGCCGCGGTTGCGAAAGAGGATACAATGCTCCGCGCCGCGATCCCTGTTTGCCAGCGCGTCGCGGTTTGCATCTGGCGGCTCGCTACAGGGGAACCCCTCCGTCTTGTCTCCAAGCGCTTCGGCCTCGGCATCTCAACTTGCCACAAACTCGTCCTCGAGGTCTGCGCCGCCATCAAATCCGTTCTCATGCCCAAATTCCTCCGCTGGCCAGACGACCCGACGGCCCTCGCCGATGCCCGGAGAAAATTCGAGCTGGTTTCAGGGATCCCGAACATTGTCGGGGCGATGTACACAACTCATATCCCCATCATCGCTCCTAAAGAGAACGTCGCGTCTTACTTCAATCGGCGCCACACGGAGCGGAATCAGAAGACGTCTTACTCGATCAGCGTGCAGGGCGTGGTGAATCCCGACGGGGTGTTCACGGACGTCTGCATCGGGTGGCCGGGATCCATGTCCGATGAGCAGGTCCTTGAAAAATCCGCCCTTTATCAATTGGCGTCGCAGTGTGGGATTCTGAAAGAGGATTGGATTGTAGGGGGGGTTAGCTATCCGCTTCTGGATTGGGCTATGGTGCCTTATTCGCAGAGGAACTTGACATGGGCGCAGCACGCGTTTAATGAGAGGATTGGGGAGGCGCAGAGGGTGGGGAAGGAGGCTTTCGCGAGGTTGAAGATGAGGTGGGGATGCTTGCAGAAGAGAACAGAGGTGAAGTTGCAGGATTTGCCGGTGGTGCTTGGGGCTTGCTGTGTTCTGCATAATATATGTGAGATGAGGGGGGAGGAACTGGGGAGGGAGGAGATGGGATACGAGCTTTTCGACGATGAGATGACGCCGGAGAATGGATTGCGGTCGCTGACGGCGATGAACGCCAGGGAGAATATGGCGCGTAATTTGTTGCATAGCGGACTTATTGGCACGGGATTCGTGTAGTATTGTACCAGATCTTAAGATCAATGGGGGAATTTTTTTTTTTTTAATTTATGTTATTTCAGATTAATGAAATGTAACTATGGAAGTTTTAGTGATTGGAATAGAATTGGTTTACTTTATAAAAATTTATGAGGATCTATTGTTCCTAAAATATGACCAGACATATTTATAGTCAAATTGAATAGAATTGGGTTATTTTTAAAAAAAAATTGATTTCAACTAATTTATAGTCAAATTGAATGTTCCCACAAAAGAGATCTGGTCACATACCAAACGAGTGCAAATAAAACACTTAAATTATATCAAAAACTTTTTGGATATTAATTAGAGGAATAAATGATCTGATAATCTTATATGCTTATAGTCAAATCAAGTATCTCGATAGAAGAATCTAATGAATTTAAGATCATTCAATTTTGAGATCATTAAGTTACATAAATGATGGATGAACAACATTTGATTAAATGATTCAATAAGGACAATCTGATAAAGTATCATGAAATTTTCGGATAATTTTACAATCATTCTAAAAAAATATTAATAAACGCATATTTTATATGAAGGGGATCTTTACTTAATACTTGAGAAAGAATGGAAGAGCTCTAAACTTTACATGTCATTTAAAGTCTATGATCTTTGTCAGCAACAATCATCGCCTAACTATCATCGCTAGATCTTCATTGCCCATCCCTTATTTCTGGATTGCCATTGCTCGTCAGGCATCTCACCATCCCCATTTCTTGATCATCATAACATGATCATTGTCGAACGATGTAGTTTCCTGACTACAGCCTTTTGATCTTCTCCTGAATATTTTTACTTGACCACCAACATTGACTGACTATCATCGTCCGATCACGTTTTGTCCATTATCTGTAATGCTTCAATCTTAGAAGGAAAACTGTCTTGGTTATAGCATCATACCGTCCAATGATAGCCAAATCTATTATTTCAGTTTCACACATAAGCGTCCATCAGACCTAACATTCTCCCAATAAAACCAAAATTGATTTTATTGCTGCTTCAGTATCTCCACTGGATACCAACTGTATGTTGTTGTATGTATTTTTAAAGGATTCGCACCCAGCTGGTAAGCTCTTAAAATAGAAAGTCAGACCAATTTATGCACCTTGTTGTGCAACAATGAAACAAATCAAGTTAATGCAGCCATTCCAAATTCATAGCTTGAATCTGCCTCTTTCATTGACACGACATGAAAATTTGGCTCGAACCCAATTTGAAAATTATAGGTTATGGTCAACCCATTTGTAAAACAAGGTTGGGTTCGGGTTGACCCGAAAACACAAAACCAACTCGGGTTGACCCGTCACGCCCACTGCGGCCTTGCACACCCATTGCGGTGCTGCCCTCGCGGCTTAGCCAGAGACCCTGCTTGCTGCACTTGCGCGCTGCCGGCGAGCCATGTGCCCACGAAACCGCGTGAGGTGAGTTGTGTCGGGTTTACCCATAACCGACGTGGGTCTGGTTCGAATCTTAGAATCTAATCCGTTTTTAAAAATGGCTCTGGTTCAGGTCGTGTCAAATAACAGTGGGTCACTATTGGGTTCGATCCGAACCCGACCTGCAACCCGTTTTTGACACCCCTACTACCATATGGTCGGATCTTTCTATAAGGCTTCGTTTGAGATTGTTTTTTTATTGCATTTTAAATAGTTTTTTAATACATAAAATAATTTGAATTAGAAATTATTATATTAAAAAGTTTTTAGAAAACAACGAAGCCTAAGTACCAAGTCGGGTCTGCGGTAGTGGTCGAAAATACATACTGTTGTGGCAACTGAGTACCTGTAGATGAATATCTCTGGTACTTGCGAGTTATCCATATATATATATATATACATTTCTCGCATCAGTTTTAATAGGTGTTTTAACCGTTGCAAAAGATCCATTCCCAAAAAACTGCAGCGGTTATAAGAGCTGCGAAAACTATCTCTAAGGCAACGGTTTAAATAGCACTGCGGAAGCCGTTTGTAGCGATAACAAATACGACGATTGTGCAGCAGTTTTGAAACCGCTGCAAATTACCTAAATAATAGTATAATGGAAAAAAAAATTTTGAGAGGGGGGGGGGGGGGGGGGGGGGCCAATCCCCATAGCCACAAAGGGGTTCCGCCCCTGAATAGATCTAGTCAGAGGAATATGACTTTGGTAGATCAAACCCTTGAAAAGAGTGCACATTTTAAATATCTTGGGTCTATTGTTCAAAGTGATGGTGAAAAAATAGGAATATTATTTGTAGAATTCAAGTTGGATGTTTGAAGTGGAGTAATAAGTAGAGCGTACTGTGTGACAGAAAAGTAACCCTCCAATTTAAGGAAAATTTCTATAAGATAGTAGTGAGACCTGAAATGCATTATGGGGCAGAATTGTGGCCATTAAAAGTGTACAAAATTAAGGTTTCATTTTGGACGACTTTCTTATTGCTTCTTAAAGCAGTGTTTTAGTATAAAAATTTTAAATTTTATACTAAACAGTATTTTTAAGAAGCAGTAAGAAAGCCATCCAAACGAAGCCTAAGTTAATTGTTGCAGAGATGAGGATACTCAGATGCGAAACGAGTACAAATGGGAAGCTTTTGGATGGTAACTTCTATGGGTCAATTAAGGGTTCGTTTGAGACGCATTTCTTATTGCTTCTTAAAATAATTTTTTAGAACATAAAAAAAAATTTTTTTTAACTAAAAAACTACTTTAAGAAGTAGTAAGAAAACTCTCCCAAATGAAGCCTAACTTAATAATAATTTTTAAAATTTTTAATTTAAAATTTGAGTAAAATTTTTACTTATCATAGTTTAATAAATCTGATTTAAAAAATTATTTATTTTTTCTTGCTACACAACTGCCTCATTGCCGACGACATATTAAGTGTTTGGGTCAACGAAAGCACCAATAAATTTACACTTTGCAACATTAATTAGGCATTCAGTAAAGTTCTTCACGAAGATACAGCCCCAGACATCTATGGCTCCTTTGTCAAATGATCATAAAGTATTATTTTTAATCTATATTTTTTTATGATTTTTTTTTTCAGCTATTGAAATTAATTTTAAAACTAAATTCTGATTCATAATTAAATGAAATTAGTAAAATAGTTTCGATGATTCTTTATTAAGTATTAAATTGAACTGCTTTAAAAAAATTAAGGATTGAATAAATGAATTGATATATTTGCTTTTTGTTAAAATTTCTCTGTTAAAGTGTTCGAATTTTGTGAAGTATTGATCTCAACATTAATTTGTGAAAAGAGTCCTTTTAGGCAGATTTAAATTTCTTTTTTGGGGCAGATTTTTTACTATTCTCTAAATCATCTTTTTAGTATAAAATTTTTGGTAGTAAGAAATTGTTTTAGAAAACATTGACAATGCTATCCCAAATGAAGCTTTAGATCACTAATCTTGGATGATTCGGCTGTGGTATGTTTTTCAACGATCGTACTTAGACTCCTCTTTGTCGTCTCTGGTATGGGCATTTTCTTCGACACCTCTAGTATCTTGTGGTTAGAATTAAGTGTGTCAAAAAGAAGTCGACGGTCATATTCAGGTTCGATCGATCTGAATTGACCTAATTCAAATACAGTTAAGTTAACCTGTGTATGACCCATTTAATAAACGAGTCAAAAATATTAACTCAAACTCAATCTGCTAGCAACCCGAACCCGATCCATTAACTTATTTTAGTTAATTCTTTTTAATATTTCATTAACCATACAATTTATGATATTTAATAAAAAAAATAATAAGATTATACTAATTTGTAAAAAAAATTAAACGGGTCATTTTTAGCCCAAAAATAAATTCACGAGTCAACCACAATCAAACTCGTCTGATAAAAAATTTCTCATGTTCAACCAATAGTATTTTTTAGGAAATATTTTTTCTATTCACATTTGTGCGCTTAGGCAATGAGGTTCACCTTGCAAAAAAAATTTTCAATTTATTTTCATTTTTAATAAAAATATTTTTTAAAACATTAGATATTTCATGAATATAATGACCTTAACTTAAATCTTAGTGATTTTAAATTGAGATTTATTAGTTTAGTTTAAAGATAATATAATAAATTTTAATCATACATACAAAAATTTAGTTATAAAAATATATAAATTTATAAAATATTTAAATTTTTTAAATTTATATACGCATCTTGCCTTCAAACAGAGACCGCCCGACAATGAGACGACAAACATAATTATTTTAATTTAACCCCCCAAATAAATTTTTTTGCTCCTCCAATGACTGACACCTCTAATTAGGATCTTTGACCAACTTATCAATTATGCTCCTTTTCTCTTCATCCACGAATTCTCTCTCTCCATTGAATTCTTTTACTTCGATCGTGGGTTTAGGGTAGTTAATAGCGCTTTTTTTTTAAGGACATTTAGGCCATTTAAGGCAAACACACACACACAACGCATACACATGAACTCGAACCTTGGACCTCTTACTTGGAAGCCTAAGCTCTCAACTAATAGGCCAAGGAGAGTTGTGTATGTTAATAGCTCTTCCTCTTCAATTTGTTAACAAGCACTTCACATTGACTTCCAAAAAAAAAATTTATATTGACCTTTAGAAGAAGTTCTACAATAACAAAAAATCAACAAAGGAAATTAAATATTCTGAACTAACATTGCAACATGACAATAGATTACAAATTATAAATTAATTCGTAATTTTAATAAATAAAAAATTAAAAATAGTATATTAAATTTAGTCTACTGGTCTCAACATCCTGACCTAGAAGAGTACGTACTACGTATATGATTCCAGTAGAAGACCAGTGCTGTACGTTATCACTTCATTTATTGTGCTATAAAAAAAAAAAAAAGAGTTGAACGTAAGAGCAGGCTTGATTGACCTTTTCTGTAGCAGAAAACAATATAGAGAAGGCGCGTGAAGATGCTAAGGAATCCAAGTCAAATAAAACTCTTATCTAATGTATGCTTATGTTGTGCAAATCTCTAGTTGTGAAGTGCAACTACATTTTTCTGATTTTGGAGACTTGTAAATATTAAAAAAAGAGAGGATTTATGTAGAAATATATCACATAACTTTTATATATTTGAATTTTGATATTTATATATGTAATTAATACACCCTATACTGTGTATAAAGTGTTATATATATAAATAAATATCAAAATTTATATGTTAGATATATAAATATATAAGAATTATGTGATGTTAAAGTAAATCATGTTTAAAAGTTATCATATTTAGGTTGTTTGACAAGAAGGTTAAGTGTTTAATTCTAGAAAAAAATTGGAGAGAACATTCTTAATTAGATGCAACTAAGGCTTCATTTGGGGCAATTTTATCACTGTTTTTTAAAACAACTTTTTAGCACATAATTTTTTTGAATTATAAATTTTTGCACTAAAAATTTGGCTTAGAAAGCAATAAACAGCGGTCGTCTCAAGGCTTCGTTTGGTATAACTTTCTTACTAATTTACTTTTTAGGCTGCAACTTTAAATTCTATTTGGCCATTATCTTTTCAATGTTTTTAAAAATTTATTGCCCTACGAAGCTGTTGTCTATAGCAACTTTCAAGAAGTTACTCTCTACGATAACTTTATAATCACCTTTATAAAAAATTGCAACTGTTCCAAATGAATCCTAAGTGTAAGAGAATACATGGTAGGATTTGCATTTTTTGTTCTAATCCCTAATATTTTGGTGGAGAATTGATGAGGCTTGTGTGAATTGAGAAAATATAAAGCATACGTAGAAAACATGCTAGATAATAAAAAAGAAAAGATGAAAATACATGAGAAGATGGAAGCTCTTCCACTTTCATTTGTTGAAGCTCCATAGTAGGCCTCTAAATGAGTTGGTCACCTCTGATTTGAGTTCAAGCTTGAATTAGTTCTCAATTCTACAAATTTGATGTGGCTCAAGTGCTGGCTCATTATCATATGATAAGGAACAATGATTCTGTTCGAAGTATTTTTTGTGATAAAATGATAACAAATGGTTTGATTAAAAATTTAATAAGAAACTTTTATGTATTTTCAATTGTGTGGTTTAAATATTTACTCAATGAGGCTTGAGGAGGTTTGTGGGCGACATTGGGGGGGGATTATATGTGTCCACCCTATCACAATCAACCAAGGAGTATAAGGGAGAGTACATTTTTATATGTGAGAAATTCATTATTTTTCCTTATATACATGATTGATCTAAGAGAAAGGAGCATTTGGATTAATTTATTTTTCCTAATCAAGAATAAGCTATTGATACATTATAAAAAAATTATCTTGATCGGGCACGAATCTCAAGGAAAAATCAAGTTGGAAACTCAAAAAATTAAATCGGAGACCATCTAAACTTTGATTTCAGCAAACTTATATGTGAACTGAACGTCTCAAAAATATGAACCCAACAACACCAAATTTGACTCAATCTGAGCCCAAATGAATCCAAATCAAGGACCCGAAGAACATTTGGAAGTTTCAAACCATAATTCGGATTATCAAATGGTTTGCAAAAGTGATATGCTTATAGTTGAATCAAGCGGCTCAACAAGACAAATCCAATGAGCTCAAGATTGTTGATTTCTAATATCATTAAGGCACTCAAATATTTGATAAAAGGAACATGATCAAAGGGAATCAACATCGGCCATCCACTTAATATCTGTTTGTGCGCTGGATCTTCGTACAAAACTGAGATGTACAACACTGAGATAATTTAATCCTTGTTAAAGTATGTTGTCCTCTACAGTCAATACATTTCCATTTTTTTCTATATTTTATTAAACTCATTATATATGATACATCATCCGAAAATCATCATGATCGGGCACTAATCTCGAGGCAAAAGCACGTCAGAAACTTCAAAAATTAATTCTTAGATGATCTCAAATCAGATTTCAACAAACTTATAGTCAAACTGAGCGTCTCGGAAATATAAATCCAACGACAGCAAATTCGACGCAATACGACCCCAAATGAGCTCAAATCAAGGACCCGAAGCGCTGTTGGAAGCTTCGTACCACTGTTTGAGTTACCAAACGGTTTTCAAATATGACGAGCTTATAGTCGAATCGAACGGCTCGACGAGACGAGTCCAACGAGCACAAGATCACTAAATTCCAAAATCAGTAAGGCCTCCAAATGCCTCATGAACGGTCCATGATCAAGGGGTTCAATATCAGCCGTCCATCCAACCACTCCCTATTTACCCTTGATCTCTCACCTATTTACGGCCCATGCCACTCCAGAAAATTTATAAATAGACCCCTCATTTTCTCTTGAAAGAGGACCCAAGCAAGAAGAGAAGAGAAGAGAAGGAAGAGAAGGAAGAAGCTCCTCATCGACCACCGTCGGACCACCGCCGGAGCCTCGCCGGACCACCGTCGGAGTCTTGCCGGACCACCGTCGGAGCTTCGTCGGACCACCACCTGAGGCCCTCACCCTCGCCGAACCACCATCGGAGCCTCGCCGGACCACCGTCGGAGCCTTGCCGGACCACCACCTGAGGCCGTCACCTTCGCCAGAGGCCTTCACCTTCGCCAGAGGCCCTCACCTTCGCCAAAGGCCCTCATCTTCGTCAGAGGCCCTCATCTTCGCCAGAGGCCCTCATCTTCGTCAGAGGCCCTCACCTTCGCCAGAGGCCCTCACATTCGCCAGAGGCCCTCACCTTCGTTAGACCATCACCTGAGGCCCAAAGTTTCTCCAGACCATCACCTGACACCCGGATTTCTATCGTACAATTGTTATTTTTCATCTCATCGCCCTCAGAGGCGAGTCAGACCATTGTAACTGACTTATATTCTAGTGAAATCATTTTCAACTGGGCTAGGCCTCGTGATTTTTCCCCTTTCAAGGGTTTTCCACATAAAAAATCTTGTGTTCTCTGTGTGTGTGATGGATATCCGTGCAAAGCTAAGACGTATAGTTAAAACTCTATCGCCGCGTATATTCAAGCCCGCAACAATATATAAGTTTTAGTTAATATTTTTGACTTTTATTTGAAACTTTATTTTAAAAAATCTCAAATCTTGAGGAAATTTTAGCTGAAATTAAAACACACTTAAATTAAGCTGAAATGAAAATATTTTAAAGAATCTTCAGTAAAACTCATTTAAATCTCTTTCGCTCCTCTCTTGCCTCCAAACAGAGACCGTCCGCTAATGAGACAACAAACAAAACTATTTTAATTTAGGCCCCCGTAAATAAAATTTCTGGCTCCGCACTAAGCGAGCACGATTGGAAACCCCCATCCCGGGTTCGAATCCCCTCTAATACAATCTCACCTCCTCAGTTGAGCAAAGTAAGTGTGGGCCCGATACCGGTGGGTGATCTTACCGGTGGGTGATCTCGCTAGATTCCGCCTAGGGATTAGTTAGATAATCCCATTAAAAAAAAGATTAAATATTTTTTTAATCAAATAATTCATCAATTTCTTCACAATACCCTTTGTCCTTTTCATAGCTGTTGGAACGCAATTCCAAGAGATTTTCCGTGGAACCGTGTGAAAGCACAAGCTTTCTAGAATAAAAAAAAGGCCAACTTTTGCTCCAAAAAAAACGTACAACCATAGCTACGAATAAATTCCTTACTCGCTCTCCTTTCTAAGATATTTCTTTGGAGGCGCTTTTTCTCTCGCCTCTCCCTTCGCTCCGGCGTGTGTTCTCTCTTTCTCTCCCTCAGAATTTTCATAACTTATTTATCTTCAGCGCTCCTCCGACTCTCTGGTTGCGCAGAGGCTAGCTCTAATCACCTTCTATGGATGAATCGGCCTTCCCTTATATATCTGTATTCTTCCTCTTACTCCATCATCTCACATCAAACGTACGTCCATGCTTCCTCCGGTTGCCCATTAAACCACATCTTCTGCAAGATTGATATCGTTTCTTGAATGAAGAGATCGACTAAGGCTTCGTTAGCGACGACTTTCTTACTACTTGTCCAAAAATTTATCGAACTCAAATTTTCGTATTAGAAAGTTGCTTTAAAAAGCAGTAAGAAAGTTATCCCAAACAAACCTAAGATGCTAAACCATAGACTGTGGCCCACATAGATTATGATATATTCAACCAAAAACCCTTTTTTATGGGAATCTTTTAGAAGTAATCAATATGTTCTGGAAACACAGAGGTACATTTGAACTTCTTTCTTTTGATGTTGCTTCCTTTTATTTAAATTCAATTGCAACGAAGACTTGAATATAGTAAAGAATGGTTTTATTAATGGTAATCCTTTGATTTTTAAGAAATTGAGTTTGAATTTAGGCTGGTCAAGGAAGGCTTCAGAGAGGTTCCTATATGAGTCAATTTTTCTAATATGTCATTCTATTATTGATCAAAAATAAGAATTTCAAAAATTGCTAATAAGCTCAACATAACTATAGATATAAACATAATGATTAAACAATTAGTATAAAAAAAAATGCCCATATAAACTCAGATAAATCAGATCATAAATAACCAGTTTCTCAACAAGCTCTTTTCCCTTTTTTTTTTTGACTTAAAACAGAATGCTTAATAGGAGTGAGCCAACATAACTCACTATGTCATACTCGCAAATCTAAATTTTTAAATATTTCACTTATTACGTATTTAATTGAATTTTAAAATAGTTTGTTAGAAGTTTATGAGGTTAAGCATAATATTACTTGCAAATAACTGAAATAAGATTGACTATGCATTGAAAGTAAATAAGCAAATACTTTATATATAATAACAAAAAAATATCATATTTCTTTAAAGTTCTTGTTCCTCCCATTAGAAGAAGACCCTTATAACTCATTGTGCTAGCATATAAAAAAATAGGCGACTCTTAATGCTTATATATATATATATATATCAAATACTCAAAATTTTGAATATTCATTATATATCAATGCTTCATTTAGCACTAGAACTTCCCACATATCGAATCTCCTAATTAGAAATATAAATTTCAAGCAAATAAACATATATAATATCACATTACATTAAAAGAAAAGTAAATAAACTAATTTCAAAATTTCACATAATACTTCATCGGTAGGTCAGAGAATTATCTACTAAGCATAATATCATAATTTTAAAATATTATTAAGTTTCTAAAGATGGTTCAAAATATTATTTTGATGCTTTTATTGTACTACGGTCTTATCTTTGAGGATAAAAAACATTTTATAATTTGTCAAAAAACACCATTTTTAAATACAAAAAGTTATGCATTGAAATTTTTTCAAGTACAAAATTATTCTTATTTTTGCTTTACAAAATTAAAAATTAATTAAATAAAAAATCTAAAATTCTCATAATTTTTTGAAATTATAATTCTACATAATTTTTTTTAAGACATAACATATACTTTCATATGTGCAATACACAAAATTATAGGCCGATTAATGCTTCATTAAAACATTCATCTAATCACTATAGAAACAATTGCTATTACCAACGGAATATTTTGTTAGTAATTTATCAATTTCCATGGAACAACACAATTTCTAATGGATTTCTTATGGATATATTTTCTTCACTACTATAGGAAATAATTTTACGTCCAAAATTCTATTAAAAATATTTTCCAACAAACTTTTGATAGAATAACCAAAGGAAATACCAGCCGACCAAAATCCATTATAAGAAATTGGTTGCCATTGCCATGTCAACGAACACTATTCTTTTGGAGTTCTTTTTGGAGACTTCTAAGTTAATTATGATAAATTCACACTCACATTGAATATTATGCAAGATTCAAAATCAAAATCTCTTAGGTTTCATTTGGAAGGCTATTTAATTGATTCTTAAAACAATTTTTTATTATCACAATTATAATTTTTGTACTAAAAAATGTACGAAAGCCGTTCTAAATGAGAACTTAGGTTTCATTTCAGACAGCTTTTTTTTTCTTCTTAAAGCAAATTTTTAGTACAAAAATTAAAATTTTTATACTAATAATCTGCTTTAAGAAGCATGCATAAAGAAAGTCATCCCAAACACAGCTTCGTTTGGGATGGCTTTCTTATTGCTTCTTAAAGCTGCTAAGGTAAAAAAAAATTTAATTTTTATACTAGAAAGCTGATTTAAGAAGCAAAAAGAAAGCTTCCCCAACTAAGTCTTTGTTTGGGATAATTTTCTTATTGCTTCTTAAAGCGGCTTTCTAGTGCAAAAATTAAAAGCCGATTTAAAAAATAATAAAAAAACCGTCTCAAATGAAGCCTAAGCCTGAGTTGATAACCAAAGCTCCTAGCGACACTATTCTATTGAAGTTGTGAACAGTTTTCTAGCAAACGGCACCACAAAAAATTTCAGTAAACGTGCCCTATAAAACTTTTCCAAAAAAAAAAAAAACGCATCAGGGGGCGCTGGTAAGCTAGGGTTTTCTCTTCCTCTCTTCTAGCTGTTTTGCGCCGTTCGATTTCTCTCCTCTCCTCCAGCTTTACCGGAGGCCCTCTTCCTTTTTTTCATGGATTCCGCTCTCCTCCTATCTGAGTTTCCTCCACTTTCATTTGCTGGTGGTGCTTCCCCTCCGCCAAATAGAAATTGGTTAGCGGCGTGTACAAATGATGATCCTTCGGCGGGAGAGCATCATTTTTCCCATTTTCCACATGAGCCAGAAATTGTTCCTTTCTCTAGAGAAAAATTGTCAAAGGGAGCTGAAGATTGGAGCTTATGCTTGGTCAGCTACTCCATAGGTCGCCGACCTTATTATGAAGCTTTGCTTGGGGCAATTAAAAAAACTTGGAATATGAAAGGTTCACTACAAATGCTTTCGCTAAGTGATGGTTTTTTCTTATTTCGGTTTGCATGTCGGGTGATCTGGACATGGTTTGGTCCAAGGGTGTATGGTTTCTTCTTGGGAAGCCATTCATCCTTCAAAAGTGGCACCCAAAATTCAAACCGAAAAGAGAAAATTTTTCCTCAGTTCCTATGTGGATAAAAATCCATGATTTGCCTCTTGCATGCTGGAATTCGGAGGGCATATCAAGGATTGCGAGTAAGGTTGGCGTACCTCTTGTGGCTGATTCTCTCACAGTCAAAAAATCTCACCTTACTTTTCCCAGAGTCTGTGTGCTGGTGGATTGTAACGCGACTTACCCAAAAATAATTAAAGTCTCCTTGGACGGTGACGTTGTAGAACTGAAGGTGCAATATGACTGGAGGCCTACACCGTGTGAGCAATGTAAGTCTCTTGTGCATTTTTCTTCTTTCTGCCTTCTAAGCCGCAGTCTGGCGAAGACAACATTCCGGTTAAAGAAGGTCCAAAGAACTTGCCTCCTAGGGGAAGAAGTCATAGCAGGAATCCGAAGAAGCGATTCCCTTCTTCGCTTCCTGCTACAAATACCCATTCTTCTGTTAATCCTCTTCAGGTTGCTTTCAAGCCACAGCCACCCTCTAATGAATCTGCTCCCTCATCGGATATTGTTCAGACCTTCTCGGTTCCTAACTTGAGAGAAGTTATTACCACTAATTCCATTGGGCAACCGTTACTCTACCATCCGCATTCTCCCCCTCCTCATCTTCAAAGCTTCACAAACACAGATTTACCGCCTAGTTTTTCTCATCCTGAGAACCCTGCTGAACTTACAGTCCCTCTTCCCACCGACATGGACTCCGTGCAAGTTAATATTCCCAACCTAAACTCTCCTATGGAGGAAAATTCTGTCTCCTCAACTAGTGTATCTACGAGCCTTGAGGTGGATTTGTCTAGAGATGTTATATACCCCAATAAATTTGACATATTGCAATCTCAAGAGGAGTCTGATAAAATCCTTGATCAAATAGTTTGTGATGGTAAGGCTACCTCTGGTAGTGTTAGTAAAACCTCAATCAATCAAAAATCCCAACAACCAACAAATTCCAATGTGGCAAAAAAGTCTGCTAGGGGAAAGCAAGCAAAAAAACCCCATCCTCACTCGTCCTCATGATGAATCTTCCTTCCATTGTTGCATGGAATGTTAGGGGATTCAATCGTCCTGACAAAATTTTTTGTTGTAAACGTTTGGTGGCTTCCTTTAAATTGGACATGCTTTGTATCCTTGAGACTAGGATACATTCTGCGGCTCTATTCCGCGGCTCTTTTGGATCGATCCTTTCTTTGAAAGTGTTCACTCTGTTTTTCCTAATGAGCAAACCTCCAATAACTTTGACCTCTCTTCTTTGGGGAGGATATGGATTAAGTGGAATGACAGTAAGGTGAATTTTGCTTCTTCACATTCTTCTTCGCAATGTATTTCGGGCTTTATCTCGGCTTCCTCTGTCCCCTTTTTCCAACTTACTGTCATCTACGCCTCCAATAATAGTACTGATAGGAGAGAACTTTGGGATCTCATCTCTCAATTAGCTCCCTCTCAAGGTGTTCCTTGGATTCTCATGGGTGACTTTAACTGTTGCCATTTTGATTTTGAAAAGAGGGGGGTGTGACTCTTTCTCCTGGGTCTTTGGTTGATTTGAACAACATGATTTTTGTTAATGGTCTGTTAGATCTCAACACGGTTGGAAGTGCGTTCACTTGGTATAATCAGCAATTGGGCAACCATATCTATATTAAATTAGATAGGGCTTCGGTTAATAATGCTTGGTTGGATTCTTTCCCTAATGCATTATGTTCTATCCAAAGTCCTTCTACCTCTGATCATTGCCCTCTTATCTTGTATTCTGGGGATGCTTCAAAATCCTTGCATAGATTTCTTTTCAAGAATTTTTGGACAAAAATTGACAATTACTGGACTCTTCTCCTTGAAGCTTTTTCCAAGACCCATGTGGGAATCCTTTATCTATTTTGTGTCCTGCTCTCAAGCAGCTTAAATATGCTATAAAGAAGGAATGATGGGCTAACTCTTCTACTTTACAAAATCATTTTGATGAGTTGATTTTGCAACAAAATGTTTGTTTAGAGAAGGCTCAATCTATGCCGCAAGATGGAAAGACTAATGCTGCGCTGAAAGATATTAATCTCAAGTATCTGAATTCTCTAGCTATATATAGCTTCCTGGTTGATTCAAAGAGCCAAAGTGAAATGGCTAAAACAAGGAGAGGATGACCTTAAATTTTTATTTGCCAAAATTAAGAGTAGGCAGGGAAATAAAAGACTGACTATGAACTTGCTTGCTTCCTGTCCTGGTATAGAAAAAGGGATGCTATCCTTAGCATTATTAATCATCTCCAAGTGCTATATAATCTAGTGCCTCCCACTAGTATGGATGTTAATCTATTCCTGATTGGTATTGCTTTACCTGACTTTTATTCTGAGGTTATTTCTCATAATGTTATTGATTTGGAAATCAGGAAAGTTGTTTTTTCTGGTTGTTCAAATTTGACTTCGGGCCCTGATGGTTTTAACTTTCACTTTTATAAATCCGATTTAAGACAAGGGTGTCCTCTTAGCCCCTATCTTTTCTGTCTGGATATGGATGCTTTTTCTTCTCTATTGGATAAAGGAGGTTTCAAGGGGATTAATATTGGAGGTTTTTGCCTATCACACCTATTATATGCAGATGATGTGTTAATATTTGGTGAAGCAACTCTGGACAATTATGATACACTGAAGAATATTCTCAATACCTTCTCAAATGCAAATGGGCTTCATGTTAATCTTGATAAAAGTTTCATCATGTTCCCAAAGAATGTGCAAATTAAGGATGATATTTGTCAGGTTCTTTCTATCCACAATATTTCTCAAAAGCTTATCTACCTTGGTATTCCTTTGTCTTTCTATCGTTTAAAAATAACAGACTTTATTCCTCTTATTTCTAAAAAGATGTCTGGTTGGAAATCTAACCTTTTGTCTTTTGTTGGGCACTTGCAATTTTTAAAATTTACTATCCTGAATTCCATAGCTTATTGGATTCATGGTGCCATTTTGCCAAAATCTGTTATTAAACACTTCAAGAAAGAATGCTCCAAATTCCTTTTTTTTGGAGATTCTTCTACTAGGAAGAAAATCCATATGATCTCTTGGGACAAGGTTTGTAAACCCAAGCAATTTGGGGGGCTAGGTTTGCCATCCCTATTGGCTATTCAGTTTGCTTTTAACTGCTCGATTATTCTCAGAATGTACAACAATGCTTCTCCTCTACCTGCTTGGCTTTCTAGCAGATATATCTCTCCTTGGTGCCCAATTCCTACCTTTGCCACATGTTTTTGGAAAAGTGTCTGTTGCACAGCTGCTGTTGCCAAAGATAAATTTTCATTTAAAATCACTAGCATCGCCCCTATCTCTATGCATTGAGATTATTGGTGTATCCAAGGTAAGCTGGAGGATTTGCCTAATGGTCACTTTCTATTAGGCGCTACTACTCTTGATTCCTTATTGCGGGATTTCATTTGTGGGACTTCTTGGGTCCTACCGGATAATATTCCTATTTCTGTTATCAATGAGATTAAAAATTTATGCATTGTGGAAGAATCTGGTAACTGCCTTTTTCGGGGAAACCAACCTAGCAGCAAACATGCGGATTACATTTTTGAGTATTACTCCTCTCATGTTAGATGTCCTTGGGATAATCTAGTTTGGCGTATGAATATCCCACTGAGATTTTCATGCTACTCTTGGCTTGCTATTAGTGGGGGACTAAAAACTGTGGATGAGTTGCAAAAGAGGAACATTCTTGTTCCTTTAACTTGTAGTTTATGTCACATTTGCACGGAAAGTGCTGCTCACCTTTTCTTTGAGTGTTCATACTCATTTGGCATCCTCTTGGATCTTATCCTTGGCTCTAAGGGTCTGTTTCTTAGACCAAACATTTTACAGCATTTTGAATGTATTGATGGTAGTCATGACCTGCTTTTGGGGGAAAAAATCTTTACTTTCTCATTGCTTCTTGCTATGTTTATTAATTTTAAAGAGAGGAATTCTAGGAGATTTGGCAACAATTTTTGTAGTAGCACCACTTCTACTTTACGTATTAAAAAAGCAATCTTTGAGAAGGTTAGTAAGTGGAAGAATGCTTTGAAATTCCTGAACCTTCTTTAACTATGAGCTACTTTGGATTTATGCTTCTTGGAACTCAATTAAACTTGAATGCTGCTTTGTTGGAATTCGGTTTGCTGAACGGTTGTCTGATGACTTATATCATTCTGGAATGACATTGGATATTTGGCTGGGCGGATTGTTGGCTGCTGCTGATTTTGGTGGTTTTTGTCTGCCTGTGACGATGATGAGGCTCCATGATCATCCTCCCCTTTGGATGATCTTCCGGCAACCAAGGGTTTGATATTTTATGATGCTTTTGTTCACATTTCCTGAGTCCAGGCTGTTTTTGGCTTTGGAGCTTTTGTGGTTCGGGTTTTTTTGTAAGCTGAAAGTGTAATCCTCTATTTTGTGCTGGTTTCTTTTTTGGTGGCTAGTTCTGAGTTTTTTCTTTATGTAATTTTTTCCAGTTAAATAAACGGGCAAAGCCCAACTTTTTCCAAAAAAAAAACTTTCCCAATAATTCCGACAGACTAGTTTCCATTAGCAATTTTGTTGATACACTGCGTATCAGTTTTTATTTCAAATAGTTTTTTAGACAGTTTTGCATCAAAATACTGTGTATCATATACATTTTTATTATATATAAATATTAAGTTATGTTAATAAATTAAAATATTTAATTTCTATCTTTATAAATGCTAAAATTTTAAAAAATAAATTTTATGTTGATATAATTATATTATAAAGTACCAATCTAATTCCTAAACTCTTTCGAAAAAGTCTATGCAACACGTTTAACAAATTCATTTAATGTCACAATTAAAATTCTACCAAATTAATTTATAAATTTGCAATATATTACAACTGAACAAATTTTTGCATCATTGCAAATCAACTATAACATGTTCTAAAAATAGAGAAAGAGAAAATAATAAAATGTATACATAAAATATACAATTACACGAATGTAATATAAAAAATTTGAATTCTAAATCAATAGACTAATAACGGTTATGCTGTCCATTTCATTTGCATGGTAAAATCTTCGTCTTCTACTTCACTCATAGAAGATGAATATGTCGACTCTTGATCAATATCCATAAAATCACCATATGAATTTATCTCTTGATGAGTGTCATAGTACTCTACTTCCATTTCACTTATAAAAGAATTACTAATTAACTTATCAATTTCCATGAAATAAACACCGGAAGAATATACCTCGTCCATAATATCTTGATGTTCTTTTCCTTCATCCTCCCATTCTTCATCTTCCTCTTCCAGTCATTCTTCATCGTCTTCATCTTCCATCCATTTTTTCTCTTCCTCGTTTACATCTGGTGTTTCAGAATCATACAAACTGGAATCTTTTGAACTGTAATGCAAGTCCCATCCTCATGGCTTCCCACTCGAGCTTAGTCGGGAAGATTCCATATCCCAATCTGCAAAGTCTTTTTCTTCCTCTGAAGCCCACGTCAAAATTACATAAACATAGGTTGTGAATTCATTCCAATTTCACATGGATAAAGGATATGTAACTTCCAGCCATGGCGATTTTGTATTTCTTTTATCAACCATCATGCAAGTATGTAACCAAAATTTTCTTCGACAAATTCTTGTTTTTCTCTTCGTGACACCTTTGGTGAGATAAAGTACATAGTGCCCATTTTTTAGCCATTTATAATTACGTGTGCTTAATTTTTGTGGGAGAAATATGCGTCCATCATAAAAAATTAGTGTAACTTAATTATAGGGCAAATGTCCACTCTACACAAGTTTATTCTAGCATTTTTTTAGGGACCTTAGGATTTTTTTTCGATATTATTTGCTCAATTTCAACATTTTTTTAATACATAACATAAATTTTAAGACAACTAGTATGCAATGCACAAAAATATCAGCCAATTCATATTTTATCAGAAAATTTATCCTAGATTTTTCATTGGAATCAATCGATGCAGAAGAAGAGGATACAGAACATGCGCTATACTAGGTTTTCTTCCCTCCACTGCAATTTCAATTTTCCTGTTATGTTTGCGCCTTCCACTGCCTCCTCTTCAGTCAGTGAAATGATCTTGTGCCTTCCGTATTCATTATGTGTTTTTTCGTGTTTGTTGTTTTCAAAGGCTGGTTCGAAGTTAGTCGATGCCAGTTTTTTTGCGAGAAATTCATCCTCTAAGTCTTTTACATATGCTCTTTCATATGACATTTCTTCCTTCCATGATTTGAAGATTTCTACTCTTCGTGGGATGCCTTCCTTATGGATTTTTGAGGCTGAGATTCTTTCTCTTGCCATTCTGTTTGAGTTCGCTTTGGTTGGAATGTTTTTGTCCCACTAGTCATCCCTTGAAGCTATTAGGAATTTTTTTTCAATCTTAAACTCAATGGCGATTTTTTTGTTACATTGCTCAATGCTAAGAATGTCTTCATTAAATTAGCAAACGATTTGAATTACTATCATTTTTTATGCAACATTCCTATTTCATTAACAATTGTTATATGCGATTGATCAAGTGATCGCGTTCATTTGATGTGGATGTTGAATCCCCTATCATCCCTATTTGGGTGTCTTTCTCGAATTTGTGACCTCATATGTTCTCTCCTAGGATCCATTAGGGTCTCGGTTCTATTTTTGATCGCCCTCTCAAAATTGATCAGGCTACTTCTGTTGGTTCAAGGCCCTCTGTTGCTTGTGTTTTGATTGAATTGGATGTTTAAAAATATTTTTCGAATAAAGTTTGGGTTGGCTAGGATAATCTGGGGTATGTTCATCCTGTTGTTAAATATGTCCATTAACAGTTGCGTTGTCCATTCCATTTGCATGGTAAAATCTTCACCTTTTACTTCACTCATTGAAGATGAATATGTCGACTTTTGATCAATATCCATGAAATCACCATATAAATTAATCTCTTGATGAGTGTCATAGTACTCTAATTTTATTTCACATATAAATGAATTACTTATTAACTCAACAATTTTCAAGAAATAAACACCCGAAGAAGATACATTGTCCAACATACCTGATGTTCCTTTCCTTCATCCTCACATTCTTCATCTTCCTCTTCCTCTTCTAGTCATTCTTCATCGTATTCATCTTCAATCCATTTTTTCTCTTCCTCGTTTACATCTGGTGTATCAGAATCATACAAACTGGAATCTTTTGAACTTTATGCAAGTCCCATCCTCCCGACTTCCCACTCGAGCTTAGTCGGGGAGATTCCATGTCCCGGTCTGCAAAGTCTTTTTCTTCCTCTAAAGCCCATGTCAAAATCACAAAAACATATGTTGTGAATCCATTCCAATTTTGCATGGAAAATGAATATGTAAGTTCCGGGCATGGCAACTTTATATTGCTTTTACAACCATCATGCAAGTATGTAACTCAAATTTTCTTCGACAAATTCTTGTTCTTCCCTGCGTGACACCTTCGGTGAGATAGAGTATATAGTGCCCATGTTTTTAGCCATTTATAATTATGTGTGCTTGAATTTAGTGGGAGGAACATGTGTCCATCATAAAAAATTAGTGTAACTTAATTATAGGCCAAATGTCTACTCTGTATAAGCCTATTCTAG
Source organism: Dendrobium nobile (assembly GCA_022539455.1). Taxonomy (NCBI): domain Eukaryota; kingdom Viridiplantae; phylum Streptophyta; class Magnoliopsida; order Asparagales; family Orchidaceae; genus Dendrobium; species Dendrobium nobile. The sequence continues at coordinate 36,271,434 of CM039722.1, read as the reverse complement.
CATTTTTTAGGGACCTTAGAATTACTTTTTGATATTCTTAGCTCAATTTCAACACTTTTTTTAGGACATAACATAATTTTTTAGACAACTAGTATGAAATATGCAAAAATATAAGCCAATTGATATTCCATCAAAAAATTCATCCTAGATTTTTCATTGGAATCAATCGATGTAGAAAAAGAGGATACATGACATGCGCTATGCTAGTGTTTTTTTTCCCTCCATAGTGAATTCAATTTTCTTGTTGTATTTGTGCCTTCCGTTGCCTCCTCTTTAGTCAGGGAAGTGATCTTGTGCATTCCTTGTTCCTTTTCTGTGTTTTTTTATGTCTGTTGTTTTCAATGGCTGGTTCGAAGTTAGTCGATGCTGATTTTCTTACTAGTAATTCATCCTCTAAGTCTTTTAGAGATGCTCTTTTGAGTAACATTTCTTCCTTCCCGATTTGAAGATTTCTACTCATCGTGGGATGCCTTCCTTATGGATTTCTGAGACTGAGGTTTTTTCTCTTACCGTTCCATTTGAGTTCATGTTGGTTGGGAAGTTTCTGTCCCACTAGCCATCCCTTGAAGCTATTATGAAATTATTTTTCATTCTTAAACTCAATGACAATTTCTTTGTTACAGTGCTCAATGCAAATAATGTCTTGATTAAATTAGCGAACGGTTTGGATTACTGCCATGTTTTTGTGCATCATTCCTATTTTATTAATAATTGTTATATGCGGTTGATAAGGTGGTCACCTTCGTTTGATGTTGATGTTGAATCCCCTATCATCCCTACTTGGGTGTCTTTCTTGAATTTGTGACCTCATCTTTTCTCTCCTATGATCCTTCAGGGTCTCGGTTCCATTTTCGATCGCCCTCTCAAAATTGACTAGGCTACCTCTATTGGTTCTAGGACCTCTGTTGCTCGTGTTTTGATTGAATTGGATGTTTCAAAACATATTCCGAACAAAGTTTGGGTTTTCCCGGATAATCTAGGGTTTGTTCAGTCGGTTGTTGAATATGTCTATTAATGGTTGCGCTGTCTATTCCTTTTGTATGGTAAAATCTTGGCCTTCTACTTCACTCATAGAAGATGAATATGTCAACTCTTGACCAATATCCATAACATAACCATATGAATTTATCTCTTGATGAGTGTCATATACTCTACTTACATTTCACTTATAAGAGAATTAGTAATTAACTCACAATTTTTTTGAAATAAACACCAAAAAAAGATACCTCATCCATCATATCTTGACGTTCTTTTCCTTCATCCTCCCATTTTTCATCTTCCTCTTCCTCCTCCATCCATTCTGCATCTTCTTCATCTTCCATCTATTTATTCTCTTCCTCGTTTACATATGGTGTATCAGAATAATACAAATTGGAATCTTTTGAACTCTTACGCAAGTCCTATCCTCCTGGCTTCCCACTCGTACTTAGTCAAGAATATTCCATGTCCCGATCAGCAAAGTCTTTTTCTTCCTCTAAAGCCTACGTCAAAATCATAGAAACATCGGTTGTGAATCCATTCCAATTTTACATGGAAAATGGATACGTAACTACCGGCCATGGAGATTTTGTATTGCTTTTATCAAACATCATGCAAGTATGTAACTCAAATTTTTTTTGACAAATTCTTATTCTTCCCTTCATGATACCTTCAGTGAGATAAAGTACAAAGTGCCCATGTTTTTAGCCATTTATAATTATATGTGCTTGAATTTAGTGGAAGGAACATGTGTCCATCATAAAAAATTAGTAACTTAATTATAGGCCAAATGTTCACTATACACAAGCCTATTCTAGAAATTTTTTAGGGACCTTAGGATTATTTTTTGATATTCTTTGCTCAATTTCAACACTTTTTTTAAGACATAACTTAAAATTTTATATAACTAGTATGCAATGCGCAAAAAATATAAGCCAATTGATATTTCATCAGAAAATTCATCCTAGACTTTTCATATGAATCAATCGATGCATAAAAAGAGGATAAATGAAATGCGCTCTGCTAGGATTTTTTTCCCTCCGCGGTTTTTTCAGTTTTCCTACTGTGTTTGTGACTTCCACCTCCTCCTCTTAGGTCAGGGAAGTGATCTTGTGCCTTCCTTGTTCCGTTTCTATATTTTTTTGTGTCTGTTGTTTTTTATGGCTGGTTCGAAGTTGGTTGATGTCGGTTGTCATACGTGTAATTCATCCTCTAAGTCTTTTAGAGATGCTCTTTCGGGTAACATTTCTTCCTTCTCTAATTTGAAGATTTTTACTCATCGTGGGATGCCTTCCTTATGGATTTCTTAGGCAAAGGTTTTTTCTCTTGCCGTTCCATTTGAGTTCAGGTTGGTTGTGAAGTTTATGTCCCACTGGTCATCCCTTAAAGCTATTAGGAATTTTTTTTCAATCTTAAACTCAATGGCGATTTCTCTGTTATAGTGCTCAATGCTAAGAATATCTTGATTAAATTATTGAACGATTTAGATTACTACCGTGTTTTGGCGCATCGTTCCTATTTTATTAATCATTGCTATATGCGGTTGATCAAGTTGTCACCTTCATTTAATGTGGATGTTGAATTCCCTATCGTCCCTATTTGGATATCTTTCCCGAATTTACGACCTCATCTATTCTCTCCTAGGATCCTTCAGGGTATCGATTTCATTTTCGATCACCCTCTCAAAATTGATCAGGCTACCTCTATTGGCTCTAGGCCCTCTATTGCTTGTATTTTCATTGAACTGAATGTTTTAAAAAAATTTATGGACAAAATTTGGGTTGGCCCGGATAATCTGGGGTATGTTCAGTCGATTGTTGAATATGTCCATTAACGGTTGCACTATCCATTCAATTTGCATGGCAAAATTTTTGCCTTCTACTTTTCTCATAGAAGATGAATATGTCGACTCTTGATCAATATCCATAAAATCATCATATGAATTTATATCTTGATAAGAGTCATAGTATTATACTTCCATTTCACTTATAAAAGAATTACTAATTAACTCATCAATTTCCTAGAAATAAACATCTAAAGAAGATACCTTGTCCATCATATCTTGATGTTCTTTTCCTTCATCCTTCCATTCTCATCTTCCTCTTCCTTTTCCAGCCATTCTTTACCGTCTTCAAATTCTATTCATTTTTTTCTCTTCCTTGTTTACATATGGTGTATCAGAATCATACAAATTGAAATCTTTTGAACTCTTATGCAAGTCTCAACCTCCCGGCTTCCCACTCAAGCTTAGTCAGGAAGATTTCATGTCCGAGTCTGCAAAGTCTTTTTCTTCCTCTAAAGTACAAGTGAAAATCACATAAATATCGATTGTGAATCCATTCCAATTTTGCATGGAAAATTGATATGTAACTTTCGGCCATGGCGATTTTATATTGCTTTTATCAACCATCATGCAAGTATGTAACCCAAATTTTCTTCGACAAATTCTTGTTCTTTCCTTTGTGACACCTTTGGTGAGATAAATTACATAGTGTCCATGTTTTTAGCAATTTATAATTACGTGTGCTTGAATTTAGTAGGAGGAATATGTGTCCATCATAAAAATTAGTGTAGCTTAATTATAGGTCAAATGTCCACTCTGCACAAGCCTATTCTAGCATTTTTTTAGGGACCTTAGGCTAATTTTTTGATATTATTTGCTCAATTTCAGTACTTTTTTAAAACATAACATAAATTTTAACAACTAGTACACAATACGCAAAAATATAAGCCAATTCATATTTTAATCAAAAAATTCATCCTAGATTTTTCATTGGAATCAATCGATGTAGAAAAAGAGGATACAGGACATGCGCTCTGCTGAGGTTTTTTCCCTCTGCGACAATTTCGATTTTCCTGCTATATTTGTGCCTTCTGCCGCCTCCTCATTAATTTCCAAGAAATAAACACCCGAAGATGATACATTGTCCATCATATCTTGATGCTCTTTTCCTTCATCCTCCTATTCTTCATTTTCCTCTTCTTCTTCCAGCCATTCTTCATCGTCCTCATCTTCCATCCATTTTTTCTCTTGCTCGTTTACATCTGGTGTATCAGAAGCATACAAACTAGAATCTTTTGAACTTTTATGCAAGTCCCATCCTCCCGACTTCCCACTCGAGCTTAGTCGGGGAGATTCTATGTTCTGGTATACAATGTCTTTTCTTCCTCTGAAGCCCATGTCAAAATCACAAAAACATCGATTATGAATCCATTCCAATTTCACATGAAAAATGGATATGTAACTTTCGGCCATGGCAATTTTGTATTGCTTTTATCAACTATTATGCAATTATGTAACCCAAATTTTCTTTGACAAATTATTGTTCTTCCCTTCGTGTCACCTTCGATGAGATAAAGTACATAGTGTCCATATTTTTAGCCATTTATAATTATATGTGTTTGAATTTTGTGGGAGGAACATGTGTCCATCATAGAAAATCAATGTTACTTAATTATAGGCCGAATGTCCACTCTGCACAAGCCTACTCTAGAATTTTTTAGGGACCTTAGGATTATTTTTCAATATTCTTTGCTCAATTTCAACACTTTTTTAGGACATAACATAAATTTTTATACAACTAGTATTCAATGCACAATAATATAATCCAAATAATATTTCATCAGAAAATTCATCGTAGATTTTCATTGGAATCAATCGATGCATAAAAAGAGGATATAGGATATGCGCTCTGCTAGGGTTTTTTTCCCTCCACGGTGATTTCAATTTTCCTATTGTTTTTGTTCCTTCCATTACCTCCTCTTCGATTAGGGAAGTGATCTTATGCCTTCCTTGTTCCTTTTCTGTGTTTTTTCATGTATTTAGTTTTTGATGGTTGGTTCGAAGTTAGTCGATGCCGATTTTCTTGCGGGTTTTTCATCCTCTAAGTCCTTTAGAGATGCTCTTTCGGGTAACATTTCTTCCTTCCATGATTTGAATATTTCTAATTATTGTGGGTTGCCTTCCTTAAGGATTTTTGAGACTAAGGTTCTTTCTCTTGTCGTTCCATTTGTGTTCGCGTTGGTTGGGAAGTTTTCATCCCACTGGCCGTCTCTTGAAGCTATTAGGAAATTTTTTTTTCAATCTTAAACTCAATGGCGATTTCTCTGTTAAAATGCTCAATGCTAAGAATGTCTTGATTAAATTAGAGAATTATTTGGATTGATGCCGTGCTTTTATACATCATTCCTATTTTATTAACAATTACTATGAGTGGTTTATAAGGTGGTCGCCTTCGCTTGATATAGATGTTGAATCCCCTATCATCTCTATTTGGGTGTCTTTCCCAAATTTGTGACCTCATATTTCCTTTCCTATGATCATTCAAGGTCTCAATTCCATTTTCGATCACCCTCTCAAAATTGACCAGGCTACCTCTGTTGGTTCTAGGCCCTTTGTTCCTCATATTTTAGTTGAATTAGGTGTTTCAAAATATTTTCTGGACAAAGTTTAGGTTTGCTCGGATAATCTGGGATCTGTTCAGTCGGTTGTTGAATATGTCCATTAATGGTTACGCTGTTCATTTCTTTTGCATGGTAAAATCTTCACCTTCTACTTCACTCTTAGAAGATGAATATGTCGACTCTTGATCAATATCCATAACATGACCATATGAATTTATCTCTTAATGAGTGTCATAGTACTCTACTTATATTTCACTTATAAAAGAATTACTAATTAACTCATCAATTTCCCTGAAAAAAACACCCGAAAAAGATATATCGTCCATCATATTTTGATGTTCTTTTCCTTCATCCTTCCATTCTTCATCTTCCTCTTCCTCCTCCAGCCATTCTTTATCATCTTCATCTTCCATCCATTTTTATCTTCCCGTTTACATCTGGTGTATCAGAATTATATAAACTGGAATCTTTTGAACTCTTATGCAAGTCCCATCCTCCTAGCTTCCCACTCAAGCTTAGTCGGGGAGATTCAAAGTCCCATTTGTAAAGTCTTTTTCTTCCTCTGAAGCCCACGTCAAAATCACAGAAACATTGGTTGTGAATCCATTCCAATTTCGTATGGAAAATGGATATGTAACTTTCGACCATGGGGATTTTGTATTGCTTTTATCAACCATCATGCAAGTATGTAACCAAAATTTTCTTGAACAAATTCTTGTTCTTCCCTTCGTGACACCTTGGATAAGATAAAGTACATAGTATCCATATTTTATCCATTTATAATTATGCGTGCTTGAATTTAGTGGAAGGAACATGCGTACATCATAAAAAATTAGTGTAACTAAATTATTGGCCAAATGACCACTCTATACAAGCCTATTCTAGCATTTTTTAGGGACCTTAAGATTATTTTTTGATATTCTTTGCTCAATTTTAACACTTTTTTAAGACATAACATAAATTTTTAGATAACTAGTATGCAATGCGTAAAAATATAAGCCAATTGATATTTCATTAGAAAATTCATCCTAGATTTTTCATAGGAATCAATCGATGCATAAAAAGAGGATACATGACATGCGCTCTGCTAGGGTTTTTTTTTCCCTCTACGGTGTTTTCAATATTCCTATTATGTTTGTGCCTTCCGCCTCATCCTCTTTGGTCAAGGAAGTGATCTTATGCCTTCCTTATTCATTTTCTGTGTTTTTTCGTGTCTATTATTTTTGATGGCTGGTTTGAAGTTGGTCGATGCCAGTTTTCTTACGAGTAATTCATCCTCTAAGTCGTTTAGAGATGCTCTTTCGGGTAACATTTCTTCCTTCCCTAATTTGAAGATTTCTACTCATTATGGGATGCCTTCCTTGTGGATTTCTGAGGTTGAAGTTCTTTCTCTTGCCATTACGTTTGAGTTCGCATTGGTTGGGAAGTTTCTGTACCATTGACCGTCCCTTTAAGCTATTAAGAAATTTTTTTCAATCTTAAACTCAATGGCGATTTCTCTGTTACAATGCTCAATGTTAAGAATGTCTTGATTAAATTAGCAAATGATTTTAATTACTGCCATTTTTTTCGCATCATTCCTATTTTATTAATAATTATTATATGCAGTTGATCAAGTGGTCGCTTTTATTTGATGTGGATGTTGAATCCCTTATCGTCCTTATTTGGGTGTCTTTCTCGAATTTGCGACCTCATCTGTTCTCTCCTAGGATCCATTAGGGTTTCAGTTCCACTTTTGATTGCCCACTCAAAATTGATCAGGTTACCTCTGTTGGTTCTAGGCCCTCTGTTACTTGTGTTTTGATTGAATTTTATGTTTCAAAATATTTTTTGGATGAACTTTGGGTTGGCCCGGATAATTTGGGCTATGTTCAGTTGGTTGTTAAATATGTCCATTAATGGTTGCAATGTCCATTCCATTTGCATGGTAAAATCTTCACCTTCTACTTCACTCATAGAAAATGAAAATGTCGACTCTTGATCAATATCCATATAATCACCATGTTAATTAATCTCTTGATGAGTGTCATAGTATTCTACTTTCATTTCACATATAAAAGAATTACTTATTAACTCATCAATTTCCAAGAAATAAACACCCGAAGAAGATACATCATCCATCATATCTTGATGTTCTTTTTCTTCATCCTCCCATTCTTCATCTTCCTCTTCCTCTTCCATCCATTTTTATCGCCTTTATCTTCCATCCATTTTTCTCTTCCTTGTTTATATCTGGTGTATCAGAATCATACAAACTAGAATCTTTTGAACTTTTATGCGAGTCCCATCCTCCTGGCTTCCCACTCGAGCTTAGTTGGGGAGATTCCACGTCCCGATCTGCAAAGTCTTTTTCTTCCTCTAAAGCCTATGTCAAAATCACAAAAACATCGGTTGTGAATCCATTCCAATTTTGCATGGAAAATAGATATGTAATTTTCGGCCATGGCTATTTTGTATTACTTTTATCAACCATCCTGCAAGTATGTAACTCAAATTTTCTTTGAAAAATTCTTGTTCTTCCCTTCGTGACATCTTCGATGAGATAAAGTACATAGTGCCCATGTTTTTAGCCATTTATAATTACGTGTGCTTGAATTTAGTTGGAGGAACATGTGTCTATCATAAAAAATTAGTGTAACTTAATTATAGGTCAAATGTTCACTCTACACAAGCCTATTATATCATTTTTTAGGGACATCAGGATTATTTTTCGATATTCTTTGCTCAATTTCAACACTTTTTTAAGACATAAGATAAATTTTTAGACAAGTAGTATGCAATGTGTAAAAATATAAGCCAACTGATATTTCATCAGAAAATTCATCTTAGATTTTTAATTGGAATCAATCTATGCAGAAAAAGAGGATACAGGACATGCACTCTACTTGGGTTTTTTTAGTCTGTGGCGATTTCGATTTTCCTACTTTGTTTTTGCCTTTTGCTGCCTCCTCTTCGGCCAGGGAAGTGATATTGTGCCTTCCTTGTTACTTTTTTGCTTATTTTCATGTCTATTATTTTTTATGGCTGGTTCGAAGTTAGTCGATGCCAGTTTTTTTGTGGGTAATTCATCAACAAAATCTTTAGAGTTACTCTTTCAGGTAACATTTCTTCCTTCCCTGATTTGAAGATTTCTACTCATTGTGGGATGCCTTCCTTATAGATTTCTGAGACTGAGGTTCTTTCGATTGTCGTACCATTTGAGTTTGCATTGGTTGGGAAGTTTTCGTCCCATTGGCCGTCCCTTGAAGCTATTAGGATTTTTTTTCAATCTTAAACTTAATGGCGATTTCTCTGTTACAATGCTCAATGCTAAGAATGTCTTGATTAAACAAACCAGTGATTTAGGTTACTACCGTGTTTTTGCGCATCATTTCTATTTTATTAACAATTGCTACATGCGGTTGATAAGGTGGACGCCTTCGTTTAATATGGATGTTGAATCCTTTATCATCCCTATTTGGGTGTCTTTCCTAAATTTGTGACCTCATCTTTTCCCTCCTATGATCCTTCAGGGTCTCAGTTCTATTTTCGATCGGCCTTTCAAAATTAACCAGGCTACCTCTATTGGTTCTAGGCCCTCCATTGCTCGTGTTTTGATTGAATTGGATGTTTCAAATTATTTTCTGGACAAAGTTTGGGTTTTCCTGAATAATCTGGGGTTTGTTCAGACGGTTGTTGAATATGTCAAATATTGGTTGTGCTGTCCATTCCTTTTGCATGGTAAAATCTTCACCTTCTACTTCACTCATAGAAGATGAATATGTCGACTCTTGATCAATATCCATAACATAACCATATGAATTTATCTCTTGATGAGTTTTATAGTACTCTACTTCCATTTCACTTATAAAAGAATTAATAATTAACTCATCAATTTCTATGAAGTAAACACCCGAAGAAGATATCTCATCCATCATATCTTGATGTTCTTTTCTTTCATCCTCCCATTCTTCATCTTCTTCTTCCTCCTCCAGCCATTCTTCATCATCTTCATCTTCCATCTATTTGTTTTGTTCCTCGTTCTAGTGCATCAGAATCATACAAAATGGAATCTTTCAACTCTTATGCAAGTCCCATCCTCCTGGCTTCCCACTTGAGCTTAGTCAGAGAGATCCATGCGCTAGTCTACAAAGTCTTTTTCTTCCTCTGAAGCCCATGTCAAAATCACAGAAACATTGGTTGTGAATCAATTCCAATTTTGCATGGAAAATGGATATGTAGCTTCTGGTCATAGTGAATTTTTATTGCTTTTATCAACCATCATGCAAGTATGTAACCCAAATTTTCTTTAACAATTTCTTATTCTTCCCTTCATGACACCTTCGATGAGATAAAGTACAAAGTGCCGATATTTTTAGTCATTTATAATTATGTGTGCTTGAATTTAGTGTAAGGAACATGTGTCCATCATAAAAAATTAGTTTAACTTAATTATAGGTTGAATATCCACTCTACACAAGCTTATTATAGCATTTTTTTAGAGATTTTAGGATTATTTTTTGATATTCTTTTCTCAATTTCAGCACTTTTTAAAGACATGCCATAAATTTTTAGATAACTAATATGCAATGCGCAAAAATATAAGCCAATTGATATTTCATCTGAAAAGTCATCCTAGATTTTTCATAGGAATCAATCGATGAATAAAAAGAGAATACATGACATGCGCTCTGCTAGGGTTTTTTCCCTCCGCGGTGATTTCAACTTTTCTGCTGTGTTTGTGCCTTCCACCTCCTCATCTTCGGTCAGGGAAGTGATGTTGTGCCTTCCTTGTTCCTTTTCTATGTTTTTTCATGTATGTTGTTTTTTATGGCTGGTTCAAAGTTGGTTGATGCCGATTTTCTTGCGGGTTATTCATCTTCTAAGTCTTTTAGAGATGATCTTTCAGGTAAAATTTCTTCCTTCCCTAATTTGAAGATGAAGATTTTACTCATCGTGAGATGCCTTCCTTATAGATTTCTGAGGCAGAGGTTCTTTCTCGTGTCGTTCCATTTGAGTTCAGGTTGGTTGTGAAGTTTCTATCCCACTGGCCTTCCCTTGAAACTATTAGGATTTTTTTTTCAATCTTAAACTCAATGGTGATTTCTCTGTTATAGTGCTCAATGCTAAGAATGACTTGATTAAATTAGCGAATGATCTGGATTACTACCATATTTTTGCACATCATTCCTATTTTATTAACAATTGCTATATGTGGTTGATCAAGTGGTCGCCTTTGTTTAATGTGGATGTTGAATCCACTATCGTCCCTATTTGGGTATCTTTCTCGAATTTGTAACCTCATCTGTTCTCTCCTAGGATCCTTCAGGGTCTCAGTTCCATTTTTGATCGCCCTCTCAAAATTGATCAGGCTACCTCTATTGGTTCCAGTCCCTCTGTTGCTTATGTTTTGATTGAATTGGATGTTTTAAAACATTTACTGGACAAAATTTGGGTTGGCCCGACCCGAATAATCTGGAGTATGTTCAGTCGATTTTTGAATATGTCCATTAACGGTTGTGCTGTCCATTTCACTTGCATGATAAAATCTTTTCCTTCTGCATTAGTCATAGAAGATGAATATGTCGACTCTTGATTAATATCCATAAAATCAACATATAAATTTATCTCTTGATGAGAGTCATAGTACTCTACTTCCATTTCACTTATAAATGAATTACTAATTAATTCATCAATTTCCTAGAAATAAAAACCCAAAGAAGATACCTCATCCATCATATCTTGATGTTCTTTTCCTTCAACCTCCCATTCTTCATCTTCCTCTTCCAACCATTCGTCAACGTCTTCATCTTCCATCCATTTTTTCTCTTCCTCATTTACATCTGGTGTATTAGAATCATACAAACTAGAATCTTTGAAATCTATTGTAAGTCCCATCCTCCTAGCTTCCCACTCGAGCTTAGTCGGGGAGATTCCATTTCCCAGTCTACAAAATCTTTTTCTTCCTCTAAATCCCATGTCAAAATCATAGAAATTATCGATTGTGAATCCATTCCAATTTTGCATGAAAAGTGGATATGTAACTTCAGGCTATGTCGATTTTGTATTGCTTTTATCAACCATCATGCAAGTATGTAACCCAATTTTTTTTTGACAAATTCTTGTTCTTCCCTTCATGACACCTTCGATGAGATAAAGTACATTGTGCTCATGTTTTTAGCCATTTATAATTATGTGTGCTTGAATTAAGTGGGAGGAACATATGTCCATCATAAAAAATTAGTGTAACTTAATTATAGGTCAAATGTCCACTCTGCAAAAGCCTATTCTAGCATTTTTTAGGGACCTTACGATTATTTTTTGATATTTTTTTTCTCAATTTCAGTACTTTTTTAAGACATAACATAAATTTTTAGAGAACTAGAATGCAATGCGCAAAAATATAAGCCAATTGATATTTCATCAGAAAATTCATCCTAGATTTTTCATTGGAATCAATCGATGCATAAAAAGAGGATACATGACATACGCTATGCTAGGGTTTTTTGCCTTCCGTGGCAATTTCAGTTTTCCTGCTTTGTTTTTGCCTTTCGCCGCCTCCTCTTTGGTCAGGGAAGTGATCTTGTGCATTGTTCATTTTCTATGTTTTTTCATGTCCGTTATTTCTGGTGGCTGGTTTGAAGTTGGTCGATATTGATTTTCTTGCGAGTATTTCATCCTCTAATTCTTTTAGAGATGCTCTTTCGGGTAGCATTTCTTCCTTCCCTGATTTGAAGATTTCTACTCATTGTGGGATGCCTTCTTTGTGAATTTCTGAGGCTGAGGTTCTTTCTCTTGCCGTTCCGTTTGAGTTCGCATTGGTTGGGAAGTTTCCGTCCCACTGGCCATCCCTTGAAGCTATTAGGATATTTTTTTTCAATCTTAAACTCAATAGTGATTTCTCTATTACAGTGCTCAATGCTAAGAATGTCTTGATTAAATTAGTGAACGATTTGGATTGCTGTCGTATTTTTGCGCATCGTTCCTATTTTTTTAACAATTGCTATATGTGGTTGATCAAGTGGTCGCCTTCATTTAATGTGCATGTTGAATCCCCTGTCGTCCCTATTTGAGCGTCTTTCCCAAATTTGCGACCTCATATGTTCTCTCCTAGGATCCTTCATGGTCTTGGTTCCATTTTTGATCGCCCTTTACAAATTGATCAGGCTACCTCTGTTGGTTTTAGGCCCTCTGTTGCTCGTGTTTTGATTGAATTGGCTGTTTCAAAATATTTTTCGGACAAAGTTTGGGTTGGCCTAGATAATCAGAGGTATATTCAGTCGGTTGTTTTGGAGGATGTTCCGTCTTATTGTTTGCATTGCAAAGCTTTTGGTCACTCTAATGCAGATTGTTTGGTTTTGCATCCGTATTTGGCAAAGGCATGTAATGTCACTGAGCCTGTTAAAAATGTAGTTTCTGGAATCGTTGTGGAATCTGGTTTGAACATTGGTTTAGTCTAGTTGATTGCTAGTCCTGTTGTGTCTCCTATTTCTCTGGAGGTTGGTTGTCTTGATGGCTTTGCGACTGTTGTTGCCAATATTGATAATTTAGCTATACTGTCTATTTCTACGGATATTAATTCTATTATTAGTATACCCCCTGTGTGTTGTGCCTGCTGAACCTGTTGCGGGGAATGCTATTAGTCTTGAGGGGGACCTATCAATTCCTAATATGTCTCCTATTTAGGTGTTGAATTATTCTGTGTTAAGTACTTCTTCTCCCTCTACCCTTATTGTGTCATCTCTTGCTATGGTTAATTCTTCGAATGCTGTAGAGGCTGTTAATGTTGGTCCTTCTGAAAATTTGGCTGAGATGGAGGAATTTGTTCAGGGGGGTTCACCTGCTGTTACTATTCCTATTTTAGCTCAGGTGGACTCTGTAGTGGTTGGGGATGTTCGTATTGCCCAGACCCCACGTTTATGTGTTAGTGATGTTGGTGTAATGAAGTGTGGTGTGAATTTGAAACCTACTTTGTCTTATGCAGTTTATGTGCCTGTCCCGTGCGGTTTGGCCACTGCTGAACTAACTTGAGTGGTCGCTGAGTAGTCTGGTTCTTCTGTTTCCCCTATTTGTGTTTTATCTGATTATGGTGTGTCGTCACCTGTCTGCCCCGTGAATCCAGATGTTTCCTCCTCCTATGATGGCTTGGAGGGCAAATGTCAATTTTGTAAATATCCCTATTTCAATAATGTCTAATGTGGAAATGAAAGAGCAGGTGGCTAAGTTTGTGCAAAACTCTGTTTTGGTTCAAACTGGCTGGTTGATTTTAGAGGATTATTCTTCTCCTTTTAGTAGGGAAGAATCTGAGTATCATGAATTTGAGAAGGACCGCTCTGCTATGCATGGTGTTCTTAATGCGAGTGGTAATAAGCTAAAAATAAAAGGTAGGAAGAAATATTTTTGTTTTTGTTTTGGCTCTTGTGATTAAGTTGGTGTCTTTTGATGGTTTGTTGGACGAAGATGAGGATGCCCTTGTTGCCCTTGGTTGCTGAGCTGGCTGGCAACTTGGGTGTCTCGGCTTTGGATTATGGATTGCGATCGTATTCTGTCACCTAAGAATGGTCTGTGTTTGGCTGCTAGGATGGTGCCTTCATTCCTGAGTCCCCTTTCGTTGCTTTCAACTTTTTTGGGATTTCATTATTCTGTTTTTCGGGCTGTTGGTCATTTGATGTTGTACCCTTCATTTTAATATTCAATGAATCTTATTTTGTCTAAAAAAATTAGAAAATTCATCCAATCACAGTAGACAAAACGAAAATTATCAACAGAATTTTTTGTTAGTAATTTATGGATTATGTTGAAAAACACAATTTCTAATGGATTTTTTAATTATATATTTTCAGCACTAAAGATCCCATTGGAAATAATTTCTTACATACATAATTCTATTAAAATATTTTTCTACAGATTTTTTATGGAATTTCCAAAGAAAATACCAACCGAATAAAATCTTAGCAACTATTTATCCAAAATAACATAGTTACAACATTACATCAAATATGTATATAAAGCTAAATTTAACAATATAAATATATATAAAAAAATCATCCATTTCAAAAGGAATTAAAGAGTAAAACAATTACAATATCAATTATTTAATTATTTCAAAAATATAAATGTAAAGCAAAAGGAAATAGAATTAATAACTCTCCTCAGTTTCTCACCCTTGTTGGGGAGGCTATTGCTGAGCTTGCATTTGTGCTTGCATCTCATTTCTCTCATAAATGAAGCCACTTTTCTTTCATCATTTACTTGATGGGTTTGTTAGTTGAGAACTTTGGCTACTAACTAATAATTTTTTGGTTCGTAGCTTATATATATGCTGTGTGTTTGAATTTATCTTAATGTCTTAAATGTCCAAAAAAAATGACGAATGCTGCTATGATGGAACTATTGACCTTCCTAAGTAAAGGTTTCATAAAAATTTTCAAAAATATAGTCAAGTTTCTAGGGTTGAATATAACATAGAATATGAGTATGCGTGCGTGTGTGCATGTGTTAAATTTATTATATTTTAATTATATATTGAGTTACATTAGTAAATTAAAATACATTTTTTCTATTTTTATATAAATGCAAAAAAAAAATTAGATTGATCTAATTATATTATAAATTATCAATCTAATTACAAAAAAAGTGAAAAACCCTATTTCTCCCAGAAATTTTTGAGATCTTTTGTTAGGCTCTAGGACTAATTCTTTAAGTCTCAAGGGATGTAGATGCAATAGTGTTATAAAATGGTTTCTAAATGCTTCTGTACATCTCCTAAAATTTTAACTTAGATTTTATCTTTTTTTCTCTAGCAAAATTCAAAATTTTATATGACATTAGATTCATGATGCAAAATATTGCATTATACTTGATGAATCTTAAGATAAATTAAAATGAGAGCAAAGGGCAATTATATTAATGTTTTTTTATAAGACATTTGAGGTAAAGAACGTGATGGTATAAGTAGTATGATGGGTAGGTGAAATGGTATAAGTACACAGCTCATCTTGCTCTGTTGGTTGGGAACTTAGGCTACCAATTAAGAGGTCTTGGATTCGAGTCTTTGAGTATGCGATGTGTGTTGGCAGTCCGTCTTAATTGACATAAATGTCCCAAAAAAATGGATTGTGACATTTAACCATCCTCTTGTTGATCGATTGATTAGATTATTTTTTAGTCATTTTTTATTTCGCTTCCCTTGAGTTGTACCACTAATATTGACAAGACTAACCTTATATCAGGGCTGGTAATTACCAACTCTAACATTTTTAATCTTTTTTACTTTGTAGGTTATTCTTATTTACCGCTACATCTAGGTGAGTAATTGAACACCCTAACTATTTATTTTTATCTTTTTTGATTGCCATTTTCCACCCATAAGAGCCAAACCATTTGCTTGCTTGTTAAGAGATCAAGCAAATGAGTTTTTGCTTTGTATTTAAAAAGTTCCACTGATGTGAAACAAAATGCAGGTAACATATTATTCTTGTGAAAGCAATTTACTGGTTCTGTCTTTCTTTTTATCTTTTTTTATTGTTAGCATGAAAGCCATCAGATTTTTTTATTTTTTATTTTTAGATTAATTAATTTTTAATTAATTCTAAACATTGATTTATTTAGCTAATAATATCTAATATTTTTTTTTTAAGAAAAAAAAATAATTTTAAATTTTTTAGTTATATTTTATTTAAAATAAATTATATTCTTAGTTATAATTTTATAGTAGATAGTTTCACTTGAGTTTATTCTTTTTTTATATTAATTTATTTCTAAAATAAGTTTGCCAACTCTTAAAAGAGAGGAATGAGGATGACTCTACCCTATAATAACAGATAGACATCTTAGTATAAGATTAGGAGAAATAGAAGCCATAATATTATTTAATGATGGAGGAGTTCCATTTGAGCATGACAATATGAGTGATTAGTAGTTTTAAGGTTTCGTTTGGGATGATTTTCTTATTGCTTTCTAAAACGGCTTTTAGCATAAAAAATTTGGTGAAAGCATAAAAAAAATATTAGCCAAAAGTTATACCAAAGGAAGCCTTAAATAAGATCACCAACGCAATATAACAGAAATTATAGAAACAATTTCTCCAAAAAATTGTATAAGGAAGCATTCCTTAATAGACTCTAATGCCAATTTTCTTCCAAGTTATAACCCCAGTAATATAAAGCCCCTCAAGCCTCTTTTGTGTAGTCTCTTAGAAGAGAAAAATTATTGCGTCCTCCCACCTGACGTAGAGATACGTCCTCCCACCGCTAAAAAACTCGATTTTTGCTCGGTATTGCTAGCTATTATTTGGTAATAACGAAGAATATCATCATGTGAAGACCAATACCAAGTTATACCGAGCTATATCGAGCAATACCGAGCTATACCGAGTTTTTTCTAGGAAAAACTATGTATTTTTTTGTATTGCTCGGTATAACTCGGTATAACTCAGTATTGGTCTTCACATGATGATATTCCTCGTTATTGTTTGGTATTGCTCGGTGTTTGCTCGGTATTTCTCATTTTTAGCGCGATTTTAGCGGTGGGAGGATGTATCTCTACGTCAGGTGGGAGGACACAATAATTTTTCCTAAGAAGAAGGAGCATAAATTTCAAGTACTAATCATTTCAAAATAAAAAGCAAATGGTATGTTTTGTTCTATTCATTTTCGTTTGAGGTCAATGGAGGGTTGGAAGAGAGTGAGGGCTCATGGTGCTTTCTTGCATGGGATGAAGGCCATGTTCGAAGCTATGGGTTCTCGCTCTCTATTTATGATTATTATTAAATTTTTTTATTATCTTATGTTGTGTAAGCGATAGATTTGGTTCTTCTTTTATTAACATGAAAAAATGGATAGAGATATTCTAACAAATTTTGAATTTATTAGATTTGATTTGAATCAAGTGCACATGATTTTGTATTTATTATTTATTGCACCTATCTTAATATAAATTGAACGGTTTTAAAGGCCATTGTGATCAATGTTTATGTAACATATTTTACATAAATTTTGTTAGTTAGGTTAGGGAAGAAAGGATTTAGGTTTGTTTGGGAATTACGAAAAAATAGTTGCTTAGAATGTAAAATGAGCATTTTAGCAAATATTCCTTAATAATATGCAAGATAGTATAGATTTCTTATAAGATATTTATATTATAAAATTATATTTAATCTGAAATAAAAATAGCATTAGATACTAATTTTCACATTAAATATCTTCTAATTTTAAATACGTTTCCTCTATTTTCTTAGCATTTATAACTATGAAATCGTTGTACATATCATGGATTTGAAAATCAGACTGACTAGCTAGTTCAACCTGATGAACCAGGAACCGGTCCGTTAAAACCTAGAAACTAGGATAGCATCTAACCGGAAAAGAACCAGACGAACCGCCAGTCGAACCAGGAAACCGGAGAACTAACAGAATTTTAAAGAACCGGATAGTTAATAAACAAGATGTTTTGGGTGTTGGATTGAACCGTGAACGGCTGAGATTTACTTGGCACCAAATAACCCTAATTGCAATTTATATTTCACTGCTTTCGCTTCTTTCGGCCTGTCGTTCTCCCTCGCAGGAATTTCAAAAATTTTACTGCTCCGAGCTCTCTCTTCGGCTCCCTCACCGACCGGCGTTCGTTCTCCGAAGTCCAGCTTTCTTCAGTGCTCCCTTCTCCAACCTGAAGCAAGGCAAAGGAGAGGATCGACACTTGACAGTCGACACACTCGACAGTAAGATCTGGCCATAATTTCTTAGTACTTCTATTCCGTTCATTTTCTAGTTTCTTTGCAGTTTGCAGTATTTGTCTATCAGCTTTTGATACTAAAAGCTATTTTCTTAAACAAATAAACACAATTCCGTTTAGGGTTGAGGGCAATTTCTATTTCGTTTTTTTTTTTTTTGCTTCTTTCGGCTTTTTGTCTTTCAGCTTTTGATATTAAAAGTAGTTTCTTTTGCATCGAATCCCTAATGGGCATTTGGGTTCTTCAGGTTAAGTTATTTCTTTCAATATATGCTTTCTCAACTAATACTTAAGAACTAATATAAGGTTCTGAGCTTCAAATTGTGGCACATCTGCACTCAGATTACACACACTCGCAAATAATTAACAAGAGGCATTAATTTTTCCATGAAATAGAGTAATAAAAAAATTTATGTCATCCAATAGAACTGTTTATTAATGCAGCTAAGTTTCTGTTTACTGTTGCTAGCTGCGGGTAGCCTTACTGGGTTCAGAAGCTTTTTTTTTTTCTTTAGGAATTTTCATAAGCATATGAGATTTGTGCGGCTCAGGTGGTGTTTACAAGCTGTAGTGGAGCTGTGGTTTGTGGAAGCGTGGATGAGAATGGTAGCCTTGCCCCTTGGTTTATTATGAAAATAGAATGGGAATAAAACTATTAGAGGAAAATTTATCATTTATTTTTGTTGCGTCCAGGAGAATTCGCGGCGGTAGAGAAATATAAAATTAACGTCTAAGCATTGTACAAAAATCCAGCACGTAATTAGATAAGAGAGAGAGTATACCATTCTTATTAGACGCCAAGATTTTTACGTGGAAAAACCCTAAAAAGAAGGAAAAACCACGGGGCCTAGCCCAGTTTGAATGAATCCACTATTATTGCAGTTGATTACAAATGAGGCCCTTCCTTGGGGGAAGGCTTTAGCTTGATGTACATCTTATAGAGTACATTACATGATGGGAACACAAAGAGTCACTGCTGATGTGTTTGTTTGGTCTAAAGGTCTGTAGTCGATGGGCGACATAAGTCGAGAGGACCGTAGTTGGCAAGCAACATAAATTGGCGAGACCGTAGTCGGCAGGCGATAGGGGTTGGAAGGACTGTAGTCGGTGGGCAACATAATTCGATAGGATTGTAATCGGCGAGCGACAGAGGTCGGAAGGACTATAGTCAGAGGGCGAAGTTAGTCAGAAAGACTGTAGTAGGCGGGTGACGGAGATTGGAAGGACTGTGTCAGGTAAGTCCAGCAATTGATAGAAATCTAGCATCAGATAAATGTCCGGCAAAAATCTAACGACGGACAGAAGTCCAATGTCGGATAAAAATCTGGCGACGAGTGGATGTCCGACGTCGGGTAGAAGTCTGGTGACGAGCGGAAGTCCGGCTTCAGGTAAAAGTCCGACATCAGTCGGTGGCCGGGGAGAACTCCGATGTTAGATGGTATTCGGGCAAAACTCCAGAGTCACTTGGAGATCGGGCGGAATTCTGGTGTCAGTTGGAAGTCGGGCGAAATTCTGGCGTCACTTGGAAGTCGGGCGAAATTCCGGCGTCCTGTGGAAGTCGGGCGAAATTCCATCATCCTGAAGAAGTCGGGCATAATCCCGATGGAGGTCGAGGAAGAGTTTCTTCCCTCCTAATCTTCTCTTCTTGCCTGAGCCCCCTCTCAAGAGAAATGCTATATATAGATATTCTGGAATGGCATGACCCGTAAATTAAGGGTGTCAATATTTGACACGACCCGAAAACCCGACTCGAAATCGACCCGAAAATTTCGGGTTAGGGTCAACCCGAACCCGAAACGGGTCGGGTTCAAGTTCAACATTTCGTCCCGTTTCAAAAATCGGGTCGGGTTCGGGTTAACCCTTTGACCCGAAAACCCGATTTTGACCCGGCAACCCGAGATTGACCCGATTTTTTACCCGGTTTTGACCCGAAAAGAGGAGATTGACCCGTTTTTAACCCGAAAATTAGCAATTTTTTTGTTGAAAATAGGTCAGGTCGGGTTGACCCGGACCCGAAGCGGATCGGGTTCTAGTTTGACCTGAGTAGTGCCAGGTCAGTTTCGGGTTTGACCCGAACCCGACTCGTGACCCGAAATTAACACCCCTACCGTAAATAGATGAGAGATCAGGGGAAAATGTGGAGTGGTTCGGATGGACGATCAATATTGAATCCTTTGATCGTGGACCATTTATCAGATATTTGGAGGACTTAATGATGTCGGAATTCGGCGATCTTCAGCTCGTTGGATTCGTCTTGTCGAGCCACTTGATTTGACTATAAGCACGTTATGTTTGAAAACAGTTTGGTAATCCAATTTGTGGTTCAAACCTTCCAACAGAGGTTCGGGTCCTTGATTTGGACTCATTTGGGCTCTGATTGAGTCGAATTCAGTGTCGTTTGGTTTGTATTTCGGAGATGATCAATTTGACTGTAAGTTTACTGAAATCAAAGTTCAGATGATCCCAGATTTAATTTGTGATGCTTCCAGCTTAATTTTTTCCTCGAGATTCGTACCTGATCAAGATAATTTTTTTTGATATGTCAGTTGCCTCCCTATTTTTAAACGTCAAAGCTCCATGAGTCCGAAAATATATGTATCGACATTTCATATTGGCTAAATATCAAAAAAAATTTGTTCCAAAAAATTAAAATCTTGCTCAAACTTAATCATAGAGACCCTGTTTAGCTCCGAAAGAATCAAAATTGAGTCCGAAACGTCAAAAAATATGTCCGGAGACCACAAAAATATTTGATTTAGACCGTCCGGGCCAAAAATCGGTCCCAAACAAGCGTGGATGGCCGAACTGGCTAGGAGGCCGCCTGGCCATCGCTCGCAGCTGGAATTTTGTTTCTTTCGATTTGGCCGGCAGTTTGATGAATTTTGAATTTTTATTTATTTTTGTGGTGCCCACATGAAATTTTTTAACCCAAAAATTTCTGAAAAATTAAAAAAAAATTTAAATTTTTTGAAAACTTCTAGAAGCTTATCTTTTCCTTTAAAAACATTATAAATACCCCCCAAGGCTAGGGGAAACTTACATATTCTTCTTTTCTCCTTCAGTCTTTCTAACTATTGAGGCTTTTCGTTGTTTTTCAATAGGTGACTTTTCCTACTTGATTCGGCACCTCTCCTCTTATATAGAAGTTAGAATTTTCTCCTCTTTTTCTTTTTTTAGCTTTCTTACAGTGGAGGCATTCTGCTGTTTTTCGTAGGTGATTTTCCCTACTTAAATCGGCAACCCCCTCTCGTACAGAAGTTAGACTTTTTGCATCCATTTCTTTTCTTTCTCCTCCCTCATTCTAACTTTATTACAGTTGAAGCATTCCCCTATTTGTTGTAGGCGGCATCCCCTACTAAAATTCAGGGTCCCTCTCTGTGTGTAAAAGTTAGAATCTTTGCAGTTGTTCCTTTTCTTCTTCTCTGGTCTTCTTCTTACATTTGAGGCATTCCACTATCAGAGATAGATAGCATTCCCTTATCAAGATGCAGTGCCCCTCTCTTGTGTTGAAGAAGATATTTTCATTCTTATTCTTCTCTTGTGTTCTTCTTTTTACATTAGAGGCATTCCACTATCGAAGATAGGCGTCATTCTCCTATCAAGTTTTAGTTCTCCTTTATTGTGTAGAAGAAGTTGCGATGAGAGGCTATCTTTTTAATAGATAACCTTTGACAGAAGAAGATCCATCGCTGCTTGTATGCAAGAGTGATTTAAGAAGATTTGGCGTAATTGTATCCAGGAGGAGAGCTAGAAGTTTATGAGCAGACATGGAGAATTTCGATGCTGTTTGAGAAGAAGTTTGTTGGTGTTGGATGAACGAGCCGATGTTCGTTGGCAGTCAACGACCGAATAGAGAGATGAAGGAGAAAGTTCGAGGGTGCGCTGTTAGTAGCAGTCGAGCCATAATCTGATGATGGATGATTTGAAGTAAAAGACCATCGACAAATATCTGACGAAGGTCTGATGATGGTAGGTGTCCAGTGGCGTTTTGCCTATGTTAGTCGTCTAGTTACACATGTATAGTGTTAATTGAGTTGAGGCCTGGTGAAGATCAAATTATAATATTTCTTTGAAGAAGTTGTAAGAGATGTTTGATATGTAGTATAGAAGAAGTCACTAAATCCACTAAGGATATTTTACTGTTTTGAAGTTGCTTGTTGTTTGATGATTATAAGTTATACGGATGATACCAATGTATCTTTTTCTTTTAGATTCTTGCAAAAATGAACTTGTTGTATAATTTTTTACAATTTAATTACAATGATATTATATATGAAGTTGAAAGTTTATCCTTTGAAGGAAGTTGAATTATTTATGTATCTTTGAGACATACTTTGATATATTGCGTAATATTCTTTTTTTAGGCTTTTTGGCCTGCTAAAAATCTTTGAAGAAGATGTCAAGAAAATCTATCAAGAATATATGACATATCCGAGGTTGTATCTCAGAGCCTCGCTCGATGATGTAAACATATACGGAAGAGGTCGAGAGAGTCCACCAAGGATGTAAGACCTATCCGAGGTTGTATGTCGGAGCCTTTACTTGATGATGTTAACCTGTATGAAAGAGGTCGGGAGAATCCACCAAGGATATAAGACCTATCCGAGGTTATATGTCGGAGACTTTGCTCGACGACGTTAACCTGTATGGAAGAGGTCAAGAGAAGTCACCAAGGATATGAAACCTATCTGAGGTTGTATGTTAGAGCCTTTGCTCGATGACGTTAGCCTGTAGGGAAGAGATCAAGAGAATCCACCAAGGATGTGAGACCTATCTGAGGTTGTATGTCAGAGCCTTTGCTCGACGACGTTAACCTGTATGGAAGAGATCAAGAGAATCCACCAAGGATGTGAGACCTATCCGAGGTTGTTTGTCGGAGCCTGAAGAGGTCGAGAGAATCCACCAAGGATGTGAGACCTATCCGAGGTTGTATGTCAGAGCCTTTGCTCGACGCCGTTAACTTGTATGGATGAGGTCGAATCGAATCCCCTTGGGATCGATTTTGCCTTGATTGGGAGGGGCGAACGCCGCTTGTATCATGAATTAAAGATGAAGAATGGCCTATCTTTAGACCGTTACTTTTTTTTTTAGGTTGAGGTTAAGATCTTTCCCAAGAAGTAGAAGTCCATTAAGGGATTGTATATTGCTTTCAGAAGCATCCTTGCATTTGCCAGAAGTTTCCTTATATATGGTCTTGGTTTTGAAAGTCTTGGAGGGATCTTCTTGACTAAAATTGTAATTAAGGTTGCCCCCCAGTCCGAATCTGATTCTCATAAAATTGATGAATCAATAGAAGTTGAATGACCTTTTGATGTTGGAGCAAAAATTACCCCCAAGTCGGGAACCACATTCCCACAGACGGCGCCAAACTGTTGCGTTCAAGAGTATTCATGGCGGTAGAGAAATATAAATTTAACATCTTAACATTGTACAAAAATTTGGAACTCAATTAGATTAGAGAGAGAGAGAGTATAACATTCATATGAGACACCAAGAGTTTTACATGGAAAACCCCTGAAAAGGGGGAAAAATCATGGGGCCTAAACCAGTTTGAATAAGTATACTATTATGAGGAAAGGCCTTTGCTTGATGTACATCTTATAGAGTACATTACATGATGGGAACACAAAGAGTCACTGTTGATGTGTTTGTTTGGTCTGAAGGACTGTAGTCGATGGGTGACGTAAGTCGGAAGGACCGTAGTCGGCAGACGACATAAGTTGGCAAGATCGTAGTCGGCAGGCGACAGGGGTGGAAAGGATTGTAGTCGGTGGGTGACGTAAGTCGGGAGGATCATAGTCTGTGAGCGATAGAGGTCGGAAGAACTGTAGTCAGCAGACGATGGAGGTTGGAAGGATTGTGTCAGGTAGAAGTCCAGCAATTGATATAAATCCAGCATCAGATAAATGTCTAGCAAAAATCTAACGATGGACAGAAGTCCAGCGTCGGATAAAAATCTGGCAACAATTGGAGGTCTGACGTCAGGTAGAAGTCTGGCGACGAGCGGAAGTCCGGCGTCGGGTAGAAGTCCGACATCAGTCGGCGGCTGGGGAGAACTCTGGTGTTAGATGGTATTCGGGCAAAACTCCAGAGTCACTTGGTGATCAGGTGGAATTTCTGCGTCAGTTGGATGTCGGGCGGAATTCCGGCATCACTTAGATGTCTGGCAGAATTCCGGCGTTCTGTGGAAGTCAGGCAAAATTCCTGCATCCCGTGGAAGTCAGGTAGAATCTAAATGGTGGTTGAGGAGGAGTTTCTTACCTCCTAATCTTCTCCTCTTTCTTCTCTTCTTCTCTTCTTGCTTGGGTTCACTCTAAAGAGAAATGAAGGTCTATTTATAGGTATTTTGGAGTGGCCTGGCCTGTAAATAGGTGAGAGATAAGGGGAATACATGGAGTGGTTTGGATGGACGACCGATATTGAATCCTTTGATAGTGGACTATTTATCAGACATTTGAAGGTCTTAATGATGTCAAAATTTAGCAATCTTGGGCTCGTTGGATTTGTCTCGTTGAGCTGCTTGATTCGATTATAAGCCCTTTATGTTTGGAAATAGTTTGGTAACCCAAATTGTGGTTTGAACCTTCCTATAGCACTTCGGGTCCTTAACTTGGACTCATTTCAGCTTAGATTGAGTCGAATTTGGTGGCATTAGGTTTGTATGTCCGAGATGACCAGTTTAACTTTACGTTTGCTGAAATCGGAGTTTAGATGAACCCGAATTTAATTTTTGAAATTTCCAGCTTGATTTTTTCCTCAAAATTCATGTCCGATCAAGATAATTTTTTGATGATATATCAATTTTATATTTTTTATAATATTATTATTTAATACATCATCAACCCCGGTTCGATCGGTTGAACCGATCAAACTGTGAACCTCTCATTCTTAAAATTCATTGTTCGGTCCAGTTTGCAAAACCCTTTTACATATTGGCCTCATTTTCCTTATGTCAGCCCAATTAGACAAACAACCCATAGGTTCCAAGCCAAATCTCTAGACCTATTTGCCTAACCCAATTAGAACACTCCCTTATCTTTAAATGAAACTCTTAGATTTATTTACCTTGCTTAATTCAACAAACCTCCTTATTATCATTCCAATCTCTAATCCAATTCAAACTAAATCTATTAAATTATTTGAAGATTAACTTAAGCTTTGTTTGGGGTAGCTTTTTAAATATTTTTTAAAGCAACTTTCTAGTACAAAAATATTTTTAACTTGAAATTTTTGTACTAGAAAGCTACTTTAGAAAGCATTAAGAATGCCACCTAAATGAAACCTTAGAGGTCTCAGCCTATTGAGCCATAGTATATTCTGCAAGCTTGCTTTTCTCTAGCTATAAGTGATAAGTGATTTTGATTCTTAAAGATATCTTAGGAGTTTTTGTTGGTTTGATTGAAACCATAAAACCTATAGATGATATTCTTCTCTCATAGAATATTATGAAATTTCACATCATCTTATGATCAAATACATGTATGATTATGTTCTAAGACAAGATAGATGGCAGGTTCCACCTTATGGTGGGTTATGTTTCATCTAGAAAATACTATGTAAATTGTAACCCTTTATCCTCAAAAAGCAAAATCAAAACATAAAAAATTTCAAATGCTAGTAAAAATTATTATGCTAATAAATTAATAAATTAAGGTTTTGTTTGAGACAATTTTCTTACTGCTTTCTAAAGTAGATATCTATTACAAAATTTTCAATTTCAAATTTAAAAAAAAAATATTATTTTAGAAGGAATTAAAAAATATTTCACAATTAAAACCTAAATAATCTTCTTATAGTTCATAAGAAGTAGTATACTCTTTACCATTTATTCTAATACTACCTCCAATATCTTGCTCGTCATGTTCGCTCTGCTAGGGCTTCCTCTTGCCACTTGGGAGACCATGTTGTCTGGATTTTTAGGGAAGTTTTCTTCTGCCTTTTCTAGTGCTTCTTCTTGTCTTTCTCTTCGATGTCGATTCCCCATTTTGCGGATCTGGGATTTTTGAATTGGTTTGCTTACCTCTATTTTCTCAGAATTCGATTTATTTATCCGACCTTAAGATTTCTTTCCACAGTGGATTATCGGCATTATGGATTTCCAAAGCCTAAATCCATGCATTAGTTGTTCCATTTGAATTCACATTGGTAGGCAAGTTTCTGGGGCATTGGCCTTCGATTGATGCTATTAGGAAAAAAAATTTCAACCTAAAGTTGAATGGTGTTTGTTCTGTCACTGTTCTCAATCCCAATAATATTTTTATTAAGCTTGTTAACGAACTGGATTACTGTAGGATTTGTGCTCTTTGTTCTTATTTTGTGGATAATTATTTTATGAAATTGGTAAAATGGGCGCCAATTTTCGATATTGAAATTGAATCACCTATCATTCATATTTCGATCTCATTTTTGAATATACTGTTGACCTCATTTCTATATGAGGTCACTAGGACCCATTTGGGTTTTTTTTTTGTGGCCTAATGATTGAAAGATTTCTACTTCCTATTCATATAAGTCCTAGTTAAGGCCCAAGTAAATTCCAATCAAACTCAACTTCACCTTCCAATTCAGTCCCTGATATAGCTTCCAATCAAATTTCAATCAATTTTAAAATCATATCCAATCGATCTCTAACATTTATTTGATTTTCATTATTTTGGATGATCCAAACTCAAACCATCAACTTCAAGTTCCAATCGAAATCTAACATCCAAACCAAAATCATAGGGTTAAGGACCTAGGTCCTGAAACCCTTTGTGGTGATTTCTCTGTCACCTTGAAACCCAATCAATTGCCATTTGATTCAGAGTTTATCAATTCTATATTGATATGACATGTCTATAATGCACCAAGCCTCCAAATTTGAGCTCATTTGAAGGTCTCTAATACCAGAAACTAGATTTATTTCTAAAGGCTGTAAAACCCTCAGCTATTTCTAACCTATGCCACTAAGTTTGCCACCTTGTGGACATTGACCCTGGGACTTTTCTCAAGCCCCTTGATCATGACCATAGCCTCCATTATGACCTTTTGACCTGCAACCTATAATTTCTTGGACCCAATTTGACCCAGGTTTGACCAGGGGTCAAAATGACCAAAATACCTTACAAGGGGTTTTTTGTCTTTTTGCCAAAAATTCAAAATGGTCTTTTCTCATCAACCTCCAAAACCTATCCTAATGGATCCTAAACACCCATAGGGACACATTGGACGCAAACCCACTCTTTTGGCTTGACTTGACTGATCAAGTCAACCATAATGGACCAAAGTGACCCTTAAGGGTTTAAACACCCATTTCAAACCAAATGACCTCCTCTCAACTTGGAACCACTCTCATTCAATTTCAAGCATTCCAAAACCTCCCTAGAGCTCCCCAAGTTTTCCTCTCCCATTCCCATCCCCCTCCACCTACTAATTTGAGTGAACTTCGGTGAAACCCATCCACGTCCCGCTCGAAGTCCAACTTTTGTCGATCCTCTGGCCTTGGTGATTGAAGGGAAAGACTTCGCCATCATCCACTCAAGCTTCCTGATAGAAATATGCTTTTGTTGGGGATTTCTACACGATGAGAATCTCTTTCCAAGCCTCTAGTTAGCTAGTGTTGGTCAATTAAGAAAGGAACTTTCATTTCAACATGATCCCACTGTTGGATTGAAGCCTAAATTATTTTGAACCTTCCTATGAAATTTTCTAAAAGTTCGTTGGCGGGATCTCTCGGATTATGTCGGAGAACATTAATGGCTTCGGGTTTATGTGGGAGGCTGACAATGTAATCCTAACTATTGAATTTAATCAACAGCTTGGATTAGGTCCCACAGTTCCAGAGCCCATCTGATCATAGTCGTCTGATTCCCGATCTGATGGCTATTACTAATCCATTGTTTACACAGTCAACATGCAATCATTGCCTCGCCAATTGGATCGCGTTGCGTGTAAAAGCACGGTATGACTAATCCAACTGTGTATATTAGAATTTAATTAATCCATAAATTCAAGGAAACTTCAAAAATTAATATATCCCTCCATACTTCACCAATTTAGATGTTTTAGGCTCATTGGAAAGATCTCAGGGAGATCTTCAAAAGCCCTATGTTTCCAAGCCTTAGTTGTTTATGTATAAATGTCAATTTCCATTTGAATTTTTATGGTATTTATGTATTTGTGGGTTTAATTTAAGTCACAATAGCTCGAGACTTTGGGAGAGTGATTTTGGAATGTCTTTGACATGTCCAAAATTTCTCTCCACTGTTTGATGTGTTTAAGGGCTTGGATTAGTAAATTTGGGATCAAGGGTCACGGTTTGACCCTTAATTTCAAATTGATCATATAATCATTCCAATGAGAATTAGGATATGATTTTTGGTGTGTTAATTGTGCTTTGTTTGAGGAGTTTAGATCCACTAACTACAACCCCATCTAAGTTTAGGTAATCACTTAGGAATTTTCTAAGGTGACATAGAGGTTCTCTTGGATGGCTTGGTTAGCCACCTTAGAGAGCTCCACTTAGGCCAAAATTCAAGGGGTTTGGATCTTGAGATCAGGTGATCTCATGGTCCAAAATATACACTATATTAGGTGCCCATTTGGTCCACCAACTAAGAACCCTAAAATCCCACTTTAGATTTAGCTTAGAACCTTAATTAATTCATCAAAAATTCATATCAAATCCAAAAATTTCACATAAGGACTCTAATTAACCTTAATTCAACCATCAACCCATGAAAAATAAAGGCCCTATAAGATAACCCCTAATTTAACTTTAATTTAATTTTCAAAGAAAAATAATCATTAATTAGAATAATTAATTAAAAATATTTAAAAACTCCAAAAAATAAATCCGCAAATACTTTGGTACAACCCCTTAGGTCATTTTTTATTTTTGTGGGTGATCCTAAGAGATTTAAGATTGATTTGGATCAAAATCCAAAAATCCCTTTTATTAAGGTAAAAAAATCCATTAATTAGCCAAACTTTGAGAAATCATAAATATTTCTAGAAAAATCCAATTTAAACAAACTCAAAACCATTCAACTCTAATTAAATTATAGTATTTTTTTTAAATATCAAACTTTCAAAATTTAGTCAAAGTAAAAAAGTCAATCTTCTTGTCATTTATAGTCCAAAATTAGTTCCAAATTCGAAAAATCATAGCTTTTTAAAAAAAAAAACTCCAAATTGAAAAAACTTAGGCCTAATAACTCATATTAAGGCCTCATATTTAAGAAAAATATTAAACTTTAAAAAGCATCCTTAATTTTAAAAGTCAACTTTTAACCCCTTAATTAACGCATTAAAATAATTCGAATATTCTAAAAATTAAATAATTTATTTAAAATTCCAAAAAATCTAACTTGACTAATAAAACCACTTAACCAACTCTTTAATATACAATAATATTTCTAAAGATGAAGTTTTGGATTGACAAGTCCGGGTTGTTGGGCTAAGTGTCATAGGTAGGCCTAGTTCCTCTAGCTTTGTGGCACAATGCCACAATGAACTCAAAGAAGTGTTAAATCAAAAGTTAAATGATTCTTAATTATATAATCAAACTAAAATTATTAATCCAAATGTATCAACCAAGTTTTTAGGACAGATTACTTCGGGCTGCGAGGCTAAGTGTTCTAAGTATGCTTGGTTCCTCAAGTCTAGTGGCTCAACGCCACAAACCGGTTGATGAAAAATTTAAATTAATCTAATCCTAAAAATATGAAACTAATCTAATAATTAAAAAACATTAGTCATCTAACCTCTAACTAATCAAATTCACCTAATCAATCAACTTTAAAAATGCATTCTAAAATAACCCTTAATAAATTAATATTTGAACTTTAACCACAGTCTACCCTTTAACCTTTAACAAATCCAAATATTAGACAACATTAAAAAATTACTAAGCCAAGAATCTACCCCTACCATACAACCCTTAATACACACTTTAGATGGTTTGCTATGGCAACCAACTCTAGTCTTTGTTAGGCCAGTGTTTACTTTACCGCTGTGTGCCAAATTTTTTGAGATTTCAATATATGTTGTGATTGATGTTGGTTGGTATGTTTGTTTACTTTTATGACACTCTATAAATTGATGATTAGTTTATCCTTATGTTAGGAACGATCTGGCTACTCACTAAGTCTTCTACAGGTGACCATACTCGTACAAGGCAATAAAAGGGGGCTAAAAAAATTAATAATTATTGCATAACTCCTACAGGTGCTTCAAGCCTTCAACTTGCTTAGCCTCCAAATAAATAAAAGCGTGACCAAGTGTGTTTATTTATCCAATTCAATACAAACATATATATAATTATTTACGATTTGTTTAATTATTAAATGCTTATGATAATCTTACATGAGAGTCTAATTTTTTACTTTTACATTAATGTAATTTATTTAAAATTATGAGTTGTGAAAATGTATTTAAGTTAGGATACAGGTAAAGTTGGATTCAAAAAAGAAAAGGATACCTCTTAGGGGTATAGTCATTTTCCCTTTAGAAGATCAAATTTGGATCATTTCTATATCCCAAGGGGAAAATAATAACCTTCCCTTTGGGGGAAGAGTTTTCTTTTCCATTTAGGTATCCCGGTATGATGAGTCCAAAGAGCTTGAGGATGAGAAGGACAAAGAGTTAAAGGCACAAGAGTATCCCACTGAAAGTCTATTTGTGTAAGTCCTATGATTAGAATCCGGGTTTTTGGTTAGTGGTGTTCGACCACTTTTAATTTCTATAATTATGGGTTGTAATAAATGGGGAATTTTCCTATGGACAATGCTTTTAAAACCAGACCGGACCAGCCGGTTCAATCGGTTGAATCGCAAATGGGCCGGCTGGCTAGTTATGGTTCAAATGAAAACCATTTTCGCATCCGGGATTAAACCGTTCAAACCGGCGGTTCGACCATCGAACCGCCAAATCAACACCAATTTTTGATAACCGACTAGTTTGGCTAGTGTGCCGATTAGCCAAATCCGACATCCGAAATCCAACTATCCATGAGTTTACCCTTCTCGTTCGTTATTGCTTCAGTGCAAGCTTTAATTATGTTGTTTAAAACACTTATTCCTATGTCCTGCACATCAAAATCAAGTAGTTTAGAAGATAAAACAAAACCTAATCATGGATAGTTCTAATAGAATTTGTTAGTAGTAAAAATATCTCATTAGAGATGACCTAATGGTGCATTGATAATTAATCTAAGTTGGCGGTCAGCCTTCAAATTATGTTTTTCTTATTTACTTTATATAATATTTACTGTTTATGCTTTATATTATAATTATGTTATATTTTGATTATATATTTATAAATAGTTGTGTCATTATTATAATATTTAAATCTAATAAATATTTAATACGTCATCCGGTTCGACCCTAGTCGAACCATCGAACCGCTAACCTCTTCCTTTTCCAGTTCATTTACCGGTCCGATTTTCAAAGCCTTGCCTATGGATATTACTTTGAGACATTTGTTAAATTGATTGATGTGTTTAATTAAATTTGATTACTATCATGATTGATTACTTTTATTAATTTTTTGATGATTTGCATGTCAAATTTGTTTTAGCCTCGACTCGATCAGAAACTCGTGAGGGTATGCTAAAAAACATTTTCTACTTAAATTTAATTAAAAAATCTTAGGCCAACATAGAAACTTTAACAATTTAAGAAGTAATTTAGGACTGTCAGGAGTCAGCATAAGCATATCATTAACTTTCTCCTCCTTGTTAGGCACCTTCTCGCTTACGAGTTCGGCCAGACCATCTTGTCTTTGAGGGTGCAGATTTATCAAGGGGATGTTATGTGATCCCTAAAAAAAATATTTTTAAGCCTTTTTAAAAAACTACTACATTCCATTTTATATTTTTAATCGAGTCGATCAGCATGCATTGCTTTAGAAATATATTTAAAAGAGTCTAAATTTTAATTACATTTCTTCAAGCATTTTCACCCTACATAAGTTAAAGGTCTAATTAGGATTTGCTCTAGTCGATCTCAATTCTCAAAAACTTTAATAATGTCCCTATCACTCTTTCATGAAGATCAGACTCATATATTTTAATTGACTAGGTGGTTAGCTGACTCCCCAATCTAGGTCGTGGTATGTGCAGGTTTTGCACTACATTAGCTAATTCGGACTACTATATTTTAGTGTCCAAATTTTGATTTAGGATCTGGGGCAGACTAAGAATCATAAGACACCAAACCTTTGAGAATATAACCCCAAATTTTTAATAAATTACTCCACTCAAATTAAAGATTCTCTTGATCTAAAACATAAAGTTAGGTTGGGACAATTCTGAATTATTTCAGAATTTCCAAGTGTCTCCTACCCCTCCTCCGTTAATTCTAGAAATAAGTGTTCCAACTTAATATATTCATAATTCAAATTATAGTTTCACCTCT
This sequence comes from Dendrobium nobile, assembly GCA_022539455.1. Classification (NCBI taxonomy): domain Eukaryota; kingdom Viridiplantae; phylum Streptophyta; class Magnoliopsida; order Asparagales; family Orchidaceae; genus Dendrobium; species Dendrobium nobile. The sequence goes on along the minus strand of CM039722.1, from coordinate 36,238,948 downwards.
GTTAACATCACTCTAGAAAATTTCTAAACAAATTTTTGCTGTTATTTTAATTGAGAGTATTTGAAGGAGACTCGAATTTTCTATGATGTAATTAACTACGATTGATTGTGCTAATAGGAGATTTAGATCTCACATCAATTTTTCAAAACTCATTAATATTTCTTTTACGATATCAAACTTAGTCGTTGTCATAGTCGAATGATTGTTAATGGATGATATCTTCTTTCTATGGGTAGATATATCATGTGTTAATATAAAGTCGAATATGAAATTAATGATTACTTCTCTTGATTATCATAGTCAAATATTTGACTAAACATCATTTAGACCCTCTGGGGTCATATATGGTTTTCCCTTAAATCAGGCTATGACATTCAAGAGAAAATCCACAATTTTTTGTCTGAACCCATTGGGAGATTTTATCTTTGCCTTCCAAGGCAGTATATTATCCCTAATGGTCTATTCGACTTCAGATTTCAAATTTAAATTTAATTCCCAATTTTTCAAAATAAATTTAATTCAAATTTGTTTCTCACTTTGCAAGGCAAATTCTCTTTTCAAACACCAACATCTGTGGCCACACCTTTTCACTCAGCGTATTCTTCATGGTCTTGGGTCTATTTTTGATCATCCATTAAAAACTGACCACGGCACGCTTCTAGGTCTGGTCATCTGCTGCTTGAGTGCTTATGAAATTATATGTTTCAAAACAATTCCTTAATAAAATTTGGGTTGATCCTAATAACTTAGGATTCACCCAGCCAGTGGTTATGGAGAAATTGTCCTCTTACTGTGTGCATTTCCATTCATTAGGACATTCTAAGGTGGAATGTCATGTTTTACATCCTCATCTCGATAATCCTCCTACGGCTATTCCCACTCCTATTCAGCACTTCACTACTTTACAAGGCAATGGTGATGATGGAATGGTGGCTCGGGTGTGGGGAAGTTGATGTTGTTAGTGATGGTTGTATACAAGCTGTTGAATTTCCCTTGGTTAGGTATGGTAATGAGCTTGTGTATGAAACAGTGCTTTCAACTGTTGTTATTGGTAGAGCCAATGCATCAGATAATTTGGTTGTTGCTGATATTTCAGCTTTTCCTATTAACAATTTGGATCATCTGTCGGTTGGTTTGGATAATCCATTTGATCATATGGTGGATGATGGTGCTGCCAGAGTTGTCTCCTAATGATAATGTTGTTTATGATGCTAATCAAAATGTCGATGGTGGACATTGTCTAGGTAAATTGGGAGTAGTTTGAATGGATGGCTAATGTTAAATCCCTTGATCATTGACCATTTATTGGGCATTTGAATATCTTAATGATATCATAATTTGACGATCTTGGGCTCGTTGGATTTGCCTCGTCTAGCTGCTCTATTTGACTATAAACTTGTTACATTTAGAAATTGTTTGGTAATCCAATTTATGGTTCGAACCTTCCAAATGCACTTTGAGTCGTTGTTTTAGACTTATTTGGGCTAAGATTGAGTCGAATTTGGTGTTGTTGGGTTCGTGTTGTCGATTCATTCAGTTTGATTGTAAGTTTGCTTAAATCGGAGTTCAAATGATCCAAAATTTAATTTTTGAAGTTTCCAACTTGATTTTTTCCTCGAGATTTCTGCCCGATCAAAATAATTTTTTGATGATATCAAAAGTAAATAAGCATATACTTTATATATCAAAACAAAAAATATCATATTTCTTTAAAGCCATTCTTCCTCCCATTAGAAGAAAACCCTTATGAGTCATTATGCTAGCAAAGAGAAAAAAAAGGCTTTTCTTACTCCCAATGCTTAGCATATATCAAATATTTAGAAATATGAGTCATTATATCGCTGTGTGTATTTAGCACTAGAACTTCCCCATATATCAGATCTTATTAGAAATGCAAATTTCAATAGAAAGGTAAATAAACTAATTTCAAAATTTCACATAATACTTCATCGGTAGACAAATGAATTATCAGCTAAGCAGAATTTCATAATTTTAGAATATTATCAAATTTCTAAAGATTGTTAAAAATATTATTTTGAAACTTTTATTATTAAGTGGTCTTATCTTTGACGATCAAAAGCATTTTATAATTGAGAAATTTATATACATACCACTTTATACCATCCTATTTATTTATCTAACACCTAAAACTTTAATATTACATACATACCACCCTATATTATTTTAATATCAAGTATGGATTTTGGAGACTTCTAAATTAATTATGACAAATTCACACACACATTATATACGCAAGTTTCAAAATCAAAGCCTCTTAGGCTTCATTTTGGTATGGATTTTTAACTGTTTCTTAAGCAATTTTCGAGTACCAAAATTATAATTTTTTTTAATCATTCCAAATAAAGTTAGTTGATAAACAAAGCTCCAGCATCACTATTCTGTTGAACTTGTGAGCAGTTTTCTAGCAAACGACTCAGAAAAAATTTCAGCAAATGCGCCCTATAAAACTTTTCCAATAATGCCGACGGACTAGTTCCCATTAGCAGTTCTGTTGAGCAATTTTCTACCATATTTTAGTTATATATAAATATTAAGTTATGTTAATAAATTAAAATATATTTTTTCTATTTTTATACAAATGCCAAAATATTAAAAAATAAATTTTATGTTGATATGATTATATTATAAAGTACAAATCTTATTCCTAAACTCTTGAAAAAGTCTCTGCAACACGTTTAACAAATTCATTTAATGTCACAACAAAAATTCTACCAAATTCATTTATAAATTAGGAATCTATTACAACTGAACAAATTCTTCAATCATTGCAAATCAAATATAACATCTTCTAAAAATAGAGAAAGAGAAGGTAATATACAAAATCTACAAAATGTATACATAAAATATACAATTAAAAGAAGGTAATATACAAAATCTGAATTCTAAATCAATAGACTAGTAACGGCTGCGCTGTCCAATCCATTTGCATGAAAAAATCTTCGCCTTCTACTCCACTCATAAAAGATGAATATGTCGACTCTTGATCAATGTCCATAAAATCCCCATATGAATTTATCTCTTGAGATGTGTCATAGTACTCTACTTCCATGTCACTAATAAAAGAATTACTAATTAACTCATCAATTTCCATTAAATCAACACCCGAAGAAAATACCTCGTCCATCATATCTTGATGTTCTTTTCTTTCATCCTCCCATTCTTCATCTTCCTCTTCCTCCTCTAGCCATTCTTCATCGTCTTCATCTTCCATCCATTTTTTGTCTTCCTCGTTTACATCTGTTATATCTGAATTAGACAAACTGAAATCTTTTGAACTCTTATGGAAGTCCCATCCTCCCGACTTCTCACTCAAGCTTAGTCGGGGAGATTTCATGTCCTCGTCTGCAAAGTCTTTTTCTTCCTTTGAATCCCACGTCAAAATTACAGAAAGATCGCTTGTGAATCCATTCCAATTTCGCGTAGAAAATGGATATGTAACTTCCGGCCATGGCGATTTTGTGTTGCTTTTATCAACCATCTTGCATGTAAACAAAAACTTCTTCGACAAATATTTGATTTTCCCTTCGTGAGACCTTCGGTGAGATAACGTGCATATTGCCCAAGTTTTTAGCCATTTATAATTACGTGTGCTTGAATTTAGTGAGAGGATGATGTGTCCTCAGAAAAAATGAAAATTATCAATGGAATTTTTGTTAGTAATTTATGGAATTCGTTGAAAAACACAATTTATAATGGATTTTTTTAATTATATATTTTCAGCACTAAAGATCCCATAGGAAATAATTTCTTACATGCATAATTCTATTAAAAATATTTGTCTACAGATTTTTTACGAAATTTCCAAGAAAATACCAAGCGAATAAAATCTTAGCAATTATTTATCCAAAATAACACCGTTACAAAATTACATCAAATATGTATATAAAGCTAAATTTAACAATATAAATATTTAAAAAAATCATCCTTTTCAAAAGGAATTAAAGTGTCAAACAATTACAATATCAATTATTTAATTATTTCAATAATATAAACTTATACAAGCAAAGCAAAAGGAAATAACATATAAATCATCTTCTATAAACTAACTCTCCTCAGTTTTGCACCCTTTTTGGTGAGGCTATTGCTGTGCTTGCATTTGTTCTTGCATCTCAACCTACTTTACCTATATGTAGGTAGGGGTGTTACCGAGTTAGGTCGACTCACGAGCCAGCTTGGACTCTCGACTAGGTAATAGGCTCGACGAGTCAAGTTTATCGAGCTCGCGAGTCAAGCTTGAACATGATTTCGAGCTCGAAGGCTTATCGAGCTCGAGCTTGAACAGACGTTTGCTCGACTTGTCGGCTTGATGAGCAACTCGTCTCACGAAGGTGACCGGGCATTAAAATCATACCTTTAGTGTGGGCAGGAGGGAGGACAACTCGATGGCCAAGCGGGAAAATCAAAATGACAGAGTTTGACGGGATGACGGATGTCTGAGACTTGGAGCTTGTGTGCTGCTAGCGGGGCTAGCCTAGTCAGGACGACGAGCTCGAGGCTTCGACAGTGCTAAACAAGATGACGAACGATGGAGCTCGATGGGACGACGAACAACGAAGATCGAAGAACAACGAAGCTCGCGGCTTTGACGTAGCTCGGAATGACGCTCGATGACAGAGGTCGAGAAGGAGCTCGATGAGCCGCTCAACTCGACTATTTTCATGAGACGAGTGGTGCTCAAGCTCGTCTTTTGAGCTCAACTCGAGTTCGAGCTCACTATTTGGCAGTCGAGCCCAAGTCTAGAACCCCTTAGCTCGGGCTCGACTTGACTCATTTGCACCCCTATATGCAGGAATTAATTTCTTTCATTAATGAAGCCACCTTTTTACTATCAATTACTTGATGGAACATAGCTTTTCATGATCTGTCGGTTGAGGGCTTTGGCTGCCGACTAATAATTCTTGGGTTTGCAGCTTATATATATGATGTGTGTTTGAGTAATTTGTCTTAATAGCTCAAATGTCAAAGAAAAAAAAATTAATTGATGGAACTATCTGCAAATGCTGCTATGATGAATGATTGATCGTCATTAATAAAGGCTTAATAAAAATTTTAAAAAATACAATCAAATTATTAGGGTCAAATATAACATAGTTATATCAACTTTTTTACTTTTTTTTGTTTTTTATATCAACTTTTTTACTTCAAATATATGTACATGTATGTATGTCTGTGTTAAATTTATCATAATTTAATTATATAAAATATTGAACTATATTAATAAATTAAAGTATATATTTTCTATTTTTATATAAATGCTAAAAAAAAATATTTATATTGATCTAATTATATAATAATTTATCAATCTAATTACAAAATCCTGTTTCTCTCATAAATTTGGAAATCTTTTGTTAGGTTCTAGGACTAATTCTTCATGACTCAAGAGATGTACATGCAATAGTATTATAAAATGCTTCTATACATCTCCCATAATACAAAATTAGATTTTATCCTTTTTCTTGAGAAAAATTTAAAATTTTATATGACATTAGATTAATGATGCAAAGTATTGCATTATACTTTATGAATCTTAAGAAAAATTGAAATGAGAGCAAATGGCAATTATATTAAAGTTTATTGATAAGATATTCAAGGTCAAGAACATGATGGTATAAGTAATATGTTGTGTAGGTGGAATGGTATAAGTACACAACTCCTCGACCTCCGCCCAGACTTCCCCTGGACACCCGACTGCCTCCAAACTTCTGTCAGACCACCAACTAACTCCAGATTTCCACCGGACCACCGCCTGACTCCAAACTTCCGTCTGACCACCTACTAATGACCTGACTTCCGCCGGATCATCGAGTGGCACCATGCTTCTGCCAACCCACCACCTGACACCAGACTTTTATTGGACTATTGAGTGGCGCCAGATTTCTGTCAGACCACCGCCTAACGCCAGACTTCCATTAGACCAATACCTGGCGCCGGACTTTCACCAAACCACCGCCTGATGCCGGACTTCTACCGGACCACCAACTACAATCGGGCTTCCGCCGGACAATTACCTAACGCCAGACTTCTGCTAAGAGATGCTCTAAGCATTTAACTTAATTACTTGAGATTATTGAGACATTAATCTATGTGGAGAAAATTAATGTTTAGAAAAAAGTTCATTAGAATATTGGCTGACACTTTCATAACAATAATAAAGTATTATTAAGAAAATCTTCTGTAGTGATATCTTACAATAACAGTATATATAAAAGACATTTTTATCAAACATAATTGTACTTCAGGAACTTATCATGTCATTATCATACAATGCTTTCTAAAGTTAATGCAAAAATAAGAGTTCACAAAGGGACTTAGGTTTTATTTGGGAAGATTTTCTTATTGTTTCTTAAAATCACATTATACTACACAATTTTCAAATTTTCTACTAGAATGCTTCTTTAAGAAGAAATAAGAAAGACAACACTTTTTTGATTGCTTTCTAAACCATCTTTTTAGTACCAAAATTTTTAGTTCAAGAATTTTTTATTCAAAAGCTATTTTAAAAATAGTATGAAAGACGTCCAAAACGAAGCCTTGGGCTTGGTTTGGGACAACTTTCTTACTGCTTTCTAAAGCTATTTTTTAGTACAAAAATTTTTAGTCTAAAATTTTTTATGCCTTGGTTTAAAAAGCAGTAAGAAAACTGTCCCAAATAGACCTTTTTACTTTAGGCTTCATTTGGGATGACTTTTTTATTGCTTCTTAAACCAGTTTCTTACAAAAATTTTGTAAGAGTTCGCCGGCGGGATCTCTCAGATTATGTTGGAGAATGTTAATGACTTCGGGTCTATATGAGAGGTTGACAACGTAATCCTAACTGCTGATTTTAATCAATGGTTTGGATTAGGTCCCACAATTTTAGAGTAGCTATCTGATTCCCGATCCGACGGCTATTACTAATCACGTATTTACATAGTCAGCAAACAATCATTGCTCTGCCAATCGGATCATGACACATTTAAAAGCATGGTCTGACTAATCCAACTATGAAAATTATGATTTAATTAATCCAGAAATTCAAGTAAACTTTAAAAACTAATATCTCCCTCCACACTTGACCAATTTAGATGTTTTTAGGCTCATTTGAAAGATCTCAGGGAGATCTTCAAAAGCCCTATATTTCCAAGCCTCAGTTGTTTTTGTATAACTGTCAATTTCCATTTAATTGTTTATGGTATTTATGTATTTGTGTATTTAATTGAAGTCTCCATAGCTTGAGACTTTCGGAGAGTTAATTTGGAATGTCTCTGACTTGTAAAAAATTTCTCTCCACTATTTGATGTGTTTAAGGGCATGGATTAGTAAATTTGGGATCAAGGGTCACAGTTTGACCCTTAATTTCAAATTGCTCTTGTAATCATTCCGATGAGAATTAGGATCTGATTTTTTGTGCTTTAATTGGGCTTTGTCTAACGAGTTAAGATCCACTAACTACACCCCCATCCAAGCCTTGGGTAATCACTTAGGAATTTTCTAAGGTGACCTTGGGTGGCTTGGTTGGCCACCTTAGGGAGCTCCCCTTAGGCTAAAATTTAAATGGTTTGGATCTTGAGATTAGGTGATCTCATGATCCAAAATTCACCAGATTAGGTGCCCATTTGGTCCACCAACTAAGAACCCCAAAATCCCACTTTAGATTTAGCCTAGAACACTATTTAATTCATCAAAAATTCATATCGAATCCAAAAATTTCACATAAGGACTCTAATTGACTCTAATTCAACCATCAACCCATGAAAAAAAGGCCCTATTAGATAACCCCTACTTTTACTTTAATTTAATTTCCAAGAAAAAATAACTATTAATTAGAATAATTAATTAAAAAATATTAACAAACTCCAAAAAAAAAAATCTTCAAATGCTAAGGGTCACCCCCTTAAATCATTTCTGATCTTTGTGAGTGATCCTAAGAGATATAGGAATTATTTGGATCAAAATCCAAAAATCCCTTTTATTAAGGTAAAAATAATCCATTAATTAACCAAACTTTGAGAAATCAAAAATAATTCTAGAAAAATCCAATTTAATCAAACTCAAATTCATTCAAATCTAATTAAATTCTAATACTTTATAAAATTGTCAAACTTCTAAAATTTAGTCAAAGGTAAAAAAGTTAACCTTCTAGTCAATTATAGTCTAAAACTAGGTTCTAAATTCTAAAAATCTTAACTTTTATAGAAAACTCCAAATTGAACAAACTTAGAGCCTAATAACTCATATTAAGGCTTAATATTTATAAAACATTAAAAAGCATCCTTAATTTTAAAAGTCAACTTTTGTCCTCTAAATTAATGTATTAAAATAATACAGATATTCCCAAAATTTATTAATTTACTTCAAATTTCAAAGAACTTTAACTTGACTAATAAAACAACTTAACACAATCTCTAATATACAATAACCTTTCTAAAGAAGAAGTTTTTATGATGTACTATTCTGGGTTGTTGGGCTAAATATCATAAATAGGCCATGTTCCTCTAGCCTGGTGGCACAACGCCACGAATGAATTCAATAGAATGTAAAATCTTAAAAGTAAATAATTCTTAAATATTTAACCAAACTAAAAGTATTAATTCAATTATATCAACCAAGTTTTTAGGATGGACTACTTCAGGCTGTCAGGCTAAGTGTTCTAAAGAGACTTAGTTCCTCGAGTCTGGTGGCACAACACCACAAACCGGTTGATGAAAAATTTAAATTAATCTAATCCTTAAAATAAGAAACTAATCCAATAATTAAAAAATAACAGACTTCTAACCTCTAAATAATCAAATTCACCTAATCAATGAACTTTAAAATACATTCTAAAATAACCCTTAATAAATAAATATTTGAACTCTAACCACACTCTACCCTTCAACTTTTAACAAACCCAAATGTTTGGCAACCTTAACAAATTGCCTAGCATAAGATCTACCCCAACCACACAACCCTTAACACACACTTTAGATGATTTGCTATGACAACCAACTCTAGTATAGGTTAGACTGGTGTTTACTTTATCGTTGTGTGCCAGGTTTTTCAAGATTTTATTGCATGTTGTGATTGATGTTGATTGGTATGTTTATTTACTTCTACTACACTCTATGAATTGATGTGATTGACGATTAGATTATCCTTAGGTTAGAAATGATCTGGTTGCTCACTAAGTTTTTTATAGGTGGACATGCTCGTGCAGGGCAATAAAAGGGAGATAAAATAATTAATAATTATTATTTAATTGCTACAGTGGTTCAACTTGATTGGCTAATAAAAGTGAAACCAAGTGTATTTAGTTCTCCAATTCAATACATATATATATATATATATATATATATATATATATATATATATATATATATATATATATATATATATAATTGCTTGGGATGATTTAATTATTAAATGCTTAAGACAATCCTACATAAGAGTCTAGATTTTTGCTTTTACATTAATGTAATTTGTTTAAAGTTATGAGTTATGAAAGTTCCTTTGAGTTGGGATACAACTCTAAAGTTGGATTCCATAGAAGAAAGGGTACCTCTTAGGGGGATAGTCATTTTCCAGGTGGAAGATCAAATTTGGATCATTTCTATACCCCAAGGGGAAAAGAGTAACCTCCCCTTTGGTGGAAGAGTTTTCTTTTCCATATAGGTATCAAGGTACGATAAGTCCAAGGAGCTCGAGGATAAGAAGGATGAAGAGTTAAAGGCAACATAGTATCCCAATGAAAGTCTACTTGCGTAAGTCCTAAGATTAAAATCCAGGTTTGTGGTTAGTGGTGCCAAACCCCTTCTAATTTCTATAATTTTGGGTTGTAATAAATGGGGCATTTTCATATGGGCATTACTTTAATAATTTTTTTAAAATTAATTGATGGGCTTAATTAAATTTGATTGTGATCAGGATTGCTTACTTTTATTAGTTTTTTGTTGATTCGCATGTGTTGACCTCATTTTTGTATGAGGTCACTTGGACTAACCATCAATCACTTTTGAATCAAATTTCGATCATACTGTAATCCAACTTCTGATCTACAGTTCGATCAATCTACACTTTAATCAATCATTTGATCTAGCTCGTAATCGACCTCGTCGATCTTCCTTAAAATAACAATTGAATCGCATATGAATTAATTAAAGTTAATTTGATCATATGAATTAGATTTGATGACATCGAATTTGCTCGAATCAATTCAAATTTTACTCACCTTGATGGTTTTGATCGATTTAATTTAAGGTGTCCCGATTTGACTCAAGTCTAAATTAACTTTATTGATTTTAGTCGGCTAAATTTAATTCCTTTTAAGTTAAATTAACCTTGATGAACACAAATTTGTTATGCCGATTTAAATTGGAATGTTATATAATTAATTTGGTGTTGTGTAGCTCTCTACCTTTCTCACATTTAGCTCTTTAAATTTCTTTAATTTCAAGATTTGACATCAACCATTTGATTAAGTGTTAAAGGTAGGATGGTTTGGAAAAGAGATGAGTAGCTAGGGCAAGCGGACATGAGCTCTAATTTGATGCCTCTAGGCAGTCGCTCCTTTACGACGGCAAGCCCTAGCAAGAGACGATTCCACGCCTCCAAGCAGCCGCCCCATCGTAGGTATCTCCCTCCCATTCTCATGAGAGACCTCTCCTCCTCACCCGTTCAAGAAGCTACTAGGACCGATTAAGAGAAGAAGGGGGAGCCATTTACGTCGCGATCCCCATTCATCTCGCACCTCTAAGCAGCAGCTTTCTTCTCTTCTCTACTCGTCCAAGCAAAAGAAAGAAGAAGAAGACCTAAATATCCGGCCAAGAGGAGCTGCTGCTAGGCTCAACAGAGATTAGAGTCCTTAGAAATGGTGGCTGCTCTCATCCACCAAGGACGGCTGATTCACTCAAGATAAGCCAAGCAAAGGAAAGAGGACTCCATCTACATCCTCTCACATTCACGTTCTAGAGCATACTTCGGTCAAGGATGTGAGCTCGGCCAGATTTTCTATTCACTTGTTCGGCCAACAGGGAGGATTCGAAGCTGAAATTGGAAGATCTGTGCAAGCATGATAGCACCTAAAGCAGTTCGAGTAACACATTTGGATCCTGAGAGAAGCTTTCGGCGTGATTTACTACGGTAATCTTTTCTTCTTCTTCTTGTTAGTTCCCTGTATTTCCTTTGTTTGAATCTAGATGACTGAAGTTTGTCAATGAGTTGAGGTTCTATATTTACCTGTGATTTGAAATGAGTCTTCATGAAGTTTTATGAAAAGAGATAGAAGAGACCTAGACATTTTCTTGTTGATGTTTTCTTTATTATTATTATTTTTTTAATCAGATGGTTTATTTTATATGAGATTTCCTTAAAAAAAATATGGCTGAACTTCTAAAAGCTTCTTACCCATTTTAGCATAAAGTTTGATTTTGATTAAATTATATATCATGAGGTGATATGTTGAGAATTAGTCTTTTTGAAGAAAGAGTTCATGTTACTGTTGCCTAAGAATTAAAGTCTCCGTTTCATTCTTTTTTTTTAGAAGTGAGATATTTCAATGGAGATTTCATTTGAACAAGACAATCACACCATGCTTTTGATTTTGATTCATCATTGTGATAATATGAGAGCTTGCCTGTGAGGCAAAAATTTATTTTTCCTCATCTCTTTTGATAAGATACATGGTGCTTTGAATACGAAAGTTTGCTGGAATGTAGACAAACGTATGATCTATCTTGATAGATCAATGGCTACACGTTTTCTCTGTTATTTTGAAAATCTTGTTAGAAAGTGAGGTACTGGGTTTGTTGTTGTTCGAAAAGGAAACCTCTTCGATTAAAATCAGATGAAGTTACTTGATTAAACAAAGTTTTGTTCAGTCAAAGAAGAAATGGCGCAAGAGAAATAGCTTATTTATATAATTCATAGAGGGAGAAAGTGGATTGCTAGATACACGTCATGTTCATGCCTCACGGTCTCTATTAACTTGAATTATTCCATATTTATTGTGATATTCTAATGCTTGTGTGGAGAAATCTATAATATATTATATATATCCGATCACTATGATATATGGATATGTTTTTTTTTTATGTTAAGTGGATGTAGCAAGTGTTCTTAACTTTAACTTCATTCTGAACCATTCTTCCCATTTGATGGCTAGAGGACTGGGTTGCTTTATTGGAATGAAAAGTTCAGTTCTTAAAAAAAAACTTGCTCGAGTTTAGCTCAGTTGAATTCTTTACTGTTTGTCCTTGTCCCAGTTATTTTGGGCTTTCAATGAATCAAACATTTCATTTTTTTAAGAACGTAATGTTATAGAATCTTTCCCTACATTACTTGTTATGGAATTATTTAGGAAGCATGATACATTCTCCACAAGCTTATCTCCATCATTAGTCTGAAGTTCAAAAGAATTTTGGAAAGCATGTGATGATTCTGCTTGAATGTTAAAGCTAGAGACTGCAATAGAATTTCTCTTTTCTTCTCTTGTTAAGTCTTTAATTTGAATTTTTATGATAAGATAAGAGAAAGAGGAGTCACTACTTGCTCTCTTATCCTTTTTTTTAAAAGCTGAAATTTCTTTCTGATTGTTTATAATGTGCTGAGATTCTTTCTTTCAAACCCGCTTCTCTTGCAAACATTTCATGGTTGAAGGTTTGACTATTCTTTGTTGTAAATAGTCTTTGGAAGGACGTTTATTCTCTTTAACATTAATATTCCTTGATGAAACAATAAGCAAGAAGATGGCCATATGGAATTCTGGATAAAATTGACTTATGATTTGATTCTTACATCATCTGTTAGATAAGTTGTTTGCTATTGGTGGCAGACGTGTTACTTGCATCGGCACTTTGTAAAGTGTATTGAAAAACACATTTTGACCTAAAGGGTTATGGTTATATTGAATATGACCATACACATTCTTGAAATTGATAGTATAAATATGTTTACTCTTGTGATAAGTAAGGCTAAATATTGATGTTAAAAAAATATATAGATATATATATATACTCAGCCCTCTTTATATTTCAGATTCCTTAATGTTCATAGTTAAATGCAAGGTCTCTACATGTTTTTGAAAAGTATTTTGAATTAATTGGAGGGGAATGGAATCACCTTGAGTTATATTTCTCTTAGTTCCATTGAATTTAAATGTTGGATGAAAATAATCAAATGAGTTGGAGAAAAGGACTTGGATAGACCTTGCATTTACTCAAAAATAGTTTTGTGGTGTTTGAAGATGAGACTATGAAATAACCTGTATGTGGCATGAATGCATTATTGGTGGAAGGTACACTTGTCTTATGTCAAATTGCCTTGAAACTACTTTCTTGTTCTGATGCAATTGCCGAATTTGTTGGCAGTGGTTTAGAAGCTTTGAATATTGTAAAAGAGCTTTGAAAAGAAACAAGTTCTTATTTTGAAGGAAGTGGCTCAAGATATCTACCCTTTTATTTCATTTTAATAAATTATTAGGTGTCAATTATGATGAATATAAGACAATGTGGAACATCACACACATTGCCGTATTCAGTTGTTTATTTTTGTTTTAAGTTGACAAATCAAGGTTGTAGATACTTGGCATATACTGAAGCTGTTTGGTCTGACCTGAGTTTGAATTGTAAAGCAAATTCTAAATTCTTTAACATTGAACATAAATGTACACACACGCATATATATATATGCTCGTTTAAAAATAAGTTACATTTGTCTATTGTTCTTGTAAGATAGCATGTGAGCTGAATTCTTCTCTTACATATCATTACATGTGCTGAAATTATTCCTGTGAGATGATCTACGAGCTGAAATTTCTCTTTACATACAAGTATATATTCTATAATTATTTTTGTAGGATGTCACATACATTAGAATTATCTATTGCAAAGTTATACACATTTTGAAATTTGCTTCAATAATTTGATTTGATCTATATTTTAACATATTCATTTACATGTCAATTCATAGTAGCTGCTATACTTTTATACATGATATTCTGACACATCCTTCTCTCTTCGCCTTTTTTGCGAGGTACTGATGGAGCTGGTTGGAGGATGAGCAAGGAGCTTCAGTCGCCCCGTTTCTTCTAAACGGGGTGCTACGGCCGAAGTCACCGTTGACTAGCTCCGGTGATCAGGTAAGTTCTCTTAAAACTTAGAAGAGCATAAGGCTTCCATATTTACCTGTTGAGTTATTTCCCCCAGCTTTAAATTCTCGCAATAACTCCTGTATTTAGTTAATACATGCTTTCTTCTTTTTACAAATTCAAAACCCATCGACATAGCTTGTTTACACTTGTATGTTTGTCCAAAGGGTTAGTAGAACATTGATTTTCAACCTTCAAACCTAGTGACACTAAGGACAATAATTAAGGACCTATATTTAGAAAACCTAGAGAAATTCTAGAAATTAGGATATGCGTCCATTTGACTTGAAACTTTAAACATTTAAACATAGTGACACTCTCAACCCATAGAAATTTTTTTACAGAATTTGGAATTCATTAAGCCTCTTAATTAACCTAATTAAATTTAAACCCTTAATTAAGCTTCAAAACTTCTAAAAATTATAACAAATCAAATTTAAACCCAATTAACTTCAATTTCAAACCCCTTAAGTTTAGTGATCTTCCCTGCTCTAGGGAAAATTGTCACTAAAATTCAAACCCTTTGAACCCCTTAATCAAATCACTTAAGTTTAAACCTTAAGTAAACTTTAAAAATCTAAAAAATTTCAATCTAACTTTAAAACCAGCAATCAATCTTAAAATTAATTTTGAATCATTAAGATTTAAACTTTAACCAAAATCTTCCCCTGAGCCTTTCGACCAACCAGAACATTAAGCAATTTTAATCAATTACCCGATCTAGGATATATCCAAACCACACAGCCTACTACACACACCTAGATTGGCCCATTAGGACACGGACTCTAGTTTTAGGTTAGGCCGGTGTTTCTTTCTGTTTTTGAGATAGATTGATATGCATACAAAATGAGAGTGGCATCCTAGGTTAGATGACGTAGACATAGGTTCACTATCCACAGGCCTGTGCACTTCCTGTTTGTCAGCCTAGGATTAGGTCCCCAGCCCCTTGGCCTACGAGGTCCCCTTGAATGAGGTAACCCATGGTTGCTAACAAGGATCCTCTGGTCGGCACTCGACTAAGTAGGTTAAGGATATCGACGAACCTGGGATGATGGAAAACCATGGGATCTTGACCAGGGACGTCATACCCACTTGGTAGGTTTGTCTTCACCCTTACCTCCTGGGCATTCTCCCGATCTGGTGAGCGAGAATATAAATCCTAACTTTCTAATAAAATTGACCATTAAATTAAATATATCTTTCCATCAAATTCAAACCCAACACTTAGGATAGTCTGAGGCGTTTTCCGAAGTAATTCAGAATCTCAAAGCACCTCCTACTTCTCCTCATTTGACTTCAGAAATAAGTGCTCAACATTGAACAATTCCCACTTGAAATTCTAAACCTTAACTTCCTTTGATATCTAACTTTGAAATCTTAAATAAAATTTACACCGCTATTTTAATCGAGAGTTTTCGTAGGAGAATTCCAATTCCCCTACGATGTAATTAACTACGAGGGCTTGCGCTCGTAGGAGATTTAGAAACCCATAATTGATTTTCAAAACCAATTTTTCAAAAACTCTAATTAATTCTCTTTGGGAAATTTAAATTCAACGATCATTTTCATCATTTTTCAAACGATCAATAGTGATTGATAATTTCTTTCCTCGGATTGATATATCAATTACTATCGTGATTTTGATTATGAAATTAATGATCCTTTATCCAAATTAGCGTAGTCAAATAATTGATTAAATTCCATTTTGATCCTCCAGGGTCAAATGTGATTCTCCCTTTGAGTTTGATTACGATAATCCAGATAAATTTGAGATTCTGAAATTTGAACCCATTAGGGAACGATATGATCATCTCCCGAGGTGATATACTGTTCATAATGACGCGTTCAATTTTAAAATTCAAAATTAAAAATATTCCCAAAGAAAATTAATACATTTTCAAAACTATATTTTTTTAATCAAAACAGCATGTTGAATATATTTTAGCCTTGATTTGATCTGAGGCTCGTGAGGATACGCTAAAAATCATTTTCTACTTAAATTTAATTAAAGAACTCTTAGGCCAACAAAGAAATTTTAACGATCTTATAAGTAATTTGAGACTATCGGTAGTCAGCATAAGCATATCATTAACTTTCTCCTCCTTGTTATGCACCTCCACGCCTGCGGGTTCTGGCAGACCTCCTGGCCTTCGAGGGTGCAGATTTGTCAAGGGGATATTATGCAAACTCTAGAAAAATTATTTTTAAAGCCTTTTTTAAAAAATTTACATTCCATTTTATATTTTTAATCGAGTTGATCAGCACGCATTGCATTAGAAATATATTTAAAAGAGTTTAAATTATAATTAAATTTCTTTAAATATTTTCACCCTACATAAGTTAAGAGACCAATTAGGATCTGCTCTAGTTAGTCCTAATTCTCAAAAACTTTAATAATGTCCTTATAACTCTTTCATAAAGACTAGGCTCATAAATTTTAATAAACTAAGTGGTTAGCAGGCTCCCCAATCCAGGTCGTGGTATGTCCAAGTTTTGAAATGCATTAGCTAGTTCGGACTACTGTGTTCCAGTGTCCAAATTTAGATTTAAAATCTAGAGCAAACTCTGAATCATACGACCCCAAACCTCTAAATATAATCCCAAAATTCTAATAAATTACTCCACTCAAATTAAAGATTCTCTCGATCCAAAAATTAAAGTTAATTTGAGACAATTCTGAATTATTTTAAAATTTCTAAGTTTCTCCTACCCCTCCTCCTTTAATTCTGGAAATAAGTGTTCCAACTAGATCCATTCCCAGTTCACATTTTTGTTTCATCTCTTTTAACATCTCTCTTAGAAAAGTTCTAAACAATACTTTGTAGTTATTTTAATCGAGAGTATTTATAAGAGGCTCTGGTTTCCTACGATGTAATTAACTATGAGGGATTGTACTAATAGGAGATTAGAACTCACATCAAATTTCAAAACTCAATTAATATTTCGTTTGCAAAATCAAACTTATAATGATCGTCATCATCATAATTGAATGATTGTTAATGGATGATATCTTCTTTCTACAGGGAGATATTTAATGTATTAATATAAAGTTGAATATAAAATTAATGATCTCTTCTCTTGATTATTATAGTCGGATATTTCACTAAACTTCATTTTGACCCTTTGGGTCATATATAGTTCTCCCTTAAATCAGGCTACGACATTCAAGAGATGATCCACAACTCTAGATCTAAACCCATTGGGAGATTTTCACTACAGGAAATTCATCGATTACCGACGGTCTAGGCCGGCGGTTGTCCAGCCACTGGTACTAATGGCAGTTTACCCAGCGGTTAATCCACCGGTTAATACCAATGGCCCAACCGATCGTTATTCAAGTTTATGCCACCGCAAATAGTGGCGGTCATGAAACTGTTGTGTAAACCGTCGTCCGTAAAACTTACCGGCGGCTAAAACCTCTTGTGTTAAGTATTTTTAGTATCGGTGGTTTGAGCCGCCGGAACGCCACTGGTAAAGCCCTAAAATTAACCATCACGAGCCTCCCATTTCATTCCATCTCGTGCTCCCTCTCTCTTCAGCTGTGCTCGCCCCCTCTCCTCTGCCCTCCCTCTCGCATGATAGAGATCATTTAGGCCACTGACGAGCTGTCCTCGGCCGCCGACGAGGTCTCTCTAGCCGCCGACAAACTCTCCAATCCAAGGCCAAAGTGCTCTCCCAACTGCCGTGCGCGACGCTGCCTCCAAGGTGATCATTTTTTATTTTTTTTTTATGTTTTTTTGTTATTACAGTTGGTTTACATCAAGGAACAAGTCTGAGCCCATATCTTTTTGCTTTAGTCATGGATGTTCTCACTAGACATTTGCGAGAGGATGTACCTTATTGTATGCTTTTTGTTGATGATATTTACTTGTTGATTTTTGTTATTTGGGTTAGATTACATCAAGGATCAGTCTTATGTCAATATCATTTTGCTTTAGTCATGGATGTTCTCACTAGACATTTGCGAGAGGATGTAGCCAATATTTTTTTGCTTTAGTCATGGATTTTCTAAGTAGACCTTTGCGAGAGGATGTACCTAGTTGTATGCTTTTTGTTGATGATATTCTACATGTTGATAATACTAGAGAGGGAGTTGAAGGTAAACTCAAATTATGAAGGCTAACTATAGAGTCTAAAGGTTTTCGCTTGAGTAGATCTAAAACTAAATATATGGGGTGTAATTTTAGTAGCAAGAGACCTAGTGAGCGGTTTGTGACTTTGAGCAATCAAGTAATTAATAAAAGTACATATTTTAGATATCTTGGATCTTTTGTTTAGAGTGATGGTGAAATAGAAGGGGATATTATCAGAACAATTCAAGTTGGATGGTTGAAATAAAGGAATGAATCATGCCTGTTGTGTGATAGAAAAGTTTCCCTCAAACTTTAGGAAAAATTCTATAAGATGGTGGTGAGATCTGCAATGCTTTATGGTGCCGAATCTTGGTCAATAAAAGAGAAGCATAATACTAAGTTAAGTGTTGCAGAGATGAGGGTGCTTAGGTGGATGAGTGGCTTTAATTGAGCATATGCATGATAAGGTTGGAGTAGCTCCAATGGAAGATAAGATTAAAGAGAGTCGCTTTACATGATTTTGTCACATTAAATGGAGGCCTTCTGATGACCCTGTAAGGAAAGTGGAGGTATTAGATTTGACTTATGTTAGTAAAGGTAGAGATAGACCTAAGCATCCTCATCTCTGCAACACTTAACTTACTATTATGCTTCTCAACAATGCTTTACCCCTAGAGATAGAATACGGAATGAGCATATACATGAAAATGGTGGAGTACCTCTAGTGGATGATGAGATTAGAGAGTGTTGCCTTAGATGGTTTGGTCACATAAAATGACAGCCTTCAGATGACTCGTTTAGGAAAGTAGACGTATTAGAAAGGTAGAGATAGACCTAAGCATCCTCATCTCTGCAACACTTAACTTAGTATTATACTTCTCTTTTAATGTCCAACATTTGGCATCATAACATTTTGAACTCTTTTTTGCTTGGGTGGATGAGTGGCTTGACCCTTAGAGATAGGATATGAAGTGAGCATATATGTGATAAGGTTGGAGTAGCTCCAGTGGAAGATAAGATTAGAGAGAGTCTTTTTACATGATTTTATCACATTAAACGGAGGCCTTCTAATGACCCGGTAAGGAAAGTGGAGGTATTAGATTTGACATATGTTAATAAAGGTAAATGTAGACCTAAGCATCTCATCTCTGTAACACTTAACTTAGTATCATGCTTCTCAACATAAGCATTATTAACTCCTTTTTTTTAAGAACTCTCCATAACATTTTTCTTGGAACTTTATCATATGCTTTCTCTAAATCAATAAATATCATATGAGATGGTTATGAGACCTATAATACATTCCAATTCAATAAAGTACACTTGTTTGAAAGTACGTACACTCGTTAAGGTTTCATATCTTCTAATAATTATTTCATAACTATGTAGGGGGATGTTTGCTTCAACTTCCAAATGACTATCCAAGAAGAGAGACATTGGATGCATAATAGATTGTTACCGGGTCGAAAAGGATTGACAGAAAAATTTATATAGGGAGTTGAGACTTTCATTCAAGTTGCATCTCAATTGCCTTCCTTTAAGTTTGATAAAATGTTTAGATGTCCATGTTCGAAGCATAAAAATCAAGCATTCCTCTAGCCCGATGATGTGAAGCTTGATTTATATCATAGGGGATTTCTTCCAGATTACTGGATTTGGACATCACATGGCGAGTACAAGCCACACAGAGATGCTCATGCCGGTTCATCCACAGCTTATAAATATTTGATGAAGATCAAATGAGTAGAACCTATGAAGAACTTATTTTTGATGTAGCAGGTCAAAATTTAAGGGCTAGTATGGAATAGCCATCAAATGTAGAAATCCAAAAATTCTTTGAGCTATTACATGCAGCTCAAAAACTTATTTGGGATGGTTGTATGACTCATTCAAAATTATCCATTATAGTGAGGATGCTAAGTATTAAAATTGAGTATAATATTCCTCATGATTATTTCAATTGCTTTATTAGTCTTCTCAAGAAAACTAATCCAACAGACAATTTAATTCACTCAGATTTATACTGAACAAAGAAATTAGTATCCAAGTTGGGTCTCATTACTACAAAAATTGAATGTTATATTAATAGATGTATGTTATACTATAAGGATGATGCAATTAAAGTTTCTTGTCGCACCTATATTGCTCCTTGATTTAAGCCAATCTCGAGAAAATAACGTAGTAAAAAAAAAAGATGTTCAATATTCCCATTTATTTTATTTATTGATCATTCCAAAACTTCAACGATTATATGCATCAATGAGTTCAGCAGGTCATATGAGATGCCATAAGGAGAAATTAACAAAAAGTGGTGTTCTTTCTCATCCATCAGATGCTGAAGCGTAGAAATATTTTGATTGAGTACATGCTTCATTTGCTGCTGAATCCTGCAACATAAGATTGAGATTATGTGCCGATGGTTTTACCCCATATGTCAAGCAGTTATGCCGTACTCTTATTGGCCAGTTATACTAACACCATACAACCTTCCACTAGAGATGTATATGACTATTCCGTACATGTTCTTAACTCTTATAATACCTTGACCACATAATCCAAAATCAAAAATTGATATTTTTTTGTAACCATTAATTGATGATCTCAAGTTATTATGGGAAGAAGGAGTTCTCATATATAACATATCAACAAAGCAAAATTTTCTCCTTCAAGCTGCATTGTTGTGGACCATTGGTGATTTTCCAGCTTATGATATGTTCTCTGGTTGGAGTACAGTAGGAAAACTAGCATGTCCTTACTATATAAAGAATACTAAAGCTTTCATACTAAAACATGGAGGGAAAATACTTGATTTGATTGTCATCATATATTTCTACTTGCTGATCATCAGTTTCAGAGGAATAAAGAAGCATTCGTTAAAAATAGAGTTGAGCGGTCACCTCCTCCACCCAAATTAAGTGGTGATGATGTTCTACAGAGACTTTCTGATATTCCAATAATTATTATTTTTCTAATGTTATCAGAGTTTAAATATCCGGGATATGGTGTTGATCATAATTGAATTAAAAAAAGTATTTTCTGGACATTACCATATTGGAGAACTAATTTAATAAGGCGTAATTTAGATATTATGCGTATTGAGAAGAACTTCCTGGATAATATTTTTAATATAATTATGGATGTTAAAGGTAAGAGAAAAGATAATGTCAAAGCAATGATGGATATTAAAGAGTACTACCGGCAAAAAAATCTGGAGTTAGTAATAATAACCGATGACAAAATAATGAAGCACAAAGCATCTTACTCTTTCACGTTAGAGTAAAAAAAGATCTATATGTCAGTGGTTTAAATGTTTAAAAATGCCTGATAGCTATGAATCAAATTAAGGCAATGTGTTGACATAAAATCTGCGAGGTTATTTTGACTAAAAAGTCATTATTGTCACATAATTATGAAAGTTCTTCTTCCAATCATAGTATATATGTTACCCGATTACATATCAAATCCGTTGACTGAGCTTAGCATTTTCTTTAAAGATCTATGTTCATCTAACTTAAGCGAAGATGCTTTACGGATGAGCGAGGATAACATACCAATCATCCTCTGCAAGTTGGAAAAAAAATTTTAGTATTTTTTTGATTCTATGCAACATCTTCCAGTCCATCTACCTTACGAAGCTAGAGTTGGTAAATCTGTATAATATCATTGGATGTATCCTTTCGAGAGGTAAAACATATTTTTATTAAGTCTCCAATATTTTTGAATAAGTTGAGAGAACATATGTTTTTTTAATTTGATAATTATAATTGTTTAATAGATATTTGAACAAGTTGAAGAAATATGTTAAGAATAAAGCACGATTAGAAGGATCGATATGTGAAACATATTTGTCTCAAGAAACCACTCACTTTTGCTCATACTACTTTAAGCCCCAAGTAAGAAGTACAAGAGTAAAGATTGGTCGTAATATGGACTTCGATGTAAAAGAACAAT
Organism: Dendrobium nobile; assembly: GCA_022539455.1. NCBI lineage: Eukaryota > Viridiplantae > Streptophyta > Magnoliopsida > Asparagales > Orchidaceae > Dendrobium > Dendrobium nobile. The sequence goes on along the minus strand of CM039722.1, from coordinate 36,216,802 downwards.
CAGAAGCTGCACTATCAATATTTAAAAGTCATGGAAAGCCCAGTAGCAAATGTGTTGAAATATTTCTCAACGATTTGAAAATCAAAACAGCGAATTTATATGTGCTACTGAGCTGTGAAGAAGTTGAGCTAATCTTAGAGTAAGTTTTTCCATAATTTGAATAAAGAATAATATTTATTTAAAAAACTAAATTATTATTTGAATGATTTATTACCAGATATTTCATAAGCAATTTGCCTCTGATAGATTCGAGGGATATTCAACAAGTTATTGCAAATAAATTCCCAACTTGGTTCATATCTTATATGAGCTCATAAATTTTAAAATTTTAATTTGAATTACATCTTATTTATTATCAAAAATACTAATATTTAAAAATATTTTTAGGTATAAAACCCTGATAACAAATATTTTGATAAAGGTTTGCAAGCATTAACATAGGGTCCAATGCAAAAAGTAAATACCTGACCAATATATATAATGAATGGGTTCAGATTTCATACTAAGTCGTGGAGTGAATGAAGAAAAATTGAAAATTATGGAGTATGTGTTAAAGAGAACAGTCATGAAGAAGATGAGTGTGATTATTACAGTATTCTGAATGAGGTTTTTGACTTGGAGTATCCAGGCAAAGATGAGAATTTTGTATGCTTGTTTAACTGCTAATCGTATGATCTAGTACAGAATTGAGACACAAGGGTTCATCCGTCATATGATTTAGTCGATGTAAAATATAGTAGAAGATATGGGAAGTTTGATCTGTTTGTGTTAGCAAGTCAATCTATTCAAGTTTATTTCTGGAAAATCCCAGTAGTCTAGGGATAAACAATATTGACTAACTATCATAAAAATAAAAACATCGAGAATAATTGATTAACAATATATTGTAGCAACTGCACATCAAGAGGAAAAGATGTCAAGTTATAAGTTTGTTGAAATAGAGGAGATGTCAACTATAACACCTAGTATTGAAATGCAGTTAGAAGATATTAATAGTTCAACTAGCTCATTAAGTGAGAAAGAAGATGAAAGTGAAGATAACCTGGAGGGCAATAAAAATATTTTTGATTCTGAGTAGTTTTTATAATTTAGAATTGTAGAATTTTACTTTTTATTATATTTAAAATTATACTTTTTGAATTCTGAGCATTGAAAATATTAATTACTTTTTTATATATATTATAATGCTTTACAATGATTTACTAATTGCTTCTTTTATAATGCTTTACTAATTGCTTTACTAATTACTTCTTTTAATATTTTACAACACCTAGTATATATTATAATGCTTTACTAATTGCTTCTTTTAATACAGATGGCTTCAGGTGATGATCATCCTCGTAAATCGTTTGCCTCAAAGTTCTGCCAAAAAAAGTTAAATGTTAATCCTAATATAGCCAGACAGCCTGATGAAAGTGAGGGACTGAGATCATTTTCACCAGTTATACCTACACCACCATCACCCTAGAGTCAGCAGCAGTTTTCGAGTGAGCAGGGTCAGGATCAATCAAATCCACCTGCTGTTGTACCACTACCCTTGCCTGGCTACTTCCCTCCTCCATCGAAGAGTCCTCACTTTCCCTCTCCAGATCAGGCACATGCAGCTCCATTCTATCCATATTATCCCCCACCATCATCAGAGACAGCAGGTACATCAACTGGTCCTTACCCTCCTTACCCCCACCATATTATTACCCATATCTGATATAGCCAGAACACGGTGGACCATCTAGACCAGTAGAGGTTAGTGTTGGGGATCATGTAGCTGCAATAGATAAGCATCAATACTTTGAGCCTGAGGGTGAAAAGTAAGTTCAGTTTATGTTATTAAGTTTATTGTATTTTGATATATTATATGTTATTGACAAAAAAATTAACCTGCAGCTTCAATCATTCAAGGCCACCTACTCACAAGATCCGATATATTATAAAGAACCAAAATGATGCTCCTTACTTATCATGGAAGAAGATCCCAAAGGAGATTAGGGATATATGGTTTGGAGAATTTCAGGTATACTTATTTGATATAAATTTAAATATTTGATTTAATTTGTATTAATATTATTTGTTATGTCTAATTTTTATAGAAAGAATTTAGGTGGTTGCCTGAGCATAGCACAAGGATCAAAACAAATTTTGAGATGAGAGGAATGACCCATCTCAGGGACATGTTCACGGACATTAAAAGTCCGGGCAGCATCCAATATGAATTAGAGAGGGCGTATGGCTTGATCTAAGTAGAGCTTGGGCGACCCTTGAGTTCATAAAAATAAGAGAGCAAAATAAGCAGAATATAGAGCATCTGACTGTGGGGGTTTAGGAAGCTCTCTTTATACTGGTGGATCAGTTCCTCATACGAAATATAGACGATGAATGATAACTTGAAATTAGTTTATTAAATATATTTATGTTATTATAACTATATCTTATATTTTTAGAAAGAGTTTCTTGGTCGGGAGCCAACACCATTGTATTTGCATATAAGAACTCATCAACATCAGCTGACTATCAGTGGGTTGATGAAAAGGCTAAAAAGGCTCATGTGAGTATAATTTTTTGGAGTTTAGGAATTGAAATTTATTATAATAAAACTAATTATAATATCACTATATTTTATGAATTTATTCTTGTAGGATGATTTTGTACAAGCTCAGGAAAGTCGTCAGTCTACTGGTGAGGGATCATCTTCAGGATCGACCCAGATTTTTTAGTATCATACATGGTCAGATGTTGTTGGAGGAAGACATAGTGGGAGGATATATGGCTTGGGTTCGCAAGGATATGCTTATGAGGGTAGTTCATCCATCTCAGTATTTTATGATCAAAGTGGAGTTGAAGAAACTGTAAGCCAAAGGGTTGCAGCGCTGACTAGAGAGATTGAAGAGATGAGAAATGTTCAAAATGAAATGCAAGCAGAGCTGTGATCCTACAGAGATGAAAATCAAAAGTTGAAAGAGCAAGAAACAGAGCAGCTACATGCATCTCCAGACAGCGAGGATACGGATGAGGATTAGCACTTTTTTTATGTTTGATGAACTTATGATGATCTGATTGTAAACTTATTTGGTTGAACTTAAAACTTAATTATGTTTGGCCGTCAGAAACTTCAAACATAAAATTTGTTGAACTTAGATTTGATGTTTGTGATTTGGGTTTCATTATTGTTTATGTTTAGTTTAACTTATGAATATGTTTGTGATAATTATTGTGATTAACTATAGTGGTGTGTTGCCCAAAATTGATGTGATTGCTTTCTGTGCAGGTTTAGTGTTTAGGATGAACCTCCCTCAAATAGAGGAGAGACTGTCAAATTTTTTTTAGATGCTACAGATTTTCGGTGGCCTACCAGCAGTTTGGCCGCCGAAAACTTTGATACAGGACGGCTGATTGACGCCGCCAAAAATTCACTATAACCGCCGGTATATACCGTGTTCAGCGGCAGTTTGGCAGTACGCTGACGGTCTCACCGCCGGTAATTCTTTCGGTTGTGACCGCCGGTACTTTTACCGACGGCTTACCGACGTCCAAAAGATAGTATTTTTATCGGCGGTTTAATGGCTGTTACACCGCCGGTACAAACACCAGCGGGAGCCGACCCTTAAACCGCCGTTAAATAACCGGCGGTATAAACCACTGTAAATCGTCAATGAAAAAACCACCGAAAAAACATCGCCGGTATTGGTTTCCGGCGTTGTTTTTTCCGGCGGTTCGTAAATTGCCGAAAAGCCGTCAGTTTTTTCCATAACTATCAGAAAATAAGGGCTAACCGCCGGTAATAAGTGATTTTTTGTAGTGTTTATCTTCTCTTTTTGAGGCGGTATATTATCCCTAATGGTCTGTTCGATTTCAGAATGAAATTTTAAATTTAATTCAGATTTATTTTGCACTTTGCATGATAAATTATTTTTTCAAACACCATCATCTGTGGCCACACCTTTTCACTCCACATATTTTCATGGTCTTGGGTCTATTTTTGGTCATCCATTAAAAACTGATCACGGTACTTCTTCTAGGTCTAGGTCTTATGTTGCTCGAGTGCTTGTGGAATTAGATGTTACAAAATAATTCCTTGATAAAATTTAAGTTGGTCCTGATAACTTAGGAATCACCCAATTGGTGGTTATGGAGGAATTCCCTTCTTACTATCTACATTGCCATTCGTTAAGACATTCTATGGTGGAATGTCGTGTTTTACATCCTCATCTCGATAATCCTCCTAAAGTTATTCCTCCTCCTCCTATTCAGCCCTTTACCGCTTTACAAGGTAATGGTGGTTATGGAATGGTGCTTGGGTGTGGGGAAGTTGATGTTCTTAGTGATGGTTATATACAAGTTGTTGAACTTCCCTTGATTAGGTGTGGTACTGAGCTTGTGTCTGAAATTGTGCTTTCAACTGTTGTTATTGGTAGAGCCAATGCATCAGATAATTTGGTTGTTATGATATTTTGACTTTTCCTATTAACAATTTGGATCATATGTCGGTTGGTTTGGATAATCCACTTGATGATATGCTGGATGATGGTGTTGCTAGAGTTATGTCTCCTAATGATAATGTCGTTTATGATGCTAATCAAAATGAGGATGGTGGACATTATCTAGGTAAATTGGGAGTGGTTTGAATGGACAGCTGATGTTAAATCCCTTGATCGTTGACTGTTTATTGGGCATTTGAATGTCTTAATGATATCAAAATTTGACGATCTTTGGCTCATTGGATTTGCCTCGTCTAGCCGCTCTATTCGACTGTAAACTTGTTACATTTATAAATTGTTGGGTAATCCAAATTATGGTTTGAACCTTCAAAATGCGCTTCGGTCCTTTGATTTGGACTCATTTGGGCTCGAATTGAGTCGAATTTGGTTTCTTTGGGTTTGTATTGTCGAGACATTCAGTTTGACTATAAGTTTGCTTAAATCGAAGTTCAGATGATCCCATATTTAATTTTTTGAGTATCCAACTTGATTTTTTCCTCGTGATATGTACTCGATCAAGATAATTTTTTGATGATATATCAAAAGTAAATAAGCATATACTTTATATATAAAAAAAAAATCAAATTTCCCTGAATCATCCTAGAAGATGATTTGATTATAATATTGAATTATCTGGATAAAATCTAGTGAAAAATGGAGGTTAGGTGAAGGTCTAACGACGTTCAGTCGTGTGGAAATCCGGCATCAGGTAATTGTCCGGCGGAAGCCCGGTTGTAGTCGGTGGTCCGGTAGAAGTCCTGCATCAGGCAGTGGTTTGGCGAAAGTCAGGCGTCAGGTAGTGGTCTAGTGGAAGTCCGGCGTTAGGTGGTGGTTTGACAGAATTCTGGCACCACTCAATAGTCCAAAAGAAATCTGGTGTCACGCGGTGGGTTGGCAAAAGCATGGTGCCACACGATGATCCGGGGAAAGTCAGGTTATCAGTAGGTGGTCAGACGGAAGTCTGGAGTTAGGCAGTGGTCCGGTGGAAGTCTGGAGTTAGTCAGTGGTCCGGCAGAAGTTCGGCGCCAGTCGGGTGTCCGGGGGAAGTCCTGGCGACGCTCGAGGAGGAGCTATGTACTTATACCATTCCACCTACACAACATATTACCTATACCATCATGTTCCTAAACTCAAATATCTTATCAATAAACTTTAATATAACTGCCATTTGCTCTCATTTGAATTTTTCTTAAGATTCATTAAGTATAATGCAATATTTTGCATCATTAATTTAATGTCATATAAAATTTTGAATTTGCTTAAGAGAAAGGATAAAATCTAATTTTGTATTTTAGGAGATGTATAGAAGCATTTTATAATACTATTGCATGTACATCTCTTGAGTCGAGAAGAATTAGTCCTAGAACCTAACAAAAGATTTCAAAATTTCCGGGAGAAACAGGATTTTGCAATTAGATTGATAAATTATTATATAATTAGATCAATATAAATATTTTTTTTACATTTATATAAAAATAGAAAATATATATTTTAATTTATTAATATAGCTCAATATTTTTATATAATTAAAATATGATAAATTTAACACACGCATATAGGGATGTTAATATTTGACACAACACGAAAACCCGACCGAACCCGACCCTGAATTTTAGGGTTAGACCCGACCCGTTTCCAAAACGGGTCGGGTTTGGGTTGACCCGATAGGTAACGGGTCAACCTAGAAACCCGTTTGAACCCCTGCCCATGGACCTGCCCGCCCCTCTACCCGTTGCCCCCCCCCCCCCCCCCCCCCCCGCCAGCCAGGAAGCCCGTGCGACTGCATTCTCGCCCGCCCCGCGCACTCGCCCCGCCCCCGCGCGACGACTCCCTGCACCCGCGTTGGGTTAGGTCAACGCACTAGCCCCGCGCGACCAGCTTTCCCGGGTTGGGTTAGGTCAACCCAGTAACCCGCCGGGTCGGGTCCGAGTTCGCATTTCCGACTCGTTTACCTAACAGGGTCAGGTTAGGGTCGACCCGTTTGAACCCGGGTCAATTCCGACCCCACCGAACCCGACCCGTGACCCGAAATTGACACCCTACACGCATACATATATGTATATATAGTTGAAGTAAAAAAGTTGATATAACTATGTTATATTTGACCCTAAAAACTTAACTATATTTTTTAAAATATTTATTAATGTAGCTCAATATTTTTATATAATTAAAATATGATAAAATTAGCACACGCATACGTACATGTATATATATTTGAAGTAAAAAAGTTGATATAAGTTGGTTATATTTGACCCTAAAAACTTGACTGTTTTTTTTTTTAAATATTTATTAATATAGCTCAATACTTTTATATAATTAAAATATGATAAATTTAACACACGCATACATACATGAATATATATTTGAAGTAAAAAAGTTGATATAATTATGTTATATTTGACCATAAAAACTTGACTGTTTTTTTTTAAAATATTTATTAATATAGCTCAATATTTTTATATAATTAAAATATGAAAAATTTAACCCACGAATACATACATGTATATATATTTGAAGTAAAAAAGTTGATATAACTATGTTATATTTGACCGTAAAAAACTTGATTGTATTTAAAAAAAAAATTTATTAAGCCTTTACTAATGAGCTACAAACCCAAGAATTGTTAGTCTGTAGCCAAAGCCCTAAATTCTAGGACACAAAATTATAAATTGCTAAAAGCTTGGGCAATATGCACGTTATCTCACCGAAGGTCTCACAAAGAGAAGATCAAATATTTGTTGAAGAAGTTTTTGGTTACATGTATGATGGTTGATAAAAGCAACACAAATCGCTATGGCCGGAAGTTACATATCCATTTTCTATGCAAAATTGAAATGGATTCACCAGCGATCCTTCTATAATTTTGACGTGGGATTCAGAGGAAGAAACAGACTTTGCAGACGGGGACATGGAATCTCCCCGACTAAGCTCGAGTGAGAGGTCAGGAGGATGGGACTTGCATAAGAGTTCAAAAGATTCCAGTTTGTATGATTCAGATACTTCAGATGTAAATGAGGAAGACAAAAAAATGGATGGAAGTTGAAGACTATGAAGAATGGCTAGAAGAGGAAGAGGAAGATGAAGATTGGGAGGATGAAGGAAAAGAACATCAAGATATGATGAACGAGGTATCTTCTTCGGGTGTTGATTTCATGGAAATTGATGAGTTAATTAGTAATTCTTTTATAAGTGAAATGGAAGCAGAGGACTATGACATACATCAAGCGATAAATTTATATGGGGATTTTATGGACATTGATCAAGAGTCGACATATTCATCTTCTATGAGTGGAGTAGATGGAGAAGATTTTGCCATGCAAATGGATTGGATAGTGCAGCCGTTACTAGTCTATTGATTTAGAATTCAGACTTTGTATATTACCTTCTTTTAATTGTATATTCTACGTTTACATTTTATTATTTTAATTTATTGTGTTCTCTTTCTCTATTTTTAGAAGATGTTATATTTGATTTGCAATGATGCAAGAATTTGTACAATTGTAATAGATTCCTAATTTATAAATGAATTTGGTAGAATTTTTGTTGTGACATTAAATGAATTTGTTAAACGTGTTGCAGAGACTTTTTCAAGAGTTTAGGAATTAGATTTGTACTTTATAATATAATCATATCAACATAAAATTTATTTTTTAATATTTTGGCATTTGTATTAAAATAGAAAAAATATATTTTAATTTATTAACATAACTGAATATTTATATATAATTAAAATATGGTAGAAATCTGCTCAACAAAACTGCTAATGGGAACTAGTCCGTCGGCATTATTGGAAAAGTTTTATAGGGCGCGTTTGCTGAAATTTTTTCTGAAGCCGTTTGCTAGAAAACTGCTCACAAGTTCAACAGAATAGTGATGCTGGAGCTTTGTTTATCAACTAACTTTAATTGGAATGATTAAAAAAAATTATAATTTTGGTACTCGAAAATTGCTTAAGAAACAGTTAAAAATCCATACCAAAATGAAGCCTAAGAGGCTTTGATTTTGAAACTTGCGTATATAATGTGTGTGTGAATTTGTCATAATTAATTTAGAAGTCTCCAAAATCCATACTTGATATTAAAATAATATAGGGTGGTATGTATGTAATATTAAAGTTTTAGGTGTTAGATAAATAAATAGGATGGTATAAAGTGGTATGTATATAAATTTCTCAATTATAAAATGCTTTTGATCGTCAAAGATAAGACCACTTAATAATAAAAGCTTCAAAATAATATTTTTAACAATCTTTAGAAATTTGATAATATTCTAAAATTAGGAAATTCTGCTTAGCTGATAATTCATTTGTCTACCGATGAAGTATTATGTGAAATTTTGAAATTAGTTTATTTACCTTTCTCTTGAAATTTGTAGATTTTGTATATTACCTTCTCTTTCTCTATTTTTAGAAGATGTTATATTTGATTTGCAATGATTGAAGAATTTGTTCAGTTGTAATAGATTCCTAATTTATAAATGAATTTGGTAGAATTTTTGTTGTGACATTAAATGAATTTGTTAAACGTGTTGCACTGACTTTTTCAAAAGAGCTGAGGAATTAGATTGGTACTTTATGTATAATCATATCAACATAAAATTTATTTTTTAAAATTTTGGCATTTGTATAAAAGTAGAAAAAATATATTTTAATTTATTAACATAACTTAATATTTATATATAATTAAAATACGGTAGAAAACTGCTCAACAGAACTGCTAATGGGAACTAGTCCGTCGGCATTATTGGAAAAGTTTTTTTTGCTGAAATTTTTTGTGAAGCCGTTTGCTAGAAAACTGCTCACAAGTTCAACAGAATAGTGATGCTGGAGCTTTGTTTATCAACTAACTTTATTTGGAATGACTTTCTTACAGTATTTTAGTACAAAAATTATAATATTGGTACTCGAAAATTGCTTAAGAAAGAGTAAAAAATCCATACCAAAATGAAGCCTAAGAGGCTTTGATTTTGAAACTTGCCTATATAATATAATGTGTGTGTGAATAGTGTTCGTTGACATGGCAATGACAACCTTTTTCTTATAATGGATTTTGCTCAGTTGGTTGGTAATTCTATCAAAAATTTGTTGGAAAATATTTTTAATAGAATTAAAGAAATGTGGAAGTAAAAATTATTTCCTAAAGTAGTGACGAAAATATATACATAAGAAACCCAATAGAAATTGTGTTGTTCGTTGGAAATTGATAAATTACTAACAAAACATTCCGTTGGAAATAGCAACTTTTCATGTAGTCATTGGATGAATGTTTTGAGTAAGAAAAACCTCTCTTTTTTTTTATTTACTAGCACAATGACTCGTAAGGGTTTTCTTCTAATGGGAGGAAGAATGACTTTAAGGAAATATGATATTTTTTGTTTTGATATATAAAGTATATGCTTATTTACTTTTGATATATCATCAAAAAATTATTTTGATCGGGCATAAATCTCGAGGAAAAATTCAAGTTGGAAACTTCAAAAATTAAATTTGAATCATCTGAATTTCGATTTCAGCAAACTTACAGTCGAACTGAATGTCTCGACAATACGAACCCAGCAACACCAAATTCAACTCAATTCGAGCCCAAATCAGGCTAAATCAAATACTTGAAGCGCATTTGGAAGGTTCAAATCCTAATTTGGATTACCAAACAATTTCTAAATGTAACAAGTTTATAGTCGAATAGAGCGGCTAGACGAGGCAAATCCAATGAGCCCAAGATCGTCAAATTCTTAAATCATTAAGACATTCAAATGCCCAATACACGGTCAACGATCAAGGGATTTAACATCAGTCATCCATTCAAACTACTCCCAATTTACCTAGACAATGTCCACCATCCACATTTTGATTAGCATCAGAAACAACATTATCATTAGGAGACATAACTCTGGCAGCATCATCATCCACCATATCATTGTGTGGATTATCCAAACCAACCGACAGATGATCCAAATTGTTAATAGGAAAAGCCGAAATATCAGCAACAACCAAATTATGTGATGCATTGGCTTTACCAATAACAACAGTTGAAAGCATAGTTTCAGACACAAGATCAGTACCATACCTAACTAAGGGAAATTCAACAGCTTATTTAGTACCATCACTAACAACATCAGCTTCCCCACACCCGAGCACCATTCCATCACCACCATTGCCTTGTAAAGCAGTAAAAGGTTGAATAGGAGGAGTGGGAATAGCCGTAGGAGGATGATCGAGATGAGGATGTAAAACATGACATTCCACCATAGAATGTCCTAATGAATGGAAATGCACACAGTAAGAGGAGAATTTCTCCATAACCACTGGTTGGGTGAATCCTAAGTTATCAGGATCAACCCAAATTTTATCAAGGAATTGTTTTGTAACATCTAATTTCATAAGCACTCGAGCAGCAGATGACCTAGACCTAGAAGAAGTACCGTGGTCAGTTTTTAATGGATGACTAAAAATAAACCCAAGACCATGAAGTATACGCGGAGTGAAAAGGTGTGGCCACAGATGTCGGTGTTTGAAAAAAGAATTTGCCTTGAAAAGTGCAAAACAAATATGAATTAAATTTATTTGAAAAAATTGAGAATTAAATTTAAATTTCAAATCTAAAGTCAAATAGACCATTAGGGATAATGTACTGCCTTGAAAGGAAAAGATAAAATCTCCCAATGGGTTCAGACATAGAATTGCGGATTTTCTCTTGAATGTCGTAGCCTGATTTAAGGGAGAACTACATATGACCTTAGAGGGTCTAAATGAAGTTTAGTCAAAAATCCGACTACAATAATCAAAAGAAGAGATCATTAATTTTATATTCCACTATATATTAATACATGATATATCTTCATGTAGAAAGAAGATATCATCCATTAACAGTCATTCAATTATGACGATGAAGATCATTATAAGTTTGATTTTGTAAAAGAAATATTAATTGAGTTTTGAAAAATTGATGTGAGTTCTAATTCTCCTATTAGCACCATCCCTCGTAGAAAACCAGAGCCTCTTACAAATACTCTCGATTAAAATAACTACAAAAATTTGTTTAGAAATTTTCTAAGAGTGATGTTAGAAGAGGTGAAACTAGAATTTGAACTGGGAATGGATCTAGTTGGAACACTTATTTCAAGAATTAACGGAGGAGGGGTAGGGAAACTTAGAAATTCTAAAATAATTTAGAATTGTCCCAAATTAACTTTAATTTTTGGATCGAGAGAATCTTTGATTTGAGTGGAGCAATTTATTAGAATTTTGGGATTATATTCTTAGAGGTTTGGGGTCTTATGATCCAGAGTATACACCAGATTTTAAATCTAAATTTGGACACTGGAGCACAGTAGTCCGAATTAGCTAATGCAATGCAAAACTTGGACATACCACGACCTAGATTGGGGAGCCTGCTAACCACATAGTTGATTAAAATCTATGAGTCTAGTCTTAATGAAAGAGTGATAAGGACATTATTAAAGTTTTTGAGAATTAGAACTGACTAGAGAAGATACTAATTGATCTCTTAACTTATGTAGGGTGAAAATATTTGAATAAATGTAATTATAATTTTAACTCTTTTAAATCTATATTTGAAGCAATGCATGCTGATCAACTCGATTAAAAACATAAAATAAAAATGTTGTAGCTTTTAAAAAAGGCTTAAAAATATTTTTTCTAGAGTTTGCATAACATCTCCTTGACAGATCTGCACCCTCAAAGATCAGACGGTCTGCCAGAACTCATAGGTGGGGAGGTGCCTAACAAGGAGGAGAAAATTTATGATTATGTTTATGCTGATTCCTGACAGTCCCGAATTACTTCTTAGATCGTTAAAGTTTTTTTAGTTGGCCTAAGATTTCTTTAATTAAATTTAAGTAGAAAATGGTTTTTAGCGTATCCTCACGAGCCTTAGATCAAATATAGGCCAAAAAAAATTAGACATACAAATCAACAAAAAACTAATAAAAGTAAGCAATCCTGATCGTAATTAAATTTAATTAAGCCTATCAATTAATTTAAAAAATTTGTTAAAGTAATGTCCATAGGCAAATGCCCCATTTATTACAACTCAGAATTATAGAAATTAAAAGTAGTCTGACGCCACAAACAAAAAACCTAAATTTTAATCTTAGGACTTACGCAAGTAGACTTTCAGTGGGATACTCTTTTGCCTTTAACTCTTCGTCCTTCTTATCCTGGAGCTCCTTGGACTTGTTGTACCTTGATACCTATATAGAAAAGAAAACTCTTCCCCCAAAGGGGAGGTTATTCTTTTCCCCTTGGGGTATAGAAATGATCCAAATTTGAGCTTCCACATGGAAAAGGACTATCCCCCTAAGAGGTATCCTTTCCTCTATGTAATCCAACTTTAGACTTGTATCCCAACTCAAAAAAACTTTCACAACTCATAACTTTAAATAAATTACATTAATGTAAAAGCAAAAATCAAGACTATCATGTAGGATTATCTTAATCATTTAATAATTAAACAAATACCAAGAAACTATATATATATATATATATATTATATATATATATATATATATATATATATATATATATATATATATTATATATATATATATATATATATATATATATATATATATATATATATATGTATTGAATTGGATAAATAAATACACTTGGTCTCACTTTTATTTATTTGGGGGCTAATCAAGTTGAACCACTATAGCATTTATATAATAATTATTAATTATTTTAGCCCCCTTTTATTGCCCTGCACGAGCATGCCCACATATAAAAAACTTAGTGAGCAACCAAATTGTTTCTATCTGAAAGATAATATAATCGTCAATCACATCAATCCATAGAGTATAGTAGAAGTAAACAAACATACCAATCAACTTCAATCATAACATGCAATAAAATCTTAAAAAATCTGGCATATAATGATAAAGTAAACACAAGCCTAACCTTGACTAGAGTTGGTTGTCATAGTAAATCATCTAAAGTGTGTGTTAAGGGTTGTGTGGTTGGGGTAGATCTTATGCTAGGTAATTTGTTCAGGTTGCCAAACATTTGGGTTTGTTAATAGTTGAAGGGTAGACTGTGGTTAGAGTCGACCTAAATTTGAAGCATTCCTCTATTCATGAATTTTTCCATTTCAAGCAATTGTGAAATAACAACCTTTCTCAAAGCCTATCTTGTTTGCCTTCATTAATAGGAAATCCAAGATTATTGGACAATCATCACAAATTTTTATAGATTTATTTAACAATAATTAGTTAAAATTTCAAACAGAATTTATCGAGTCCAAGCATTCAAGAATTAGAAGATGCAAGGACAACTCTCTTATAGACCTTTGAATGTAAAGCTTCTTTTTAGATGAATCTGACAACTTGTAGGTAACATGCTTGAGATTTTAATAAACCTCCCCAAATAATGTGAATTTGATCTCTCACTTTCCCTGGAAAAGATAAGCCAAGTCAAGTTGACTGGCATAAAAGTGGTCAGCAGAGTTTATAAAATGATATCATTTCAGATACTAGATGTGTCAATTATGATGAAGTTGGCCATTTTAGTATACAATAAGTAATTTTGCCTCATTAGTTATTAGCTTGATTGGGCCTTCAATCTCCCTATGCTAGCAAGGAAAATTTTAAAGAGATCTATGGGTGGCAACTTAGAATAATAAAAGTTTCTTTAATTAAAAATATATTTAAAAATAATACTTACAAAACTTGATGTGCTAATATAGTTTGAAAGCGATCGTATATAACGGTGATAGGGTTAGAATTTTAGGTCCTAGCATTGTATGGATATCCAATGTACAAATAAAGAACACAAGACTTTTTACGTGGAAAACCCTAGAAACGGGAAAAACTATGAGACCACACCTAATTGAACTGATTCCACTAGTATTTGAGTATGTTACAATTGACTGAATCATCCTAGAAGATGACTAGAAGATGATTAGATTATAATATTGAATTGTCTGGATAAAATCTAGTAACAAATAGAAGTTAGGTGAAGGTCTAAGACGTTCAGTCGGGCAGAAGTCTGGCGTTAGGTAATTGTCCGGCGGAAGCCCGGTTGTAGTTGGTGATCTGGTAGAAGTCCGGCATTAGGCGGTGGTTTGGTGAAAGTCCGGCGCCAGGTATTGGTCTAGTGGAAGTCTGGCGTTAGGCGGTGGTCTGACAGAAATCTGGCGCCACTCAATAGTCCAATAAAAGTCTGGTGTCAGGTGGTGGGTTGGCAGAAGCATGGTGCCACTCAATGATTCGGCATAAGTCAGGTCATTAGTAGGTGGTCAAACGGAAGTTTGGAGTCAGGCAGTGGTCCGGTGGAAATCTGGAGTTAATTGGTGGTCTGACAGAAGTTCGGAGGCAGTCGGGTGTCCAGGGGAAGTCTGGGCGGAGGTCGAGGAGTTGTGTACTTATACCATTTCACCTACACAACATATTACTTATACCATCATGTTCTTGACCTTGAATATCTTATCAATAAACTTTAATATAATTGCCATTTGCTCTCATTTCAATTTTTCTTAAGATTCATTAAGTATAATGCAATATTTTGCATCATTAATCTAATGTCATATAAAATTTTGAATTTTTCTCAAGAAATAGGATAAAATCTAATTTTGTATTTTGGGAGATGTATAGAAGCATTTTATAATACTATTGCATGTACATCTCTTGAGTCATGAAGAATTAGTCCTAGAACCTAACAAAAGATTTCCAAATTTATGAGAGAAACAGGATTTTGTAATTAGATTGATAAATTATTATATAATTAGATCAATATAAATATTTTTTTTAGCATTTATATAAAAATAGAAAATATATACTTTAATTTATTAATATAGTTCAATATTTTATATAATTAAATTATGATAAATTTAACACAGACATACATACATGTACATATATTTGAAGTAAAAAAAGTTGATATAAAAAACAAAAAAAAGTAAAAAAGTTGATATAACTATGTTATATTTGACCCTAATAATTTGATTGTATTTTTTAAAATTTTTATTAAGCCTTTATTAATGACGATCAATCATTCATCATAGCAGCATTTGCAGATAGTTCCATCAATTAATTTTTTTTTCTTTGACATTTGAGCTATTAAGACAAATTACTCAAACACACATCATATATATAAGCTGCAAACCCAAGAATTATTAGTCAGCAGCCAAAGCCCTCAACCGACAGACCATGAAAAGCTATGTTCCATCAAGTAATTGATAGTAAAAAGGTAGCTTCATTAATGAAAGAAATGAATTCCTGCATATAGGGGTGCAAATGAGTCGAGTCGAGCCCGAGCTAAGGGGTGCTCAACTTGGGCTCGACTGCCAAATAGTGAGCTCGAACTCGAGTTGAGCTCAAAAGACGAGCTTGAGCACCACTCGTCTCATGAAAAGAGTCGAGTTGAACAGCTCGTCGAGCTCCTTCTCGGCCTCTGTAATCGAGCGTCATTCCGAGCTACGTCAAAGCCGCGAGCTCCGTCGTTCTTCGAGCTTCGTTGTTGGTCGTCCCATCGAGCTCCATCGTTCGTCATCTTGTTTAGCACTGTCGAAGCCTCGAGCTCGTCGTCCTGACTAGGCTAGCCCCGCTAGCACCACACAAGCTCCAAGCCTCAGACATCTGTCATCCCGTCAAACTCTGTCATTTTGATTTTCCCGCTTGGCCATCAAGTTGTCCTCCCGCCTGCCCACACAAAAGGTATGATTTTAATGCCCGGTCACCTTCGTGAGACGAGTTGCTCATCAAGCCGACAAGTCGAGCAAACATCTGTTCAAGCTCGAGCTCTATAAGCCTTCGAGCCCGAAATCATGTTCAAGCTCGACTCGCGAGCTCGATAAGCTTGACTCGTCGAGCCTATTACCAAGTCGAGAGTCCAAGCCGGCTCGTGAGTCGACCTAACTCGGTAACACCCCTACCTGCATATAGGTAAAGTAGGTTGAGATGCAAGCACAGCAATAGCCTCACCAAAAAGGGTGCAAAACTGAGGAGAGTTAGTTTATAGAAGATGATTTATATGTTATTTCCTTTTGCTTTGCATGTATAAGTTTATATTATTGAAATAATTAAATAATTGATATTGTAATTGTTTGACTCTTTAATTCCTTTTGAAAAGGATGATTTTTTTAAATATTTATATTGTTAAATTTAGCTTTATATACATATTTGATGTAATTTTGTAACGGTGTTATTTTGGATAAATAATTGCTAAGATTTTATTCGCTTGGTATTTTCTTGGAAATTTCAAAAAAAATCTGTAGAAAAATATTTTTAATAGAATTATGCATGTAAGAAATTATTTCCTATGGGATCTTTAGTGCTGAAAATATATAATAAAAAAATCCATTATAAATTGTGTTTTTCAACGAATTCCATAAATTACTAACAAAAATTCCATTGATAATTTTCGTTTTTTCTGATGGACACATCATCCTCCCACTAAATTCAAGCACACGTAATAATAAATGGCTAAAAACTTGGGCAATATGCACGTTATCTCACCGAAGGTCTCACGAAGGGAAGATCAAATATTTGTCAAAGAAGTTTTTGTTTTCATGCAAGATGGTTGATAAAAGCAACACAAAATCGCCATGGCCAGAAGTTGCATATCCATTTTCTATTCGAAATTGGAATGGATTCACAAGCGATCTTTCTGTAAGTTTGACGTGGAATTCAAAGGAAGAAAAAGACTTTGCAGACGAGGACATGAAATCTCCCCGACTAAGCTTTTGTGAGAAGTCAGGAGGATGGGACTTGCATAAGAGTTCAAAAGATTCCAGTTTGTATGATTTAGATACAACAGATGTAAACGAGGAAGACAAAAAATGGATGGAAGATGAAGACGATGAAGAATGGCTAGAGGAGGAAGAGGAAGATGAAGAATGGGAGGATGAAGGAAAAGAACATCAAGATATGATGGACGAGGTATTTTCTTCGGGTTTTGATTTAATGGAAATTGATGAATTAATTAGTAATTCTTTTATTAGTGACATGGAAGTAGAGTACTATGACACATCTCAAGAGATAAATTCATATGAGGATTTTATGGACATTGATCAAGAGTCGACATATTCATCTTTTATGAGTGGAGTAGAAGGCGAACATTTTGCCATGCAAATGGATTGGACAGCGCAGCCGTTACTAGTCTATTGATTTAGAATTCAGATTTTGTATATTACCTTCTTTTAATTGTATATTTTATGTATACATTTTGTAGATTTTGTATATTACCTTCTCTTTCTGTATTTTTAGAAGATGTTATATTTGATTTGCAATGATTGAAGAATTTGTTCAGTTGTAATAGATTCCTAATTTATAAATGAATTTGGTAGAATTTTTGTTGTGACATTAAATGAATTTGTTAAACGTGTTGCAGAGACTTTTTCAAGAGTTTAGGAATTAGATTGGTACTTTATAATATAATCATATCAACATAAAATTTATTTTTTAATATTTTGGCATTTGTATAAAATAGAAAAAATATATTTTAATTTATTAACATAACTTAATATTTATATATAACTAAAATATGGTAGAAAATTGCTCAACAGAACTGCTAATGGGAACTAGTCCGTCGGCATTATTGGAAAAATTTTATAGGGCGCGTTTGCTGAAATTTTTTCTGAAGCCGTTTGCTAGAAAACTGCTCACAAGTTCAACAGAATAGCAAACTAACTTTATTTGAAATGGCTTTCTTACAGTTTTTTAGTACAAAAATTATAATATTTATATATAATCAAAAATTTGTTGGAAAATATTTTTAATAAAATTATAGAATTGTGGATGTAAAAATTATTTCCTAAAGTAGTGACGAATAAGAAATCCAATAGAAATTGTGTTGTTCGTTGGAAATTTATAAATTGCTAACAAAACATTCCGTTGGAAATAGCAAATTTTCATGTAGTGATTGGATGAATGTTTTGATGAAGAGTATCAAATGGCCCATATTTTTGTGCATTAAATATTTGTCAAACGAAAGTATATGTTATGTCTTCAAAAAAATTTATGCAGAATTATAATTTCAAAAAATTATGAGAAGTTCAGATTTTTTTTATTTATTTATTTTTTAATTTTGTAAAACAAAAATGAGAATAATTTTATACTTGCAAAACTTTCAATTCGTAACTTTTTGTAAGTTACAAATAAAATATTCTACATATTTAGATTTTTTATAGAAAATTTTTATAGGGCAAATTAAAAAAGAATGAATTGGATGTTTCAAAAACATTTCAGGACAAAGTTTGGGTGGCCTGAATAATCTAGGTTTGTTCAGTCGTCGTTGTTGAATATGTCCATTAAGGTTGCGCTGTCCATCCTTTTGTAGGTAAAATCTTCGCCTTCTACTTCACTCATTAGAAGAGGAATATGTCGACTCTTGATCAATATCCATAACATATACCACATGAATTTATCTCTTGATGAGTGTCATAAAACTCTACTTCCATTTCACTTATAAAAGATATTACTAATTAACTCATCAATTTCTATGAAATAACACCTAAAAAAGATACCTCGTCCATCATATCTTGATGTTCTTTTCCTTCATCCTCCATTCTTCATCTTCCTCTTCCTCATTCCAAACCATTTTCATCTACCATCTATTTGTTCTCTTACTCGTTTACATCTGGTGTATCAGATCATACAAATACTGGAATCTTTTGAACTCTTAAAGTAATGTTCCAAGTGGCAAGACCCATTTATTACAACTCAGAATTATAGAAATTAAGAAGTCTGACCCACAAACAAAAAACCTAAATTTTAATCTTAGGACTTACGCAAGTAGACTTTCAGTGGGATACCTTTTGCCTTTAACTCTTCGTCCTTCTTATCCCGAGCTCCTTGGACTTGTGTAAATGGATACCTATATAGAAAAGAAAACTCTTCCCCCAAAGGGGAGGTTATTCTTTTCCCCTTGGGGTATATAAATGATCCAAATTTGAGCTTCCCATGGAAAAGGACTATCCCCCTAAGGAATCCTTTCCTCTATGTAATCCAACTTTAGACTTGTATCCCAACTCAAAGGAACTTTCCACAACTCATAACTTTAAATAAATTACATTAATGTAAAAGCAAAATCAAGACTATCATGTAGGATTATCTTAACATTTAATAATAAACAAATACAATAAATCTATATATATATATATATAATATATATATATATATATATATATATATATATATATATATATATAATATATAATATATATATATATAATTGATAATTAAATACACTTGGTCTCATTTTATTTATTTGGGGGCTAATCAAGTTGAACCACTGTAGCATTATAATAATAATTATAATTTTAAGCCCCCTTTATATTCCCTGCACGAGCATGCCCACTATAAAAAACTTAGTGAGCAACCAAATCGTTTCTAACTGAAAGAAAATCTAATCGTCAATCACATCAATCCATTAGAGTATAGTAAAGTAAACAAACATAACCAATCAACTTCAAATCAACACAGCAATAAAATCTTAAAAAACCTGGCATATAATGATAAAGTAAACACAAGTCTAACCATACTAGAGTTGGTTTTCATAGTAAATCATCTAAAGTGTGTGTTAAGGGTTGTGTGGTTGGGGTAGATCTTATGCTAGGTAATTTGTTCAGGTTGCCAAACATTTGGATTTTTAATAGTTGAAGGTAACATGGTTAGAGTCGACCTAAATTGAAGCATTCCTCTATCATGAATTTTTCCATTTCAAGCAATGTGAAATAACAACCTTACTCAAAGCCTATCTTGTTTGCCTTCATTAACAGGAAATCCAAGATTTTGGACAATCATCACAAATTTTTATAGATTTATTTAACAAATTAGTTAAAATTTCAAACAGAATTTATCGAGTCCAAGCATTCAAGAATTAGAAGATGCAAGGACAACTCTCTTATAGACCTTTGAATGTAAAGCTTCTTTTAGATGAATCTGACAACTTGTAGGTAACATGCTTGAGATTTTAATAAACCTCCCCAAATAATGTGAATTTGATCTCTCACTTTCCCAGGAAAAAGTAACCAACAAGTTGACTGGCATAAATGGTCAGCAGAGTTTATAAAATGATATCATTTCAGATACTAGATGTGTCAATTATGATGAAGTTGGCCATTTTAGTATACAATACGTAATTTTGCCTCATTAGTTATTGCTTGATTGGGCCTTCAATCTCCCTGTGCTAGCAAGGAAAATTTTAAAGAATTTATGGGTGGCAACTTAGAATAATAAAAGTTTCTTTAATTAAAAAATATATTTAAAGAAATACTTACAAAACTTGATGTGCAAATATAGTTTGAAAGCGATTGTACATAAACGGGAGATAGGTTAGAATTTTAGGTCCTAGCATGTACGGATATCCAATGTACAAATAAAGAACACAAGACTTTTACGTGGAAAACCCTAGAAAGGAAAAACTATGAGACCACACCTAATTGAATGATCCACTAGTATTTGAGTATGTTACAATTGACTGAATCATCCTAGAAATGACTAGAAGATGATTAGATTATATAATGAATTGTCTGGATAAAATCTAGTAACAAATAGAAGTTAGGTGAAGGTCGAAGACGTTCAGTCGGGCAGAAGTCTGGCGTTAGGTATTGTCCGCGAAGCCCGGTTATAGTTGGTGATCCGGAAAGTCGGCATCAGGCGGTGGTTTGGTGAAAGTCCGGCACAGGTATTTTGGCTAGTGGAAGTTTGGGTTAGGCGGTGGTCTGACAGAAATCTGGCGCCACTCAATAGTCCAATAAAATCTGGTGTCAGGTGGTGGGTTGGCAGAAGCCTGGTGCCACTCGATGATTCGGCGAAGTCAGGTCATTATAGGTGGTCAGACGGAAGTTTGGAGTCAGGGATGGTCCGGTGGAAATCTGGAGTTAATTGGTGGTCTGACAGAAGTTCGGAGGCAATCGGGTGTCCAGGGGAAGTCTGGGCGGAGGTCGAGGAGTTGTGTACTTATACCATTTCACCTACACAACATATTACTTATACCATCATGTTCTTGACCTTGAATATCTTATCAATAAACTTTAATATAATTGCCATTGCTCTCATTTCAATTTTTCTTAAGATTCATTAAGTATAATGCAATATTTTGCATCATTAATCTAATGTCATATAAAATTTTGAATTTTTCTCAAGAAATAGGATAAAATCTAATTTTGTATTTTGGGAGATGTATAGAAGCTTTATAATACTATTGCATGTACATCTCTTGAGTCATGAAGAATTAGTCCTAGAACCTAACAAAAGATTTCCAAATTTATGAGAGAAACAGGATTTTGTAATTAGATTGATAAATTATTATATAATTAGATCAATATAAATATTTTTTTAGCATTTATATAAAAATAGAAAATATATACTTTAATTTATTAATATAGTTCAATATTTATATAATTAAATTATGATAAATTTAACACAGACATACATACATGTACAATATTTGAAGTAAAAAAGTTGATATAAAAAACAAAAAAAAGTAAAAAAGTTGATATAACTATGTTATATTTGACCCTAATAATTTGATTGTATTTTTAAATTTTTTATTAAGCCTTTTATAATGACGATCAATCATCATCATAGCACATTTGTAATAGTTCCTTCAATTAATTTTTTTTCTTTGACATTTGAGCTATTAAGACAAATTACTCAAACACACATCATATATATAAGCTGCAAACCCAAGAATTATTAGTCAGCAGCCAAAGCCCTCAACCGACAGACCATGAAAAGCTATGTTCCATCAAGTAATTGATAGTAAAAAGGTAGCTTCATTAATGAAAGAAATGAATTCCTGCATATAGGGGTGCAAATGAGTCGAGTCGAGCCCGAGCTAAGGGGTGCTCAACTGGGCTCGACTGCCAAATAGTGAGCTCGAACTCGAGTTGAGCTCAAAAAGACGAGCTTGAGCACCACTCGTTCAATGAAAAGAGTCGAGTTGAACAGCTCGTCGAGCCCTTCTCGGCCTCTGTAATCGTAGCGTCATTCCGAGCTACGTCAAAGCCGCGAGCTCCGT
The DNA here is from genome assembly GCA_022539455.1 of Dendrobium nobile. Taxonomy (NCBI): domain Eukaryota; kingdom Viridiplantae; phylum Streptophyta; class Magnoliopsida; order Asparagales; family Orchidaceae; genus Dendrobium; species Dendrobium nobile. The sequence goes on along the minus strand of CM039722.1, from coordinate 36,194,347 downwards.
CGTTCTTCGAGCTTCGTTGTTGGTCGTCCCATCGAGCTCCATCGTTCGTCATCTTGTTTAGCACTGTCGAAGCCTCGAGCTCGTCGTCCTGACTAGGCTAGCCCGCGCTAGCACCACACAAGCTCCAAGCTCAGACATCTGTCATCCCGTCAAACTCTGTCATTTTGATTTTCCCGCTTGGCCATCAAGTTGTCCTCCGCCTGCCCACACAAAAGTATGATTTTAATGCCCGGTCACCTTCGTGAGACGAGTTTTTTGAATTGGGAAGTTTAAATATTTATCCACTGAGGCTTAGGATGGTTTGTGGGCAAGCACAGTTGGTAATCACCCATCCCGGGTTCGAATCCCCTCTAGTACGGCCTCACATCTTCAGTGGGGAAAAATAAGTGTGGGCCCGTTGTCAATGGGTGGCCTCGCTAGATTCCGCCGAGAGATTAATTACGCCTCCAAGCACTCCTTTTGGAGTGGCAAACATAGATAACCCCATTAAAAAAAAGATTAAATATTTTTTTAATCAAATAATTCATCAATTTCTTCACAATACCCTTTGTCCTTTTCATAGCTGTTGGAACGCAATTCCAAGAGATTTTCCGTGGAACCGTGTGAAAGCACAAGCTTTCTAGAATAAAAAAAAGGCCAACTTTTGCTCCAAAAAAAACGTACAACCATAGCTACGAATAAATTCCTTACTCGCTCTCCTTTCTAAGATATTTCTTTGGAGGCGCTCTTTCTCTCGCCTCTCCCTTCGCTCCGGCGTGTGTTCTCTCTTTCTCTCCCTCAGAATTTTCATAACTTATTTATCTTCAGCGCTCCTCCGACTCTCTGGTTGCGCAGAGGCTAGCTCTAATCACCTTCTATGGATGAATCGGCCTTCAATTCCCTTATATATCTATATTCTTCCTCTTACTCCATCATCTCACATCAAACGTCCATGCTTCCTCCGGCTGCCCATTAAACCACATCTTCTGCAAGATGATAATGTTCGTTTCTTGAATGAAGAGATCAACTAAGGCTTTGTTTGGGACGGCTTTCTTTCTGCTTCTTAAAGCAGCTTTCTAGTTAAAAAGTTAAAATTTTTGTACTAAAAAGTCGCTTTAAGAAGCAGTAAGAAAGTCGTCCCAAACGAAACCTAAGGCCTCGTTAGCGACGACTTCCTTACTACTTATCCAAAAATTTCTTGAACTAAAATTTTTGTATTAAAAAATTGATTTAGAAAGCAGTAAGAAAAGTTATCCCAAACAAACCTAGGATGCTAAACCATAGACTATGGCCCACGTAGATTATGATATATTCAACCAAAAACCCTTTTTTATGGGAATCTTTTAGAAGTAATCAATAAGTTCTGGAAACACAGAGGTACATTTGAACTTCTTTCTTTTGATGTTGCTTCCTTTTATTTAAATTCAATTGCAATGAAGACTTGAATATAGTAAAGATGGTTTTATTATTAATGGTAATCCTTTGATTTTTAAGAAATTGAGTTTGAATTAGGCTGGTCAAGGAAGGCTTCAGAGAGGTCCTATATGAGTCAATTTTTCTAATATGTCATTCTATTATTGATCAAAATAAGAATTTCAAAAATTGCTAATAAGCTCAACATAACTATAGATATAAACATAATGATTAAACAATTAGTATAAAAAAAAATGCCCATATAAACTCAGATAAATCAGATCATAAATAACCAGTTTCTCAACAAGCTCTTTTCCCTTTTTTTAACTTAAAACAGAATGCTTAATAGGTGTTAGCCAACACAACTCAGTATGTCATACTTGCCAATTTAAATTTTTAAATATTTCACTTATTAAGTATTTAATTGAATTTTAAAATAGTTTGTTAGAAGTTTATCAGTCTAAGCATAATATTACTTGCAAATAACCGAAATAAGGTTGACTATGCAATGAAAGTAAATAAGCAAATACTTTATATATAATAACAAAAAAAAATCATATTTCTTTAAAGCTCTTGTTCCTCCCATTAGAAGAAGACCCTTATGACTCATTGTGCTAGCATATAAAAAAATAGGCTCTTATGACTCTCAATGCTTGCATTTAGCACTAGAACTTCCCACATATTAGATCTCGTAATTAGAAATATAAAATTCAAGCAAATAATCATATATAATTTCCCATTACAGAGAGGTAAATAAACTAATTTCAAAATTTTACAGAATACTTCATTGCTAGGTAAAAAAATTCTCTGCTAAGCAAAATATCATAATTTTAGAATATTATCAAATTTCTAAAGATGGTTCATAATATTATTTTGAAGCTTTTATTGTACTCTTACCTTTGAGGATAATAAATATTTAATAATTTGTCAAAAACCATGTATTTTTTAATTTACCACATAAAAATTTTCAAGAGAAAATATCTAAATGCCTGAACTATTATATCTGTAACATACAAAAAGTTATGCATTAAAATTTTTTCAAGTACAAAATTATTCTTACTTTTGCTTTACAAAATTAAAAATTAAATAAAGAAATATCTAAAATTCTCATAATTTTTTGAAATTATAATTCTGCATTTTTTTTTTTTTTTTGAAGACATAACATATACTTTCATATGTGCAATACACAAAAATATAGGCTGATTGATGCTTCATAAAAAAAATTCATTCAATTATTATAGGAAAAGTTGCTATTACCGATGGAATGTTTTATTAGTAATTTATCAACTTCCATGGAACAACACAATTTCTAATGGATATAGTTTTGATTGAATTGGATGTTTCAAAACATTTTCAGGACAAAGTTTGGGTTTGCCTGAATAATCTAGGGTTTGTTCAGTCGGTTGTTGAATATGTCCATTAATGGTTGCGCTGTCCATTCCTTTTGTAGAGTAAAATCTTCGCCTTCTACTTCACTCATAGAAGATGAATATGTCGACTCTTGATCAATATCCATAACATAACCACATGAATTTATCTCTTGATGAGTGTCATAAAACTCTACTTCCATTTCACTTATAAAAGAATTACTAATTAACTCATCAATTTCTATGAAATAAACACCTAAAAAAGATACCTCGTCCATCATATCTTGATGTTCTTTTCCTTCATCCTCCCATTCTTCATCTTCCTCTTCCTCATCCAACCATTCTTCATCTACCATCTATTTGTTCTCTTACTCGTTTACATCTGGTGTATCAGAATCATACAAACTGGAATCTTTTGAACTCTTAAAGTAATGTCCATAGGCAAATGACCCATTTATTACAACTCAGAATTATAGAAATTAGAAGTAGTCTGACACCACAAACAAAAAACCTAAATTTTAATCTTAGGACTTACGCAAGTAGACTTTCAGTGGGATACACTTTTGCCTTTAACTCTTCGTCCTTCTTATCCTCGAGCTCCTTGGACTTGTCGTAAATGGATACCTATATAGAAAAGAAAACTCTTCCCCCAAAGGGGAGGTTATTCTTTTCCCCTTGGGGTATATAAATGATCCAAATTTGAGCTTCCACATGGAAAAGGACTATCCCCCTAAGAGGTATCCTTTCCTCTATGTAATCCAACTTTAGACTTGTATCCCAACTCAAAGGAACTTTCACAACTCATAACTTTAAATAAATTACATTAATGTAAAAGCAAAAATCAAGACTATCATGTAGGATTATCTTAAGCATTTAATAATTAAACAAATACCAAGAAACTCTATATATATATATATATATATATATATATATATATATATATATATATATATTATATATAATATATATATATATATATATATATAATTGATAAATAAATACACTTGGTCTCACTTTTATTTATTTGGGGGCTAATCAAGTTGAACCACTGTAGCATTTATATAATAATTATTAATTATTTTAGCCCCCTTTTAATTCCCTGCACGAGCATGCCCACCTATAAAAAACTTAGTGAGCAACCAAATCGTTTCTAACTGAAAGATAATCTAATCGTCAATCACATCAATCCATAGAGTATAGTAGAAGTAAACAAACATACCAATCAACTTCAATCACAACATGCAATAAAATCTTAAAAAACCTGGCATATAATGATAAAGTAAACACAAGTCTAACCTAGACTAGAGTTGGTTGTCATAGTAAATCATCTAAAGTGTGTGTTAAGGGTTGTGTGGTTGGGGTAGATCTTATGCTAGGTAATTTGTTCAGGTTGCCAAACATTTGGATTTTTTAATAGTTGAAGGGTAAACTATGGTTAGAGTCGACCTAAATCTGAAGCATTCCTCTATTCATGAATTTTTCCATTTCAAGCAATTGTGAAATAACAACCTTACTCAAAGCCTATCTTGTTTGCCTTCATTAACAGGAAATCCAAGATTATTGGACAATCATCACAAATTTTTATAGATTTATTTAACAATAATTAGTTAAAATTTCAAACAGAATTTATCGAGTCCAAGCATTCAAGAATTAGAAGATGCAAGGACAACTCTCTTATAGACCTTTGAATGTAAAGCTTCTTCTTAGATGAATCTGACAACTTGTAGGTAACATGCTTGAGATTTTAATAAACCTCCCCAAATAATGTGAATTTGATCTCTCACTTTCCCAGGAAAAGATAAGCCAAGTCAAGTTGACTGGCATAAAAGTGGTCAGCAGAGTTTATAAAATGATATCATTTCAGATACTAGATGTGTCAATTATGATGAAGTTGGCCATTTTAGTATACAATACGTAATTTTGCCTCATTAGTTATTTGCTTGATTGGGCCTTCAATCTCCCTGTGCTAGCAAGGAAAATTTTAAAGAGATTTATGGGTGGCAACTTAGAATAATAAAAGTTTCTTTAATTAAAAATATATTTAAAGATAATACTTACAAAACTTGATGTGCAAATATAGTTTGAAAGCGATTGTACATAAACGGTGATAGGGTTAGAATTTTAGGTCCTAGCATCGTACGGATATCCAATGTACAAATAAAGAACACAAGACTTTTTACGTGGAAAACCCTAGAAAGGGGAAAAACTATGAGACCACACCTAATTGAAATGATTCCACTAGTATTTGAGTATGTTACAATTGACTGAATCATCCTAGAAGATGACTAGAAGATGATTAGATTATAATATTGAATTGTCTGGATAAAATCTAGTAACAAATAGAAGTTAGGTGAAGGTCGAAGACGTTCAGTCGGGCAGAAGTCTGGCGTTAGGTAATTGTCCGGCGGAAGCCCGGTTATAGTTGGTGATCCGGTAGAAGTTCGGCATCAGGCGGTGGTTTGGTGAAAGTCCGGCACCAGGTATTGGTCTAGTGGAAGTTTGGTGTTAGGCGGTGGTCTGACAGAAATCTGGCGCCACTCAATAGTCCAATAAAAGTCTGGTGTCAGGTGGTGGGTTGGCAGAAGCCTGGTGCCACTCGATGATTCGGCGGAAGTCAGGTCATTACTAGGTGGTCAGACGGAAGTTTGGAGTCAGGCAGTGGTCCGGTGGAAATCTGGAGTTAATTGGTGGTCTGACAGAAGTTCGGAGGCAATCGGGTGTCCAGGGGAAGTCTGGGCGGAGGTCGAGGAGTTGTGTACTTATACCATTTCACCTACACAACATATTACTTATACCATCATGTTCTTGACCTTGAATATCTTATCAATAAACTTTAATATAATTGCCATTTGCTCTCATTTCAATTTTTCTTAAGATTCATTAAGTATAATGCAATATTTTGCATCATTAATCTAATGTCATATAAAATTTTGAATTTTTCTCAAGAAATAGGATAAAATCTAATTTTGTATTTTGGGAGATGTATAGAAGCATTTTATAATACTATTGCATGTACATCTCTTGAGTCATGAAGAATTAGTCCTAGAACCTAACAAAAGATTTCCAAATTTATGAGAGAAACAGGATTTTGTAATTAGATTGATAAATTATTATATAATTAGATCAATATAAATATTTTTTTTAGCATTTATATAAAAATAGAAAATATATACTTTAATTTATTAATATAGTTCAATATTTTATATAATTAAATTATGATAAATTTAACACAGACATACATACATGTACATATATTTGAAGTAAAAAAGTTGATATAAAAAACAAAAAAAAAGTAAAAAAGTTGATATAACTATGTTATATTTGACCCTAATAATTTGATTGTATTTTTTAAAATTTTTATTAAGCCTTTATTAATGACGATCAATCATTCATCATAGCAGCATTTGTAGATAGTTCCATCAATTAATTTTTTTTCTTTGACATTTGAGCTATTAAGACAAATTACTCAAACACACATCATATATATAAGCTGCAAACCCAAGAATTATTAGTCAGCAGCCAAAGCCCTCAACCGACAGACCATGAAAAGCTATGTTCCATCAAGTAATTGATAGTAAAAAGGTAGCTTCATTAATGAAAGAAATGAATTCCTGCATATAGGGGTGCAAATGAGTCGAGTCGAGCCCGAGCTAAGGGGTGCTCAACTTGGGCTCGACTGCCAAATAGTGAGCTCGAACTCGAGTTGAGCTCAAAAGACGAGCTTGAGCACCACTCGTCTCATGAAAAGAGTCGAGTTGAACAGCTCGTCGAGCTCCTTCTCGGCCTCTGTAATCGAGCGTCATTCCGAGCTACGTCAAAGCCGCGAGCTCCGTCGTTCTTCGAGCTTCGTTGTTGGTCGTCCCATCGAGCTCCATCGTTCGTCATCTTGTTTAGCACTGTCGAAGCCTCGAGCTCGTCGTCCTGACTAGGCTAGCCCCGCTAGCACCACACAAGCTCCAAGCCTCAGACATCTGTCATCCCGTCAAACTCTGTCATTTTGATTTTCCCGCTTGGCCATCAAGTTGTCCTCCCGCCTGCCCACACAAAAGGTATGATTTTAATGCCCGGTCACCTTCGTGAGACGAGTTGCTCATCAAGCCGACAAGTCGAGCAAACATCTGTTCAAGCTCGAGCTCTATAAGCCTTCGAGCCCGAAATCATGTTCAAGCTCGACTCGCGAGCTCGATAAGCTTGACTCGTTGAGCCTATTACCAAGTCGAGAGTCCAAGCCGGCTCGTGAGTCGACCTAACTCGGTAACACCCCTACCTGCATATAGGTAAAGTAGGTTGAGATGCAAGCACAAATGCAAGCACAGCAATAGCCTCACCAAAAAGGGTGCAAAACTGAGGAGAGTTAGTTTATAGAAGATGATTTATATGTTATTTCCTTTTGCTTTGCATGTATAAGTTTATATTATTGAAATAATTAAATAATTGATATTGTAATTGTTTGACTCTTTAATTCCTTTTGAAAAGGATGATTTTTTTAAATATTTATATTGTTAAATTTAGCTTTATATACATATTTGATGTAATTTTGTAACGGTGTTATTTTGGATAAATAATTGCTAAGATTTTATTCGCTTGGTATTTTCTTGGAAATTTCAAAAAAATCTGTAGAAAAATATTTTTAATAGAATTATGCATGTAAGAAATTATTTCCTATGGGATCTTTAGTGCTGAAAATATATAATAAAAAAATCCATTATAAATTGTGTTTTTCAACGAATTCCATAAATTACTAACAAAAATTCCATTGATAATTTTCGTTTTTTCTGATGGACACATCATCCTCCCACTAAATTCAAGCACACGTAATAATAAATGGCTAAAAACTTGGGCAATATGCACGTTATCTCACCGAAGGTCTCACGAAGGGAAGATCAAATATTTGTCAAAAAGTTTTTGTTTTCATGCAAGATGGTTGATAAAAGCAACACAAAATCGCCATGGCCAGAAGTTGCATATCCATTTTCTATTCGAAATTGGAATGGATTCACAAGCGATCTTTCTGTAAGTTTGACGTGGAATTCAAAGGAAGAGAAAGACTTTGCAGACGAGGACATGAAATCTCCCCGACTAAGCTTTTGTGAGAAGTCAGGAGGATGGGACTTGCATAAGAGTTCAAAAGATTTCAGTTTGTATGATTTAGATACAACAGATGTAAACGAGGAAGACAAAAAATGGATGGAAGATGAAGACGATGAAGAATGGCTAGAGGAGGAAGAGGAAGATGAAGAATGGGAGGATGAAGGAAAAGAACATCAAGATATGATGGACGAGGTATTTTCTTCGGGTTTTGATTTAATGGAAATTGATGAATTAATTAGTAATTCTTTTATTAGTGACATGGAAGTAGAGTACTATGACACATCTCAAGAGATAAATTCATATGGGGATTTTATGGACATTGATCAAGAGTCGACATATTCATCTTTTATGAGTGGAGTAGAAGGCGAACATTTTGCCATGCAAATGGATTGGACAGCGCAGCCGTTACTAGTCTATTGATTTAGAATTCAGATTTTGTATATTACCTTCTTTTAATTGTATATTTTATGTAACATTTTGTAGATTTTGTATATTACCTTCTCTTTCTGTATTTTTAGAAGATGTTATATTTGATTTGCAATGATTGAAGAATTTGTTCAGTTGTAATAGATTCCTAATTTATAAATGAATTTGGTAGAATTTTTGTTGTGACATTAAATGAATTTGTTAAACGTGTTGCAGAGACTTTTTCAAGAGTTTAGGAATTAGATTGGTACTTTATAATATAATCATATCAACATAAAATTTATTTTTTAATATTTTGGCATTTGTATAAAAATAGAAAAAATATATTTTAATTTATTAACATAACTTAATATTTATATATAACTAAAATATGGTAGAAAATTGCTCAACAGAACTGCTAATGGGAACTAGTCCGTCGGAATTATTGGAAAAATTTTATAGGGCGCGTTTGCTGAAATTTTTTCTGAAGCCGTTTGCTAGAATACTGCTCACAAGTTCAACAGAATAGTGATGTTGGAGCTTTGTTTATCAACTAACTTTATTTGGAATGACTTTCTTACGGTTTTTTAGTACAAAAATTATAACTTTGGTACTCGAAAATTGCTTAAGAAACAGTTAAAAATCCATACCAAAATGAAGCCTAAAAGGTTTTGATTTTGAAACTTGCGTATATAATGTGTGTGTGAAGTTGTCATAATTAATTTAGAGTCTCCAAAAAAAACTCCGACAGAATAGTGTTCGTTGGCAACCTTTTTCTTATAATGTATTTTGCTCATAGTTGGTTATTCTATCAAAAATTTATTGGAAAATATTTTTAATAGAATTATAGAATTGTGGACGAAAAAATTATTTTCAAAAGTTGTGACGAAAATATATATACATAAGAAACCCAATAGAAATTGTGTTGTTCGTTGGAAATTGATAAATTGCTAACAAAACATTCCGTTGGAAATAGCAAATTGTGTTGTTCGTTGGAAATTGATAAATTGCTAACAAAACATTCCGTTATTTTTGTGCATTAAATATTTGTCAAACGAAAGTATATATATGTTATGTCTTCAAAAAAATTTATGCAGAATTATAATTTCAAAAAAATATGAGAAGTTTAGATTTTTTTTATTTATTTATTTTTTAATTTTGTAAAACAAAAATGAGAATAATTTTATACTTGCAAAACTTTCAATGCATTACTTTCTGTAAGTTACAGATAAAATATTCTTCACATTTTTAGATGTTTTTTAATAGGGCAAATTAAAAAATGCATTTTTTTTATAATCCTCAAAGATAAGCACCGCAGTATAATAAAAACTTCAAAATAATATTATTAATAATCTTTAGAAATTTGATAATATTCTCAAATTTTGAAATTATGCTTAGCTGATAATTCATTTATCTACCCATGAAGTATTCTGTGAAATTTTGAAATTAGTTTATTTACCTTTCTCTTGAAATTTGCATTTCTAATAAGATTTGATATATGGGGAAGTGCTAGTGCTAAATACACAGAGAAATAATGACTCATATTTCTAAATATTTGATATATGCTAAGCATTGGGAGTAAGAAGGGACGATTTTTTTTTTTTAATATGTACTAGCACAATGACTCATAAGGGTCTTCTTCTAATGTGAGGAAGAAGGGAAAGATTTCAATTTGGGAGCGACAAGTAAACTACAAAGAAATGAAGATCTCATTTGGTGTTTGATGAATAATAATAAGGATCTTCGATGGGAAAAATATGACATGCATTACCTCTGTAGTCAAAGAATCAGAGCCCAGGCTACTTTTTTTTTTAATAGCAGCATCAGTGATCAGGTTTCCATCATCATTCAGAACAGGCAATCCTCGCCCTGTAGGTAACAAATTTGCAATAACCATCATTAAGAATTACTTCAGAACATATTGAAGGTAATAAAAAAGTCTAGCAGCACTACAATCACTCCATGAACCAATAAGCTGTACTCCAAAAAGTTTAACGTTAAAAGAATGTGTTTAGGTAGCTAAAGATATAATTCCAACTGTATGCAATCTTCATGAGAATCTGTCAACTTTCCATTTCCTGGAATGCAGGGCGTCAATTTCGGGTCACGAGTAGGGTTCCGGGTTCGTGATCCGATATTATTTGGGTCAACCTGAACCCGACCTATTTTTGCAAACGGGTCGGTTTTTACCCACTTCGAGTTCGGGTCAACCCGAATCAGGATTTTGTAGTAATTTTATTCCTTATTTTACATGTTTACCATTAGAAGCTCTTTCAGAAATGTATAAATTTTGTACATGTTGGAACAAAAGATATAAAAAATAATTATCCAATTTTTGTAAGGAAGTATAGCTGTAACCTGAGAGAAAAAACATTCTCAAATTTTACTCAATATCCATTCAATGTCTCAACTTACTTTCACCATATTACATGAGCCTAATTAGCTGCATCAAAACTCTACACTCTACAATTCTCTATTGTCCTCCACAAAAAATTTCTGAAAAAATTTGCACAAGTTTTTCAATCCACATAATTGGAAGAATGAAATTTTTTGAATTAAAATACTCATATCCAAGCGGCAGCATCATTAATTGCTAAAAATGGAGATTGCTGCAAGTACAAAGCCTCCATCATCCCATCGTCCATTCCAGCCTACTTAATATCCATCTCTAAAATTGACTGGAACCACAAGCATCCTCCCAAGACCATTTACAATACTGCAAAGCCCCACTGGTTCCGACCACTCAACAGACTCTTAAATTTCTACACTAGTAGCCTTCCAGAGTTATTATTTAAATAGAATAGAAAGAGCACACCAGGACTAAGCTTCCTTCACTGCCAACTCCTTCTTTCTCATCCTTTCCATCAATGCAGCACTATATATCTATCCCGACTAAGGCTTCATTTGAGAGGGCTTTTTTAATGCTTCTTAAAGCAGCTTTGTAGTACAAAAATTAAAATATTTGTACTAAAAAGCTGCTTTAAGAAGCAGTAAGAAAGCCGTCCCAAATGAAACCTAAGTTTGGATCATTCTACAGTACAAGGTGTGCCGTCACACTCTGTCTCTAGGACTGTTAAATCATGCTTGTGGAGTGAAAGGAATGGCAATGCTGATAAGAAAAGTCATTGTTATCTTTCAAATGTCCTAGGATTTTGATGATAACAGAATAGAATAAATACCAACCCAACCCAAGGAGAATATATTGGAATGCTGTTCTGGAACTAAAAAGGGTCAAGTTGTTTCACAATTTCAGAGAAAATCAAGCCAAGCTAACCCAATTAGCACTCTTGAATATTTCCACAGCTAACGTGGAATATCTCCTTGCTTGGAATTTTAATTCCCAAATCAAGAGACATAAAAAGTGTACAGTTATCGTGATAGTTTATAACAAATGCATGACCTGTAGAAGACTGATGACCTCCAAGAGAAGACGGGTGAACATGCTCAAACACTAGTGGAATCATTTTAACTAGGTGTGGTCCCATAGTTTTTCCCTTTTTTGGGGTTTTCCACGTAAAAACTCTTGTGTTCTTTATTTGTATATCGGATATCCGTACAATGTTGGGACCTAAAATTCTAACCCTATCACCATGTATATTCTAACTCGCAACAATTTGGATATGTCTGTGGGAATTTCTAATCTCACTATCCTAAGCACCACCTCGATGTCTAACAGGCATAGCATAGTAAGCGTAATTTGGGAGACTACCACTTCAACACACATCAATCAAAGAATCAGTCCCTGAATCAAGGATGATAAGTGTCTACTTCTTTTTGACCATGGTGGGCTAAAGCCTGTCGGGGAAGGGACATCAGGACCATCCTTGGAAGACCGCATCCAGAAGATAGAGGAATCTTAGAATGAGATCCTTTAACTCCTACGACAGGCTTGGCAACTGAGACTAGCAGTACATGAAGAGATACTTCTCCCTCGAGATCTATCGCTAGCTGAGGGTGTTCAATATGAACATCTTCATGTAGATATCCATCTTCACTAGTCAAGGGTAACACTTTGGAAATCTATGCTAATTTTGCCTGTTTATATACAATTGCTTTCAAACTATATTAGCACATGGAGTTCTGTAAGTATTATCTTTAAATATATTTTTAATAAAAGAAACTTTTATTACTCTAAGTTGCCACCCTTAATTGATCTCTTTAAAACTTTCCTTGCTAGCATAGGGAGATTGAAGGCTGAATCATGCTAATAACTAATGAGGCAAAATTACTTATTGTATACTAAAATGACCAACTTCATCATAGTTGACACATCTACTATCGAAATTTTCACTAATTATTGTTAAATAAATCTATAAAAATTTGTGATAATTGTCCAATAATCTTGGATTTCCTATTAATGAAGGCAAACAAGATAGGCTTTGAGAAAGGTTGTTATTTCACAATTGCTTGAAAAGGAAAAATTCATGAATAGAGGAATGCTTCAGATTTAGAGCAGAAGTAAATGATTTTTACCTTTTCAAAACACAAAATCTCTAATTTTTCAATTTTCAAAGTTAGATGATTAATGTCATAACAATCCTAAGTACAATAAAACTAAATTTTAATGACTACTGTTCTTATATATAAATCAAAATAATTTTTCTCTTTTTTTAAAATTCTAAGCAAATGAGAAATATACTAACTAATTAAAGTATCAATATGTGCTTAATTATTCTCATAAGAGTATACTAAAAATAAGTTATTATTATTTCTTTTTAGTGAAGTTTAGTATCTATTTGGAACATCAATGTTTTATAAAGATGATTGTAAAGTTATCGTGAGAAAATCAACTTTATTATTATGATTGCAGAAAACAGCTTTACACTATAAAAATTTTAAAAGGCGTTGAGAAAACAATAAAAAAATAATAACTAAACAAAATGGTGGTTGCTTCCAGAAAAGAAAAGCAGTCAGAAAAATGTCCTAAACAAACCTTTAAGCTTGACATAAATTTAGGCTACGTTTGCAATGGCTTTCTTACTATTTCTTAAAAAGGTTTTTTTGTATAAAAAATCTTTATAAAAATTATTTTAGTAAGAAATAAGAAAGCTTCACAAACGAAGCCTTATTTGAGAGTTTGTTTGATAATACTGTGTAATTATTATAGACTTATAGCTCTTAGAGAGACAAATTAGATGCTCTTCAAAATCATTACCTAATATTATGAAATCATGAAGCAGAGATCGCATTTCATATGGAGCTATTTGGTAGTGTTTCATTCAAATAAAATTATTCTATTTCAATTTCTTTTGTGGTGAATGACTTGTGTGGTTTGATGGATACAACACATTGAAGAAGAGGGTAATAAAATGTTCTACTACTTTCTAAAGCTATTTTAGACTAAAAAATTTTTATGTCTTGGTTTAAAAAGCAATAATAAAACTGTCCCAAATAAAACCTTTTACTTTAGGCTTCATTTGGGATGGCTTTTTTATTGCTTCTTAAAGTAGTTTCTTACAAAAATTTTGTAAGAGTTCGCCGGCGGGATCTCTCAGATTATGTCGAAGAATGTTAATGACTTCAGGTGTATGTGGGAGGTTGACAATGTAATCCTAACTGTTGATTTTAATCAATGGTTTGGATTAGGTCCCACAATTTTAGAGTAGCCATGTGATTCCTGTTCTGACGGCTATTACTAATCACACATTTACATAGCAGACAATCATTGCCCTACCAATTGGATCATGTCGCGTGTAAAAGCACGGTCTGACTAATCCAACTATGTAAATTGGGATTTAATTAATCCAGAAATTCAATGAAACTTTAAAAACTAATATCTCCCTCCATACTTGACCAATTTAGATAGGCTCATTGGAAAAATCTCAAGGAGATCTTCAAAACCCGATATTTCCAAGCCTTAGTTGTTTATGTATAACTGTCAATTTCCATTTGAATGTTTATGGTATTTATGTATTTGTGTGTTTAATTGAAGTCTCCATAGCTTGAGACTTTCGGAGAATGAATTTAGAATGTCTCTGACTTGTCCAAAATTTCTCTTCCCAATTTGATGTGTTTAAGGGCATGGATTAGTAAATTTGGGATCAAGGGTCACGGTTTGACCCTTAATTTCAAATTGCTCTTATAATCATTCCAATAAGAATTAGGATCTGATTTTTTGTGTCTTAATTGTGCTTTTTCTAAGGAGTTTAGATCCACTAACTACACCCCCATCCAAGCCTAGGGTAATCACTTAGGAATTTTCTAAGGTAACCTAACCTAGAGGTTACCTTGGGTGGCTTGGTTGGCCAACATAGGGAGCTCCATTTAGGCCAAAATTCAAATGGTTTGGATATTGAGATTAGGTGATCTCATGGTCCAAAATTCACAAGATTAGGTGCCCAGTTGGTCCACCCACTAAGAACCCCAAAATACCACTTTAGATTTAGCATAGAACACTATTTAATTCATCAAAAATTCATATCAAATCCAAAAATTTTACATAAGGACTCTAATTGACCCTAATTCAACCATCAACCCATGAAAAATAAAGGCACTACCAGATAACCCCTAATTTTACTTTAATTTAGTTTCGAAGAAAAAATAACCATTAATTTTAATAATTAATTAAAAATATTAAGAAACTCCAAAAAAATCTCCAAATGCTAAGGGTCACCCCCTAGGTCATTTCTGATCTTTTTGCGTGATCCTAAGAGATTAGGATTGATTTGGATCAAAATCCAAAAATACATTTTATTAAGGTAAAAAAAATCCATTAATTAACTAAATTTTGATAAATCATAAATAATTCTAGAAAAATCCAATTTAATCAAACTCAAATCCATTCAAATCTAATTAAATTTTAGTATTTTAAAAAAATGTCAAACTTCCAAAATTTTGTCAAAGTCAAAAAAGTCAACCATCTAGTCAATTATAGTCTAAAACTAGGTTCTAACTTCTAAAAATAATACCTTTTTATAAAAAAGTCTAAATTAAACAAACTTAGAGCCTAATAACTCATATTAATGCCTAATATTTAAGAAAAATATTAGAACTTTAAAAATCATCCTTAATTTTAAAAGTCAACATTTATCTCCTTAATTAACGCCTTAAAATAATACGAGTATTCCCAAAATTTAATAATTTACTTTAAATTTCAAAGAACTCTAACTTGACTAATAAAACCACTTAACAAACTCTCTAATACATAATAACCTTTCTAAAGATGAAGTTTTTAAGATGTATTACTCCGGGTTATTGGGCTATCACAAATAGGCCTAGTTCCTCTAGCCTGGTGGCACAACACCACGAATGAATTCAATAGAGTGTAAAATCTTAAAATTAGATAATTCTTAAATATTTAACCAAACTAAAGTTATTAATCCAATTATATCAACCAAGTTTTTAGGATGGACTACTTTGGACTGTCAGGCTAAGTATTCTAAAGAGACTTGGTTCCTCGAGTCTGGTGACACAACATCACAAATCGGTTGATAAAAATTTTAAATTAATCTAATCCTTAAAATAAGAAACTAATCCAATAATTAAAAAATAATAGTCCTCTAACCTCTAAATAATCAAATTCACCTAATCAATCAACTTTAAAAATACATTCTAAAATAACCCTTAATAAATAAATATTTGAACTCTAACCACATTCTACCCTACAACTTTTAACAAACCCAAATGTTTGACAACCTTAACAAATTACCCAGCATATGATCTACCCCAACCACACAACCCTTAACACACACTTTAGATGATTTGTTATGACAACCAACTCTAGTCTATGTTAGACTGGTGTTTAATTTATCATTGTGTGCCATGTTAACTCTAGTCTATGTTAGACTGGTGTTTAATTTATCATTGTGTGCCATGTTTTTTAAGATTTTATTGCATGTTGTGATTGAAGTTGATTGGTATGATTATTTACTCTACTACACTCTATGGATTGATGTGATTGAAGATTAGATTATCCTTAGATTAGAAATGATTTAGTTGCTCAATAAATTTTTTATAGGTGGTCATGCTCGTGCAGGGCGATAAAAGGGGGCTAAAATAATTAATAATTATTATATGGTTCAACAGATTAGCCCCCAAATAAATTAAAGTGAGACCAAGTGTATTTATTTATCCAATTCAATACATACATATATATAATTGCTTGGGTTTTGTTTAATTATTAAATGCTTAAAATAATCCTACATGAGAGTCTAGATTTTTGCTTTTATATTAATGTAATTTGTTTAAAGTTATGAGTTGTGAAAGTGCCTTTGTGCTGGGAGACAAGTCTAAAGTTGGATTCCATATAGGAAAGGATACCTCTTAGAGGGATAGTCCTTTTCCATGTGGAAGCTCAAATTTGGATCATTTCTATACCCCAAGGGGAAAAGAATAACCTCCCCTTTGGGGGAAGAGTTTTCTTTTCCAAATAGGTATCCAGGTACGACGATTCCAAGGAGCTCAAGGATAAGAAGGATGAAGAGTTAAAGGCAAAAGAGTATAACACTAAAAGTCTACTTACGTAAGTCCTAAGATTAAAATCCAGGTTTGTGGTTAGTAGTGTCAGGCTACTTTTAATTTCTATAATTCTAGGCTATAATAAATGGGGCATTTGCCTATGGACATTACTTTAATAATTTTTTAAAATTAAATTGATAGGCTTAATTAAATTTGATTGCAATCAAGATTATTTACTTTTATTAGTTTTTTGTTAATTTGCTTGTCAAATTTTTTTTAGCCTTGATTTGATCTGAGGCTCGTAAGGATACGCTAAAAACCATTTTTTACTTAAGTTTAATTAAAGAAATCTTAGGCCAACATAGAAACTTTAACAATCTAAGAAGTAATTTGGGACTGTCGGGAGTCAGCATAACCATATCATGAACTTTCTTCTCCTTGTAAGGCACCTCCTCGCCTGCTGGTTCTAGCAGACAGCCTGGCCTTTGAGGGTGCAGATCAAAAGGGATGTTATGCAAACTCTAGAAAAAAATATTTTTTAACCCTTATTGAAAAACTTCTACATTTCATTATATGTTTTCAATCAAGTTGATCAGTATGCATTGCATTAGAAATATATTTAAAAGAGTTTATATTATAATTACATTTCTTTAAATATTTTCACCCTACATATGTTAAGAGACCAATTAGGATCTGCTCTAGTCAGTCCTAATTCTCAAAAACTTTAGTAATGTCCTTATCATTCTTTCATATAAACTAGAATCATAGATTTTAATCAACTAAGTGGTTAGCAGGCTCCCCAATCTAGGTCGTGGTATGTCCAAGTTTTGCACTGTATTAGCTAGTTCGGACTACTATGTTCCAGTGTCCAAATTTAGATTTAAAATTTGGCGTAGACTTTGAATCATAAGAGCCCAAACCTCTAAGAATATAATCCCAAAATTCTAATAAATTACTCCACTCAAATCAAATATTCTCTCGATCTATAAATTAAAGTTAATTTGGGACAATTCTGAATTATTTTAGAATTTCTAAGTTTCTCCTACCCCTCCTCCATTAATTCTAGAAATAAGTGTTCCAAATAGATCCATTCATAATTCAAAATCTAGTTTCACCTCTTTTAACATCACTCTTAGAAAATTTCTAAATAAATTTTGCAGTTATTCTAATCGATAGTATTTGTAAGAGGCTCCGGTTTCCTATGATATAATTAACTATGAGGGATTGTGCTAATAGGAGATTTAGAACTCACATCAATTTTTCAAAACTCAATTAATATTTCTTTTATAAAATCAAACTTATAATGATCATCATCGTCATAATTGAATGATTGTTAATGGATGATATCTTCTTTCTACATGGACATATATCATGTATTAATATAAAGTGGAATATAAAATTAATGATCTCTTCTCTTTATTATTGTAGTTGAATATTTGACTAAACTTCATTTAACCCCTCTAGGGTCATATGTAGTTCTCCCTTAAATCAGGCTACGACATTCAAGAGAAAATCCACAATTCTATGTCTGAACCCATTGGGAGATTTTATCTTTGCCTTCCAAGGCGGTATATTATCCCTAATGGTCTATTCGACTTCATATTTGAAATTTAAATTTAATTCCTAATTTTTTCAAATAAATTTAATTCAGATTTGTTTTGCACTTTGCAAGGCAAATTCTCTTTTCAAACACTGACATCTGTGGCCACACCTTTTCACTCTGCGTATTCTTCAAGGTCTTGGGTCTATTTTTGGTCATCCATTAAAAACTGACCACGGTACTTCTTCTAAGTCTAGGTCATCTATTGTTCGAGTTCTTTTGAAATTAGATGTTACAAAATAATTCCTTGATAAAATTTGGGTTGATCCTGATAACTTAGGATTCACCCAGCCAGTGGTTATGGAGAAATTCTCCTCTTACTCTATGCATTTCCATTTATTAGGACTTTCTAAGGTGGAATGTCGTATTTTACATCCTCATCTCGATAATCCTCATACGGCTATTCCCACTCCTCCTATTCAGCCCTTTATTGCTTTATAAGGCAATGGTGGTGATGGAATGGTGCTCGGGTGTGGAGAAGTTTATGTTGTTAGTGATGGTTGTATACAAGCTACTGAATTTCCCTTGGTTATGTATGGTACTGAGCTTGTGTCTGAAACTGTGCTTTCAATTGTTGTTATTGGTAGAGCCAATGCATCGGATAATTTGGTTGTTGCTGATATTTCGGCTTTTCCTATTAACAATTTGGATCATCTGTCGGTTGTTTTGGATAATCCACTTGATGATATGATGGATGATGGTGCTACCAGAGTTATGTCTCCTAATGATAATGTTGTTTCTGATGCTAATCAAATTGTGGATGGTGGACATTGTCTAGGTAAATTGGGAGTGGTTTGAATGGATGGCTGGTGTTAAATCCCTTGATCATTGATCGTTTATTGGGCATTTGAATATCTTAATGATATCATAATTTGAAGATCTTTGGCTCATTGGATTTGCCTCGTCTAGCCGCTCTATTCGACTATAAACTTGTTACAATCAGAAATTGTTTGGTACTCTAAATTATGGTTTGAACCTTCCAAATGTGTTTCGAGTCTTTGATTTAGACTCGTTTGGGCTCGGATTGAGTGTTGGTGTTGTTGGTTTCGTATTGTCGAGACAATCAGTTCGACCGTAAGTTTGCTGAAATCGAAGTTCAGATGATCCCAAATTTAATTTTTGAAGTTTCCAACTTGATTTTTTCCTCGAGATTTCTGCCCGATCAAAATAATTTTTTGATGATATATCAAAAGTAAATAAGCATATACTTTATATATCAAAACAAAAAATATCATATTTCTTTATAGCCATTCTTCCTCCCATTAGAAGAAAACCCTTATGAGTCATTGTGCTAGCAAATAAAAAAAAAGGCTTTTCTTACTCCCAATGCTTTGCATATATCAAATATTTTGAAATACTGAGTCATTATATCTCTATGTGCATTTAGAACTAGAACTTCCCCATGTATCAGATCTCCTAAGAAATGCAAATTTCAAAAGAAAGGTACATAAACTAATTTCAAAATTTTACATAATTCTTCAATGGTAGGTAAAAGAATTATCTGCTAAGCAAAATTTCATAATTTTAGAATATTATCAAATTTCTAAAGATTTTTAAGAATATTATTTTGAAGCTTTTATTATATTGCCGTCTTATCTTTGAGGATCAAAAGCATTTTATAATTTGTCAAAAAAAACACATTTTTTATTTTGCACGATAAAAATTTTCTAGAAAAAATATCTAAATATGTAGAATATTTTATCTGTAACGCATTTTTTAATTTGCCCTATAAAAATATTTTCCAACAAATTTTTGATAGAATAACCAACCAACTGAGCAAAATCCATTATAAGAAAAAGGTTGTCATTGCCATGTCAACGAACACTATTCTGTTGGAGTTTTTTTGGAGACTTCTAAATTAATTATGACAAATTCACATACACATTATATTATATAGGCAAGTTTCAAAATCAAAGCCTCTTAGGCTTCATTTTGGTATGGATTTTTAACTATTTCTTAAGCAATTTTCGAGTACCAAAATTATAATTTTTGTACTAAAAAATTGTAAGAAAGCTATTCCTAGTTGATAAACAAAGCTCCCAGCAACACTATTCTATTAAACTTGTGAGCAGCTTTCTACCATATTTTAAGCAAACGCGCCCTATAAAACTTTTCCAATAATGCCGACGGACTAGTTCCCATTAGCAGTTATGCTGATCAGTTTTCTACCATATTTTAATTATATATAAATATTAAGTTATGTTAATAAATTAAAATATTAAGCAATGTAACATAAAATATACAATAAAAGAAGGTAATATAAAAAATCTGAATTCTAAATCAATAGACTAATAACGGTTGCACTGTCCAATCCATTTGCATGGCAAAATCTTCACCTTCTACTCCACTCATAAAAGATGAATATGTCGACACTTGATGAATGTCCATAAAATCCCCATAAGTATTTATATCTTGATGTGTGTCATAGTACTCTACTTCCATTTCACTTATAAAGGAATTACTAATTAACTCATCAATTTCCATAAAATCAACACCAGAAGAAGATACCTCGTCCATCATATCTTGATGTTCTTTTCCTTCATCCTCCCATTCTTCATCTTCCTCTTCCTCTTTTAGCCATTTTTCATCGTCTTCCTCTTCCATCCATTTTTTCTCTTCCTCGTTTACATCTGATGTATCTAAATCATACAAACTGGAATCTTTTGAACTCTTATGCAAGTCCCATCCTCCTGGTTTCTCACTTGAGCTTATTCGGGGAGATTCCAAGTCCCCATCTGCAAAGTCTTTTTCTTCCTCAGAAGCCCACGTCAAAATCATAGAAACATCAACTGTGAATCGTTTCCAATTTTGAATGGAAAATGGATATGCAAATTCAGGCCATGGTGATTTTGTATTTCTTTTATCAACAATTATGCAAGTATGTAACCCAAATTTTCTTCAACAAATTCTTATTTTTTCCTTCGTGACACCTTTTGTGAGATAAAGTACATAGTGCCTATGTTTTTAGCCATTTATAATTATGTGTGCTTGAATTTAGTGGAAGGAACATATTTCCATCATAAAATATTAGTGTAACGTAATTATAGGCCAAATGCCCACTGTGCTCAAGCCTATTCTAGCATTTTTTTAGGGACCTTAGGATTATATTTCAATGTTCTTTGCTAAATTTCAGCACTTTTTTAAGACATAACATAAATTTTTAGACAACTAGTATGCAATGCACAAAAATATAAGCAATTGATATTTCATCAGAAAATTCATCCTAGATTTTTCATTGGAATCAATCGATGCAGAAAAAGAGGATATAGGACATGCGCTCTGCTAAGGGTTGTTAGCTCTGCTAGGGGTTGTTTACCTCCGCGACGATTTCGATTTTCCTGCTGTGTTTGCGCCTTCCACCACCTCCTCTTCAGTCAGGAAAGTGATCTTGTGCCTTCCTTATTCCTTTTCTATATTTTTTCGTGTCGGTTGTTTTTGATGGCTGGTTCGAAGTTGGTCGATGCCGATTTTCTTATGGGTAATTCATCCTCTAAGTCTTTTAGAGATGCTCTTTCGGGTAACATTTCTTCCTTCCATGATTTGAAGATTTCTACTCATCATGGGATGCCTTTTTTGTGGATTTATGAGGCTGAGGTTCTTTCTCTTTCCAATATGTTTGAGTTCGCGTTGGTTGGAAAGTTTTCGTCCCACTAGTCGTCCCTTGAAGTTATTAGAAAAAAAATTTTCAATCTTAAACTCAATGGAGATTTCTCTGTTACATTGCTCAATGCTAAGAATGTCTTGATTAAATTAGTGAACGATTTGGATTACTGCCATTTATTTGTTCATCGTTCTTATTTTATTAACAATTGTTATATGCGGTTGATCAAGTGGTCACCTTCGTTTGATGTGGATATTGAATCCCCTATCATCCCTATTTGGGTGTCTTTCCCAAATTTGTGACCTCATCTATTCTCTCCTAGGATCCTTCAGGGTCTCGGTTCAATTTTTTATCGCCCTCTCAAAATTGATCAAGATACCTATGGTTGTTCTAAGCCAACTGTTGCTCGTGTTTTGATTGTATTGGATGTGTCAAAACATTTTTCGGACAAAGTTTAGGTTGACCCAGATAATCTGGGGTATGTTCAGTCGGTTGTTGAGTATGTCCATTAACGGTTGTGATGTCCATTCCATTTGCATGGTAAAATCTTCGCCTTCTACTTCACTCATAGAAGATGAATATGTTGACTCTTGATCAATATCCATAAAATCACCATATGAATTTATCTCTTGATGATTGTCATAGTACTCTACTTCCATTTTACTTATAAAAGAATTACTAATTAACTCATAAATTTCCAAAAAATAAACACCCAAAGAAAATACCTCATCCATCATATCTTGATGCTCTTTTCCTTTATCCTCCCATTCTTCATCTTCCTCTTCCTCTTCCAGCCATTCTTCATCATCTTCATCTTCCATCTATTTGTTCTCTTCCTCGTTTACATTTGTGTATCAAAATCATACAAACAGGAATCTTTTGAACTCTTATGCAAGTCTCATCCTCCCGACTTCCCACTCGAGCTTAGTCGGGGTGATTTCATGTTCCGATCTGTAAAATCTTTTTCTTCTTCTGAAGCCCAAGTTAAAATCACAGAAATATCGGTTGTGAATCCATTCCAATTTCACATGGAAAATGGATATATCTTCCGGTCATGAAATTTTGTATTGCTTTTATCCACCATCATGCAAGTATGTAACCAAAATTTTCTTCGACAAATTTTTGTTCTTCCCTTCGTGACACCTTCGATGTGATAAAGTACATAGTGCCCATGTTTTTAGCCATTTATAATTGCGTGTGCTTGAATTTAGTGGGAGGAATATGTGTCCATCATAAATAATAATTGTAACTTAATTATAGGCCAAATGTCCACTCTGCACAAGCCTATTCTAGCATTTTTTTAGGGACCTTAGGATTATTTTTAGATATTCTTTGCTCAATTTCAGCACTTTTTAAAACATAACATAATTTTTTTGACAACGAGTATGCAATGAACAAAAATATAAGCCAATTGATATTTAATTAGAAAATTCATCCTAGATTTTTCATTGGAATCAATCGATGCAAAAAAAGAGAATACAGGACATGCGTTCTGCTAGGGGTTTTTTTTCCATTACTACGATTTTGGTTTTCTTGCTATGTTTGCATCTTCCGCCGCCTCCTCTTCGGTTAGTGAAGTGATCTTGTGCCTTGTTCCTTTTCTGTGTTTTTTCGTGTCTGATATTTTTGATGGCTTGTTCGAATTTGGTCGATGCCAGTTTTCTTGCAGGTAATTCATCCTCTAAGACTTTTAGAGATGCTCTTTGAGGTAACATTTCTTCCTTTCCAGATTTAAAGATTTCTACTCATCGTGGGATGCCTTCCTTATGGATTTTTGAGGCTGAGGTTCTTTCTCATGCCGTTCTATTTGAGTTCATGTTCGTTGGGAAGTTTTCATTCCGCTGGCCATCCCTTGAAGCTATTAGGAATTTTGCTTAAATCTTAAACTCAATGGTGATTTCTCTATTACAATGATCAATGCTAAGAATGTCTTGATTAAATTAGCGAAGATTACTGCCGTGTTTTTGTGCATCATTTCTATTTTATAAATAATTGTAATATGCGGTTGATAAGGTGGTTGCCTTTGTTTGATTTGGATGTTGAATCCCCTATTGTCCATATTTGGGTGTCCTACCTGAATTTTCGACCTCATCTATTCTCTCCTAGGATCCTTCAGGGTCTCAGTTCCATTTATGATCGCCCTCTCAAAATTGATCATGCTACCTTTATGGATTCGAGGCCTTCTATTGCTCATTTTTTGATTAAATTGGATGTTGCAAAACATTTTTTGGACAAAGTTTGGGTTTGCCTAGATAATCTAGGGTATGTTCAGTCGGTTGTTGAATATTTCCATTAACGGTTACGCTGTCCATTCCATTTGCATGTTAAAATCTTCGTCTTCTACTTCACTCATAGAAGATGAATATGTAGACTCTTGATCAATATCCATAAAATCTTCATATGAATTTATCTCTTGATGAGTGTCATAATACTCTACTTTTATTTCACTTATAAAAGAATTACTAATTAACTCATCAATTTCCATGAAATAAACACCCGAAAAAGATACCTCATCCATCATATCTTGATGTTCTTTTCCTTCATCCTCTCATTCTTCATCTTCCTCTTCCTCCTCCAGACTTTCTTCATCATCTTCATTTTCCATCCATTTTTCTCTTCCTCTTTTATATTTAGTGTATCACAATCATACAAACTAGAATCTTTTGAACTCTTATACAAGTCCCATCCTCCTGGCTTCCCACTCGAGCTTAGTCGGGGAGATTCTATGTCCCGGTCTGCAAAGTCTTTTTCTTCCTCTGAAGCCCATGTCAAAATCATAGAAACATCAGTTATGAATGTATTCCAATTTCGTATGGAAAATGGATATGTAACTTCCGGCCATGGCGATTTTGCATTGCTTTTATCAACCATCATACAAGTTTGTAACCCAATTTTTCTTTGACAAATTCTTGTTCTTCCCTTCATGACACCTTCGGTGAGATAAAGTACATAGTGCCCATGTTTTTAGTCATTTATAATTACGTGTGCTTGAATTTAATGGAAGGAACATGTGTCCATCATAAAAAATTAATATAACTTAATTATAGGCCAAATGTCCACTCTGCATAAGCCTATTCTAGCATTTTTTTAGGGACATTTTGATTATTTTTTGATATTCTTTGCTCAATTTCAGCACTATTTTAATACATAACAGAATTTTTTAGACAACAAGTATGCAATGCGCAAAAATATAAGCAATTGATATTTCATCAGAAAATTCATCCTAGATTTTTCATTGGAATCAATCGATGCAGAAAAAGAGGATATAGGACATGCGCTCTGTTAGGGTTTGTTTCCCTCCGTGACGATTTTGATTTTCCTACTGTGTTTGTAGCTTTCGCCGCCTCCTCTTCAGTCAGGAAAGTGATATTTTGCCTTCCTTATTTCTTTTCTATATTTTTTTGTATATGTTGTTTTCGATGGGTGGTTTGAAGTTGGTCGATGTTGGTTTTCTTATGGGTAATTCATCCTCTAAGTCTTTTAGAGATACTCTTTCGGGTAACATTTCTTCCTTCCATGATTTGAAGATTTCTACTCATCGTGGGATGCCTTCCTTGTGGATTTCTGAGGCTGAGATTCTTTCTCTTTCCATTTTTATTGAGTTCATGTTGGTTGGGAAGTTTTCGTCCCATTAGCCATCCCTTGAAGCAATTAGAAAAAAAAATTTCAATCTTAAACTCAATGGCGATTTCTCTATTACATTGCTCAATGCTAAGAATGTCTTGATTAAATTAGCGAACGATTCGGATTACTACCATTTTTTGCGCATCGTTCCTATTTTATTAACAATTACTATATGCGGTTGATCAAGTGGTCGCCTTCATTTTATGTGGATATTGAATCCCCTATCATCCTTATTTGGGTGTTTTTCCCAAATTTGCGACCTCGTCTATTCTCTCCTAGGATCCTTCAGGGTCTCGGTTTCATTTTTTATCGCCCTCTCAAAATTGATCAGGCTACCTCTGTTGGTTCTAGGCCAACTGTTGCTCGTGTTTTAATTGCATTGGATGTTTCAAAATATTTTTCGGACAAAGTTTAGGTTGGCCCGGATAATCTGGGGAATGTTCAGCCAGTTGTTGAATATGTCCATTAATGGCTGTGATGTCCATTCCATTTGCATGGTAAAATCTTCGCCTTCTAATGTTGACTCTTGATCAATATCCATAAAATCACCATATGAATTTATCTCTTAATGAGTGTCATAGTACTCTACTTCCATTTCACTTATAAAAGAATTACTAATTAACTCAACAATTTCTAAGAAATAAACACCCAAAGAAGATGCCTCATCCATCATATCTTGATGCTCGTTTCTTTCATCCTCCTATTCTTCATCTTCCTCTTCCTCTTCCAGCCATTCTTCATCGTCTTCATCTGCTATCCATTTTTTCTCTTCCTCGTTTATATCTATGTATCAAAATCATACAAACTGGAATCTTTTGAACTCTTATGCAAGTCCTATCCTCTCGGCTTCCCACTCGAGCTTAGTTTGGGAGATTTCATGTCCCAGTCTATAAAGTATTTTTCTTCCTCTAAAGCCCAAGTCAAAATCACAAAAATATCGGTTGTGAATCCATTCCAATTTCACACTGAAAATGGATATGTAACTTACGGCCATGCGATTTTGTATTGCTTTTATCCACCATCATGCAAGTATGTAACCCAAATTTTCTTCAAAAAATTTTTTGTTCTTCCCTTCGTGACACCTTTGGTGTGATAAAGGACATAGCGCCCATGTTTTTAGCCATTTATAATTATGTGTGCTTGAATTTAGTGGGAGGAACATGTGTCCATCATAAATAATTAGTGTAAATTAATTATAGGCCAAATGTCCACTATGCACACCCTTATTTAAGCATTTTTTTAGGACCTTAGGATTATGTTTCAATATTCTTTGCTCAATTTCACCACTTTTTAAGACATAACATAAATTTTTAGACAACTAGTATGAAATGAGCAAAATATAAGCCAATTGATATTTAATCAGAAAATTCATCCTAGATTTTTCATTGGAATCAATCGATGCAGAAAAAGAGGATACATGGCATGAGCTCTGCTAGGGTTTTTTTCCCTTTGCTGCGATTTTGGTTTTCTTGCTGTGTTTGTGCCTTCCGCCACCTTCTCTTTGGTCAATGAAGTGATATTGTGCCTTCCTTGTTCCTTTTGTATTTTTTTGTGTCTGTTGTTTTTGATGGCTGGTTCGAAGTTGGTCAATCGGTTTTCTTGCGGGTAATTCATCCTCTAAGTCTTTTAGAGATGCTCTTTCAGGTTACATTTCTTCCTTCCCTAATTTAAAGATTTCTACTCATCGTGGGATGCCTTCCTTATGGATTTCTGAGGCTGAGGTTCTTTCTCTTACCGTTCCGTTTGAGTTCACATTGGTTGGGAAGTTTCCATCCCACTGGTCATCCCTTGAAGTTATTAGAAATTTTTTTTTCAATATTAAACTCAATGGTAATTTCTTTGTTACAGTGCTCAATGCTAAGAATGCCTTGATTAAATTAGTGAACGATTTGGATTACAATCGTGTTTTTGTGCATAGTTCCTATTTTATTATTAATTGTTATATGCAGTTGATAAGGTGGTCACATTTGTTTGATGTGGATCTTAAATCCCCTATTATCCCTATTTAGATGTCTTTCCTGAATTTGTGACCTCATTTATTTTCTCCTAGAATCCTTCAAAGTCTCGGTTCCATTTTTTATCACCCTCTCACAATTGATAAGGCTGCCTCTATTGATTCTAGGCCCTCTATTGCTCATGTTTTGATTGAATTGGATGTTTTAAAACATTTTTTGGGCAAAATTTGGTTTGCCTGGATAACCTGGGGTATGTTCAGTCAGTTGTTGAATATGTTCATTAATGGTTGCGCTGTCAGTTCCATTTGCATGATAAAATCTTCGCCTTCTACTTCACTCATAGAAGATGAATATGTCAACTCTTGATCATTATCCATAAAATCACCATATGAATTTATCTTTTGATGAGTGTCATAGTACTCTACTTCCATTTCACTTATAAAATAATTACTAATTAACACATCAATTTCCATGAAATAAACATTCGAAGAAGATACCTCGTCCATTATATCTTGATGTTCCTTTCCTTCATCCTCCCATTCCCCATCTTCCTCTTCCTCCTCCAGCCATTCTTCATCGTCTTCATCTTCCTTCCATTTTTTCTCTTCCTTATTTACATCTAGTGTATCACAATCATACAAACTAGAATCTTTTGAACTCTTATGCAAGTCCCGTCCTCCCGGCTTCCCACTCGAGCTTAATCGGGGAGATTCTATGTCCCGGTCTGCAAAGTCTTTTTCTTCCTCTGAAGCCCACATCAAAATCACAGAAACATCGGTTATGAATCCATTCCAAATTTGTATGGAAAATGAATATGTAACTTCCGGTCAAGGTGATTTTGTATTGCTTTTATCAACCATCATGCAAGTTTGTAACCCAAATTTTCTTCGACAAATTCTTGTTCTTCCCTTTGTGACACCTTCGATGAGTTAAAGTATATAGTGCCCATGTTTTTAACCATTTATAATTGCGTGTGCTTGAATTTAGTGGAAGGAACATGTGTCCATCATAAGAAATTAGTGTAACTTAATTATAGGCCAAATGTCCACTCTGCACAAGCCTATCCTAGCATTTTTTTAGGGACCTTTTGATTATTTTTTGATATTCTTTGCTCAATTTCAGCACTCTTTTAAGACAACATAATTTTTTAGACAACTAGCATGCAATGCATAAAAATATAAGCCAATTGATATTTCATCAAAAAAATCATCCTAGATTTTTCATAGGAATCAATCGATGTAGAAAAAGAGGATACATGACATGCGAGCATGCTAGGGTTTTTTTCCCTCTACGGTGATTTCAGTTTTCCTGCTGTGTTTGTGCCTTCCGCTGCCTCTTCTTTTGTCAAGGAAGTGATCTTGTGCCTTCCTTATTCCTTTTATGTGTTTTTTTGTTCCTGATGTTTTTTATGGTTTGTTTGAAGTTGGTTGATGCCAGTTTTCTTGCGAGTAATTCATCCTCTAAGTCTTTAGAGATGCTCTTTTAGATAACATTTCTTCCTTCCCAGATTTGAAGATTTCTACTCATCGTGGGATGCCTTCCTTATAGATTTCTAAGACTGATGTTCTTTCTTTTGCAGTTCCGTTCAAGTTTGGGTTTGTTGGAAAGTTTCTGTCCCACTAGCCATCCCTTGAAGCTATTAGGCAATTTTTTTTTATCTTAAACTCAATGAAAATTTCTCTGTTACAGTTCTCAATGCTAAGAATGTCTTGATTAAATTAACGAACGATTTGAATTACTATCATGTATTTATGCATCATTTTTATTTTATTAATAATTACTATATATGGTTGATCAAGTGATCGCCTTCATTTGATGTGGATGTTGAATCCCCTATCATCCCTATTTGGGTGTCTTTCCCGAATTTGCAACTTCATCTATTCTCTCCTAGGATCATTTAGGGACTCGTTTCCATTTTCAATAGCCCTCTCAAAATTGATCAGGCTATCTCAGTTGGTTCTAGGCCATTTGTTACTTGTGTTTTGATTGAATTGGATGTTTCAAAACATTTTTTGGACAAAGTTTGGGTTGGCCTAGATAATCTGGGGTATGTTCAGTCCGTTGTTGAATATGTCCATTAATGGTTGCGCTGTCCATTCCATTTGTATGATAAAATCTTTGTCTTCTACGTCACTCATAGAAGATGAATATATCGACTCTTGATCAATATCCATAAAATCACCATATGAATTTATCTCTTGATGATTGTCATAGTACTCTACTTCCATTTCACTTATAAAAGAATTACTAATTAACTCATAAATTTCCAACAAATAAACACCCAAAGAATATACCTCATCCATCATATCTTGATGCTCTTTTCCTTCATCCTCCTATTCTTCATCTTCCTCTTCCTCTTCCAACCATTCTTCATCATCTTCATCTTCCATCCATTTTTTCTCTTCCTCGTTTACATCTAGTGTATAAGAATCACACAAATTGGAATTTTTTGAACTCTTATGCAAGTCCCATCCTCCCAGCTTCCCGCTTGAGCTTAGTCGGGGAGATTCCATGTCCCGGTCTACAAAGTCTTTTTCTTTCTCTGAAGCCCACGTCAAAATCGCAAAAACATCGGTTGTGAATCCATTCCAATTTCACATGGAAAATGAATATGTAACTTCCAGTCATGGCTATTTTGTATTGCTTTTATTAACCTTTATGCAAGTATATAACCAAATTTTCTTCGACAAATTCTTGTTCTTCCCTTCGTGACACCTTCGGTGAGATAAAGTACATAGTGCCCATGTTTTTAGCCATTTATAATTACGTGTGCTAGAATTTAGTGGGAGGAACATGTGTCCATCATAAAAAATTAGTGTAACTTAAGTATAGGCCAAATGTCCATTATGCGCAATCCTATTCTAGGAATTTTTTAGGGACCTTAGGATTATTTTTTGATATTCTTTTATCAATTTCAGCACTTTTTTAAGACATAACATAAATTTTTAGAAAACTAGTATGCAATGCACAAAAATACAAGCCAATTGATATTTCATCAGAAAATTCATCCTAGATTTTTTATTGGAATTAATTAATGCAGAAAAATAGGATATAGGATGTGCGCTCTGCTAGGGTTTATGCCTTCCTTTGTTTCGATGGCTTTTTTATGCCTTTTGTTTAGGTGATTTCGATTTTTCTACTGTGTTTGTGCCTTCTGTCGCCTTCTCTTCAGTCAGAGAAGTGATCTTGTGCCTTCATTGTTCCTTTTTTGTGTCTGTTATTTTCGATGGCTGGTTCGAAGTTGGTCGATAATGATTTTCTTGCGGGTAATTCATCCTCTAAGTCTTTTAGAGATGCTATTTTGGGTAACATTTCTTCCTTCCCTAATTTGAAGATTTCTACTTATCGTGGGATGCCTTCCTTGTGGATTTATGAGGCTGAGGTTCCTTCTCTTGCTGTTTCGTTTGAGTTCACGTTGTTTGAGAAGTTTCTGTCCCACTAGCCATCCCTTGAAGCTATTAGGAAAATTTTTTCAATCTTAAACTCAATGGCAATTTCTTTGTTACAGTGCTCAATGCTAAGAATGTCTTGATTAAATTAGTAAATGATTTGGATTACGGTTGTGTTTTTACGCATCATTCCTATTTTATTAGCAATTGCTATATGCGATTAATCAAGTGGTCGCCTTCATTTGATGTGGATGTTGAATCCCCTATCATCCTTATTTGAGTGTCTTTCCCGAATTTTCGACCTCATATATTCTCTCCTAGGATCCTTCAAGGTCTCGATTTCATTTTCGATCATCCTCTCAAAATTGATCAGCCTACCTCTGTTTGTTCTAGGCCCTCTGTTGATCGTGTTTTGATTGAATTGAATGTTACAAAACATTTTACGGACAAAGTTTGGGTTTGCCATGATAATCTGGGGTATGTTCAATCGGTTGTTTTGGAAGATGTTCCGTCTTTTTGTTTGCATTGCAAAGCTTTGGGTCACTCCAATGCGGATTGTTTGGTTTTGCATCAGCATTTGGCGAAGGCGCGTAATGTCCCTGAGCCTGTTTAGAATGTAGTTTCTGGAATCGTTGTGGAATCTAGTTCGAACATTGGTTTTGTCCAGTCGGTTGCTAGTCCTTCTGAAATTTTGGCTAGGATGGAGGAATTTGTTCAGGGGGGTTCACCTGCTGTTACTATTCGTATTTTAGCCCAGGTGGACTCTGTAGTGGTTGTGTATATTCATGTTGCCCAGACCCCACGTTTATGTGTTAGTGATGTTGGTGTAATGAATTGTGGTGTGAATTTGAAACCTGCTTTGTCTTGTGCGGTTTCTATGCTTGTCTCGTGCGATTTGGCCAAGGCTGAACTACCTAGTGTGGTCGCTGAGCAGTCTAGTTCTTCCGTTTTCCCAATTCGTGGTTAATCTAATTGTGGTGTGCTGTCACCTGTATTCCCCATGAATCTAGATGTTTCCTCCTCCTATGACGGCTTGGAGGGCAATGTCAATTTTGTAAATATCCCTATTTCGATAATGTCTAATGTGGAAATGAAAGAGGGGGTGGCTAAGTCAGTGCAAAACTCTATTTTGGTTCAAACTGACTGGTTGATTTTAGAGTATTATTCTTCTCCTTCTAGTGGGGAAGAATCTGAGTATCATGAATTTGAGGACCGTTCTTCTATGCGTGGTGTTCTTAATGTGAGTGGTAATAAGCAAAAAAGAAAAGGTAGGAGGAAATAGTTTTTCTGATTTGGCTCTTGCGATTAAGTTGGTGCTTTTGATGGTTTGTTGGACGATGATGAGGAGGCCCCTGCTGTCCCTTGTTAGCTGAGCTTGCTGGCAACCTGGGTGTCTCGGCTTTGGATTATAAATTGTGATCATATTCTATCACCTACGGATGGTCCGTGTTTGGCTGCTAGGATGGTGTTGGGGGCCTCTGTTCCTTAAGTCCCCTTTCATTGCTTTTGATTTTTTTGAGATTTCATTGTTCTGTTTTTTGGGTTGTTGATCATTTGATGTTGTACCCTTCATTTTAGTATTCAATTAATCTTATTTTGTTTTTAAAAAAAAAAAAGAGAAAATTCATCCAATCACAGTAGAAAAAATGAAAATTATCAACGGAATTTTTTGTAGTAATTTATGGATTCCGTCGAAAAACACAATTTCTAATGGATTTTTTAATTATATATTTTCAGCACTAAAGATCCCATAGGAAATAATTTCTTACATAAATAATTCTATTAAAAATATTTTTCTACAGATTTTTATGGAATTTCCAAAGAAAATATCAATCGAATAAAATCTTAGCAATTATTTATCCAAAATAACACAGTTACAACATTACATCAAATATGTATATAAAGCTAAATTTAGCAATATAAATATTAAAAAAATCATCCATTTCAAAAGGAATTAAAGAGTCAAACAATTACAATATCAATTATTTAATTATTTCAATAATATAAATGTAAAGCAATAGCTTGTATTGTGCTTGCATCTCATTTCTTTCATTAATGAAGCAACTTTTCTACCATCAATTACTTGATGGAACGTAGCTTATATTGGTCTGTTAGTTGAGAACTTTGGCTGCTAACTAATAGTTTTCGGATTCATAGTATGATGTGTGAGTGAATTTGTCTTAATAACTCAAATATCCAAAAAAACAAAAATGACGTATGATGCTATGATGGAACTATTGACCTTCATAAGTAAATGCTTCATAAATATTTTCAAAAATATAGTCAAGTTTCTAGGGTCGAATATAACATAGTATATCAAATTTTTACTTGGAAAACACACACACACACACACACATATATATATAATGAGAGCAAATGGAAATTTTATTAAAGTTTAATGATAAGACATTCAAGGTAAAGAACATGATATTATAAGTAATATGTTGGATAGGTGGAATGGTATAAGTACACAACTCTCCTTGACCTGTTAGTTCGGAGCTTAGGCTACCAATTAAGAGGTCTTGGATTCAAATTTTTGTGTATACGATGTGTGTTTGAGTCTGTCTTAATTGGCCAAAATGCCCCAAAAGAATGGATTGAGAGATTTAACCATCCTCTTATTGATCGATTGATTAGATTATTTTTTAGTCTTTTTATTTCGCTGCCCTTCACTTGCACCACTAATATGGACAAAACTATCCTTAGAACAAGGCTAGGAATTACTCAACCTAATATTTTTATTCTTTTTTACTTTATAGGTTATTCTTATTTACCCCTACATCAAGGTGAGTAATTGCACATCCTAACTATTTATTTTTATCTTTTTGGATTGCCATTTTCCACCCACAAGAGCCAAACCATTTGCTTGCTTGCTTGTTTCTTTGTATTTAAAAAGTTCCACTGATGTGAAACAAAGTGCATGTAGGATATTGACATATTGTTCTTGTGAAAGGAAATGACCGGTTCTTTCTTTTTTTTTTTCTTTTTTTTTTAATTGTAGCATGAAAGCCATCAGATTTTTTATTTTTAAATTAATTGAATTTTAATTAATTCTAAACATTGATTTATTTAGTTGATAAAATCTCTTTTTATCTATTTTTCTAGAAAAGAAATTAAATTTTAAAATTTTCTTAGTAATATTTATTTAAAATAAATTATATTCTTAGTTTTTTTTTGGACATTTAGGCCATTTAAGACAAACTCACACACACAACACAAAAACAAAGACTCGAACCCAATACCTCTTAGTTGGAAGCCTAAGCTCTCAACCAACAGGCTAAGGTGAGCTGTGTAATATTATATTCTTAGTTATACTTTTATAGTACATGGTTTCACTTGAGCTATCATTATTTTTATTTTTTATATTAATTTATTTCTATAATAAGTTTGTCAACTCTTAAAAGAGAGTACTGAGGATGAGTCTATCCCTATAATAATAGAAAAACATCTTATTATAAGATTAAGAGAAATAGATTGAAGCCATAATATTATTTAGGGATTTTTACATACATAACACTTAAAACTATTAGAAATACCTATTCAACACCTAAAATCAAATATTTACTTATATACCACCTCTTTTTCATTCTAAACATTCGGTATAGCACTCTGTTAGCGACCGTCAAACCCCTCTCCCCGAACCTAGTCTTCGTCTAAAAGTGAAGAAAAACCCTACTTGCGCCTCCGCTTGCCTTCAGTCGCGCAAGGAAAGATTTTGGAGCCGCTCCATCACTTTCGCACGTGTTGGCTTTCCTCCAGTCGAGAAAGGTATTTTCTTCTCCATTGCATCCGAATCGCACGCCTCTGCTTCCATTGGCATACATCATCTAAGCTCGAATGCATCTGCTTCCCTTGGCATCGCAACTTGTAAGGTTTCCCTCTCACACGCATCTGCTTCCCTTGGCATCGCAACTTTTAAGGTTGGCAATGTCAGATTATGTTCTAAAGTTAAGCATTTCTTACTGATTTTAGCATTTCTTAAGGTCGGCAAGGTAAGATTTTGTCTGTGTTGATTATTTCAATTTCAGTTTTTCCAAAATTTCTCAAAGATTTTAGCATTTCTTAAGGTCGGCAAGCATTTCTTACTGATTTAGGCTTTTTCCAAATTTCTTACCGGTTTCCCTTTTACGGTAAAAAATTATATAGGCAAAGCATTTCTTATGCCGATTAGAGATTTAGTCTAAATTATTTGTATGTGTATGAGCAATGTTTGAGATCTGTTTTGTTTGTTTTGAACCGCACTCAACATGAAATTTTCTGTTTTTTTGTCTTTGATCTCATCTTTTAGTTGAATAGTTTTAGTTTTTTTTTTTGACAGCAACAATGAGTTCGAGCTCTTCAACGATGCCAATTAGAAACCCAAGTAACCGAATTTATTGTCATTGCAATTTGCAATGTACAGTATACACGTCACACAAGTCGCATAGTAAAGGAAGAAAATTCTACAGATGCTCTCGGAACCGATCAGAAGATGATTGCAGCTTCTTCCGTTAGTGTGATGAAGTAAATGATTTGCCGAACGATTCGGACTCACGTTGTGCTGAAGAGCTTGCTATATCATCATTGAGAGATGAACTTTTGCCGATAAAAAATTTGTTGGTTATAATCCTATGTTTAATTGTAGCTATCGCTGTGAAAAATTCGCTTACCAGCTGAAATTGTAATTGTTGATTAGGATTGAAACATTTGGATGTAACTTTGACTATGAAACGTAATATTAATTCTGGAAATTTGTTGCTATAGTTTATGGTTTCTCTCGGTTAATCTATTTGTATAAATAAAAGTTCGTTTGGTCTCGGGAATTCATCTTTACAGCAAATTTATCTTGGTTTGCAATTGCTCTCGGGAATTCATCCTTACAGATTATGTAAGCAAATTGCTCTTCGAAGTGTATGTAAGGTCAGATTATGTAAGCAAATTTATGTAAATTCATCCTTACAGCAAATTTATGTAAGGTTATAAAAACAACTACAAATGTGTTATAGAATAAACAAAAGCAGATCATCGTATTGCAATTGCTCTTGGTTTGCTCTCGGTAATTCATTCTTACATAAGTAGTTGCTTGGGTGTTTCCTCCAAATTATTGCTAATATCTTTGGGTGTGATATCAGGATTTCTCTTTACAATGTCCATGATTTCATGAGCAACCTAACTAGTAGTTGCTTGTTTGTTTCCTACTCTATTGACCCCAGGGCATAAATGAGTTGATTCAATTTTCCTGACTTCGAAGGAGTGCCCATCATGACACAATGAAGCACGTATTCTCCAAGGACAACCTCTATACGCACAAGTAAAAATCACTCTGGATTTGTCACTAGCCTTTATCTTAATAGCATAATTCTTTAAAATTGCAGCCGACCTAACAGCTTGCTTGAAACTTTGGGAATCGTAAAACCGCGAACCAACAAATAGACTATTGGCCTCATCAATTTGTGGTACAAAAAAATCATCACACACATCATCTACTATAATATCATTATAGTCTCCAATATTCGAGCTGTACTGATACATTTCATTTGATTGGTTGTTTAATTCAGTTTGAATGTTCTGGGACATATCGACCTCGTAATGTTTCATTGCGACTGCTATCTCAAATCTATTTCTTTCATAGGAACTGCTCAGCATGTCAACTAAATCTGAATCGCTTGCAACCAACATGTAATTCTTAGGTGAAGTTCCGATGACATGATAGTATAAATCGAACGGTTGTCCCCGTATCCAATGACAAAGTGTTTCAACTCGTTCTTTTAGCAACACCAAACTGATTTCATCTCTTTGAAGCTTTATGGCTTTCTGACTTCCACCTATATACTTCATTCGCGTTTGACCTTGCACCTCACTCCAATATCCACCGAATTTCAGGACGATGTAGCAAAAATTAATCGAACTCATTTCTGTGCATAGAAATAATAAATGAGTTAAACAAAATTAGAAGCATTACTAAAAATTAGTAAACCTTGGTGAAAAGAAAAAACAAAAATTAATCAAACTCATTTCTGGGTAGCATAAATAAAATCTCGTAAGCATTGATGAAAAGAAAAACCAAAAATTAGTTAAACTCATTTCTGGGTAGCATGAATAAAAATCCGTAAGCATTGGTGAAAAAAAAAACAAAAAATTAATCAAACTCTTTTCTGGGTAGCATGAATAAAAATCCGTAAGCATTGGTGAAAAAATTTTCCATTTGTTGCTAAGCATTGCATGTGTAAAAGAATCTGTAAGAGTTACTTCGGCCAAGCTTCGTCGCCAATGCTTCGGTTTGCCAGCATTGGCTTCGGTTTGCCAGGACTCCTATAAGAGCAGGCGACCAGCCCGCATTTTTTTACCTAGGGCACGCGATGAACGATGATCAAGCGAAGAAGAGGCAACGAAGGAGAGCCGGGATTCATACCTGCTAGAGAGAAGAAGAAGCGACGAAGCTTGGCCAAAGCTATCACGCGGGAAAATTGATTGGGTTCGGGGAGAGGGTTTTGACAGAAGCTAACGGAGTGCTATACCGAATGTTTAGAATGAGAAAGAGGTGGTATATAAGTAAATATTTGATTTTAGGTGTTGAATAGGTATTTCTAATAGTTTTAAGTGTTATGTATGTAAAAATCCCTATTATTTAATGATGGAGGAGTTTAGGGGTGTAAATTCGGGTCAACGGGTCGGTTCGGATCGAACCCGAAACTGACCCGACGCTATTTGACATGACTCGAATTCGACCGTTTTTGCAAATGGGTCAAAAAATGCAACCCGGACCCAACCCACCGAGTTGACACGAAATGGGATTTCAGCCAAAGCAGCTCATGACAAAAGGAAGAAATATCGCTCTCATCGAAGCCGTCGTCGGACTGAATTTTGACCATCATCGTTGAGACTTAGGAGGGGTAGGAATGTCGGCGCCTCATCTAGACTGAGTCAAGTAGTCGACGAACGGCCTAGGTTTTAGCTTATGAAGGGTGACAAGACGGTCGGTACTCAGGAGGGAATGTCGGAGGACGGCGGAAGGCGGTGGGTGGGGCCATAGGACGGCGTGCTTGGTGAAGTTTGGGTTGACTAGCAAGTCCCAAATATGATGTTCGGAGTTGATAGGTTGACAGAGCCTAATTAGATTTATTTCCTTCTCTGTTATACTCTAGTTTGTTTGTTAGAGAGTAAGCCAAACTGGGGTGTGACACCAAATGAGGTCGGAATGAACTCAGTGAATAGAATTTTGGGTCATTTTCAGGTTGATTTTGAGTTTCCAAGTAAACCCGAACCCGACCCGATTTTTGTAATGGGCCAAAAATTTGAACCCGAACCTGACCAGTTTGCTAACCAGGTCAACCCGAACCTAGATTTTCTTAGGTCGTGTCAAAAATTGGCATCCCTAGAGGAGCTCCATTTGAGCATGACAATATGGGTGATTAGTTTTAAGGCTTCGTTTTATATAATTTTTTTTATTGTTTTCTAAAACAGCTTTTTAGCATACAAATTTTCATAAAAGTAGCATAAAAATAGTGGCCAAAATTTATACCAAATGAAGCCTAAATAAGCTCACCAACACAATATAACAGAAATTATAGAAACAATTTCTCCTCAAATTTTGTATAAGGAAGCATTCCTTATAAGATTCTAATGCCAATTTTCTTCCAAGTTACAACCCCTTTAATATAAAGCCCCTCAATCCTCCTTTGTGAAGACTCTAAGAAGAATAAGCATTAATTTCAAGTACATATCATTTAAAAAAAACAAATGATATGTTTTGTTCTATTCATTTTGAGCGAAGATTAAGTACATTTGAGGTTAATGGAGGGTAATAGAAGATAGTGATGACTCATGGTGCTTTTTGGCATGGGATGAAGGCCATGTTTGAAGCTATGGGTGCTCACTCTCTATTTTTCGATTATCATTAAATTTGTTGTTGGTCATCCTATGGTGTGTACGCGATAGATTTGGTTCTTCTTAGGATTGTTGAGCTCTTCGATGTGCATATATTAACACGAAAAATTCGATAGAGATATTCTGATCAATTTTGAATTTATTAGATTTGATTTGAATCGAGTGTATAACACAATTTTTTATTTATTATTTATTGCACTTATCTTAATATAAATAGAATGAAAAAAATTATGATTATACTGAAATCAAATCATGAGAGAAAAACACTCAAAATATGAAAAAGAAAAATCAAGGTTAAATAAAAATAACATTAGATACTAATTTTCACATTAAATTTTTTCTGATTTTAAATATTTTTCCTCTATTTGCTTAGCATTTGTGACTATGAAATGATTGTACATATTGGCCTCATATCCTTTATGCCAGCCCAATTAGACAAACAACCCATAGGTTCCAAGTCAAATCTCTAGACCTATTTGCCTAACCCAATTAGAGCACAACCTTATCTTTAAGTGAAACTCTTAGACTTATTAAGCTCGCTTAATTCAACAAACCAATTTATTATCATTCCAATCTTAAATCCAATTCAAACTAAATCTATTAAATTGTTAGATGACTAACTTATGCTTTGTTTGAGGCGGTTTTTTTACTATATTTTAAAGTAGCCTTTTAGTACAAAATTTTATTGAACTAAAATTTTTGTACTGAAAAACTGCTTTAGAAAAGAAAGCCGCCCAATCAAAGCCTTAGAGATCTCAGTCTATCAAGCCCCAACATATTCTACAAGCCTGCTTTTCTGTAGCTAAGTAATAAGTGATTTTGATTCTTAAAGATATCTTAGGAGTTATTTGATGGTTTGATAGAAACCATAAAATCTATAGATGATATTTTTCTCTCATAGGATATGATGAAATTTCAGTTCATCTTATGATGAATTCTGTGTCTGATTATGCTCTAGGACAATTTAGATGGCAAGTTCCACCTTATGGTGGATTATGTTTCATCTACAAAATAATTTGTAAATTATAATCTTTATCCTCAAAACAGCAAAATAAAATCATCAAAAGGTCAAATACTAGTAAAAATTATTATGGTGATA
Source organism: Dendrobium nobile (assembly GCA_022539455.1). Classification (NCBI taxonomy): domain Eukaryota; kingdom Viridiplantae; phylum Streptophyta; class Magnoliopsida; order Asparagales; family Orchidaceae; genus Dendrobium; species Dendrobium nobile. The sequence goes on along the minus strand of CM039722.1, from coordinate 36,154,561 downwards.
ACTTAAGACTTTGTTTGATACAGTTTTCTTACTGCTTTTGCACGAGATTTTTAGTACAAAATTTTCTATTTCAAAAATTTTTTGTATTTAAAAGTTATTTTAGAAATAATTAAAAAAATTTTCATAAACAAAACCTAAATCTTCTTATAGTTCATAAGAAGAAGTATACTCTTGATAGTGAATTATTTGTATAACTTAATGTATAGTATATGTTATGATAGACACATCTTTACCATCTTAGGTTATTGTATAATTCAAGGGGAATTTACATATATATCACTGTATATTATGCTAATTACATATCTTATTAGGGGCGGATTCAGCTTCTTTTTTAGGGTGGGTAAATTTTTTTTTTTTGTGGGGAATGAGCAAAGAAGCTTAGGATAAATAAAATTAGGGCAAAAAAAATTTTGAGACGAGAAAAATACCCAAAATATCTAAAATATTTCAAAATATCTCATCTAATATATATATATATATATATGGGCATTTGCGCCCCCCCCCCCCCCCCCCCCCCCCCCCCCCCTCAATACATGGAGGGGCCCGCCCATGCATCTTACGGTCAAAAATTTAATATGTCATGCCTGCCACTCATAGATATATTTAATATCAAATATGTCACTCTTATATTTCATTCATATCGTCATATAAATTTTAATATTTTATTTCGTGTACATATATTTATTATGAGCGATAGGTATGAAATATTGAATTTTTAGATATTAGATATGTAAATAATATAATATGAAGTGGTATATATATATATATACCAATAATTAATTGTTTTTTTCATTTAAGCTTCCATGGCCGGCTTGGTCTAGCCGCTGAGGCCATGACCCATGACAATCATAAAACAGGTGCGATGGCTTCGCCCATTAGGCAAACCAGCTCGTTTCTAGGGTTTCGTCATCCCGCTCTGTTTCTTCTTTTACGATTCAGTTTTCTAGGGTTTTCTCCGCCACGGGATCTCGAATGGGTGAGGTGGAGAACATTAAACAGAGATCAAGCAGGGAGAGTACGAAGGAGGTTTCAGGGAGAGGAGATAGGGATAGAGAAAGACAACGGGAAAAAGATAAGGCAAGGGATCGCGATTATGCGAGAAGCGACCGCGATCGGGAGAGTCAGCGCTCGGAGAAGGAGCGGGAAAGGGAGAGGAGCGACGATGAGAAGTACCGGGAAAGAAGAGATAGGGATTCCCGCTATCAGGATCGGGAGCGGAAGTCCAGAGATCGCGATAAGGAGAAAGAGAGGGATCGAGAAGATAGGGATAGGGATAAGGAGAGAGCAAGAGAGCGGGAGGAAAGGGAGGACAGGGAGAAGGATAGGGCGAGAAGGCGGGAGGAGAGAGAGCGGGAAAGAGAACGAGAAGACAGAGAGAGGGAGCGGGAGAGGGAGAGGGCTAGGGAGGAAAAGGCGAGAGATAGGGAAAGAGAGAGGGTCAGGGAGAAGCGACGGGAGTTGGAGAGAGATGAGGAGGATGATGGAAGGGACCATGATAGGAAGAGGCGCAGGAGAGAAGAATCTCATGAAAGGGAGAGGGAGCGCAGCAACAGGCATAGAGAAGGAAGTGCGGATGTCCACAGGAAAGGTGATGATGACGAGGCTGAGGCCAAGGAAAAAAAGACCCGAGAGCAAGATCTAGAAGAAGAGCAGCGCAAATTGGATGAGGAGATGGATAAGAGGCGTCGTAGAGTTCAAGAGTGGCAGGAGCTTAAAAGGAAGAAAGAGGAGCAGGAAAGAGAAAAGGATGGGAAGGTAAACGTTGAGGAGCTTAACCAGACTGGTAAAAATTGGACTCTTGAAGGGGAGTCCGATGATGAAGAAGCAGATGCAGTTAAGTATGAGAATGATGCTGATGGTGATGAAGTGGCTAAAGATGTGGGTGCTGTGCAGAATGACGCTACTAGTGATGTAATGGACATTGATTATGAGAATAGCGGTGCTGTGTCAAATGGAGTTGATATCGCTGATGGGGAAGATGAAATTGACCCACTTGATGCTTTCATGAATTCCATGGTACTGCCCGAAGTGGAGAAACTGCAGAGTGCAGAGAGTGCACCGGTGAAATCAGTTGATGCAAAGCTGGGTTCACAAGAGAGGAATAAGGAAGGCCTTAGTAACGGGATCCAATCTAAAAAAGGTGTCAAAAATTCATTGGGAAGGATACTTCCTGATGAAGACTCTGCCCCAGAGGATGAGGATCTTGGAAATGAGGTTCCTTCTGAAGATGAAGATGACGAGGATTTCATGAAAAGGGTGAAGAAGACGAAGGCTGAGAAGCTCTCCATCGTTGATCATTCTAAGATTCAGTACTCGCCTTTCAGGAAAAATTTTTATATTGAAGTGAAGGAAATCGCTAAGATGTCGCCTGATGACGTTGCAGCATACAGAAAACAACTTGAATTAAAGGTACATGGAAAAGATATCCCCAAGCCTATAAAAACATGGAACCAGACTGGATTAACCAGCAAAATTTTAGATACGATTAAGAAGCTTAACTTTGAAAAACCTATGCCCATTCAAGCTCAAGCTCTACCCATTATTATGAGCGGTAGAGATTGCATAGGAATAGCAAAGACTGGTTCAGGTAAGACACTAGCTTTTGTATTACCTATGTTGAGGCATATTAAAGATCAACCTCCAGTCGTACCTGGTGATGGTCCTATTGCGCTTATAATGGCTCCTACAAGGGAGCTTGTCCAACAAATACACAGTGACATTAAGAAGTTTTCTAAGGGCTTGGGCTTCAACTGTGTCCCTGTGTATGGTGGATCTGGTGTTGCTCAGCAAATCAGTGAATTAAAACGGGGGGCAGAAATAGTTGTATGTACTCCTGGTAGAATGATAGATATACTCTGCACAAGTGCTGGGAAGATTACCAACCTAAGAAAGGTTACATACTTTGTTATGGATGAGGCTGATAGAATGTTTGATATGGGGTTTGAACCTCAGATCACAAGGATAGTTCAGAATACTCGACCAGATCGTCAAACTGTACTCTTTTCAGCTACATTTCCTCGTCAGGTTGAGATATTAGCCAGAAAGGTTCTGAACAAACCGATTGAAATCCAGGTTGGAGGAAGAAGTGTTGTCAATAAAGATATAGCCCAGTTAGTTGAGGTTAGACAAGAAAGTGACAGGTTCTTAAGGCTTCTTGAGCTGTTAGGAGAATGGTATGAGAAGGGAAAGATCCTTGTGTTTGTTCACTCACAAGAAAAATGTGATTCCTTATTCAAAGACTTACTTAAGCATGGCTATCCTTGCCTTTCACTTCATGGGGCCAAGGACCAGACAGACCGGGAGTCCACCCTTTCAGATTTCAAGAGCAACGTTTGCAACCTTCTGATTGCTACTAGTGTTGCTTCCAGAGGTCTAGATGTGAAGGAGCTTGAACTAGTTGTGAATTTTGATGTTCCAAATCACTATGAAGATTATGTACATCGCGTTGGCAGAACAGGCCGTGCTGGCAGGAAAGGTATGGCTGTCACATTTGTTTCTGAGGATGATGCTAAGTATGCACCAGACCTTGTAAAAGCGCTGGAACTTTCTGAACAAGCTGTACCTGAGGATCTAAGAGCACTTGCTGATACTTTTATGGCAAAGGTGAGAGAGGGCATGGAACAAGCACATGGTACTGGCTATGGTGGAAGTGGTTTCAAGTTCAATGAAGAAGAAGATGAAGCTAGTAAAGCTGCAAAGAAAGCTCAGGCAAGAGAATATGGATTTGAAGAGGATAAATCTGACTCAGACTCTGATGATGATGGCGTTAGAAAAGCTGGAGGTGATTTGTCTCAAGCTGCTATTCTTGCTCAAGCTGCTGCTCTTGCTCAGGCTGCAAAGGCTGGTATTTCTTCAATACCTGCTAATGTTGCAACAGCTCAATTGCTTTCTACTTCAGGTCTCCCTGTTGCAACCATACCTTCTTTAGCTGGTCTGCCTGGTGCATCTCTGCCTGGTGATGCTGCTGCAAGGGCTGCTGCCCTAGCGGCTGCCATGAATTTGCAGCACAATTTAGCAAAAATACAAGCTGATGCAATGCCGGAGCACTATGAGGCAGAGCTGGAGATCAATGAATTCCCACAGAATGCCCGGTGGAAGGTCACCCATAAGGAGACCTTGGGCCCAATATCAGAGTGGACTGGAGCTGCAATTACCACAAGGGGCCAGTATTACCCCCCTGGTAAGTTTCCTAGTCCCATGGAACGCAAACTATATCTATTTATAGAAGGCCCCACCGAGTCTTCTGTTAAGAAAGCCAAAGCTGAGTTGAAAAGAGTGCTCGAGGATTACACTGCTCAATCTCTTTCTCTTCCTGGTTCTGCACAACCTGGTAAATATTCCGTCCTTTAAATTGTATCTCTCTTAAATTAGATATTTTGAATGAGATTTTGTGGGTCTTTTCTCTCTCTCTCTCTATTTTTAAATATACGGATTTTGACCCGGCTGCTAATCTCTTGACACTTCATATATTGATGTAAATTAGTTACTGGTGCCTTTCCACCATGTGGTTATTTTGAAGAACTTTTGAACAATTTGTAATGCCTATTATCTACAATTTTAAATTGGAAGCAGAAGACATTGATTTGTTTATTTTCCCTATTTGACTAAGGACCATTGTTTACTGATAAGTGTTGAATAGAATGGATTTTTTGGATCATGTGTGAGTGATTTTGAGTTAGTAGGTGTTTCCAAGTTGATACAGGACTATTAAGTCATCAAAGGTTTTTTGTTTTTTAAATAAAGCTTCTGTTGAACATGACAATATAATCATGTATGCTTTCTAAAATTTTTTTAATTTTCTATGAACCACTCAAGAAGAACGAACAACTAGTTGTGCTGTTTGTGCTTTTTTTTGGAGTTTTACTAGGAGAAAGAACTTAGCAAATTTTAGCACAGGTGGCTTCTATTGCTCTCATTATTAATGGCTATGAATTTTAATCTTGAAATATTTGATGAAATAAGCTTTGACAAATGTCCAAGAATCGAAAGAAACATATTTTAGGCAGTTGCTTTATTTACCCCTTCACTATGGGGGAAATTATTACTTGCAGAGTTCAGACAAGACAACCATCTGATTTTACTGAGTATACTCAGTAAATACTACACAAATACTCAACAAAAAATTTACTGAGTATTTTTGTAGTATTTATTGAATATACTCAATAAATCAGACTCTTATCTTGATCCGGACTCTGCACAGAATAATTCCTCTCGTTGTGGACAAAATATTGGTGACAAAGATGCTTTAGATCATGATGATGCCAGTGTTGAAAATTTCTACCAGTTTTAGGTAGAAATTCCGCCTATCACCTGAACCAGCTTTGCATCTGTCATCATTGGTTGTTGGGACAAGTTTGAAGCTCGAAGCATAATATTTGGAGCTATTATGATACTTTAGTATCTTTTGTTTGATAAATTTTGGAGGGGTCTCATGTGTTCTCATGGGTTCTGATTTGAACCTTTGACTGAATTGCTGAGAGGGCAGTGATTAATGAGGTGCTCTTTTGATTCCTAGCTGTTGAATATATCACTTGACCGATGCTTCCAGTTTAATCTTTGTGAAGAAGAAAGAAGGAATAAATGAATATCTTTGCTCCAGAAAATGGTAGTCGATTTTAGGCATAATTGGAGTCTAACCATGCAGTTCTCTTTCTGAGCCAGAAATCTTTTAGTCCAGCTTTATTGATGCAAAATTCATTGCATAGTTAAGAGTAATATATGAGCCAATATCAGACTTTAAAATTTAATTTGTGCGCATCATCTGATTAGTTTAATTCTCCAAATTATACTTATTGCTTTCTGTTAGAAGTTTGCTTCATGCTTGTCATTGGAAGGGGTCTCAATCATTCTCTTGCTGGGATTTGTTTTGTAGGGTTTTCTTGGTCAATTTTATATGATTAATAATGTTATCTTTGTATTAATTGTATTAAAAGAATGTTAACTATCAATGCACTTCAACTATATTTAGGCTTCGTTTGGGACGGTTTTTTTACTGTTTCTTAAAGCAGCTTTTTAGTATAAAAATTTTAATTTTTGTACTAAAAAGTTGCTTTAAGAATTAATAAGAAAGCTGTCCCAAACGAAGCCTTAAGCTTTGTTCGGGATAGCTTTTGACTATTTTATTGTTTGAACAAATTTTTTGACTTAAAGTTGTTGTAGAAAGCAATATGTGAATTGTCTCAAATGAAATTTTAGTTTGTTTGATTTGATGCTTTCTTGTTTAAACTAATGTGTTATTTACAAAGAAACTAAATAATTATGATTTTTTTCCTTTTTGATCAATTTTTTCTTTGTCATTAGATAGGTCTTGGATTCGAAGTTTATGTTTGAAATATTTGTGTCAGTTTGTCTATGAAACAACTTTCTTAATGCTTTCTAAAGTAGTTTTCTAATAAAATAATTTTAGTTTAATTATTTTTATTAAAAAGTTATTTTTAAAAATAATCTGAACGCTATCTCAAATGAAGCCTTAATTGACTTAAAAATTAGAAAAAAAGAAAAGAAAAAAAAAAGATGAAAATTTTACGAAACTGTTGGCTGGGTAATTGATGAGGACAAGAGCTTCTGGGATGCTTGCTTTGCTGAAGAACAAATGCAGTGTAAAAAAAATATTGTTTTTTTATTTTAAGTTATTTTTTATTCAGTTAGGTGAACATGAAGTAATTTGGTGATGCATTTAAATTTCATTATTTAATTTATTTTTAATTATTTAAAATTAATCCTATTTGACTGAATTAACAGATTTCTAGTGACCTTTTTTTAAAAAGATTTCTTTTGATTTTCTTTGTTCTCTTAGCCCCGATTTTAAAACAACTAATCACTGTGTTATACAGTTTTATTTTTATTTTTTGGGTGTCCTTACTTGTAATCCTGTTTTATTTCTAATATAATCAAAACTTCTGCTCTCATCATTAAAAAAAGGGTAATTTTTATACTTTGAGAAATTATTCTATGTGGAGATCGGACGCAGAACGCCTTTCAAGACCAACTAAAATGTGCCACATCAGCAGTCCTGAGCTGTTGTACCGAGCGGTACCAATCAGTACTGAGTCGTGATATTGAACAATGGGCGACATGGTGCATCCTGGTTGGTATCCGAACGATGTTTGGCGTCCGCACAGAATAATTAATCCTATGTTGAGATAATATTCTGTGCGGAGACCGGATGCAAAACGTCGTCCGGAGACCAACCAGAATGCGTCACATCAGCAGTATCAAGCAGCGATACAGAGCGGTATTGAGCAAGGGGTGATGTGGCGCATTCTGATTGGTCTGAAGATGATGTTCGGCCTCCGCATAGAATAATTAATCGTCCGTTGAGAAATTATTGTGTCGAGAAAACACCGTCCCAAGTGAAACCTTATTCTATCATTTTTATCCTTAGGTTGTGTCTAACTTCTTCGATGATATATTCTGTTAACTTATTAATTAGATCAGCTTTTCTAACAGATTGATGAATTCATCTTTTATAAGCTACATTAACATAGCATATGAATGAGAAGATTGTTCCTACATGACACAAAAACTAGCATGATATATTTAAAAAGAAAATTGTTTAGAAGTTGTAACATCATTTCAAAAGAAAATAATTCATTATTTCTAACATGATAGTAATGACTCAAGTACATTACACATGACCTTAGAGAACGACCAAAGAGAGGACCAAATCGACGCTAAGTTCACACAAAAACCAACAATGATGTAGAAGAAGATAATTAGGGCTGCAAGCGAACCAAACGTTCGACGAGCTACTCGTTGCTCGTTTCGATTAAAGCTTGTTTGTGATCGTTTAATTAACTAAACAAACAATTTTGAACATCATTCTAAATACTTGATCATTAAATAAACAAGTTTGATTAGTGTTCGGTTCATTTATGTTCACGAACAACATCATTTGAAACTCATGAACAAACTCGAAATTAAGCTCGATAAAAAGCTCAATAAAAATATATTCATATAAATTAATCATATTTTCATTTTAAATAGACATCTGCTTTTATTATGAATGAATTTTATTTTATTTTATACCTTCAATAGAATGAATTTGTTCATGAACAAATGATATTTTACATTTATCCATATTTGCTAGATTGTTTGTTTAAGATATTCGTGAACAAATTTAAAGTTTGTTTGTTCAATATATTGTTTGCAAAATATGTTCACGAACATAGCTCGTTAAGATTTGTTTGTTTAAAGCTCGATAAACACTAAATGAACCGAACATAAACCAAATATGAACACCGATAAATTAAACGAATCAAACATGAACACAAACAATAAAGCTCGAATCAAACATGAACTGAACTTGAACAAGGTAATAATAAACAAACTCAAACATGAACACTCACATACTCGGCTCGGCTCGGCTCGGTTCATTTGCAGCCCTAAAGATAATAGTTCATCTTATAATAGTCATTTTTCTTAAAATTTATTAGATAATTTTTGTTATAATATATTTATGATTTATTTTTATAAATTATTATTCCTACAAAAAATTAACAAATTGTAAATATTTTTTAAAATTTTGATTATTTCCAAAAACTCACTCACTTTATGTATTAAAAATTCACATTTTTTTGTTGAATTCCAAACACATCGTAAGCTAACTCTAATCTTAATATTTGATGCCATAGATCACTACCTGCCCGCCATGCACTGCATGCCATTAACCATCAATCACCACTATTATTAAATTTTACACTACATTCACTTTACATCGAACTAAAAAAAAATACATGCATTATTTTACACATATCCAAACAACTCTAAATATTTCAAATCCGTTACATTTTTTTGCATTTGTATTCTCTTTTAGCAAAACAAACATTCCCTTAAAGATGATCTCTAACATCCATTAGCTATAACTTCAAAAATATTAAAATAAATGTATTCCTTACATAATCTAAAAGAGAAAATTTTAATTGACCTAAAAAAAGTCTAAATTAGTGGACATTCTCATTAATATTTCATAATTTAATTTTATTAAAAATAATATATAAATTATAAATTAAAGAAAAATAATAATTCTATTCATATTCTAGCACATTTTTTTTTGTTCAAATTTAATATCCTTTTAATAAAAAAATAGAATAACTTAATAAACAATACGATTAGTCTAAAGGTCACGAGGTGGCGCGCACAATAACGAGCGTCTCTTCCGAGAACTTTTATTAGGTCTGGTGTAAGGATGTAGAGGAACGTTCGGTCGGAGGCAAAATCCCGCCAAAAAACTCGGTATTTGCTCGGTATTGCTAGGTATTATTTGATAATAATGAGGAATACTGCTCTGTGAAGACCAATACCGAGTTATACCGAGTTGTACCGAGTTTTTTTTAGAAAAACTGGGTACAACTTTTGTACAACTCGGTATAGCTCGGTACTGGGTCTTCACGTGATGGTATTCCTCGTTATTGTTTGGTATTGCTCGATATTTCTCATTTTTTGACGCGATTCAGCCTCCGACCGGACGTCCCTCTACGTCCAGCCTGAGGACGTAATAATTGTTCCTCTTCCGAGCCCCCGAGTCTTCTAAAGTGAGATAGAAAAAACTAGAGAAACACGACAATCGCCTGGAAGCTTCCACAGCCTCCCGACCCTTCTTCCTCCTTCTCGACAACCCTCGAAAGCCCCTGCTCGCCCTTCTTCTCTCTCTTCCCTCCCCGCTCATAAATCCCCCCTTGCATCCCGTTCCGCTCACTAACAATCGATAGAGGACAAAAGAAGCTCAAATAAGAAACAGCAATCCGCAAATTATCCATGGAGTTCTTCGACGATCCATTCTTGACGGCGACGATCTATCAACTGATGGACATACCTGAGCAGGAGACGGAGAAGACCCACAACCCACAGACAAGGGCATACGTCCGAGACCGGAAGGCGATGGCGGCGACGCCGGCGGATGTGAAGGATCTACCAGGTGCGTACGTGTTCGTGATCGACATGCCGGGGATCAAGAACGGGGATATCAAAGTGCAGGTGGAAGAGGGGAATCTGCTCGTTGTGAGCGGTGAGAGGAAGCGAGGAGAGGAGAAGGAGGGGAAGTACTTGAGGATTGAGCGCCGGATGGGGAAATTTATGAGGAAGTTCCCGTTGCCGGAGAATGCGAACTTGGATGCGATCTCGGCGGTTTGCCAGGATGGGGTGCTTACGGTGACGGTGGAGAAGACGCCGCCGCCGGAGCCAAAGAAACCTAAGACCATCGAGGTCAAAGTTGCTTGAGATTGGGGGAAGCAGAGGTTTGTGCTTGTGGAGTTTAGCTTGTATTCGATGAATGAAGCTGGAAATTTGGGGTTTACGAACCCTAAATTGGGTTTTTTTTTTTTTTTTTTTTTGGTGTTTCTGTGTGAAATATGAGGTAAATGATGGATGCTTGGATAATAAAGAAGCCGCCGAGTGGGTTTTTAGCAACTATTTTGTTAATTGAGTTAAAGAGTTTATTAGGTTTTTTATGGTCGAGCTTTTTAGATAATCTACTAAATTTGAATTAATCTTTATTCAGCATTTAAGGAAGATTAATATATAATTTACTTAAAATATATTAAAATTAAAAAATTTTAACATATATTTTTTAATCTAAGCTTGAAATGCAAATGTACAAAAGGGCTATTATTGCTTTAAATGATAGTGAAATCGATGGCGTATTATTATTAGAATTCAAATTAAATGATTAAAGTAGATGAATTTGTCGAGCTTGGTGTTTGATGGGAACATATCCTTCAAATTTGAGATAAAATTTTATGTGATGATGATGAGACTTAAATGCTCTTTGGCATAAAGTATTGACAATTAAGTGTTGCAAAGACGAGAATGTTTAGATGGATAAATTATCTTGTAATTAGAGACATAATGCGAGTCTATAAGAGAAAAGATTGGATTAGATTTTGCACATAGCCGACTGAGTAAGCTATTTTGAGATAAATTTTGAAAACTATTGTTTCACTTTAAAAATATATATATATATATTAAAAAACTTTCTAGAAATCAATAAGAAAATTATTTCAAATAAAATCTAAAATTTTTATTTGACAGCTATTATTATGTTTTAAAAAAATATATACTAAAATTTTATTTTATATATTTTAAAAAATTACTTTAGCAATTTATAAACAGTAAAACTTCACATTATCCAAAAAAAAAAAAATTTGTGCTAATTTCCATAAATTTCCCATTTCCACCAAGCCCTGCACTCCATTCTAGATTATTTGTTTAAAGATGAGTCACGGCAAAAAAAAAATTCTGCCATCCACTTCTACATTAGAGAAGCCAATTTTGAAGTGTTTTTACTCGACCTTAATTGATGACCAAGTGGGTGTACAAAGAACTCTACATCGATTGGAGTGGGTCAAGGTTTGACCGAACCACTATAAATATGATGTGTTCTTTCTTTTATTATTTCTGCATTTATTTCGTTTCTTCCGCACTTTGATTTCTGTGGTGATTTGATTTTAAGTTTTGTTATAAGATTGTGTTTGTTTTAAAATACCAATTCACCACCTCTCTTCTTGTTAGCCTTAGACCAGTTCATAAGGGGTCTAACATCTCTAACGAACTTTCATAATGTGCTATCATAAGAGATGGCCATGATACTCTATAATAGATTTAAAGACAAAATGGGGTTGTTTGGTATGTAGAATTAAGCCTGCATTTGTTAAATTAGATTGTTTGGTTAATTTTGAGCGGAATAGAAGTAAATCCTCTGAAGTATTAGCCCTGTATTACAATAGGCCCTTCGTGCTACATCGAAACCGCTCAAATTGAGCGGGTTAGAAATTCTCTCGCGCGGACTTCCTCTCGCTAATCAATTTGTTAAAACATGTCTTCTTTGTCAAAGCCACAAAGTATCAAACTAGCTTTTGTTGGCTTGTCGCAACAACTTTGGATTCTAAACCCAGTTTACCGAAATGGATTTGTTAGAAGCCATCTCAGGTTATAAATGGCAGGGCAGCAATTACTAATTGTCGTTCATATTTTCAAGTAAGCTAATTTCATCATATTACCACCACAATTCATTGCATTCAACATCATTCTCATTGGCTTAACTGAAGACAAACTACCATATGGAATAGTATTTGTGATGTTTGTTGTGGATACTCTGATAGGAAACACTTGTATACCACAATGGAACCGTGGCAACAAAGGTAAGGGCGATTGTATTGATAGCAGATAAAAGAAAACATACAAGATACAATGAATCTTCAATTCGAGGAAGATTTGGTTCTCCCAGATCTCTAGACATCCCTAGAGCCCAAAATAACGAAGAACAAACTCAATTCAGAAAAATAACTGATGCCCTAACCATAGGAAAACATTCTACTTAAAACATACAATCCTAAAGGAAATCTCTAAACAACCACTCTAAATTTTCCCATCTAAATCACCTTAATTTATCCTAAATGAGGATGCTGGGACTCACGGATTGGAGATGGAACCTACGGAGGCGGATCGGACCAGTTGTACTAGTCGCTCCTGTGCCGGTCTAACATACTCCTAATTAATGGTGTCTCAATTTCAGCTAAAAAGTTTCTTGTCTTTCTAGATAGTCTATGACATGCCATCCCTACTCATCCACACATATTAACAAGGAAGCATAGCAATTCTAGCAATTGACAATACAAATGTTCTTCTTGACCAACCAACAAATAATCTTATGCGTGTGCTTAAAATCATATCAAACAGCCTGACAAACCTACCCCATTTTTGACCTTGTGGATAAGTTCATTGGCTTATACTGAATTAGACTATTTATGAACTATTAATGTGGTATTTTTACAGTTGGCACCTATTAGAAAATTCCAACTGAAATAGCAAATAGTAAGAAAAAATGGACTTTGGAACATTTGTTCAGCAGTAGCTCAGTTTGGTAAATGCAGATGATACAAAAGGAGAGAGCCACAAAGCTATTCAGTTATTTGTCTACAATAAATATCAACTAATCACAATAAAAGCAGTCTCAGTTCACCTAAGGAGTTCACTTTACCTTAATCAGCGAGAAAAAATTCAGAAAGAAGAAATTTGTTCTTCTGGTTTCCATCAAAATCTGAAGAGTGTCTCTGACCAACAGTTTTTTTTTTTTTTGGAAAAATTTGGGCTTGGCCCGTATATTAAAAGATGAAGAAACAAACATTTACAAGTAATGAATAACCCTAAAAGAAAATTGGAAACCGGCGGAGCTCCAAACAGAGGATCATGCCACTAGAGCATCAAAAAACCTGCTAAAAGAACAGCAAAAAACAGGCAACAGAAATAAACCAAAAACAGCAAAAAAGCTCCCTAAGCCATTGAGATCTTATATTTATAGCCACAGCACGACCATAAAGCTTCAACAGAATCTCCAGGCTCAGGCTTATTTAGTTTGGCAGTGAAAGATTTTTAAATTAAATTGTTTTATTCCAGCTTTCATCTACATGGACGTTAGGATTATACAACAATAATTAGATAAAAACAAATTTGAATAAAATTTTCTAATTAATATAATATTTACCAAAATTTCATGCCCATATAAGGGCAAAAAAAATGATTAAATAAAATGTGATGATTATACAAATCAGCTTCTTAAGGTTATTTTGCAAGATATGGACTCTACATGGCTAGCATAATCAGGCACCAACATGATCCTTACTTGAATTCTTTTGTTTTTTCTTTTTCCTCTTACCATCGATGAGCTTACCTGAATGCTTTGATAGCTCCGAGCGGATTTCCATGAGCTTTGCCTTTGCATTTCGGAATGGAGCATCTGATCTCATCGACATCAATTCCTACATAAGACAAATAAACAGTTATGGACAGCATGGAAATACTAATCTCACAAGTAATTTGTATTTATACTGGAGTCGAATCAAGTACCTTAAGATGATCCATTGCGGCAAGATTGAACCCAATTGTATCCTTAAATTCCTGAAGAAACAGATATAGTTTAGTTTCATCATTAAAGTATGCCTGAGTTGTCATTTATAATACAAAAGAATATGAGACAATAATCATCATCAGATTCATCTAAAGTATTTGGCATAAATATATTAAATAGTCTCCAGTCATAATATATATATTATTTCTGTAAATTTGATAGTTTCATCAATTTTGAGATTTTGTCTCAATTTAGTTTTACGTTACTTTTTATTTTAAAATATTAAGCATGAATAAAAGAAATTATCTGATTGAGTTCAAATCATAATAAATATGAAATTTAATGAGGCCTTAGTGATAGCGTTCTAGTAGAACTGTGGCTCCTACTTGAGAGTTTTGACAGTTTAATATAAAATATAAGTTTACAAAAGAGTTTCACTCAAACATTCACTGATATCATCAGTTTAGGTTGAAAGTCAAGAACCAAGCGAGTCTGAAGATATCGAGTTTCAAAGCTTAAAACCACGCTCCACTTATTTCTGCTGGTTGCTACTTGAGGTATCAAGTCTTTTACACAATTTTCTTTCCATAATTTCTAATCGCATGACATATGGTATAAACATTTTGCTTTCTAATTTTTTAATTAATTATGTTTAATCAACTTATTATTGTATCTTTGGTTTTATATAGTACATGCCCAAATCATCTTTTTTTTTATAACTTTGTAGCAAGCTAAAAAATTCACAACAATAGAGAGTTTTGCATTCAAGCTTTGCACGAAGATCCAGTACACAAACAGATATATGACAGCTTAGATAATACCAGAAATTTTTACGTTGAAACTCAAAAAAGGGGAAAACCACAAAGCCTTGCCAAACTGAGATGATTCCACAATTTTAGCGTTAGTTATAAAGATTGGCTCATCGATAAGATTACTAAATTTAGGAGGCTTGGCAAAAAGTGTTGTAGAGTTTGTCTAGAGTTTGGACGCTTGAAGTCGAGTGACCACAAGTCTGACAACAACGTGCAGCAAAACCCGATCTGAAATAGACCCATTTATTAAACGAGACAACTCGAACTTCAATTTTTGTTTCGGGTCTTCTATTGACACCCCTGCTGACGATGTTGATTGGCCAACAAAAAGGTTATAAATGACGACAGTTAGAGGCAAAGTTTCGACGACAACTATTGGACGAAAGAGCCCCACATGGCTATTTCATTGACAATAAGTCAAAACCCGACAACGATTGTCAACTAGGCCCAAAGATGGCAATCAGTCAGAAAAAGATCTGACTGCGATTGGCCGACAAAAGTTCGCTAGTGGTGTTGCATAGGTAAAGCTCCAAGATTCTTCATGCCACCAAGATCTCTTGAATCTCTAGCCCAAGGTCCCTTTTCATGTAAAGAGTGTGTGACTTTTTATAGATTTCTGGGAGTAGCATGACCTATAAATAAAGAAAATTTTAAGAACACTATATTAGATGATCTATATTGATTCCTTTAATCATATATCAATTTTTCAGCATTTAACTGCCTTAATGATATTGAAATTAGGTGATCATGGGCTCATTAGATTCAACTCGTCGAACCACTCATTTCAACTATAAGCATACCTAATTTGGAGATCATTTAGTCAACCAATTAATATTCTAAAGTTCCTGATTATATTTCAAGCCCTAAATTTCAGCTCCACTTTTGGTATCATTGGGTCCATCTTGTCGAGACATTCAATTTGATTATAAGTTTGTTGAAATAAGAGTTCTGATGGTTTTGAATTGAATTCAGGAAGTTTTCAATTCAAATATGCAACGAAATTCACACCCAATCAAGACAATTTTCAATACATACTAATCTTCATGTGCTAACGTCATGTCTCTTCAATATATCCATATCATTCACATTCAAAATCTCTCAATGTGTAAAAAGAGAAGTATGCACATCAAGGGAGGAAAGTGCCCGAGCTTGAAACTTAGTTAAAAGCATGCAAGTCTTACATGGATAAATGATTGGGACATCGATCGTGGAAGATTTATCAGAGACGTGGCCGTCGATTTACGGCCACGATTGAGTCATTGTATTTCAAATTTGTTTTATGCATTTTCTTATTTATGATGTCATGTTGTATTTGCTTTATTAGTTTCCCGTTGTACCCTTTTATTAAGGGAGGTCGTATGTAAGCCCTAAGCTCATTTCGTCCTTTTATGTTGTGAGTCATTGTAAGAGGCTATTTATAACCCCGTTGTTCTTCTTTTCAAGTTAATGAATGATTGAATAAAATATTTCTTCCCCTTGCATGAGCTCTTGCGAGAGCTTGAGAGATTGGAGTGAGATCCCTAGGAGAGGGAGAATTGTACAATACCCACCAACCTAGACGAGTCGGGTTCGTGGATCTACCTTCTCTACCTTTTCTCCCCCTCTTTTCTCCCTCAACTAGCCGCCATCCTAGGGTTCCTCTCCATCTCCTTAAGCCGCCGACCACCATACAAATCCCCCCCCCCACTTACATTAACACACATTTCCTCTCTTGGAATTAAATTTGAATTTAATTCCTTAAATCCCTTCCAATTAGAAATCTGAAATTTATTTCAGATTTTATTTTGTTCTTCTCTCCTTCACCTACTTCTCCTCTCCCACCCACATCTCTTGGCCGACCACACCTCTTCATCCCCACTTCAAGTTAAAGAGAAACTCCTTTCTCTTTAACAGAGTTCAAGGTTGCTAGTAATCTCTGGAAGCGACCGTCGCCTAACATTCATGAATGGTCGATCCCGATCTTAACTACGGCCTCTCCTACGACGAGCAAGGATTTGTTTGAATCTTGCACTTGACCTTCTTTGACGTCAACCCGTGCATCGACCACACCATAGAAGAATACGTAGATCGCATCTTGGATAACTTGGTTTAGGCTATTGAAGAGCAACTTGGAACCGTCGAGTGGAGGATTACAACCGATCCTTGACGAAGGTTTTCTAATCTATCTTTTCTTGTACTTCTTCAAGTCTAACCCCTTGTGATTTGATTTCAGTCATGAAGATCGCGTTTGTCTAATTCTGCCAAGCTTAGTAAATGTAGAAAATTGAGTGCACTTCATTTGCTTCTTATCTCATTGTTAGGCTAGGAATTTTTGTTGAAAGCGACTATAATTGTATGTTGTTGATTTCCTATACTATTTTGATGATTCAAAGCTTTCATCGTGCAACTTAGTCTAAACGGGAGTGACCACTCTTGCGTTTTATATTATCGTTTTTATTTGCTAATAGTTCTAGTTGTTATTACTCGAATCAATAAATCGTGCAAGCTCTTTTAATAATCATTCCAAGCATTGTAGTCCTACATCAATAATGGTATCTAAATGATGAACATGAGGCTAGAAAATGAGGCTCATTGCAAAATTTTTCTTGCTTGTATAACCTATGCAACATTAAGTATGATAATAAAAGCTTTCTTAAGAAAAAAAAAAGTCCATCAAAAGGGTTTTGTAGGTGGAAAAAGAATAAATTTCAATGCTGAGTTAATCATATGAATTTCTAGAATCATGTCACTGTCTCAAAAAATTCCTCAAAAGCAAGTAGTCCATTCAAAGGTGGCGCAAAAAGAATACTATCAAATATTGACTTAATTATATGAATTTCTCCTAATTATGTCATTGTCTCATATGAATTCCTCAAATCATGCTATTGGTTCATCCAAGCAATTCTGCAAAAGCAGGGAAGGAATTGTGCAACATTCAAATATAATTTAAAGCACGAAAATAACTTTGAGCCTGATAATGGCCACTAAAGACTAAATTTAGCCAATTTGTTCGTGAGCTGAAGACTCAAGCTTAAGCATAGGACATTCAATATGAAAATCTCAGGTTTAGTATGAGCCATCCATTAAAAGGTGGTACAAAAATAATACTTTTAAATTTAGCGTTATCATAAGAGTTCCTCTGTTCCTCAATCATGAAATCATCACATTTAAGCAAAAATAAATTTGCATTGCAAATGCATCTCATTCTTTTTAAATCTATCAACAACTTGCAGAAGTAACTAGTATGGTTTAATGTAGTTGGATAACGCATATAGTCTGTACCTTAACTCTTGCATGAAGAATATCCTTGAGTACAGTCAGTATGGGCCTGGCGGCAGGGGTAGTAATTAACTGATTATGATGTGTTTGGAGAAGTACTGTTGTAATTCTACAAACAAGCGCAACCTGAGGAGGGTTAACATAGTTAGTTAAAAGATATTACAAAAACTTGACAGATTAAAAAATAAATAAAAACTGCTGGAGAACTGCATGTTTATAATCTTTCGAAGTGTCGAGCAGGTAAATAATTTGAATGAGATTAATTTTGTTATTTTCTAGTTATTGTTTCTCTATCACAAATGTCAACAAGGACGGAATGTGGTCTCTATTTAATTGATTCTAGGTTAGTTTTGTGGGTTGGCATAAGCTTGGGCTAGTTCAATTGTTGGATGCAGTTCACAATGGCCTTTATAGATTAAAAAAATAATAGTTAATTCACCATACCTTCTTGGGTCCTAATTTCAATCCTTAGAGGCTCATTATGATGCTACCATCTATTCCTCAATCTAAAGCAAAGGTTAAGAAATGCTGTGTAAGCTTCAGCAGAGCTGAAACTACTCGGATTTATAGAGTTATTTGTGATGCTGATATTACACCATGACAGCCAATGCTCAACTTTTCTCGCAACCATAGTGCAATATATTTAACATCATATTCAGATGTAACACTAAAGCTGAGTATAATGATTCTAACCATAATTTTGTTCGAGAAAAGTTTTTAAATGGAATCTATCTGCCAGCCATGTCAAAAGGCAGCTTGCCAATTTTTTAACAGAGCGGTATTACTGATGTAGGACTAAATGATGCAACAATGATTATTAAGAGTTTGCATGCCTCTTTGTGGAAAACAATATTAAGAGTTAACTTTAAGCGATTGAAACAATGAAATAAAACAAAAGTAGGACTAAGTAGGGAGGCGCGATCGTAGCCGTAGATCGATGGTCACGCCTCTGATAGACTTTTCAATACCAGATGTTCTCATCAATTACCCAGTACTAGGTTTTCGAGAATGAGAAGCAATCTTCAGATTTGGTGTTTGCAGGTTCAAATTGAGAGTGATATTGATTGACATCGGTTAAGTTTATTAAAAATTACAATCAGTGGGACATGTTATTTGAACGTTCAAACTAATACATAGTTAGGTTCGTTTAGTTCTTAACGTGTAATTTGGCTAATAGAGAACATATTTATGTTGTAATACCCAATAAATACATGATACCAACGACAAATGTCCACAAACTCCAAAAACATGCCCAGTCTCCAAAAGCATGCCTAGTAGGGATTTTAGACCGCATGAAACTTGCTTGCAGTTGATTTCACCATGGGCAAGCTGCTCGTGTCAATAAGCCCTGGTGCATGTTGGGTGTAATGGGAAACGGTGTTAAGGCAGTTTGTGAAGGCATAAAACATTAAAACAATAAGATAAGGTCAAGAATGATGGCTATGATACCCTAATAGAGTCAGAGAGAAGGCCATCATCAAGACTATATAACTTTGAAGCATGAAATCTAAAATGAGACTTATAGGGCATGAGCATAACAACTTGCAACACAAGGCATGCGAAACCTTCAAAGAAAGGAAATTTTGGGTGAAAAATTTTTTCAAGAAATCTTTATACATAATCAGAACATGATCAAAGGAATTTACCTTATCAGGGGTTTGAACCCAATCCTTCAAGTAAGACATAAGCTTCAAGGCATCAGAGTAAGGAAGAGACTGCCAAAAAAAAAGAATGTGGTAAAGAACGATACAAACAAATAATGAACTAAAGATGCATGATCTAACTATGAATGGCGAACAACACGACCAATTTCTTCACCCATCCTCCATCCCCCAAATAAAGAATGCAGCAAATAAAAGTACCGCCGAATTGATTATTACAATCTGATTATGGTTGGATGATAAAACAAGCAATTTCTACTCCTTCCCTACACCTTTCCCCCCTCTCCTTCCCTCAAAAATAAAGGGCAAATCCCTGTCACTCCAAAAAAAATATACAATACATAAATATAGGAAACGCAGCATGGAAATGGGCTTTGTTGCTGAGATTCAAATATTGTGTGAATTTGGATGTTGAAGGAGAAAGAGGAGAGAAAGATAGGCAGGATGATGGGTGGCAGCAAAGAGAGGACTTGATTTGTTTGGTGAAGAGCGAGAGAGAGGGTGTGGACGGAAGGTGATAAAAAAGATTGGTATTGAGTAAGGGTTTATTAGGTTAGTGAGAAAATAAAGTGAAAGATTCATATAAAGAAAAAAATGGGTTTATTGCGTTGGATCAAGATAATTATGAGAGAATGATACGGTTTTGGCGCGCACACACACAAACAAAGAGAGTGAGAGAGGAGTTTATTATCGATCTTGTTCGGAGAAAAAGAGTTCATTGTACCCATTGTACCAATAGAGGATAGAAAATAGTCTTTTTTTGCAGTTAGAGAGGAGTTCAAATGAGAGATTGCGGGTCAAAATTGTGTTTTTAAGCACATACTAATAGAAGACAACTGAAAGTTGGAAAAGAAAGAAAAGTTAGTGAATGAGAGTGAAACCTAGTTTTGGTAGAATATGAGAGAATATTAGAGAGGGATAACCTATTTATAATATAGAAGAGTAAAGCAGATAGAAATCGAAATGGCTCAATCCATCTGAGCTCCCAAAAAGATTGTTAACAACATTAGTGCTGTGCTGAATGTCTTTCTTTTGCACACAGCCCTGATGCAACGTGACAGAATAGTAATGAGATGTGCAAGAAGAACCCGGCCCAAAAGCAAAACAGGGCTAGGGAAATGCATAGAAAATCTCATCTGTGAAGAGCATAAGGATACGGATGGGAGAACTACAGGTTCTAAGGATGGAAGTTGTTTGAAAGATGAAAGAACTAAGTCTTGGATCTAGAACAATATTGGAACATAACTGCATCTTTAGTTACCAGGAATAAAACATCCAAATGCTTAGTGACCGTGCTAGAACAGTCATTTTTTCAGTAGAAATAGCATACATTGGCCTTAACAAAATATTTACATAGAACAAGAAGCATGAAGCCATGCGAGTATGTCACTCCATAATTTTAATATTATGACGCAATAGCTTGAACTACCTAATAAGCATAATAAGAAGCGTAATTCTATCAATTTATAGATTAATGTAAATTTGAATCAAGAAAAGTTATCACAAACCAGTAGGGTCTGCTCCAGGTCATTGGTTTGAACATTGGAAATTGCTTGCAAAACATAGTCAGAAGGTGAGAGTCCACGCATCATAACATTAGGTTGGAATTGACCAGATTTTCCATTTTGTTGATCCACCTAACCATGTAGAAAAAGAATACTTTAGTTCACATAACAAGAAAGGTCATGCATGTATCAGAGTTCACAAAACTTATCTTACTATAATCATCATCACAGCCATAATTAGCATTATTTTGACAATATTATGGGTGCATCTTTAATCCTTCATAGTGCAACAACACTAAGAAAATCTCGAAGGAAATCAACAAAATAAACATATAAATTTGGGGTAATTGTTGCACCTCTTACACGTTCAAAACACAGAAGTATATTTTCCTTCATCCCTTTAATATACTTTTTTCTCAACAAATTTTTTTTTAATTTTGTTACACATCTTAGTGTTCTCATTTTTTGCCTTCAACTTGATTATTAATGACTTCTTTATCTCATGACACATAAATTCATACAATAATAATATGCCTAAATATAATTTTATAAAATGAACTTTAATACCAATGATATTCTCTTGTTACATAATACTCCTGAAGCACTACACTATTTTGATAGCTAAACCTCAACTCTAAAAATTATGTTCTCATCCATTTCAATTTTCAATAATAAGATTAAAATTAAGTCCAGCTAGCTTATGAGCTCACTCAAGTTCAATTCGATATAGGGCTCATGAGCTAAACTTGAGGAGCCCAGCAAGCCAAATTTAAGTCTATTGTGCTTCCCATGCCACGTGGTGAGCCAACTTCTTTAAATTATTTATATAAAATATACTTAAAAATACAAGAATGCAAAGGTTTAAATACAAAAGTTATATAGAAAAAATCTTAGTTTCTTTCTCTCTCCTAATTTCTCATTTTCAACTCATTATTCTTCATTCTCTCATGGCTCCATAGTAACGACTAACCTTCACCTTCACCTTCACCTTCACCTTCACATTCACCATTCACTTTCATGAGAAGTTATACCAACTTCTAATTCAAAACAAACTATTAAATTAAGTTCAAACTTGACAAACTAAATCAAACTCAAGCATTAGTTGAGAGCAACTCAAGCTTGACTCAAAACATTTACAACCCTAATTCACATTCTTCTATAATACAGATCCAAAATAATGAACAATATCACACATATATACTATTTTATCTTGGTTCATAGCTACTAATATCACAACAACTAAAATTGCAAATCAAAGAGTTAAGTCATTGTCTACTAATCCTAACACTTTACATTCTAGATATTTTCTATAATGTTATAACATTTGAACTATTTCAGTGGATTATCAATAATTAGAACCATGTAATATGTGATAAGCGTGCATCATGATAACTCAATTTGAATATGTATCACAAGTCTCTACATAACTAATGCAAGAATATATGAACTTGATGCTAAACCTCAACATACTCCTACAATGATTAAAAATCTTTGGTCAATCCACAACTACTTATATAATACTAATCAATGTTTCGTAAGGCACAACCTTAATACTATCAATGAATTTTTGACATACATTATTTCCCTTAATATGTGCCAAATCAATTCATATGGTACTCAATCATATACCTTCTAAAGATCAATCAAAAAAATATGAAAGTATATAATTTTTTGTTTATATTTTTACATTAATTGCCTGCTCAAAAATCACCTTTATAATAGATATTAGAAGCATCAAATAAAATCAATTCTCTAAAAATGACATAATTATTTCAACTCACGCTCTAAGAATAACTACCATAACTTCATCACATATAAGATCATAAGTTAGATTCCATCATAATTACCATGGTTCTAAATAAATGCTATATTCTTAAAGTAGTTAATACTCTAACATTATAGGAGAGGACAAAAAAAAATGAAGTGTGGTTATTAATTATACAATGAGAAATGGATCAAATTGATCCCTCAACACTTTGTGAGGGACCAAAATAGTCTCCAACTCTTTTGATGGACCAATTTAGTCCCTCAACCCTTTAAAATGGATCTTTTTTATCCTAACATTTAATATTGGAGTTAATTGTATTAGTAAAGTATACTGGTAAATCAATATAATTTTTAAAGCTAAAGTTATTGGTACCAAATTACTCTCCAATTATTTTACATCCTTTTAATTTTCAAATTAAATTTAATCTAATCATTATAATATCAACAATAACTTCCCAAAATCAATAGAAATTTTATTTAAACCTAAATTTTACCATTATGTATATATTTTTAGAGCTAACACCACTTCACTTGATCAAATCATTCTATAATATACCTCATTATTCTATTCATCATGCTCTTTTATAATGATAATAAAAAAAAGCCTTCAATTAAAAGAAATTCAGCATAAATTAAAAAAATTTCAAATATGTGCTTGATAGTACCAATTTAAACAAATTTAATTTTTCCCTGAAAAGTTGGGATATAGACTTCTCAATTATCACAAAATGTTTTTTTAGAAATGTACTTGTAAATAAAAAATGCGAAGATAGTAAAGACTAAGCAAGGGCAATGAGCATGAAAATGAAGAAGCGTACATTGTGTTCATCATAGTGTTTCAATTCATCTTCGGCAGTATCTAAAGCATCAATAATTATGTCTACCGCAGTGATTGTCTCCTGAGTTCTTTTTCCTGGCACACCAACTGATCCCTCCTCTGGAAGTTCTTCTCTTAATGCATATTTGTTTTCATTTGTTTCCAAATCAGATTCAAACATCTCTTGTAGCCTTTTCTCTCTTTCCTCCTGCACATTGAAAATTAACCAAGAGGATATGAGCTAAATAGTAAACTACTAAAGGCAATCTACTTTAAATGCAACAATATAAAAATCAGCAACATGCAAGAATAACGAGACTAGAAAAAAGAGCAAATCACCTCAAGGAAAAAGGGTTCCTCGGTCCGATCCCATCTACGGATGGAGCGATCATGAGACCCAGTGATGAAGAAACCACCATGTGAACTAATTGTTAGGCACCAAACTTCAGCATGATGCCCCTCAAGAGTTAAAAGCAACTCAAACTTATCAGCATCCCAATACTTCACAAGTCGATCCTTCCCCACACTAAACATGTAATGTGTATTATGTACAAATTTCACATCCATAACACTGTAATGAAAACAAAAATAACTCAGATATGTTTCATTATCCAGATTAAAATGATTTATTTTAATGAGAGAATGCAAAATGACCTGTCAGCATGAGCAAACAAGGATTTGTGACAGTCACCAAAGTCTAAACCCCAAATCTTCAAATTTTTGTCTGCAGAACCAGTAACAATGAGATCTCCATCCGATGAAATGTCCATGCAGAGTACAGGCAATTTGTGACCATATAGTGTAAGAAATTTCTTTAAAGTATTCAACAAATAGACCTGCAGTTATGTTTTTACATATATGGATCAAATCACTGATAAACTGCAACTCCTACAAGACATCATTATAAGAAGTTGTAGAACATAAATTGAAAGAAGTTTTTGAGTTCAAATCAATTTAGTTAGCTGGATATAGGTCACTACCATCATCATTAAACTTTTCCCAACAATAGGAGGTTGGCTTAGTGAATCATTATTGTTCATTCACTTCTACGCTTATATTTTTTATCCATGTTGCCATAAATTCTACTAATTGTCCTTACTAATCTTCCTATTCTAATTTTATCGATCTTATATCCTGGTTGTACATGGATAGACCACCTAAATATAATTTCAATTGCATTATCTTCAAAAAATGCCACTCCAACTTAATAAAATCATTTCTTAATTATACTTCCAAATTTTGTGACGGATCCATCATAGCATTCTCATTTCCATTATGCTAACTAACAACAACTTTTTAACTGCCCAGCACTCAAATCTATGCAACATGGTCATCCAAATTGAGTTTTATAAAATTTAACTTAGGTTTCCAAGATATCATCATATCATATACTACTACTAAAAAAATATCACCATTTTAACTACTGAATCTTCACTCTAGAAATTATATCCTTATCTACATTTATATTATTATATAATAGATCAAAAATAGGGTATACTATCATATATATTATTTTTGTTCTACTAAATTTAGGCTAACTTGTAAACAAATTCTAGAATGATCTAATTTCTCATTTATTTTAAGAGATGGCCTACTAGTTAAAACCATGCTATTTGCAAAACAAACATACATGAAAGCACATCACTTAGAAATTTTCCTTTGTAAGAATCTCCATAAACACTACAAAAAAATATTTGAACTCAATTAAAAAAAATTTTGAATGCTAATGATTAATGTAATCTATGCTATTGAAAATTCTTTAATAGGCTCAACATAACTTTGACATGAATTTTTCTTCCTTGTTGTGAAAGAAATCAAATCTCATGAATCATGATAACCATATCTTCTCAAAATCAATTGAAATTAAATATTTTATCCATTTTTTATACTTTTCGTTCATTGTCATTACAAAAAAAATCCTTACCATAGTAAATCATCCCAGCATGAAACCAAAATTATACTTAAAAACTGACATAATTGCAATTTTACATTCTATTATTCTCCTTGATAACTTCATCATCACTCATAGGTTTAATTCATCTATGATATCAAAAATTTAGTATTACCCTTTGTATTAAAATATTCGCATCAAAATACTTCCACTCCAATTATTTGACATCCCCTTGTTCTTCAAAATTTCATTAAAATGGCTAGTTAATTAAAACACTGAAAAATGCCTTATAACCTTTTAAATAATAGTAGGTATCACATTATCTCATTTGGACCTAAAACATTACCCATATGCATCTTCTCCAAAGCTAGCTTTCTTGCACCTTCGTGGATACTTATTATCTCCACTTCTAACATATCTAAACTTGATCAAAGTTTATACATATCATATATATTTCCTTAGCAATTTTATATATCTATTTTCTCATTCATGAATACCAAACATATCATAAATCAACAAATATTGCAACTATTAACTTGATCAATTTCATCTTTGCAAGATTTTTAGTTTCAACAATTCCGTCTTCGCAATATTTCTAGTTTTCTTATTAAGTCCTAATAGAGAAAGCTTATGATAAAGTTCCAAGAGAAGTGCTATGGAGAGTTCCACATAAGAAAGGGGTTAATAATGCTTACATTAAAGTCATTAAGGATATGTATGCAGTAGCTGTTACTTGTGTTCAAACACAAGGTTGTTTGACCAAGTATTTTCCTATTTCAATTGGATTACATCAAGGATCAGCCTGAAGACCATATCTTTTTTGCTTTAATAATGGATGCTCTCACAAGGCATTTGCAAGTGGTTGTACCCTGGTGTATGCTTTTTGCTGATGATATTCTTCTTGTTGATAAGACTAGAGAGGGAGTTGAAGGGAAACTTGAAATATGGAGGTCAACCTTAAAGTCTAAAGGCTTTCGATTGAGTATATTTAAAACTGAATATATATAGTGTAATTTTAGTAATAATAGATCTAGTGGGGGGATTATGACTTCGGGCGATCAAGTCATTAATAAGAGTACATGTTTTATATATCTTGGGTCTATTGTTCATAGTGATGGTTAAATAAATGGGATATTATTAGTAGAATTCAATTTGAATGGTTGAAGTGGGGGATGCATTGGGCTTGTTGTGTGATAGAAAAGTCCCTCTCAAACTTAAGGGAAAATTCTATAATTAGTGAGACCTACAGTGCTTTATGGTGTAGAATGTTAGCCATTAAAAGAGAAGCATAATATTAAGTTAATTGTTGCAAAGATGAGGATGCTCATATGGATGAGTGGCTATACTCTTAGATACAGGATACAAAATAAGCATATACGTGAAAAGGTTGAAGTACCTCCTGTGGAAGATTTAGAGAGAGTCGACTTAGATGGCTTGTTCACATAAAACGGCGGCCTTCTAATGACCCGGTTAGGAAAGTTGATGCATTAGATTTGACTTATGTTAAAAAAGGTAGAGGAAGCCTAAAAAGACTGTTAAAAAAATTAGAAATGACTTTTCTTTATTAGATTTAGATGAGAATTTGACTCTTAACATGACACAATGGAGAAAACGGATTCATGTAGACAACCCCAAATAGTAGGATAAAAGCTGGTTGTTGTTGTTGAAGTTGTTATAGTTAAGAGAAAAAACAACATTGATGATCATCATCTGAAACAACAAAGTTAAAATGCTATCATTTAATAGAGATCTATTAAAAATGCATTTGGGGAATTAAAAATAAAAAGAAAAAAAAAAGTTTTGGAACACTGTAAACTAACCTGGACAGTGCAATCTAACAAAGCAACAGCAATGTACTTGCTTTCTGGACTGATTGAGACCACAAGAACATCATCACTCAAGCTCAAAGTTCTTACATTCTTCACAGTCAACTGCTTAGAATCCTGAAAAAATAAGCACCATAATTATGCCATTTGTTATGCCATTAACCATAAGATTAATAACCAGAACAAAATATAAACCTTGATCTTCAAAACCATGCATCCCACTTGACAAAAGCAAAAAAAGAAATTTTTTTTAAGAGAGCAAATTGCATGTGATGGTAAGATTGTAGGAAATATTTGATTTGTTGCAAGGGGTAAACTTAATCATGACAAAAAATGGTTACGGAGAAACAATTTCTCTACTAGATTTGGATTAATTTCAAATGATTGCTAAAGAAAATAGGCGGAGATTTATTAGTAAGAATTAACATGTAAATACAAACTCACTGTCTCAGTTTTCCTCTTTAGCTGATATTCCCAAAACTTAACATCGTGATCAGCACTTCCAGTGACAAAGCCGCTGCCAACAGAACCATTGTCATCTGGAATTGGCACAATGGACCGGATAGCAGCAGAGTGAGCTTCAATAACATCAGCACGGGTTCCACTTCCAACATCAATAATCTCCAAGGTTCCACTTTTTGTTCCGACAAGAGCATAACGGTCAGCAGGAGCAAAGGAACAGCACAAACCATAACCAGACTCAATTGTGCGAATACAAGCACCAGTACTAGGATTCCACACCTTTACAGCGTTATGACTGGTCGATAGCAAAAGAGTGTTGTCTGAGCTCAGTGTGACACTTCTTATATCAGACCGATGACCTGGAAGCTCAACTGTATGTTTTTTCTCAACTCTTCCCTCCTCAATGGAATAGGTCTCCAACATATTATTGTTTAAAGACAAGGATAAAGTACCAAGGCTGCCTTTAGTACTAACCGTAGGACAAAAAGCAATGGAGCAAATTTTCTTGCTTGCACGTAAAACCTGTAAAAGTTTAAAGACATCGGAGACTAAAACATCTGGCTCTAAGACTGCCATACCTGAAACATTCTGTAAAGAATCCAAATTCCCATTTTCTTTTCCCTCTTCAACAGTTTTTGCCAAGAGCTTCTCTTTCTTCCTCCTGACACGTCTTTTAGCCTTAATCCTTGCATTGGACGCATCTAAAACACGATATATCTCAACAGTCCTCCCGGCTTCTTGGCATGCAAGAAGGCTCCCGGACTTGTTAAATCTTACAGTCGCAATTCTCTCCTTGTTCTGACGCCTGATTTCTCCATAATGCTTCAAAACCTCCCACTTACTAGAATTGTCCATTTCCTCCAGCTCGTTTTTTATCAGGTAGAAGCGGAGTTCAAGGTCAGCCGACCCAGTCACCAAAAACCTTTCATTTGGATCAACATCCAACGACCAGACCTCACTGTGGTGCCCGCTCACTATCTGTATACAATGCTGCATCTCAAGATCCCAGACCCTAACAAACTTGTCTTTCGAACAGCTCACAAGCTTTTTAGCAGAGTCAAGGAACACAAGATCTGTTACCTAAAAAATACCAGTGGGTTTCACTTAATAAACCAAGCAACGTTTCTCAAAATGATGGATAGACTACAAAAACATGAGAAGTTTACCTGATCTCGGTGACCCCGGAGGCGAAACATCCCAGTCTCGGCGACGACATCCCAGAGAATGATGTCGCAGTCCTTGCTTCCAGAGGCAAGGAACGAACCGAATTGGTTATAGCGGAGAGAAGTAACAGCAGATTCGTGCCCGTTCAGTGTTGCCTCACAAGTGCCTCTGCTGAGGTCCCATAGACGTATGCTGCCATTGGCGTGGCCACTGGCGACGGAAGAAGAAGATGAAGAGGAAGAGGAAGGGGAGGAAGCGATGGAGGTGACGGCAAGGGAGTGGGAGGATCCCGAGGAAGGAGAAAGTGAGGTAGAGCAGATGCCCTTCTTGATGTCCCAAACGGCGACGGAGTCGAGGGCACCAGCGAGGAGGTGCTTACCAGAAGGGTCGTAGGAGATGTTCGAATCTACGGAGACGATGACACCAAAGACCAGCCGGGGCTCGTAGCGGAGGTAAGCTTTCACCATTGTACCGGCGAAGGCTGGAGCCGAGAAAGCGTTGGCGGGTGCTGCGACCGTGGAACTTAAGGGGCTGTTTGGTATCGGATTTACTGTGGGATTTCAGTCGGATTTACGCTAAATCCAGCCAAACGGTTTTTGTGCGCGCGTTAAATCCCGGATTTACGGATTTACGGCTTAAATCCCGGATTTACTAAATCCCTTGGTTCGGTGGATTTAACGGGAGAAAGTTAATTTCACAGCCAGCGAGCTCCTGCTCTTGCTTCCGATCAAAAATGTCGTAACTTCCGATCCGACAGAAAGGGAAGTCGAACAGCCACGAAGGAGTCGAAGAAGCGACGCGTGCAATCTACACAATCTCCTGCGAAGCAACGAAGCCGAATAGCAACGACGAAAATAGAAGATGAACGGCAAACCCTAGACGCCTCTAAGTTATTATTGATTAGCTTAATTAATATAATTTAAAATATTAATAATTAAGTTAATTAATTAAATAATTAATAGTTTAAGTAGCGCATAAAATAATTATTTAATTTAACTTAATTGTATAATTAGTAATTAAATATTAGCTGATTAGTTTAATTAATATAACTTAAAATATGTATTATTAAATATATAATTAATAGTATAAATAATAATTAATGATTAATTTGAATTTAACATGTCATTAAATTCATAATACATTAATTTTTATTTTTTTAATTTATACTTTTTTTAAATCTCTATATATCATAAATCTTGAAATATGTTACCAAATAATTTCTCAGAATTTAACAGGATTTTAATATTTGACATATCAAATAATTTTCAGAATTTAACACATTTCAGATTTTCTAAATCTGGATTTACAAGATTTACTAAAACCCACTAAAGTTAAATCCCACTTGTTGCCAAACAGACCCTAGGGTTTGAACTGCACCGGCAAGCTTTTCCACAGAATTAAATTTTCGACAATACAAAATAACATATTATATTATACTATGCTAAAAGGTAGGGCTGTCAATATTTGACACGATACGAAAACCCGACCCGGAAAATCCGGGTTGGACCCGACCAGACTTCAAAACGCGGGGTCGGGTTCGGGTTCCAGGATTCCCGGCACTATTCAGGTCAACCCGGCAACCCGCCGGGTAAGATTCGGGTTCAGATTTCCGACCCGTTTGTCTACCCAGGTCGGGTTAGGGTAGACCCGTTTGAACCCGGGTCAGTTCCGGGTTCGACCCGAACCCGACCCGTGACCCGAAATTGACACCCCTACTAAAAGGTTTGAGTTTCCACCCTTAGATAAAAATTATATTGACTCTTTATTTTAGTTTAATAATTTTGAAAATATAAATATATATTTATATAATAAATACTTAAGTTAAGTCTCCTCAGCTTAGCATTAGTGATTCTTTTTTCCTCATCCTTGTATATATATCTCCTTGAAATTCTGCTCTAATAAATCTTAATCGTCCATTTTTTTAATTAAAATAAATCTTTACTGTCCCGCTCAGGGCGGAGCCATAAATTTTTATTAGTGGGGGCACAAATTAATGATTTTCAAATTACTCTCAATTATTTTATGATGACTTTTTTTTTGGTATTTTAATTTAATAGTTCATAGTAAAGTAATATTTAGATTTTTTAAAATATTAATATTTGTTTGTAATAATTTATTAAATTCTATATTTTATTAATTGTATTAGACACAAATTTATGATTACTTTAATCTTAAATATTTAAGTATTAATTTTATTTAAAAAAAAAAATTTAGAACATGTCTGTGCATATATATATAGTAATGCAAACGTGTGAGGAAGAAAAAATTCAATTTTTTATAATTTAGCTTAAAATTGCTGAAACAGGAACATGAATTTCTCAATGACTCAGATGGTTATAGTATATGGGTGATTCTGGGAGGCGTAGGTTCAAATCCACTCTTTGCCCCTTTGCCTGTTTTGTGCTTCCTTTACTGTTGAATATTTTTGTTATCGGGCTTTTCAATTAGATAGTAATGGGCCAGTGGGGGGACCATGCCCCCAGGGGCCCCCACTCTGGCTCCGCCCCGGGTCCCGCTCTACATATTTATTCTTGATTTCACGTGAAAGATGATTGAAACTAACGAACCATCAGCTTTGTGTGAAGGAGAGTCTTGAAAGAGTCGTGAAAGGAGCTTCTTCGCCTTCTCCATTCTCTTCGTTTCTTTGGTGAAATTGATATTTGAAACCCTAGGGTCTTTATCCCACAATCCTTTCAATTTCTCCATTCTCTTCGCTTTTTTGTTGTAAATGTGTATGTAGTAGCACGATGAAATTGAGCTTTCGGCTTTCGAAATGGGTGAGTATTTTCTCCTTCAATTTGCTATGAAACTCAATAATGCATCTATTTTGCGGAGCTAGTGTTTATTCATTTATTTTCTCATTTTCCTTTATTTTGTTCATGGTACTCTCTAAGAAAAATTGGAATTCTTTAAGTTATTATAATTTACTTTCTTACAATATAATAATCATACCATTGGTTATATCAATTGAGCCAATACTTCTTGTATGATTGAATTGTTCAATGTTTTTTTCAGTGTTCATTTTTCTCTGAAGATATACTCTCTTTGGATCTGTTTAATTGCTTATTCATTTAAATTGCTTATGCTTGCAGCTAGGAGTGTCAATTTTTGACACGACTCGAACCCGATTCAGAAAAATCCGGGTTCGGGTCAACCCAAACCCTAAACGAGTCGGGTTCGGGTTGACCTAGTAACTCGAAATTGACCCGAAAGTGACACGAAAAATCATATTTGACCCAAAAACCCGAGATTGATCCGTTTTTACCCGAAAATTGAAGATTGACCCGATTTTTTACCCGAAACTAGAAATTTTGGGTCAACCCCGGGTCATTCGTGTCGGGTCGGGTTGACCCGGACCCGAAACGGGTCGGGTTCGGGTTCAGAAACCTGACCCGTTTTTATGATGTTGTCATCTACAATGAATTTACTGTTTTGATTTAAATTATCCTTTTGTTAGGATAATTTATAATTACTTTGAGTATTTCTTCATCTCATTGTGTGCATCGTTTAGGATAATTACTTTGAGCATTTCTTCAGCTCTTTGTGCTCATTGTAGAAAATTACATGAGATTAGCCATAATCATAGATTTAGTGGATTTAAGAATTGTCATCAATCTCATGGTTATTCTTTTCTAAATTGAAAAAGAAATCATTGTTCTTCTACTACACACTATTTCTATTAATGCATTGATATTTCTCTTTGCACTTCGGCTTGCTAAAATCTTGTGGTTTGTGTCATCATGTCATAGAGAGTAGACGCGCGGCTATTGATATTCTATTGAAGGATTTTAGCTATTTGGAATTTGTTGTCCGGCATATGCTTCCATAGATTCTTTCAAAAGAAAAGGTTATGGGTTTTAGTGTGTGTCTGCGTTAAGTTTAAAGCCACATGATAATGATATTTTTCCCCTACGCATTTCTTCGACTGTTCTCTATATTTTATCTCTTCGATTTCACTCGCTTCGCTTGAAGAAGGGTTTTGAAAGAGTCGTTAAAAAAGGTTCTTCGTCTTCTTCTGAAGTCACGACAGAAGTTAAATTTTTTTTTTTTTTCAAAATTTTTTTTTTCTATCGTAATTTATCTTTTTAGCTTTTCTTAAATTACTTCTCTATCTTAAAGATGATCTTTGACTAAAGAGTCTAACAACCACTTTTTATAGATCGATTTGATGCACTAGAGCCGAACATCTTTCACAATTCATCTATAAAGCAATATTGGTTCATTCAAATGTGTTTAATCTTTAATATAAACTAAAGCGTCATAGCTTAAGTAAATATTAAAATACAATCTTAAATTTTGCTTTCTTATCAAGTTGCATTTTCTTTGCCATTATTAACGCAATTATCTTCCCAAAACATTCTAATTTATTATGAAAAAACCTCACCATATTCATTACAAAAGATGGTTTAGAACATAGTTCTTTATTACCAATCAATTTAATTAAACCTGCATTACTCTAGGCTTGTTGCAATAATTTTTCTGATCATATTGAAAATGAGAGTTGAGAAAATAAGCAGCTGAATGTATTCCCTGTCTTAACTGATTATCACATATTCTCTTTATGATACTAGTGAAGGGCTTGCACATCAAGCGGCTGACTAAAATAAGAAGCAACAACAATAATAAAATCAAGCGGCAACAACAACACTCACCTATGAATATAATCGCTCAGCTAAAAATAGCTGTGACCTCCGTCGAAAGCAAAGGAAAAACAATCTAGAGTAGCCACTTCCTCTCTTTCCTGTGTTGAACAATCATGTGCAGAATCAGACAAGTTTGGCCAACGGAAGAAGCCGAAGGTTGCAGACTGCAGAATAAACAGAGGGGGTGGAAGCAGTCAAAGGTCGTGCGGACTACAGAACAGGGGAGATGGACAGTGGAGAAGCCTATTTATCCTCTTTTGTGTGTCGAATAGTGGCGGCACGCGGGAGAAGTCATGATATTAAGGAAGCTAAGCAATGAGCAATCTAACATTTATCTTAACTCTTTAATTTATTTAAAAATTAAAAAATATATTATCTTAAAAATAAAAGAAGATAAATATAAAAATATTTATAATTTTATTAAAAAAAATTTAAAATGATGGTGCGCGTTATGACGCCAACGGATAAAGAGAGATGACTCTTTTTACTGAGCTAATGGGATATTGATACGAATTACAACTTATTTGAAAAATATCACTTAAATCAAAACTTTTTTACTTGTTTAGTGTTATTGTTTACTGATTTACTGTCAATATATGAATTTATTATTATTACATTGCTTTATTGTTACTGTTTCTAATTTACTGATGATATTGCACTGATACTAAGCATGAGATATATTGAATTTGTGATTAATATACTAATTTGATATTGATATAAAATAAATGGATAGTATGGATACATTATTATAGAGGTTTAATGCGTTGATATTGTGACACATCCAGGTTCAGCATTTAGTTCAAATGGTTCCAACCCAATTGAGAAAAGACTTTTTTTTTTTTTTTTAATTTTTAAGTTGTGAATTTTGCATGTCTTTGAGAATATTTTAGTACATAAAAATAGATTCTAGAATGAGTCTAAAGGGTATGGAGTAAATTTCGATAAAATTTGGTAAATATCACTATTTTAGCGCTCCATTATTGAGTGTCTGAGTGCCTTGGCACTGCTATAGTGCTAGACACCTAATATTGACATCATAGCTCTCCTGGCTCTGAAATTTGAGATTTTGAACTAGCATCGCAGCACTATGTGGTAACACCACAACACTAGGCCACTAATAACACTTCATTATTGTTGCGTCATGGAGTATTCGCTGCAATAGAGAAATATATAATTTAACATCTTAACATTGAACAAATATCTATCACACAATCAGATAAGAGAGAGAGTGTGTTGCGTTCATAAGAGACACCAAGTTTTTACATGGAAACCCCTGAAAAGGTGGAAAACCACAGGGCATAACCCAGTTTTAATGAATCCACTAGTATTTACAGTCGATTACAAATGAGGCCCTTCCTTGGGAGAAGGCCTTGGCTTGATGGTACAAATATACATTATATAGAGCGCATTATATGGTGGGAGTTACAATATAGACATGTTTGTTTGATCGATACGACCATACTCGATAGGATAGAGGTCGAAAAGATCGTTGTTTGGTGATGGAGGTCGGAATGACCATAGTCGGTAGGAGACAGAGGTCTGAAAGACTGTAGTTGGTAGGAGACCGGGGTCAGAAAGATCATTGTCTGTTGGTGGAGGTCAAAATGACCATAATAAGCGATGGAGGTCGAAAGGACCGTAGTCAGCAGGAGATAGAGGTCCGAAAGACCGTAGTTGGCAAGAGATCGTGGTCAAAAAGATTGTTTTCTGGTGATGAATGTCGAAAGGACCATAGTAGGTGACGAAGGTTGGAAGGACCGTAGTCGATAGGAGACCGAGGTCAGAAAGATCGTTGTCGGGTGATGGAGGTCGAAAGGACCATTGTATGTGCTGGAGGTCGGAAGGACCGTAGTTGGCATGAGATAAAGGTCTGAAAGATCGTAGTTGGTAGGAGACTAGAGTCAGAAAGATCGTTGTCTAGTGATGGAGGTCGGAAGAACCATAGTCGGCAGGAGAAAGAGGTCTGAAAGATCGTAGTTGGTAGGAGATCGGGGTCAGAAAGATCGTTGTCTATTGGTGGAGGTCAGAAGGACCATAGTAGGTAATAGAGGTTGGAAGAACCATAGTCGACAGGAGACAGAGGTCCGAAAGATCGTAGTTGGTAGGAGATCGGGGTTAGAAAGACTGTTGTCTCGTGATAGAGGTCGGAAGGACCATAGTAGGTGACGGACGTCGGAACGATCGTAGTTGGCAGGAAACCAGGGTCAAAAGACCATTATTTGGTGATGGAGGTTGGAATGACCATTATAGGTGATATGATGGAGGTCGGAAGGACCGTAGTTGGTAGGAGATAGAGGTCCAAAAGATCGTAGTTGACAAGAGAGAATGGCCAGAAAGACTGTTGTCTAGTGATGGAGGTCGAAAGGATCATAGTAGGTGATGGTGGTCGGAAGGACTGTAGTTGGCAGGAGATAGAGGTCTGAAAGACTGTAGTTGGCAGGAGATTGGAGTAAAAAAGACCATAGCAGTAGGGCGATACTTCGGTAGAACTCCATGCATCAAGCGGTGGTCTAGCAGAAGTCTGGGCATCACGTGGTGGTCTGGGAGAAAATCGGGCCTCAAGTGGTGGTCCGGTAGAACCTAGGGCCTCAACTGGTGATCCGGTGGAGCTTAGGGCCTCAGGTGGTAGTCTGGCAGAGCAACAATGTCAGGCGGTGGTCCAGCGGAGGTGAGGGCCTCAAGTGGTTATCCGGTGGTGGTGAGGGCCTCAAGTGGTGGTCCCGCATAACAACAACGTCAGGCGATGGTCCGGCGGCGGTGAGGGCCTCAATTGGTGGTCCGATGGAGCAACGCCGTCAAGCGGTGGTCCGACGAAGGTGAGGGCCTCAAGTGGTGGTCTGATGGAGGTGAGGGCCTCCAGTGGTGGTTCGGCGGAGCAACGACGTCAGACGGTGGTCAAGCAGAGTTGATGGTCTCAAGTGGTGGTCTGATGGAGCAACGACGTCAGACGATGGTCCGGCGGAGGTGAGGGCCTCAAATGGTGGTCTGGCGGAGGTGAGGGCCTCAAATGGTGGTCCGGCGGAGCAATGACGTCAGGCGGTGGTCTGATGATGGTCAAGGAGGAGTTTCTTCTTTCTCTTCCTTCTCTTCTTCCTATTCTTCTTGCTTAAATCCCATTTCAAGAGGAATTAGGGGTCTGTTTATAGATTTATGGATTGGCATAACATGTAAATAGGTGAAAGATCAAGGGTAAATGGGGAGTGGTTGGATGGACGACCGATATTGAATCCCTTGATCATGTACCATTCGTCAGACATTTAAAGGTCTTAATGATGTCGAAATTCAGCGATCTTGGGCTGGTTTGATTCGTCTCATTGAGCCGCTCGATTAGATTATAAGCACGTCATGTTTGGAAATCATTTGGTAACCCAAATTGTGGTTTTAACCTTCCAACAGCGCTTCAGGTCCTTGATTTAGACTCATTTGGGCTCGGATTGAGTCGAATTTGGTGTATTTCAGAGACGTTCAGTTCGACTGTAAGTTTGTTGAAATCGGAGTTCGGATGGATCCAATTTTAATTTCAAAATTTTCCAACTTGATTTTGCATCAAGATTACTGCCCAATCAAGATAATTTTTTAACGATGTATCAATTATATATATATATATATATATGTATGTATGTATATATTAAAACCACTATTCCATTGTCATTTTGATCGAGCAGCTAGCATAACATGAGAGTGAAATAAAGAGATTTGTAGAGGCAAAAGTAGATTTTTGAGCTGCTTTGGACCATTTTTAGAAAGTTGTCTGGATCGATGTAGTTCATATTGTGTCTATCTTAGTTTTCAAAAATTTGAAGTTTTTCTAAATTTTCTGATTAAATTTATATTTTTTTAATAAACAATGAAAATAATTTTGCACTAGAAAAACTTTCACCGCATAATTTTTTATATGTTATAAATATTTAGATTATGAATCTTTTGAATGTTTTCTATAAAAAATATCGATATTTGAAAATTGTGCAGTTTCTATTGAATGAGAAACAATTTGGACACTTATAAATAGTATTGTAGTACAATTAATATCTTAAATTAGTATCTTACATAATCCTTAATAATTTGATTATATTTTATAACTATAAAGTTTTACTCAGCAGGAATTTTTGTTGCTTATCGTTATAAAAAATTGTGTAATTCTGACACATGCTCAATTATGCTATTATTGCTATAATGTAATGAAATATGTGCATATGTGATTGAATTGTGACTGTTAGTAGATATAAGAGGACAAAATTCTTTGATATTCTATCTATGTTAAGGAATCTTTTGGTGCATATACAACAAACTATGATGTCTACAAATATGTTTTGGTGCTATAAGCACAAAAGAGAGTCTAAGAGATCAATATCCTTTGAGATTATATCTGCGACCGTAAAAAAGAAAAGAAAAATTGATTGTAAGAAGAAATTTTCAACTGAAAGTTGAAATCAACACTTGCGCCTCACTCAAAAAATTCATAAGAGAAAAATCTACAATTTTATTTTCACCATCAAATAGAAATCAAGTGATAGTTATACAAAAATATATAAAGCCATTGAAGATGCCATCAAAACAACGACTACCCATTAAAACACTCAAAAGAAACCAACGATGAAATCCAATTAATCTTTGACATGGTATTTAATTAAAGAATAAAATAACATAATCAAGATTCCAAAAAGATTTAGGCCTTGGCTGGATTGGGTAGAAGTCTAAGCTCCTTCTTTTGTTGGCGATATAGGAGATAGAAGGATCTTACAGCAATGTATAGGTGTAGACGTCAATTTGACTTCAAACGATTGATCATCCCTTTTGCCTCTGAAATGCATTCGATTACGATTCCGAAAATGTTCAACGAGCAATAGACATCGATAGAAGTTTAGGGTATACGATGTGAGGCGAAGAATGTAATTGATATGATGTAAAATGAAGGGTAATGAACGAGCTAAACGAAGATGAATAGCAATAATTTATGATGAAAGGTTAAAATCGAACAAACCCAAATGACATGAACCTAAAGATGGTAGACGGGGGAAGAAAAAGAGCGAGTTGTTGTCGGAAGAAGAACTAAACTATGAAGAGTCGAAATGAAGGTGAAGCATAATTTTGAAACCCAAACTATGTGTGAAGAAGAGCTTCTTCTCGAACTGGTGGATAAGCCCACGAAAGTATCATGGAGGGTAAGAACTCGCGTGAATAGTTGAGTAGATTAATAATCATTTAAACTTATTAATGCGCTTAATCTATAATTTTTGGTTTAATAGCTAACTCGATTGGATTATAGTAGTAACATATGTTGGGCTAATTGTAATTATTTCATTAAACATTAGTTTTAGTATCTTTATTTGCGTACTTATAATTAGCTAAGACTTTG
This sequence comes from Dendrobium nobile, assembly GCA_022539455.1. Lineage (NCBI taxonomy): Eukaryota > Viridiplantae > Streptophyta > Magnoliopsida > Asparagales > Orchidaceae > Dendrobium > Dendrobium nobile. The sequence continues at coordinate 36,115,556 of CM039722.1, read as the reverse complement.
TCATATGTTGGACCTTTGAGCTAATTTCTCACATAGCATGATCAATTGGATCTTACATAAACTTAGGGCTATAAACAAACCGAGCTTCGACATGTTCGAGCTCGAGCTCGTTTGCCAAGACTTTGTTTGAGCTCGGTTCTATAAGATTCAATCTTTTTTTTAATCTCTATTCAAGCTTGAGCTCATTTAAAACCCCTTTTTTGTGCTTAGCTCGTATTCATATTCGTGCTAAGTTCATTTTAGGCTTGTCAAGCTGCTCGTTTAACAAGTCGAGTCTATTAACGACCGGCTCGTTTAAAAACATAAAAACATATAATGCTTGTCTGCCAAACCTATATATTAAGCAGCTACTGCCTTCCCAGTTCTCGTTGCCCGCAATACTTGGCAAACAATGCATACATATTTATTTATTTCAAGCTAATTCGAGTTGAACACGAGCCTTAATCGAGCTTTATACGATACTATTCATAAACATATACGAATCTAACAACAAGTTGTTCATGCTTGTCTGTTTAGCCATCAAGTATTTATTAAAAGTTCAAGCTTATTCGTTTAACTTATCAAATGAATTTAATGTTTTTGGATATTAGCTAGTCGGAATAACATGTCTACAAAATGATGAATCTATTATAAAATATTAAATTTTTGAGGTTTTTAATTATTTTTTTCAATTTTAGGGCATCTTAATTTTGATAAAACTTAGTTGGTTTTATCAAAATATCTTGAAACTAGTTAGTTTTATTAAGAAGCCCGAAAATTTAGGAAATGATAAATAACCAATAAATCATATTTAATGATGTGGAAAATGATAAATAACTAATAAATCATATTGGTGAAGGCCCAATTGCGACAGTCGGGTAGTCGCCCAAGCTAGGTTAATACTTCAAACCATTGATCTTTATATTAAATCTCTAGCCAATTGTTTTCTTCATGTAGAGATGAGGGTCTATTTATAACTTTTTTAGAATGACATGATAAATATGAAAAAAAACTAATAAATCATATTGGACAGCTATTTAAGTGATCATAAAATATTTGCTAAGTATCTAAGTGTCTTATTATTATCAGAATTAGTGACATTGGGCTCATTAGATTTGCCTTGCCGAGATGCTCGATTTAACCATAATCATACCAAATTTAGAGATAATTTGGTTCCACTCCCCCAATTAATATTTCAGAGTTTACAACTATGGGTGTCAATATTTGACATGATACGAAAACCCGACCCGGAAAATCCAGGTTGGACCCGACCCGATTTCAAAATGGGTCGGGTTTGGGTTGACCCGATGGGTTGCCGAGTCAACCCGCGAACCTGTTTATTTAAAAAATTTCGAATCCCGCCCGCTGCCCCCGCCCATGCTGCCCGAGCACGCTGCCCGCCCGCGCTGCCAGCGCACGCTGCCTGCTCGCTGCCCCCTGCCTGCGCGCCCCCGCACGCTGCCCTTGTGCCCGCGCCCGCTGGGGCGCTGCCCAGAGCACTCGCACCCGCTGCCCAGCTCACCCGCGCCCGCTGTTCCCGCTGCCCCCGCTCGCGTCCGCCCCCAATCCCGCCGTCTGCCCGCCGCCATTCTGGCGCCGGTAGAACCCAAAACCGGGTTGGGTCGGGTCAACCCGGCAACCCGCTGGGTTTGGTCCGAGTTCGGATTTCCGACCCATTTGTCTAACCGGGTCGGGTTAGGGTCGACCTGTTTGAACCCGGGTCAGTTCAGTGTTCGATGCGAACCTGACCCGTGACCCGAAATTGACACCCCTATTTACAACTATGCTTCAAGCTCTTGCTCAAGGCTTATTTGGACTTGTATAAGATCATTTTTTGGATCATTTGGTTCATCTCATTTAGTCGATAAATTTAACTATGAATTTGTTAAAATCAAAATTTGAATGGTCCTAAATTTATTTCTACAAAATTTCAATTCAAGTGTGTATGCCCGACTAAGCCAAATTTTCCTAACGTGTCAATTATTAATGTAAAAAAATCAAATATATTAGAATACTCAAAGTACTATTATTATCGTAGCCTTTCAATTTTAAAATAACCTCAACTATAATTATATCTTAGAATTCTAAAGAGTTCTAAGAGTTAGGGTTCAATGTATACATTTTTTTTAATAAATTTACTATAAGCATATAATACATGTATAGCTTATATAAAGAGTCATAACAACACCAAAAATTAATCTCAATTTTATATATTAATTATAGAATATTTTTGTTTTAACTCTTATTAATATAAGTGCATTATATCTAGGAATTTATATGAAGCTTACAAATACTTATATGATCATTTTGAAATAGCAAGTCATGTTATGTAAGTATTATTGCAGGCTAGAATATTCGTAGTGGTAAAGTATATAATTTCACATCTTAGTGTTTCACGAGTATCCAACTTATAAACAGGGATAGTATAAACATCAAAAATTTTACGTAGAAAACTTTGAAGGGAAAAGCTGTTGCAAATCAGGAATCAAGATTGAGATTGTGATTTTTAATGATAACAAAATATTATTATTATGATTTTATTGTTTCTCTTAGCATATATTGAATATTTCTGTTTATGTTTATTAACATTTCAGGGAAATCATATAGTACTCAAGATTGTTGAAAACTTCAAGCCAAAGTAGAATAGGTTTTCATGTAATAGAGTCTGTATGTCTCTATTTTTATTTTTTGAGTCCGACCAACTGTGATTGTAATTGGGTAACCGTGCACACACACATTTAGAGAGAGTGATTTTTTTAAATCTGATCGTACTATACGATATCTTATTGTATTGTACGATTTGACATGTTTTTCCTCCAGAATGCAGTTAATCAAATCATGGTTTGAATTTTTGAACTGTTTGTACTGTACAATGTAAAGTCGTACATATGACAGATAGAGTACGAAATTAGGTTCACACCAGATCATACCGAACGAACACATTTATTTTTGAACTGTTTGTATAATATGATGTGAATTCGTACATAAGACTGACAGAGTACAAAATTAGGTTCATACCAGATCATACCAAATAAAAATATTTATTTTTGAACTGTTCGTGCATTACGTTGTGAATTTGTACATACGACTAAAAGAGTACTAAATTAGGTTCATACTAAATCGTACCGAACAAATATATTTATTTTAAAATTGTTGTACAGTACGCTGTGAATTCGTACAGACGCTAACAGAGTATGAAATTAGGTTCATACCTAATAATACCGAACGAACAAATTTATTTTTGAAATGTTCGTACAATATGATATGAATTCGTGCAAAAGACTGACAATGTACGAAATTGAGCTCCTCATTGCAAACAACATTTTTATTGAATTGATAGTCTCTACAGCAAGAAGATCCTTTAAGACCCTAAGCTATTTTTGAATCCCAAGCTTTACAAACATGCTTAGGAATCTCTAGATTTAAAGCTGTAGCATCTAAATCCACCTCCCACTTCTTCAAGAAGGCAATATAAAAGAAATGATGTGATCTCTTGCAATACATGGCTCAATGAAGATGAATAATCTCAACAGGCTTACTTTTGAAAGAAAAAAATCTAAATATTTTGTAACTTCCAAAAAAGAGGAGGTTCTTGAAGAAATTTTTTTTTCTGCTTCAGCTCATAATCCATTTATAATTCTTGAATTTCCCCCATTCAAATATTTAGCATTATATGTGGGAAAGTAAACAAAATACTGAACAAAAAGGGCAATTGTTGATGAAAATAACAACAATAATGTTATTTAGTTCAGAGAGAGCTTAAAAACTGAAGTATTCCAATCCACACTCACTCTGTTTCCTATCCTCCAAAAACCGAAGTTCGCACGATTCTTCTGGTCTCTACTGACTCCGATGCCTCCCTTCGCGTAACCTTCGTCGCCTGTAAGCCGCCAATCAAACTGAGCAGTCCAACTGAGCCGTCTTCGCACGCCGCTTCACCTCCTCATGTTTGATGTCATAGCCTAGATGATCTTCACGCGAACTACTCCCAACTCTTATTTCCATAATTTAATTCTACTTTAAAGCCTTCGCTTGCACTGATATACACTCTACGAACATTCACTTGCAAACTCTTCCTTCCATCCCTCTTTATGAAATCACCCGCAATTAGGGCTGCAAGCGAACCAAACGTCCGATGAGCTACTCATTGCTCGGTTCGTTTAAAGTTCGTTTGTGATCGTTTAATCAACTAAACAAACAAACTTGAACAACATTTTAAATACTCGATCCTTAAATAAACAAGCTTGAATACTACTGTGTTCGGTTCATTTATGCTTGCGAACATGATCATTTGAAGCTCATGAACAAGCTCGATTCGTGTTCGATTCAGAGCTCGTGAATAAGCTCGATAAAAATATGATTAATATTTAATTATAAAATTGATTAAATGTACATAATATAAATATTTTAAATTTATTATAACTTAATGATATAATTATATTTAATTAATAAATTTAAAGTAATTAAAGTTAATAATATATATTAACTAAAATAAATTTTACATATTTATTAAATCGATATTACATATTATTTAAGGCATTGGCGGCAAACCAAAACTTTCCCTTGTTAGTATTTCTGCAATTCTGCCCTAAATTATCTCCCCAAAGGCGAGAGGCGAGACCCTTCGTATTTCTGCAAGAAGCTTTGTCCTGAACGTCGCTCCCAAACGCCTCTCAAGCCCCGACTGGCAGCATCTTTCCTGTTCGTTCTCCCAGAAGCTCCGTCCTAAACCCTCTCGTTTCATCCCTCGCCGATCTCCCGACACCGGCCAGCGTCGACGGTAACTCAGTGAGTTTAGACGGCTTTGCAGTTTGGCTTTGCAGTTTCATTTCTTAGTATTTCGTAAGTTTCTGGTTCAAGCCCCGATCAGCACTTCTTTGTAGTTTCCCTTCAATAGCGGTAAGATTATCTTCTTCTTAGTGACCTCACAATGGCATGTGCAGAGATTCACAACATTGATTTGGACATTTCTTCTACATTCACCGTTGCGGATCTGTACGCATTGTTAAATATTATCTCTGCATTCCCTTAAATTCATTTTCTTAAAAGCACATAGCCTTTGTAAGTTATGATAGATGTCAAAAAAGATAAACATTCAACCTACTCGCATGTGATTTTTAAAGCAATTAGTTATCTAATTGTATCATGTATGTGATGATTTTTAAAGCAATTATTTATTTCGGTTTGTGATAATATTCTCCTTGAATTTATTTTGTTAGTTGTTTGTGATAATATATATATATATATATATATATATATATATATATATATATATATATATATATATATATGATACGTCATCACAAAATTAGCTTGATCGGGCACGAATCTCGAGGCAAAAGCTAGTTGGAAACTTCAAAAATTAATTCCGGGAGCACCTGAACTCCGATTTCAGCGAGTTTATAGTCAAACTGAGCGTCTCGGAAATACGAACCCAACGACACCATGATCAACCCAATCCGAGCCCAAATGAGTCCGAATCAAGGACCCGAAGCACTGTTGGAAAGTTCAAACCTCAATTTTAGTTACCAAACGGTCTCTGATTTTAATGAGCTTATACTCAAATCGAGCGCCTCGATGAGACGAATCCAATGAGCCCAAGATCGCCGAATTCTGACATCATTAAGGCTTCCAAATGTCCAACGAATGATGCACGATCGAAGTGTTCAATATCGGCCGTCCATTCAAACCACTCCCTATTCGCCCATGATCTCACCCCTATTTACGAGCCATGCCACTCCAGAAAAACTATAAATAGAGCCATCATTCTTCACAAGGGGACTCAAGTGAAGGGAGAGAAGAAGAAGAGAGGAAGGAGGAGAAGGAAGAAGCTCCTCCTCGACCACCATTGGAGCTCTTCCTGCCGCCTGAAGACTTCGGAACTCTGCCGGATTTTCGGAAAACGCTAGGAATTTGCATAACATTATAACTTTGTGAGAAGCTGATTGTAAATCGATCGTCTTGACTTGTAAGATGAATCGGTCTTTGTACTTCAAACAAATACTAGTTGAACTTTACAACTGGGCGAGGCCCCATGGTTTTTCCCTCTTTTAGATTTTCCACGTAAAAACCCTAGTGTTCTATCTTTTTTCTGTTTGTGTGTTGAATACTTGTACAACGCTCGGACGTGAATTTACAAACTCTACCGCCGCGTATATTCTAGCACGCAACAGTTTGACGCCGTCTGTGGGAAACACTATCCCACAACTTCAAGTATTGCTACAAAGGTCAACAGGCGTAGCAGTCGCATCATTGGAGCTTCCCGCTCCAACTCCCACCAATCCAGAAATCTGTCTGCAAATCACATACGCCCGATTTCTGCCTCTTTTCATCCTGGGGGCAGAATGCTACCGGAGAAGGGACCTCAGGACCTTCTTTAGAAGAAGGAATCTGGAAGATGGAAGAATCTCAGAACGAGATCCTTCAACTCCTGCGAGATGATCGACAGCCGACATTGGAGGAGGTCCTTCTCCCTCGGGATCCACCAAGGGTTGAAGATGTTCAATTCGAGCATCTTCAAGAAGAGATTCATCTTCCTCCACCTAGGAGACATCCTCAATCACGACAGGATGATGAACTTGCCGATACATCAAGTTCAACACATCCTTCCCACTCGACTCGACAGCCTCACATTCTTTCGGATCTCCCAGAGGCTCTCCCCAACCACACATTGCGAAACTCCCTCACAATGTCCTGCGTCGTGAACTGCGAAGATTGGTATGGGAAGAGTTCCCCCGAGGAGATGTGAGGCATGCTTTCTGACAGAGGAACTTTCAGGAGTCATCACCTCTAAATGAAGCCATTCTTCAGTACCCCATTCCGGTCAGATTCAAAGTGCCAAACGTTGAGTCCTACGACGAGACGATCGACCCGTATGAGCATATCGACTACTACAGAACCATCATGCATATTCAACGAGCATTAGACGCACTCCTTTGCCAGGTTTTTCCTCCCACCCTTAAGGGACAGGCTCGAACGTGGTTCTATTCTCTTCCGTCCAGAACAATCCCTTCATTCATCAAATTAGCCAATCTATTTATTGAACAGTTTGGGCTAATCGAAGAATTGCTAAGGATTCTTCGCATCTCTCCGGGATCCGCCAAAATGAGGGAGAATCATTGAAGGAGTATTTTCAACGGTTTTCCACCGAGGTTCGACAGATTCCAGGAGTAGACCCTGAATTACTCAGAGGGGTATTCCTTGGAGGCCTTCGTCCTAGCCCCTTTTATTCGGCCCTTATGTGAGACACCGTCCATTCATACGCCGACTTGATCCATCGCGTGAGGGCACAAATCTCTGTAGATGAGGCTATAAATGCTCACAGGAAACAGTTTGAGCAAATCAATGGGAAGCACAAAGGTGTACCTGAGATGGACAATTCTTTCTCACAGCAGAAAAAGTAAGGGAAGAATAATCTACCTCATAGGTCTCCATCACTGCGATTGGAACCTCGACAGGAGGAGTATACACCACTTAACACATCTCGAGCAAATGTGTTGATGGTTGTTCGAGATCAAGATACATTGAAATGGCCGAATCCTTTGAAGTCGAACACAGGAAACGCAGATCAGTACTGTCACTTTCATCGAAGTCGTGGTCACACCACCGAAGCCTGTAAGCAACTCAAGGATGAGATTGAAAGACTTATCCGTTAGGGCTACCTTCGATAATTTATTCGGGATCCATCTACCCGAGAGGAAGCTCGTCCCGCTGGGGGGCAAAATCAACAACAAAGACAACCATTGAATAATATTCAGATGGTTGGAGAGATTAAATGATCACGCATTTAGCACATTTGTATTAGCAATACTACTTATCTTGTTGTCTCTTTTATGTTGAGTAGGGTGTCACTTTGATATCTCTAATGTCTTCTTTCAAGTTAAATGTTGTATTGTCACCGTACGTAGATCTTATGTATTGATTACTTTTGTAATTTGTATATCCCTGACTCATACGAGGGAACTATTGTATTGTATTACATGATACATTAATATAATGTTCATGTTGTTGTGATATTATTTTCGCTTGTGAAAGATAAAATTTTTTTCAAATTCTTTCTCCGTGATTCGAGAAATACACAATATACATTGTATCTCAATCACCAGATGATCAATTCGAGGGGGATTATATCTGACCTCTTCCACACAGGTTAATGTCGTCGAGCAAAGACTCCGACATACAACCTCGGAAAGGTCTCACATCTAGGGGTGTAAACAAGTCGAGTCGAGTCGAGTATTTGCCTTATCAAGCCTGGCTCGTTTAATCTTTAATGAGCTCGAGCTCGAGCTCGAGCTTGAATTCGAGCTCGAATTCAAGCTCGATTAGTGGGCTCGAGATCGACTCGTTTAAAAAATATCAAGCTCGAGCTCGACTCGAAAGCTCGAGCTCGTTTAAAAAATAGGGAAGTGCCTGTAGCATATTAGCATCAGCATTATACATATGCTATTACTTATCTTCTTCAATCTTTGTATTTCCTTATTATTGTAACTCATTGCATACAAGTAGAATCACTCATCTTAAAAAGTTAAAAGGAGTTTACCTGCTTCTTCAACGGTAGCCGCAAGCACAAAAGTGAAGCTGTGAACCCTCAAAAGAAGGCTTGTCGAAGCCGTGAGCCGAGCTTATCGAGCTTCGAGCTCGAGCTCGAGCCTCTTATCAAGCTCGAATAGTAAACGAGCTCGAGTTCGAGCTCAACCCGGCTCGACTCGAAAGCTTATCAAGCTACTCGATTAAATTATATATATTATATTTATAATATTAAATTTTTATAATGTTTAAAAACATATTTTATTAAAACCCTAAATCTGCCCGCCGTATGCAGAGTATGCCCTAAATCATTTCCTATTCCTCTTCGGCTCTCGTCTCTAGAGCCACAATGGCATTCGCTCGGTTCGTCCTCAAGAGTCTAGAGTCGCGATCTCTTTTTCCAAGTTTGCGATTCGCGACTTCGTCTTCCCCTTCTGCGAGGATTCACGGCTTCGGCGAGGCTTCGACGACGTCAACCTGTGTTGTATCCATCAAGAATGTGAGACCTTTTCGAGGTTGTATGTCGGAGTCTTTGCTCGACGACGTTAACATGTATGGAAGAGGTCGGGAGAATCTACCAAGGATGTGAGACCTATCCGAGGTTTTATGTCGGAGCTTTTTCTCGACGACGTTAACCTGTATGGAAGAGGTCGGGAGAATCCTCCAAGGATGTAAGACCTATCTGAGGTTGTATGTCAGAGCCCTGCTCAATGACGTTAACATGTGTGAAAGAGGTCGGGAAAATCCACCAAGGATGTGAGACCTATCCGAGGTTATATGTCGAAGCCTTTGCTCGACGACGTCAACCTGTGTGGAAGAGGTCGAGAGAATCCACCAAGAATGTGAGATCTTTTCGAGGTTGTGTGTCAGAGTCTTTGCTCGACGACGTTACCCTGTATGGAAGAGGTCGGGAGAATCCACCAATGATGTGAGACCTATCCGAGGTTGTATGTCGGAGCTTTTTCTCGACGACGTTAACCTGTATGGAAGAGGTCGGGAGAATCCACCAAGGATGTGAGACCTTTCCTAGATTGTATGTCGGAGTCTTTGCTCGACGACATTAACCTGTATGGAAGAGGTTGGGAGAATCCACCAAGGATGTAAGACCTATCCGAGGTTGTATGTCAGAGCCCTGCTTGATGACATTAATCTGTGTGGAAGAGGTTGGGAAAATCCACCTCGATCTCACATTCTTGGTGGATTCTCTCGACCTCTTCCACACAGGTTGACGTCGTCGAGCAAAGGCTTCGACATACAATCTCGGATAGGTCTCACATCCTTGGTAGATTCTCTCGAGCCCTTTTACAAAGGTCAACATCACCGAACAATGTTCTGAGTGAACAATGTTCTCTCTATAAAGACTTCAAGAATGCAAGTGATTGATAAATCTATCACTTATACAAAGAATTCAGTCAGTCTAAAATTTCGGAACAAATATTTTCGGACTTCTACTCGTCGTCGGACTTGCGCTTGTCGACGAACTTTCGTCGGTCTTCTACCTGACATTGAGCTTCTACCCGACATCGGACTTCTCCCCGTCGTCGGACTTTTGCTCGTCAATGAACTTTCATCGGTCTTCTACCCGATGTTGTACTTCTACCCGACGTCGGACTTCTCCCTGTCGTCGGACCTCTGCTCGTCAGCGGACTTCTTCTCGTCGTCGAACTTCTGCTCGTCGACGAACTTTTGTCGGTCTTCTACCCAACGTTGAACTTCTACCCGACGTCGGACTTCTCCCTATCGTCGGATTTCTGCTCATCGACGAACTTTCGTTGGTCTTCTACCCGATGTCAGACTTCTCCCTGTCGTCGGACCTCTGCTCGTCAGCGGACTTCTACTCGTCGTCGAACTTCTGCTCGTCGATGAACTTTCATCGGTCTTCTACCCGACGTTGAACTTCTTCCCGACGTCTGACTTCTCCCTGTCGTCAGATTTCTGCTTGTCGACGAACTTTCATCGGTCTTCCACCGGACGTCGGAATTCTACCTATCGTCGGACTTCTATCCGTCAATGGACTTTTGTCGGTTTTCTGCCCGACGCCGTATTTCTACCTGACGCCGGATTTCTGCAGTTTAACAGATCTCTCGAAGAACAGAGGGGGAGAAGAAATCTCCTAAACTTCTACACGAGAGGAGGGGCGCTAATTCGAGTAGGTGAAATTTCCCACTCGCAAATAGCGGAAGCCTCAACCGTCAGAAAGCCGGGGGAGGAGAAGAAATCCCCTAAACTTCAACATAAGAGGAGGGGCGCTAAGTCGAGCAAGGGAAATTTCCCACTCGCAAATAGCGGAAGCCTCAACAGTTAAAAAGCCGGGGGGAGGAGAACAAATCCCTTAAACTTCTGCACAAGAGGAGGGGTGCTAAGTCGAGTAGGGGAAAATTCTCACTCGCAAATAGCGGAAGCTTCAACCATCAGAAAGCCGGGGGGAGGAGAAGAAATCCCCTAAACTTCTGCACAAGAGGAGGAGCGCTAAGTCGAGTAGGGGAAATTTTCCACTCGTAAATAACGGAAGCCTCAACTGTCAGAAAGTTAGAGGGAGAAAAGGAGAAGGTGCAAGTTTCCTAAATGCTTTGGAGGCCTATTTATAGGTTTTGGAGAGAATGAGGGGGAGTTATTGCAATTTTCAAAATCCCCAATTTTCTAAATTTTTTTTTGAATTTTTCAGAATTTTTTGGGATTTTTTTTCGGAATTTTCTAGGCCCAAAAATAACAAAAAACGACATTTTTACACGAGCGGGACCCACTTAAGTCGGTACAGCGAACCGCCTCCCGAAAAATGCACCGATCCGCGGACACTTAATGTGGATCTTCGAGACTAGCCGCAGCAGCGTGTGAAAAACATGCGTGGCCATCCGTTTGCAGTGGCGGCAGCATCCGCACGCGGCAGCTCCGCGGGTGCAGTCCAACCACGGGCGTCCCAGACGCGGGCGGCCTAGGCGCGACGAGCCCAGTGCGGGCACGAGGCGCATCACGGGTGCGGGCGAGCCCAGGCGCCACTACAGGAAAATCACTTATTACCGGCGGAATTTTCCGGCGGCTTTCCGGCGGTCAAATTTCCGGCGGCTTTCCGGCGGCGTTCCGGCGGTTTTTGACGGCTTATTTCATACAAAAATTTCCGGCGGCTTTCCGGCGGTTTTCCGACGGCTAATTTCCCCGCTAAATTTTGCGACGGCTAATTTCCCGCAAAATTATCCCGCGGAATTTTCCGACGGCTTTCCGGCGGCTTTCCGACGGATTACCGGCGGCTTTACATAACTAGTTTATTTTAATTATCAATTAAAATAAAAATTTTAAATTAATAATGTTTAATTATAATATTCAGACTTGTTTAATATAAATAAAAAAATACTTAGTTTTAACAGTTTTGCAGAAACGGCGCATTGGTCAGGGAGCGGGCAGCGGGTGAGGAGGTCCACGGTTCGAAACTCAGCGACGACAGCGCGGGAGCGGGTTCGTTGGCGCACTCGGGCTCGCCTGGCTCACGCGAGCGCGGTCCGACGCGGTCTGGTCCGGCGCGACCCAAAGCCTGGCGCGACCGCCCGCCGGAGCGGGTTGCTGGCGTGCCGCCGGAGCCGCCGGGGAGCGGTTTCAGCGGGAGCAGATTCTGTTCTTTTTTTTTTTTTTTTTTTTCAACCGGCGGTTTTTGACCGCCGGCAAACCGCCGGATTTTTTTGCCGCCGGAAAAAGCCGTCGGAAATTATTTTCCTACGCCGTTTTTTCCGGCGGCACGAAAGCCGCAGGAAAATTAAAAAACCGCCGGAAATTGCTCAAATTCCGCCGGTAAAAGCCGCCGGAAGTGGGTGATTTTCCTGTAGTGCGCGGCACGCGCGAATCCGCACCACCAGCGGCGGTGGCCGGCCAGCTAGACAAACCGGTTGGCTGCCCGACCCATTCTGGGTCAGTTTTTCGCCCCGAAAAGACCAAATTCGACGTTTTTGAGGTTCTCAAACACGTTTTTCGATGTTCCGGACTCAATTTTGCAACTTTCGGAGATCAACGAAGCCTCTATGATCAAGTTTCGGGAAACACTTAATTATCGAAATGCAATTTTTGGTGTTTTGGCCAATACAAATTTTTGAAGCATATATTTTCGGACTCCTGGAGCTTCGACGTCCGAAAATAGGGGGGCAACTGATATAATATCACAAAATTAGCTTGATCGGGCACGAATCTCGAGGCAAAAGCTAGTTGAAAACTTCAAAAATTAATTTCGGGAGCACCCAAACTCCGATTTCAGCGAGCTTATAGTCAAACTGAGCGTATCGAAAATACGAACCCAATGACACCAAGATCAATCCAATCCGAACCCAAATGAATCCGAATCAAGGACCCAAAGCACTGTTGGAAGGTTCAAACCGTAATTTGAGTTACCAAACGGTCTCTGATTTTAACTAGCTTATACTTGAATCGAGCGGCTCGACGAGACGAATCCAACGAGCCCAAAATCGCCGAATTCCGACATCATTAAGGATTCTAAATGTCCAACGAACGGTGCACGATCGAAGTGTTCAATATCGACCATCCATTCGAACCACTCCCTGTTCGCCCATGATCTCACACCTATTTACGAGCCATGCCACTCCAGAAAAACTATAAATAGAGCCCTCATTCTTCACAAGGGGGACTCAAGTGAAGGGAGAGAAGAAGAAAAGAAGGAGGAGAAGGAAGAAGCTCCTCCTCGGCCACCGCCGGAGCTCTTCCTGCCGCCTGAAGACTCCGGAACTTTGCCGGATTTTCGGGAAACGCTAGGAATTTGCAGAACTTTATAACTTTGTGAGAAGCTGATTGTAAATCGATCGTCTTGACTTGTAAGACGAATCGGTATTTGTACTTCAAACAAATACTAGTTGAACTTTACAACTGGGCGAGGCCCCGTGGTTTTTCCCTGTTTTAGGTTTTCCACGTAAAAACCCTAGTGTTCTATCTTTTTTCTGTTTGTGTGTTGAATACTCATACAACGCTCGGACGCGAATTTACAAACTCTACCGCCGCGTATATTCTAGCACGCAAATATATATATATTGAATGTTTTCATATCTCTTAAGTTTTAACAACATGAGTAAAATTGTAAAAGCCCTCGTCTGTGGGAAGTTTAGGATTTATTTTAATGTAGTTTGAATATGATTCTGGTTTAATATAATCGTTGAATCCTCCTTTAAAGGTATGTCGCAAAATTCTACGCTTCCTCAATCGCATTTAAATTCTACACCTCCTCAGCTACATTTGGCAGTGCATGATGTCCAAATTAGTGTTGGTTCATCTTCAAGTCCAACATTTTAACAGAACATGACCAACAAGCAAATCTTTTCTCTAGGAAAGTAAGAAAAAAAACCTCATCAGTGTGGCAAGAATTTACACTCTTAAAACTTTGTGATGGTACTGAGAATGTTCAATGTAATCATTGTAAACTTAAACTTAATAAAAGCAAAGGTGGTGCAACTATGCAATACCAACGTCACTTACTTCATTGTATTAAAAGATTTGTGGAGTCCAAAGGGCGTCTTAATATTTCTTCGCAACCACCTTTTCCAAATAGTATGTCTGAACTTAGAGTCAATACTAATATCAGTAATTTGAAATATAACCATGTAAGGATGCAGGAGCTGAATTCTCATATGATAATGGTGCATGAGTTCGCATTAAATTTTGTGGAGTATAAAATGTTCAACATTGTCATGAAAGCTGCAAGCCCTCATTATGAGAAGATTTCATGAACCACATTGAGAGGTGACTATGTTTCAAGTTATGAAATTGGAAAAAAAGATTGAGAAACTTATTGGATTCAGTGAATAGAGTCAGCATAACTACTGACTTATGGAAGTCTGGTCAAGATATCCATTATATGGTTTGAACATATCATTTTGTTGATAGTGCTATAAACTTTAGAAAAGAGTGCTTAACTTTGTTGATGTACCTCCACCTCACAAGGCAACCAACATTCATGATGTATTATACAAATGTCTGAAGGATTAGGGTATTGAGAATAAAGTTGTAACCATAATAGTTGACAATGCAGCTTATAACACATCAGCAGTTAATATGTTGAAGACCAATCTGGAATTTCACAAGAAGTTTTCTCTAGGTGGTTGAATATTTCATGTGCGTTGTTGTGCATATATTCTTAATTTGTTGGTACAAGATGGAATTCATGAGATAAAATATATTATTGAGAACGTAAGGGATAGTGTGGAATATGTTACAGCTTCTCAACAACGTATATTAATGTTTAGTGAAATTGCCCAACAGTTGCACCTTCCCAAGAAGAAATTGATCATAGATTGTGTAATAAGATGAAATGCTACATATGCAATGCTATCAACTGCATTAGAGTTCAAAGAAGTCTTCCCTAGATTTCAAGATAGGGATTCATGCTATTCTACCTGTCCAACTGAGGAGGAATGGAGAAAGTTGGAAGATATATGCTCATTTCTTGAAGTGTTTAATCAAACAATTGAATTGTGGAGAAGAATACAGTTGAAGTTGAAACAACCAGTAATTATCTGAGTTCATCTTCTGTTAGAGGCATACCACTTTATGGAAAGAGAAAATATGAAACTTATATTAGAACATATTACACTACTCATGCAGTAAAATCTGAGCTTGATGTGTATTTAGATGATGGAGTTTTCATTGAGGAAGAAAATCCAATAGTTCATTTTGATTGCTTAGAATGGTGGAAGACTAACAATCTAAAATATTGTATTTTGTCAATGATGGCTTGTGACAATCTTTCTATTCCAATTACAACAGTTGCTTCAGAAGCCACCTTCAGTGCCGATGAAAGAGTTATTGATCAATATAGATCATCTTTGGGTACAAATACAATGCAACATCTTATTTGTGGAAGTGATTGGTACCGTAATTTATGTGGTATAAAGAGAAAAGTGAAGGTATGATAAGACAAAACTTTTTATGCTAGTTGGTGAAAATTTTTCTTACAACTACAAATTTATAATATTACATCTTGCAGATTAGGGAGGAAACAAAGGAGTTCTCATTGGTTTGACAAGGAGCAGAATATTCTATTTTTTTTTTCTTTTTTGTGAAGAAAACTGTTGTAGTTTTGTTTAACGAGCTACTATATTTTTTGTAGTTTTGACATATATTCATGCTCTATTTAAGTTTTGGTTTATTATACTCCCCACTTCTACTAGCTCATTGGTTTGAATTTCATTATGTGCTAAATATCAACATGCTTTATTTTATATGATGTATTTATTTTGAAAGTGTGTTTTATATGATACATTTTTTTATAATTCTGACAGAACCATTGAAGTCTTGCTACGAATGCTGAAGATAATCTTTCAGTTGTCGTATGAAATGGAGAGAAATGTAACGGGTAAGCTTCATTTGAAAATATATTCATATAAATTAATCATATTTTATTTTTAATATACAATTGATTTTATTATAAATTTCATTTCATGAACAAGAGATATTTCATATTTGTCCATGTTTGATAGATTGTTTGTTTAGGATGTTCTTAAACAAATTTAAGGTTTGCTTGTTCAATAGATTGTTTGCTAAATATGTTCACGAACATAGCTCGTTAAGACTTAATTGTTTAAAGCTCGATAAGCACTAAACGAACGAACATAAACCAAATATGAACACCTTTAAATTAAATGAACCAAATATGAACACAAATAATAAAGCTCGAATGAAACACGAACCAAACTTGAACAAGCTAATGATAAATAAACTCAAATATGAACACTCACATACTCGGCTCGGCTCGATTTGTTTGCAGTCTTTGCTGCAATCCATACAAAACTAAAACTGACCTCTCCATTATTTCCTTTACAGCAACCGTTATTTTTTTTGGGCGTCCTTAAGGAATAAAATCACGATAAAGTTATCCGTTTTATTATTGCATTGCATGTGAATTATTTCCATCACACACGATTTGCATTTAGTGCAAGAAAAGACAATACACTGTCTCAATTCCTTAAAAGCATAAAATTAATATTTATCTATTAATGCTGTGAGATATACAGTACCACTAAATTATCGAATTAAACAAATTGCTGCATAACAAAATGATTTCCTTTTAGGTGATTGAAAGGTGATAGAAGTAAGTTTATTTCAAAAATCTCACATCATTGATTTGGGCGAGATGTATTTTCATTCGAAGACCTACGCTGTTGATTTTTAATCCGGGCAGATTTTTTTTTATTTGAAGACCTCGGACCGTCTTATCTTAGATCCGTCCAAGATTATTTTAATTCGAAGACCCTATGACGTCGACTTTATGTCCAGGTAGGAAGAAATTAAGATAAATGTCGTCCCGATTTCTCCCTTGGTAGGGAGGGGATGTCGGGAGGCTGCCAAAATTTCTTGGACAATGACTTTAAAGTTATGGGAGAATAGTTCAAAATCTAAGAGCGGTTAATTTGAAAATTATCATGTTTTAAAATCAAATTTTAATCAACTGATTAATTTATTTAATTAATTGAAATTTCAAATATAAATCAAAATTAAATTGATTGATTGATTAAATTTAAAATTTAATTTAATTAATTAATTTAAATTTATAATAAAATTTTGTTAGTTAATTAAAAATAATTAACCATTTAATTTTAAATTTAAAGTTGAAATTTAATTTAATAAGTTAATAAATCTATTTTAAAAATAATTATTATTTAATTGAGCGATTAATTAATCAATCAATTAAATTTTAATTAATTAAATTATATTGATTATAAAAAAAAGTTGAGAGAGCCACGAATAAAATTTTCTTAAAAAAAGGGAAAGAAAAGAAAATATTATTTTCCACTAAACAGAGGTACAAGCTACACTGAAACTCATCCAATTGCTCTCCAAACAATAACTGCCAAATTCTCAACTCAACAGCATTACTCTCCAAACAAGAACTCTCAACTCAGCAAAATTCTACAAACTCTTAAAACTCTTCACAACATAAATTGAAACTCTTCAATAGAAATAAAACAACTGCAACTCAACAAAACAACTGCAAACCAAAGAAGCAACTACTATAGTAAAAAAAAATTACATACACAAAATAACTGAAAATCAAAGACTAGTGTCAAACCTCTCAAAACACTAGTGCAACTCAACAATCATATAATCAATCTCAAAACTTTGGGCAGTCTTGTTTATAAGAACTTGATTTTAAGGCCCATTATTCAATAACTTTCAAAAGAAAATAGTAAGCCTGACCTTAGGGGAAAGTTTTCGGTAAAATTGATCTAACCCCCTAACCCCCAATTAAAATACCGGCCACTTCTAATAGAAGCCGTAAGTCCGACCTATAAGGAAAATGTTTAGGTGATAACACAAACCTAGACCCCTCACTTGGGCATCCTAGTCTATATGGCTTGGTTGTAAGACCTATCACTACAACCACTTAGCTCACCCAGGCTAGGTCGTAAGACTCATCATTAGACAACTTTTAAAGAAGCAATAAGACCTACCCAACTGAAATCTTCAAGCTACCCTTAATAAAGGTCATAAGTCCCATTAACTGGGTTACATTCTAAAGAAAGGCGAAAGAAATAAGTCCCTACTCAAATCTAATCACACGGATATCCCTTGTCAAAAAAGCAAGGTAAACAACCTCAAGAGAGAATTTCATCTTTAAATAATACTTTGAAATACAATAATTATTATACAATCCCATGTTGAAAGCATGTGAAATTTCTATCGTAAGATTCCAAACAATCAAATTTAAGAATATGGGTATCTTAGTCTAAATGATTAAGTTGTAAGATCCACTTTTTAGGTTACTTCTTAAGGCGAGTCATAAGACCTACCTAAACAATTAAAACCTTTGGGCAGTCTTGCAGTAGAGTTAGGTTGTAAAACCCGTCTTTGGGCAACTCATAACTAGAGTAGGTAGCCTCATCTAAATCAAATCCCTATGCTACTTTCTATGAAAGCTATAAGTCCCAACCCAAATCTGAATACCTAAGCTACTTCCTAAAGAAGTCATAAGACCCGCTCTAATCCAAACTTCAAGGTTACTTCTAAATGAAGTCATAAATTCCAAACTAAATTACTTTCTGGGTATTCTAATACATGTAAATTCTAAAACACTTAATAAAATTAAAACTCAAATCCCACCACTTTAATCTACTCGAGATCCCTAAGAGGAGGTAATCCATGGCTACTAATTAGATTCTCTGGATACTTTGGTCAATAATTGTTAGTATTGGTAGACTGAAATCTATGATATACTTGGGACGACGGAACCATGAGATCTTGATTGGATTTACCTCCATTTTCCCCACTATTGAGACTAAAAATATTTAAAATTTATTCATCCTTAATCGAGAGTTCTCTCTTATGTGTTAAGAAGGGTAATTAATTATAAGTGTTTACGCTTAGAGGAAGTAAGGATCCCAGATATTTGAACCCTGACACTATCCTCAGAAGAAATTTGATTAATTACAATCTAACTTAAGGGAAATTGAATCATATAGCTACAAAGCAGGATTTATGCATTCATGCTATTTTTTCTTGAGCCAACAAAGAATGAGATCTAGCGAAGGGGAGTTGTGAGATATTTATAAGGTTGCCCAAAGTGAGGATCTCTTTGTCTTTTTTAAATTTCTATCCAACTACCTTGGAGGCTCTTGAGAGAAGATCTTTAAGATTGGATCAAGGTTCTCTTCCTTGATCAGAAAAGTGATAAAGCATGTGACGGTACACTGCCATCACTTGAAGAGTGTAAAAGACAACGATTCTCTGATGCACCGGGTTGGTGAAAGATAGTTTGTAAATGCTTATTATTCTTGCTATGGGGGCAAAATGAGAGTCACTATTGTTTAGTATAATACATGGAGAATGAGTCTATAAGGAGTGGATATAGGTCAAGTTGGACCGATCCACTATAAAATTTGGTGTTGTTCTATTGTCTTTAATTTTTCCTGCATTTTTATTTTTCTGCATTCAAAATTTTATGGTTGAAAAATCCTCTGTGATAATCATTTCTATAAACAACGGCATGTTTTAGGATTAGTGATTTAATTTTCTAAAAAGTTTACAAAAATCCAAGAATTTTTTTTTATAACCAATTCACCTCCTCTTGGTTAGCCTTAGGGCAGTTCTATTAGGTCTAACAACCTACACGAACTTCCAAAAATCACGGGACCCTGCCCAATCAAAGTGAATCCATTAGTATTTGAATAGATTACAAATGATTGTTTCATCATTGCACTCAGATTTAAATAGTCAGATGTCAGGTAAAAATCTAGCGACGAACAGGGGATGAACAAAAGTCCGATAATATTTACTGGCCAGGCGTAAATCTGGAGTTAGTTGGTGGCGGAGTGGAAGTCCGACGATAGTTGGAGTCCGGGCTAAAATCCAACGAAAGTCCAACGATGGTCAGTTGTTGGGCGATGATTAAGGAGGTGTTTGGTGGCAAGAAAACTTTGATTTCTCTTCCTTGCTTCCCCCTTTCAAGGAAGAATGAGGGATTGTTTTATAGATTTTTTTGGAGTAACATAACTAGTAAATAGGGAGAATATCATGTGAATGTTAAGAGTGTTTCGAATGGATGACCGATATTGACTTCCTTGATCATGGATTGTTTATCGAATATTTGAGTGTCTTAATGATATTAGGTTTCAACGATCTTGTGCTCGTTGGACTCATCTCGTTGAGCCGCTTGATTCGACTATAAGCATGCCACATTTGGAAATTATTTGGTTGTCCAATTTATGATTTGAACCTTTCAAATGCTCTTCAAGTTTTTGATTTGGATCAAATTCAATGTTGTTGGGTTCATATTTTCGAGACGTTCAGTTCGACTATAAGTTTGTTGAAATTGGAATTCAGATAGTCTCAAATTTAATTTCATAAGTTTTTAATTCATATTTACCTTGAGATTTATGCTCGATCATAAAAATTATTTGACGATGTATAAAGCAAAAAATGCTTCAAAAATTATTTTTATTTGAATTTTTTAGGTATTTTATTTCGTTTAATTTCTGCCACATTTATTTAAATTTTTACAATTTTTATTCAGCAAAAAAAGTACTATTTCTCCTTAAATATTTTAAATACTTTAAATTTAAGTAATCTTTGATTTATTCAAAATACTTTAGGAGACTGTTAAATTCAACAATAAATAATTATTACATAATTTTTATGTATTTATATATCTAAATTTAAATATTTCTTTAATATTATATAAATAAATATCAATTTAGACATTAAATGTATAAATATATTTATGATAATCCTTAAAGCATAATTACACTTCCTTTAAGACTATTTTATTACTATTTTTCAAAATAATTTTTTTGTATAAAATTTTAATTTATATAATTAAAATTTATTTTTAAAAGTAAAAAATGACCCCTTTCTTAAACTAACTTTTTAATTAAAAATTTTAATTTTTTTATTAAAAGTTATTTTATGAAGCGTAATAAAACGGCCCCAAATAAAACCTTAATAGTTAATATAAAGGGGTTTTTTCCATCTCAATCCAGAATGCAAGGGGAGCTTCTCTCCGCTTCTCCGCACTCTTAGAACAACAATTCGCCTTCCATCCCCGATTCGCTCTTATATATACTTCCCATTTCCTCAGGGTAAAGTAATCGAATATCAGAAAGAGAGAAACACACATTAGAAGGGATATCGATCGCGAACAATGGATTTCCGTAATCTCAGTTTGGAAAACCCGCTCATCTCAACGCTGCATTATCTGGTAGATCTGCCGGAGGAATGGGAGAACTCCGTAAACTCCCCGATGAAATCATTCGTGCGCGACACACGAGCGATGGCTTCCACGCCGGCCGACATCAAGGAGCTGCCGTCGGCCTACGAATTCATGCTCGATGTGCCTGGTCTCAAATATAGCGACATCAATGTGGAGATCAAGGACGAAAACCTGCTCGTCATCACCGGTGAGCGCTTGCGGAATGACGAGAGGGACGAGGAAGACAGCAAGTACCTTCGGATTGAACGCCGGATGGGGAAATTTATGCGCAAGTTCACCCTCCCGGAAAACGTTAATGTCGAAGTCATCTCTGCAGTTTGCCGGGAGGGGGTTCTGACCGTTACCGTGGAGAAGCTTCCACCGCCTGAGCAGAACAGGACCAAGAAGATCGAGGTCAAGATTGCCTAAATCAATGAGTTAATCTTAATTGTAGGGTTTGCATTGCTATCGTCGTTTAAGCGTTTGTTGAGTTTTTGTTTGTTTGACGTGAGATTGAATTACTGTTCTCTGATTTCATTTCTGTTGCGTTCTGTTTTATCCATGAAGAACTTATCTTCGTCAGTTTGGTTTAATCTTTTCTTTGCAAATTAGTGCAGATAATCACTGTACAAACCTTTTTTCATTTCTTCTGTATTGGTTACTCGCAGTTAATAAATTCTCTGATCCAAAGGGATCCAGAACTTCTTTATCTCTTCGCATCTGCACAGAAATTTTGCCTTGATGATTTCTCTTAAATTCCGAATCTACGATATTTTGGGGGAGATGAAATGAAATCTCAATAATTTATTAAGCGCTTATGAATCTTGAAGCATTGATTTAAAAATGTCATTATTATTTTATATTTCTTAGTTTAATTATTGGGATACAAATTTTTTCATTGTGATGGTTGTATAATGATGTTAGTACTAGTATGTTATTAAGAAAAAAAATACTATTTTGTTGGTGTATTTTTCAGATTTTTTAAATTTTAATATTTGATTAAAATTGAAGAATTGATTTAAGATCATTTAAATTTAATTTTTTTTTTATAAAATTATTAAGATTAATAGATTATGTTGTTTTACTATTTGATTTGATGTTCAACGGTATTTTAATATGAGTAGATGATCAATATGATTAATTTTTAGTTGATTTGCATTCTTTCGCATTTTGAGTATTGAGTATGTTATGATATTTATAATAAATAACAAATCCCCTAAGTAATAACAGATATGTCAAGGCTCTAAGGGGGCAGCGCCCTCTAGCGGGGTTTGATGTTCCCTAACAATAACATCTTTATACAATGTGTTTAATTATGTTGAGGGTAATTGCCTAAATATCATAATTTTTTTTTTGGTAGTGCTTATGTTAGCATGTATTTAAAATGTTATAAATTCAACGAAATGTTTAGCATGGATTCTAAATTTTTCTAATTTCATTTTGAAATTTAAGTTTTTTAGATTCTAATGTAATTCCAAATGAATTTATAACATTTCATTGAAAGCATTACATTAAGAGTGCATTTTTTAACTTATGGAATAACATTTGGGCTTCATTCAAGGAAAAATTATTTTGTGCAGACACCGGATAATCTGAAGGTGAATCAGAGCTCGTCACATCACCTTGTAGACAACAAATGTGGCACGCTCTGATTCACCTTCGGACGGCATCCAGTGTCCGCACAAAATAGTTTTTCCCATTTGAAACTGCATTTTTGTACTAGAAAATTGCTTGAAGAAATAGTAAAAAAGTTGTCCCAAACTAAGCCTTAATCACTAAACATATACCTCTTCCCTAAGGAACTCAAGGTGTCATTCATTGTTTTTGGATACTTTTGACACTTTTTCTTTTGGATTTTTAGGTCAATTAAGATAAAATCACACACATATCACATACACAAGACTCGAATCCAAGATTTCTTGATTAGTAGTCACAACCAAAGCTTTCAACTAACAAACCAAGATGAGTTGCAACTCAATCAATTTATTATATTATTATAGTACAATATGATCTAAGTTTGTTGCATAAAAATAGAGGTATAAGTGAGTCAAGCCGCATGGGCTAGGCTTGATAAATGTCTCGCAAGTTGAGCTCGCTGAGCTGGAGAGCTAAATTTGAGATAAGCTTGAGCCGATTTGTTTGGAAATATTAATATAAAATGCACTTAATATATTAGCATTTAGGATTTTAAGTTATAAAATTGTAAAAAAAAATATTTAGAACATATATCTCATTTTTTATATTAAGTGAATTTATTATTATTTTTTTTATTTCTTTTAATAATTTTTTTAATTCTTTAAATTATAATAATTTTCACTCTTTCATAATAAAAGAGCCACATCAAACTCGTTGAATAAAACTTGAGCTTAAATTGAATTTATTAATCAAGTTCAAACTTAAACCAAAGGTGGACACGACTTCTCATTTAGACTCTTACATAAAAGTTTTTCAAATTATGCAGGTTCCGTAAATCTTCTAACATATCCACGCTCAATTTGCCATTATTATCCTCCATTAAAATAAAATACTCTGCACTACGAAGCTAATTTTGATGTACTGATTATGAGCTTTGGTTATCAATCAAGAAGTCTTAGATTTATATATGAATTTATCTTAAATTATCAACTAAAAGGTCTTTAGATATGTAGCTCACCTTGATCTTTAAAAGTCCCCTAAATTATCTGATCAATTCATAATTACCAACCAATTTTAGACTATTATTAAAAAAAAAAAAAAACTTTGAAACATTCTTTAAGCTATATATCTTTTTGGCCATCTTTGTCAGCATTTAAGTGACAAAGGCTCATTAAAATTGTAGCTCAATGATTGCTTAACTCTCTTGTTGCTAATGCCATTATCATATTTGGCATGAATTTATCCAAAAGCTTAATGACTATGACCATTATAAAAAACTTGGTATGTCTTTGAGAGCTTTCCTCTAGAAGTTGATAAAACAAGATAACTTGAAAGAGAAGAGAAGATGCTTGTTGAGGAGTCCATAATTTTAGCAATCCATAGTTGTACGAAAAAAGATAGTCCTAATTTTCTGAACAATATAGACCATCATTAAAGGAACTAGTCCTAAGATTGCTTGAGAATGCAGCCAAGTCTTTTCTTCTTGTTTACTCGCATGATTTATTTTTCTAATAATTACTTTCCTCTCAAACAAAACATCTGTAAGACGACCGTCATCATCTCTACAATCATCAATCATTTCTAGGTATTGTATGTGTTGGTCGGCATAAATATTTGATTCTTCAAGCTATTTGAGAATATTATACTCAACCCTCATAAAGTAGAGAAATCTTGTTGCATTTTGTAGAGAAAGATGCATGCCCAAAGGTTTTATAATGCTCAAGGTAATGTTAGAAAATTACAACACCTATATAATGCCAGGCAATGTGACTTGAAAATAAATTATAATTAGTTGTTGATTTGGAAATCATACTTCTATTTAAATAAAAGATAGAATTATTAACTTGCATGAAAAAGAAAATAAAATTATTTAAAGTTTATGATAAATTTTTACAAATTTTAATGCATAAATTTTAGGGAAATTTACATACAAACTAAATTTCATTGTTTTGCTACTAACTAAACTTAAATTAAATCTTGATAAATCTAATATTGTGTAGATACTTAAGATAAATTTTAGCAAGTTAAGAAGCAAAAATTATGTAAACTTTATAGTAGATTTAAATGAATTTCTATATAAAACTAGTGTAAAAAATTTTGAGATTAACTTACTATTATTAATGGATATAAATTTACATAAGTTTTGAGCAATAATAATTAATATGTCATAAAAAATGATCTTGATCGAGCACGAATCTCAAGGTATATTCAAGTCACAAACTTTCAAAACTAAATTCATGATCATTCAAACTCCAATTTCAACAATCTTATAGTCAAATTGATCTTCTTGAAGAGACAAACCAACGACATCAAAATTAAACCAATTCAAGCACAATAAAAGCCACCAAACACTCGTTGAGCTAATCTTAACCCATCCTGCTATGTAATCAATGTTTGATAATCCTCATTGCAGAAAATGATCACTCGACTGTAGCAGTAGCAACATGTAAGATACACAACATTCTTGTAGAAAAACTTTTCAGAATACAATATTTTGGGCGAATAAACTAAAATTTAGTTTTAGTTAATTATAAAATTAAAAGTAGAACAAAATTTATTGCAAGATTTGGCGAATTAAAAAGTTTTAATTAACGGTAAACACAAAATGAGCAACTACAGAATCCCCTGAAAACATAATCACTTAATCAAATTATTTTCAGAATTCGATAAGAACCAACAAAAAATGACTAAAACTCAAAGTTAGCAGACATTAAAAAAACTAAATAAAACTCAAAGCCATTTTCAATATTATATTAATATTGTCAATATTTATATTATTTTAAATTGTCAATATTTATATTATTTTAAATTGAAAATATTTAATATTTATTTTATTTTTTAAATTTAATAAAGTGAAACCAGTCATAAATTTTATTAAAGTTTTCATTTTTATTAAAATTTGTGTATTAAGGTTTTCATTTTTAAGAAACGGGATAGATTTTTTATATACTATATTTCTATTGGCAAAATTTTTAATTGGCTTATCCAGAAATTATTAATCCGGTTTATTAAGAAATTGAAATTTCATACTCCGGTTTCTTTTAAATTAAAAACCGGATAATTAAGTTTTAAATTTGTTCCTTTTTAAATTATTTTATTAATGTTGCGTCCAGGAATATTCACGGCGGTAGAGAAGTATAAAGTTTAACGTCTTAACTTTGTACGAAAATCCGGCACGCAATCAGACAAGTGAGAGGGTGAAGCGTTTATGAGAGACACCAATATTTTTACGTGGAAAACCCCTGAAAAGGGGAAAAAAATCACGGGGTCTAGCCCAGCAAAGGACTGTAGTCGGTGGGTGACGTAAGTTAGGAGGACCGTAGTTTGCTGGCGACGGAGGTCAGAATTATTGTAGTCGGTGGGCAACGTAAGTTAGAAGGACCGTAGTCGACTGCCGATGGAGGTCGAAAGGACTGCGTCTGACCATGAAGGTCAGAAGGACGACATCAGGTAGAAGCCCAATAATGAAAAGAAATCCATCTTCGGATAGACGTCCAGCGAAAGTTCGAATAGTCAGTAGAAGTCCGGCGTCAAGTAGAAACTTGGTGAAAAGTGAAGGTCCGGCGTCGGGTAGAAGTCTGAGGTCTGTTAGTGGCTGAGGAGAACTCCGGCATCACTTGGGCGGAGTTTCGGTGTCAGGAGGGAACTCTATCGTTACTTGGGAAAGATTTCAGTATCCCGTGGAAGTCGGGCAGAATTCTGGGGTCTAGTGGAAGTTGGGCAGAATTCGGCGTCATTTGGAGTTCGGGCGGAACTCCAACGGTGATCGAGGAGTTTCTTCCCTCCTATTCTTCTCTTCTCCTCTCATCCTCTCATCCTTCTTGCTTTTCCTCCCCTCTGAAGAGAAATGAGGGTCTATTTATAAATCTTTTGTAGTGGCATGACCCGTAAATAGATGAGAGATCATGGGCAAATATGGAGTGGTTCTGATGATTGACCGATATTGAATCCTTCGATCATGGATCGTTTATAAGGCATTTGAAGGTCTTAATGACTTCAGAATTTAGCGATCTTGGGCTCGTTGGATTCGTCTTGTCGAGCCGCTCGATTCGATCATAAGCTCGTCAAATTCGGAGACCGTTTGGTATTACAAATTGTGCTACGAACTTTCCAACAGTGCTTTGCGTCCTTGATTTGGACTCATTTGGGCTTGGATTGAGTTGAATTTGGTGTCGTTGGGTTCGTATTTCCGAGACGCTCAGATTGATTGTAAGTTTGTTGAAATCGGAGTTCAGGTGATCCCGAATTTAATTTTTGAAGCTTCCGGCTTAATTTTGCCTCGAGATTCGTGCCCGATCAAAATAATTTTATGATGACGTATCAATTAACATGTTTTTTAAACTAATTTAAATTTAAACAGAGCTTCTTTTTATAAAATGCTCAATCTTATTATATAAACAATAATAAAAATTTATCAGCCTTTTTGACAATCTAAACCCCTCCGCAAATGTGTCATCTAGATCCTTCGAGATGCCCATGGAACCTTCACGCCCCTCCTTCTGGAGCCAATTGAAACTTCGAGCTCTTTCTCGACTCGCGTAGAACAAAACGACTCGCGTAGAACAAAACGCCCTTCGACCCCCTCTTCCGCTTCTATTTATTCCTCCCACATCTCATCGGACTCATCCCTCTCAAGCAAAGAAGTTTCAGAAGTGAAAGAAAGAAAGATCAAAGATACGATGGATGCGAGGATTTTCAGATTGGAGAACCCATTTTTCACGACGCTGCAGAATCTGGTTGATTTGCCCGACGAAATGGAGAAAGCCTTCAACTCCCCTTCGAAGACTTATGTTCGCGACACGCGGGCGATGGCTTCCACGCCGGCCGACGTCAAGGAGCTGACGTCGGCCTACGAATTTATCCTCGATATGCCTGGGGTCAAATCTGGGGAGATCAAGGTTCAGGTAGAAGACGGCAACACGCTCACAGTTACAGGTGAGCGTCGCCGGGACGACGAAGACAAGGAAAGCGGCGGCAAGTACGTTCGGATGGAACGCCGGGTTGGGAAATTTTTGCGCAAGTTCTCCCTACCCGATAATGCTAATATCGAAGCCATCTCGGCCGTTTGCCGCGACGGTGTTCTTACCGTCACCGTGCAGAAGCTCCCGCCTCCTGAGCCTAAGAAGCCCAAGACAATCGAGGTCAAGATTGCTTGAATCGATTACTACATCTGAAATTGAAATGCTTATCTAACTATCTTTGTTAAGTGTCTGTTGAGGTTTTGTGCGTATGGTTTGAGATCGTATCAACGTAATCTTTTTTCATTCCAACTGCATTTTGTGTTCTATCAACGTTTAAGTTTTGTGATCTTTGTTAAGTGTATGTTGAGGTTTTGTGCGTATGGTTTGAGATCGTATCAATGTAATCTGTTCTCATTCCAACCTCATTTGTCTCTCTATCAACGTATGAGTTTTGTCCGTTTACAAGTTTAGCAAGCTTCGTTTAATTCCTCGGATGTGATCTGATTTTGGGGTTCTTAAAAGAGTGAAAACACGCATTACGGTTGAGTCCTGCAGATGCAGTGCCGTAGTTTGTGCTCCCCTTGGCATTCTTTCTCTGCTAACGGATTCACTTGTTGAATAGAAATGTAATCCGAGAAGCCATGATTTTATCATGGGAGCGTTGCTCCTGAGAAAACCTCGATTGGGTGAATTAGGGGTAACAGCTCCCTGTATTTTAGTGTTGATATAGTGCATGTGATTAGAGGTAGATCCAACAGAACAAATTATTATAAAACCCTATCCAATAATTTGTATTACAGTTCTCCATGGCTCATCATCGCAGATGCGTCCTGCCATTGGTAGCCCAGGCAGTATAAATTTGCAATCTTATATATATTGGTGCAATTGATTGAAGTGGAAAGGAGTCACTTAAGAATAGAATCGGCCACTCATATCGATCTTAGTAGAATTAAATTTGAATATGAGAAAGTTCGTCTATTGACAATGCTTTCATTACTCAGGATTGCTTCGTTCTCGTATATCAATAAATCTTTCAATCCACTGAACGTAGTTTTAAGTCTCTTTAACCTCTAGTAAAATAAGCTTTTCATTTCACCTTCAAGCTCCTTTCACTGACCTAAGCTTCTAATTTAGCATATAGGATAGTGGGATCAAAATTCGTGAAGTTCTTTATGATGTAAATTACAAATTATTTTTGTTGATCAGCTTTCTGAAGTTCTAGAGATCGAATCTTGGCAACTTCTGATAACATAATCAGGTGTACTGATTAAATTTTTCCTTTTTTTTTCTTAGCACCTCAGTCCTAAATTTTAGTCCTCATTAGATTGTAGCAATATCATTATTGAAGTCTAAATGGTCTTTAGTATCAAACATTTGATGAAATTAATGGTAAGATTTGAGCTTATAAGAAATTTTGATTTTAAAATAAAATAAATCTTAATCAATCCTTATGATTGGTTAAAGAATATGAGAAGATTTTATCCATTTATGAGCTTTGATGAGATTATATGTTTTGAAATCTAGAGGAAGTCACGAAGATCATATTTCTTATAAAAAATGGTTTTCAAGCAATGTATTGATACAATGTCATATAAAATTTTGTAAGGGACAAGGTGTAGAACACCGTTGGCCTGGACAGTGAGCAAGAGAAAGTAAATTGATGGGTACTTACAAAACATACAAATTAAATATTATGTTTAGTTATTAACTTTAAATCTTTGAATATTTGAGTAACCTTAAATAAGTTTATTATTGAAATGCGGAAGAGAAAATTATAGGAGACAAAATGCTCTTTGGAGTGCTACGATGCTTTGAATGTCATTTAAAAAAAAAAAAAAATACCTACACGTAAAAAAAAAAAAAGGAATTATAAGACCTTAAAGAATCAAAAGCCCCCTAAAAATACAAGAATAAAACAAAATCTATGGGCTAATGATTAAAACTAAACGAAACACAAGCAAAGGAAACAAATGGCAGCCTAAAAAGTAAAACAAGCAAAACAAAAACTCAAATAAGGCCGACCGAAGAAGAGAAGCCAATAAAAGCACCACAGCAACCCATGCCAAATAATCAGCAACAACCCAACACATCAAGGAGGAAAGCATGACAGGAATAGAAGACAAACTCAAGCCGCCACCGAATGCAAGGCTAGGGCCATCCGAGAAAGAGAAATCAAAGACCACCACAACTAGCATCGTTTTTTTTTGGACTTCCGCTTCTTACATTTAGCACTCTTATTGCTAAAGTCAGCGTCAACAATTTGAAGGAAACTCAAGTTGAAATTATCCCGAGAAGCCGAATCATCCTCATTGAAACTTTCATCATGAAGCCAATCGCCATGTAACACCTCACTATCCCTAGATAGGTGAGAAAGCATTACATCCCTAGGTACAATAGTTATAGGCACAGTAAAAATCGGATCATTAAAACTTTTAGACAAAGGGTCGTCACCATCAGAAAATGGCCAAGTAACCATAGTACCAGGCCGAAAACCACCTTCAGGTGAAGCAGCACCAAAATCACAAATCTCATCCCTCTCCCAAACATCAAGCTGCTGCACCACACCGGCAACATCCGGCAAATCAGGACAGTCCGAAGAGGCAACAGCAATCGTACAGCCCTTCCCCAACAGACTCAGAGCAAAAGGCTCAACAACTTTCTCACTTAACAAACAGGGTATACTAACAGGTAGAACAATATTCGACAGTATAGCATTAGGACTAACCACCACGGGCAAAATCACATTATCATTTACCACTATATCACCCTCGCTAGGATTAACAGCCACATCCAGAGCCAGTTGGTTAACACCATACAATTTATCAAAAGAAGGGCCCACAAGATGAGCACCGACCAAGGCAACACCTGGAGAAGGATCCAGATTGCCCACCAACTTTCCCACCGAAATAGGAAAAGCAACATCATGAGAGCTCGCATTACCACACTCCTCATTGTCAATAGCTAAATCATTCAAAACATGAGGCATAACCACTTCCGGCACAATAAGATTCGGCATGACTGGGGCTGCAACCTTCCTCAACAGATGATGCAATTTAACACAATTAGAATTTTTATGACCCACCTCTTTGCAATGAGAACACAAACTAGGTAAACCTTCCATAACAACCTTTTGAATATAATCCAAATTATTCGGACCAATCCAAACTGAATTGGGGTGAGATTTAGAAATGTCTATTTCCACAAGAATACACGCCACAGAAGGACGAGAACCCACCGCAGTGGCATTATCCGATTGAATAGGCCGACCAAAGATAGAACCTAAGCCGAACATAATGCGCAGGGAAGAAAATGTGGGGACGAAATTCAGGGAAAGAAAGCCACACGGGGACGATAGGAGATTCTTCCGACAAGTCAAGATAAGGGGTCCATTTTATAATTTTCATAAAGCACCCAAACACAAAGTAAGATTTGTGAGCAAAAATTCTACCATAATCGAGGTCATTAGCAAACTTGATCAAAACATTATTCGGATTCAAAATAGTAACCGAGAACTCGCCAGAAAGTTTGAGGTTGAAAAAAAAATTTCTAATCGTATCAAGCACCGGCCGGCGAAGCGGAAACTTCCCAACCAATGCATATTCAAAGGGTAAGAGATGAAGCACCTCACTCTCAGAAATCCAAAGCGCTGCAACCCCTTTAGGGTAGTAACTTTCAAATCAAGGAATTCATTGAGGGAATCTGAAGGAGCTAAACCTCTTTGAAATATTTTGAATGAATCTTACCAGTGAGAAATCCCGGATCAGAACGCTTGAAGGAAGATGACATCACGAACAAATCCCACCAGAGAGAAGAGCAACCCTACGGGCGGACAAAACAGCCGAAGCGAGACCTCGGCATAGCGAAAGACGCCGCCAGGCCGGCTTGGGAGACGCCCTAGCGGAGTCCCAAGGCATCGTGGTTTGGTCCTTTCCAAAGGTTGAAAGCCTCTGAGAAAAGCCAGAGAATGGCTAGGGCGAAGCCCTAGTCGCCCTAGCGGACATCGGGAGAAAGCAGAGCTGGCGAACAGAGCCCCCCCGGAGATGGGTCGGAAGCAACGCGATCTGGCTAGGACGATGCCCTGAACGTTTGTTTCTCTTTGTGATTTGAAGCTAGGACATCGGGAGAAAGCGGAGCCGGCGAACGTTATCACTTTTTTGCTTTTTTTTATTATTTTATTTTTTTCTTCTTTTATTGATGCTTTGAATGTCGTTGTCTTTATATCGTGGTGAAAAAATTGAGTGAGTGC
Source organism: Dendrobium nobile (assembly GCA_022539455.1). Taxonomy (NCBI): domain Eukaryota; kingdom Viridiplantae; phylum Streptophyta; class Magnoliopsida; order Asparagales; family Orchidaceae; genus Dendrobium; species Dendrobium nobile. The sequence goes on along the minus strand of CM039722.1, from coordinate 36,083,542 downwards.
CATGATGGTAAGAGTGACCACCGTGATGTTGAGCTCTCAGGTTGGTGGAATATAGTGATATGTTGATCTTTAGTTAGTGGAATATAGTGATATCTTGATATTTAAATAGAGATTTATACAACATATATTTTTTACTAAAAAAATTGTTTTATAAAAATATAAGAAAACTTTCTCAAACAAAATTTTAGTTGAATATTATATAATTGGATATCATCACAGACGTTTCAATCGGTAAATAGCCCATAAAAATAGTTTTCAAAGAAGATTAATAGCAGAGAAGAACTAGTGATTCCTATTTGGTTGCATCTATTTATTATTATTATTATTAATGGCTTATCCATTGAGTTGATTTATCCCGGCGGTAAAGTACGAACTTTTATTTGGTCCGGTGAACGTACGCAACTCTACGTTCGGCCGCCAGTAGAATTGCGCCACGTGTTTTCATTATTTACCGCGCGCCCCGACAACCCGACCCGGAACGGACCCAAGATTGCTCGGTATTGTTAAGTATTGGTCGATTTTGCTCGGCAATAACCAATACTGAGCAAATACCGAGTTGTACCGAGTTTTTTCTAGCAATACCGAGCAATACCGAGCAAATCCCAAGCAAATACTGAGTTGTACCGAGTTGTACTGAGTTGTACCGAGTTGTATCGAGTTGTAAAAAAACTCGGTACAACTCGGTATTTGCATGGTATTGGTCTTCACAGAGCGGTATTTCTCATTTTTGCAAAGCAATACCAAGCAAATACCGAGCAAATACCGAGAAAATCGCGAACATAGCATTTCCGGGTTTCGCTCCGGGTCAAGTCGTCGGGCCGCGCGGTAAAGAGTAAGAGCACGTGGCAACATGTTATTGGTGGCCGAACGTAACTCTACGTCCGGCCAGAGGAATCAAAATCTAGGATTTATCACTCCCTAGTCACAATTGCTCCATGAATGCTTTGAAATGATCATATTGCCATCACTGCCACATTTAACTAGTTATAATCATTACAATCTTATTAAACAAAACATTTGAAGTGGATGAAAAATGTTTTGTTAATAACTTACAAATGGGCAAAAGGAGGATTGAGGAAAGATACAATCTTAGTATAGAGTTTTTGACAAATTCCTAAAATGCTTTACATAAGCCTTCACTCTTTTTGAAAGAACTTCTCCATGCACCCCACTTTACATTCAAGGAGACCTCATACGTCAGAATTTGAGAGTTGTCATCCCCATCCTTTATTTTTTTACAATTGATGTAATTATTGGTACGGCCTCAAAAAATTATCTTGATCGGGCATGAATCTCGATGCAAAATCAAGTTGGAAACTTTCGAAATTAAAATTAGAACCATCCAAACTCCGATTTCAGCAAACTTATAGTCGAACTGAACGTCTCGGAAATACGAGCCCAAAGACACCAAAGTCTACTCAATCTGAGCCCAAATGGGTCCAAATCAAGTGATCGAAGCGCTGTTGGAGGGTTTGAACAACAATTTGGATTACCAAACAGTTTCCAAACATGATGTGCTTATAGTCGAATCGAGCGGCTCAATAAGATGAATCCAACGAGCCCAAGATCACTGAATTCCGACATCACTAAGATATTCAAATGTCCATCAAACAGTCCATGATCAATGGATTCATCATCGGCCATCAATCCAAGCACTCTCTATTTACCCTTAATCTCTCACCTACTTACGGGCCATGCCACATCAGAAATCTATAAATAGACCCCTCATTCTCTTGAAAGGGGGGACCGGAGCAAGAAGAGAAGAAGAGAAGAGAAGGAAGAAGCTGCTCCTCGACCACCGCTTGAGTCCGCCAGACCACCGCCTGACGTCGTTGCTCCATTAGACCACCACTTGATGCCCTCGCCTTCGCCGGACCACCACTTGAGGCCTCACCTCTGTCGGGCATTCGCCTGACGTCATTACTCCGCTGGACCACCACTTGAGGCCCTCGCCTTCGCCGGACACCACTTGAGGTTCCGTCGGACCTCCGCCTGACGTCGTTGCTCCGCCGAACCACCACTTGAGGCTCTCGTCTTCGCCAAACCACCACTTGAGGCCTTCACCTCCGCCGGACCTCCGCTTGACGTCGTTGCTCCGCAGGACCACCACTTGAGACCCTTGCCTTCGCGGACCACCACTTGAGGCCCTCACATCCGTTGAACCACCGCCGAACGTCATTGCTCCACTGGACATCACTTGAGGCCCTCGCCTTCGCCGGACCACAACTTAAGTCCCAGACTTCTACCGGACCGCTGTTTGAGGCCTTGTGCTCCACCAGGCCTTCACCTGAGGCTCGGACTTCCACCGGACCACCACTTGAGGCCCTGAGCTCCACGAGGACACCACCTGACACTCAGAGTTCTACCCGACCACCATTTGATTCCCAGACATCTACCGGACCACCACTTGAGGCCCGAAATTCTACCGGACCATAACCTGAGACTCAGACTTCTATCGGGCCGCCACTTGACGCCGAGGTTCTCCCAGAGTACCACCCTTCTATTACGGTCTTTCGGACCCATATCTCCTACCAAATATGGTCCTTCCGACCTCCATCATCAGACAACGGTTTTTCTGACCCTGATCTCCTGCCTACTACGGTCTTTCAGACCCCTATCTCCTGCCAATTATGGTCATTTTGATCTCCATCGCCAAACAACGGTCTTTCTGACCCCGGTCTTTTATATCCCTATCTCGTGCTGACTATGACCCTTCCAACCAAACAAACATGTCTATGTTGATTATTGTAACTCAACCCATGTAATGCGCTTTATAAGATATACATTTGTAACATCAAGCTAAGGTTTTTCTCCCTAAGAAGGGCCTCATTTGTAATCGACTACAAATATTAGTGGATTCATTCAAACTGGGCCAGTCCTTGTGTTTTTTTCCCCTTTTTAGGGGTTTCCATATAAAAACTCTGGTATCTCTTATGAATGATACACTCTCTCTTATCTGCTTGTATGTTGGATCTTCGTACAATGCTAAAACGTTAAACTATATATTTCTCTACCGCCACGAATACTCTAGGATGCAACAATTATGATGAAATTTGTAAGACCGTCTCTTTGTTTTTCTTCTTTTTCATAGAAAAAGCTCGTCATTGTTGAATTTTATTGTTGATATAGTAAATATTTAATTTTTATTTTAATGAGGGTAGATGTACGCCTTTGACTTAAATTATTATTGTTGCATGTTAGAAGATTTGCATCGATATAGATTATATTTCACATCTTAGCAATGCATAAAAATTCAGCATGAACAGAGAAAAATGATATGACAAAATATTTTTTTTTAATGTTGAAAACCCAGAAAGGGAAAAATCATAGGGCCTGACCAAGTTATAAAATTTGCTATGTAACAAGTAATATAAAAATTATACTTTCTTCACTATTGAACAAAAGGAAAATGTTAAGATTAACAACAATTGGATACAATCTTCACAATATTCTAGAAATGTTGATGATTTCTAATGTGGATCGTCAGTGATAATGGTGGCGGATGATGGTGGTAATTGATGGTTGTTGACAGTGAAGATGAATAAAAAATATAGGAGAGGTCTTTAATTCTTCTTATGTTTTTCTCTTTTCCTTTTTTCTTTCTCAATGAGATGTATATTTATAATTTTTTGGGAGTGACATGCCGAGTAAATAGGGAGAAGATCAATGGCATGTTGGGAGTGTTTCAATAGACTAGCAATATCAACTCCTTTAATCATAGATCATTTATTGATCATTTGTGTCTTAATGGTGCCAAAATTTGACGATCTTAGGCTCGTTGGATTCGTCTCGCCGAGCCGCTCGATTCAACTATAGGCATGTCTCATTTCGCTATCATTTTGTCATTCAATTAATATTTTGAAGCTTACAAATAGTCTTTGTTCGTTAATTTGGACCTATTTTGAGTTACTCTGGTTCACCCAAACCCAAAGCGGGTCGAGTTCAGGTTCGAAAAAAGTACCCGTTTGCAAGAAACGGGTCGGGTTTGTGTTAAAAAAAATGACCTGTTTGCAAAAACGGGTCAGGCTCGGGTTGACCCGAATAGTGTTGGGTTAGTTCCGGATTCGACCCAAACCGGACCCGTGACCCAAAATTGACACCCCTTCGTAACGGTTAGTCATGAGTAAATTTGATTATTTGAAGTTATGCTTAATTTCAAGCTATTAAATTAAATTATGTAGACTAACATTTTATATTGCAACAAAAATATAGTTTTGTGTAAGAACGAAGAATATGAGTGATATATCATCAAAAATTACCTTGATCGAACACGAATCTTGAGGCAAAATCAAGTTAGAAACTTCAGAAATTAAATTGAAGATCAGATGAATTCCAATTTCAACAAACTTACAGTCGAACTGAGCGTCTCAGAAACACAGATCTAACGACACCAAAATCGACTCAATCCGAGCCCAAATGAGTCCAAATCAAGGACTCGAAGCACTGTTGGAAGGTTCAAACCACAATTTAGATTACCAAATGGTTTCCAAACATAACAAGCTTACAGTCGAATCTAGCGACTCGATGAGACGAATCCAACGAGCACAAGATCACTGAATTCCAACATCATTAAGACATTCAAATGTCCATCAAACGATTTATGATCAAAGGATTCAACATCGGCCGTCCATCCAACCACTCCCAACTTACCCTTGATCCTTCATATATTTACAAGTCATGCCACTCTAAAAAAACTATTAATAGCCCCCCCACTCTTCTCATAAGGGGATGGAGAAAGAGGAGAAGAAAGGGAGGAATTTGGGAGCTCTCTTGCCACCGACCACCGCCGGGTTTCCTGTCGATCACCGCCGCAGTTCTTGCCGACCACCACCGAAGTTACTGCCGACCACCGCCGGAGTTCCTGCCGACCACCGCCGGGGTTCCTGCCGACCATCGCCGGGTTTCTTGCCAACCACCGCCGGAGTTCCTGCCGACCACCGCCGGAGTTCCTGCCGACCACCGCCGGAGTTTCTGCCGACCACCGTCGAAGTTCGTGCCGACCACCGCCGGGTTTCTTGCCGACCACCGCCGGAGTTCCTACCGACCACCACTGATGTTCCTGCCGACCACCGCCGGGGTTTCTTACCAACCACCGCCGGGGTTTCTTACCAACCACCGCCAGGTTTTTTGCCAACCATCGCCTGAGTTTTTCTACTAACCGTCGCTGAAGCTTTTCCCAACCACTGCCTTATTTTGGTCGGTCTATCAATCATCATCAGATTTTTGTCTATTATTGACTTGCTGTAATTCTAGCATCTCCAAGTAAAGGAGCGAATCAAACATTGTAACCAATCCATATATAGTGGAAACTTCTCATCTAGGCCAGGCCCCGTGGTTTTTCCCTTTTCGGGTTTTCCACGTAAAAAAGTTTCTGGTGTTTCTCTCCCTTAATTCTCTGTTGGTGTGCTGGATATACGTATATTTTTAAGACGTTATATTTTTTACTCTACCACCGCGTATATTCTAGTCCACATTAGTTTGACGCCGTCTGTGAGAAAGCCTTCCCAATATTTCTTCAATGGCTGATCGAAGTAATAACAGCAATAGATTCTCTCGCTCTAATACACATCGAACTAGATTCCCATATGGCAACCAGAGACGTCGTAATTATCAGAGGGAAGGACCTTCTTCCTTGGAAAATCGAATACGTAGGATGGAGGAACAACAGGCAAGGATCCTTGAAATACTGGAGGAGGTTGGCCAGCAGAGGATGCCGTCTCAAAATGATGAACCTCCTCTCCATCATCCCCACAACATAATATAGGTGAGCAATTTGAAAATGCTCATCATCAAGCCAATTCTCCTCCTCCGCAATATAATCCGAAAATGGATGATGCTGCTAGTTCAACACATCCTGCACCTAGAGCCCATCAGATGCAAAATCTTCAACCCGCTCTAGATACTCCTCGCGATGTCATAAGAGATGAATTACGACAACTGGTCCAAGAAGAATTCCCAATACGGGAAAGGAATCATTTCAATATCCAGCGAAGCTTTCAAGAATCTTCTCCGCTAACATACGAAATTCTTATACACCCTATTCCAACAGGGTTTAAGTTACCAAACATTGATTCATACGATGGGTCATCTGATCCCTATGAATACGTTGATCATTATCGAACAATTATGCACATACAGCGAGCTTCTGATGCCCTTCTTTGTCAAGTTTTTCCTGCCACCCTAAAGGGTCAAGCTCGCACCTGGTTCTATGCTCTCCCTAGAAATACAATCCATAGTTTTGCTCATCTTACAAAACTCTTTGTCGAACAGTTTATTGCTAATCGAAGAATTATTAAAGATTCATCACATCTCTCTAGAATCCGTCAGAATGAAGGAGAATCTTTGAAAGACTATTTTCAAAGATTTTCTTCTGAAGCTCGACAAATCCCAGGAGTGGATCCTGAGTTACTACAAGGTGTTTTTCTTGGAGGGTTACGCCTCGGACCTTTTTACTCTTCACTAATGCGAGAAAAAGTTCATTCTTATGCTGACTTAATTCACAGAGTAGAAGCTCAAATTACTGCCGATGAGGCTATCAATGCTCATCGAAAACAATTTGAACAGCCTTCTAATAAGAGAAAGAATGGGCATGAAGCTGGAACTCAAAAGTCTCAGAAGAGGAATCAAGATCTTCCACCACGGCCCCCTCAGCAAAATCGGGATTACAGGCCAAAGGAGTACACTCCGTTGAATACAACTCGTGTTAATATTCTTATGGCTATACAACATGAGCAAACTATTAAATGGCCCCATCCACTAAAGCCAAATTCTGGAAATCAAGATTATTATTGTCACTTTCATCGAAGCCGCGGACATACAACTGAAGCCTGTAGACAATTGAAGGAAGAAATTGAAAGGCTAATTCAACAGGGATATCTTCGTCAATTCACTCAAAATCCATCTGTTCAAAATGAGGCTAATCCTGCTGGGGGGCAGAATCAATAGCAGTAGCATCAACAACAACAAATGCAACAACATACAAATCGCCAGATAGTTGGAGAAATTGAAACTATTGCATGAGGTCCCTTAATATCCTCTCAAGTCTTACTCACTAGCCCGAGGAATCGACTCTAAAGAAATCACGATCTGATCACTCCATCACATTTAGGGATACTGACTTAGAAGGGATTCATACTCTGCACCAAGACCCACTTATCATTAATGCTGGTATTGGAGATCCATGCTACAACGTTAAAAGAATCTTAATCGATAATGGGAGTTTTGTTGATGTCCTATTTTACTTAACTTTTCTTAGTATGGGGTTGGCTAGAGAAAAGCTTCAACTAGCCGCTGGACCATTGTATGGATTTGATAATCGTCCAGTAGAAGTAGAAGGAACAATTACGCTCCCTATCACAATGGGGGAATTTCCTCGATAAGTTACTCATTCAGTTCAATTTATTGTGGTTAAGTCAGAATCGCATATAATGCTATCTTTGGGTGACCTTTGCAATCGATTTTTAAAGCTATCGCTTCAGTACCTCATCTAAAGATGAAATTCCCAACTCCAGCAGGGATTGGAGAAGTGCGAGGAAATCAATAGGAGGTACAATCTTACTATCTCAGACAGGCTCAACTTCGCCCATCTATTACTTTAAGCATTGAAAATTTTGATCTGCAAAATGAAGATGACCTTTATAGAGCTTCCCTGGTAGAGGATTTAATTTGTGTCTCTATATCAGAAGAAGATCCACTCAGAACGGTGCAAATCGGGTCTTTACTTTCTAATGAAGAAAAGATACAATATATAGATTTTTTGCGAACAAATCAAGATATTTTTGCACGGAGTTCGGCAGATATGCCTGGAATTGAGCCACAGATTCATTCTCTCAAGATAAATCATACGTATAAACCAATCATCCAAAAGAAGAGAAATTTTGCACCAGATCGCCAAAAAGTTATAGAGCAAGAAGTAGATAAACTTGTGAGAACTGAATTCATAAGAGAAGTATATTATCCAACTTAGCTTGCTAATGTTGTGATGGTTAAAAAAGCTAGTGGGGCATGGAGGATGTATCGTGGATTGCACAGATCTCAATAAGGCTTACCCAAAGGATAGTTTCACACTTCCTCGTGTTGATCAATTAGTTGATGCAACGTCAGGACATCAAATGTTAAGTTTCATGGATGTATACTTTGGATATAATCAAATAAGGATGGATCCTGTATATGAGGAAGCAACTACTTTTCAAACTGATAAGGGGATATATTGCTATAAGGTCATGCCTTTCGGGCTCAAGAATGCTGGGGCGACTTATCAACGTCTCATGAATAAAGTTTTTAAAGACCTCATAGGTCGTTCAATGGAGGTATATATAGATGATATGTTGGTTAAAACTCTTGAAAGGACAAAACATATTTTTGATATGGAGCAATGCTTTAGCCTCCTTCGATATTACAACATACGACTCAACCCTGCAAAATGTGCTTTTGGAGTCACATCTAGAAAATTCTTGGGATTTATGGTTACTCATAGAGGTATAGAAGCTAATCCTGAAAAAATTAAAGCTTTGAGAGATATGGTGCCCCCAAGGAATATAATAGAAGTTCAACGTTTGAATGGAAGAATAGTTGCCTTAACTCGTTTCTTGGCCCGTTCAGGAGATAAATATTTGTCTTTCTTCAAAATACTAAGAAATGCCTGAAATAAAGGATTTCAATGGACAGATGAATGTCAAGCAGCTTTTGAACAACTTCGAACTTATTTGGCTTCCGCCCCCTCTTCTGTCAAAACCAATTCAAGGAGAAAGGTTATATTTATATCTGGCTGTCTCTTCAAATGCCATAAGCTCAGTGCTAGTTCGAGAAGAAAATGCTATTCAACGACCAGTATATTATGTCAGTAAAATTTTTTCTGAGACTGAAGGACGCTACCCATTGGCTGACAAGACAACTTTGACATTAGTATTTTCTGCTAGAAAATTAAGGCCATATTTTCAAGCTCATACAATTGGGATTTACACAAATCTTCCATTACGAAGCATCCTTCAAAAACCTGAAGCTTCAGAAAGGTTAATCAAATGGTCAATAGAATTGGGAGAGTTCAACATCCACTTCTTACCCAGACCAGATATCAAGTCACAAGTCTTGGCAGATTTTGTGGTCGAGTGCACTGTTCCCATTTCTGATGAACCACTAATTCATCCTTCCTCTTCTCATCGTTGGATGTTATATGTTGATGGAGCTTCTGGAAGTTCTGGTGTTGGTACTGGAGTTTTATTAATCTCTCCTAATAATACTACTATTGAATATGGACTACGGCTAAAATTTCCTGCAACTAATAATGTCGCTGAATATGAAGCTCTTATTGCAGGGCTGAGGCTAGCTATAGAATGTGAAGTGCAAAATTTAATAGTCCATACAGACTCACAACTCGTAGTCTCTCAAGTAGGAGGAGAATTTGAGGCTCAAAATCCCCAATTATCATAATATTGTGAAATGGTGAAGTCACTTCTCACCCACATAGAGAAATTTGAAATTATTCACATACCTCGGGAACAAAATACTCGTGCAGATACTCTTTCGAAACTCGCTACATCACTAACCGGTGACCTTTTCAAGAAAAAATATATCGAAAAAGTACACTTTCCTAGCATCGAAGGACCATGGGTTATACAATCAATCGACAAGCCAAAAGAGTTTTCTTGGATTGATCATATATTATCTTTCTTACAAGGAGTGCTACCTGAATATCCAACAAATACAATACGACTCCGAAGGCAAGCAGCTAACTTTGTTGTCATTGGTGGAGAATTATATAAACGAGCCTTCAGCGGGCCATATCTTAAGTGCCTTCCACCTTTAGAGGCCGATTATGTATTGCGAGAAGTTCATTCAGATATATGCGGGGAACACATCTTGGAGGAAAAGCGTTGCCCAATAAAATCTTGAGACAAGGGTTCTACTGGCCGACAATAAAGAAGGATGCACTAGAGTTCACTCAGAAGTGTAATAATTGTCAATTACACTACAATCTCACTCATTTACCAGCCACTGACACTACGGGAAAACACGCGATTACCGTCGGAATTTCTGGCAGAAATTTTTGCGACGGCATTGACGGCGCAGGTTCTGGCGGAATGATGCGACGTAAAGTTTACGGCGTTATTTCCGGCGGAACTGACGCCGGAAATCTACCGGCGTCCATTGCGCCGAAAATTACGCCGGTGAAAAGGGCTCTGGATTATTTCCGGCGCAGATTACGGCGGAAACATTCCGGCGCACGTTACCGGCGGATTGTGCGCCGGCTTATTTAAACTCAACGAAAACGTTCCGGCGCATTGTCTGACGGTAACATTACCGGCGGACGTTCCGTCGAAAATTCCACCGCTAAAAGCCCTAAAATGCGAATCGGAGCCCTCTGGGCCGTCATTCTTTTCGCTACTCTCTCTCACCTCGCCTCCTTCGCCCGTCGCCCTCCATCGCCGTTCGTCGCTCGCCGTGGATTGACGTCGCCGACGGTCACCGAACTTCGCCGCTGACGGTCACCGGACTTCGCCGAGCATCTCCCTCTCTCCTGGTTGCGCGCCGCCGAGCATCTCCCTCTCTCAATCGGTATTGCATTTTTTTTTTTGCTATCTTTTTGCTTTAGTCATGGATGTTATCACTAGACATTTGCTAGAGGATATACCTTGGTGCATGCTTTTTGTTGATGATATTCTTCTTGTTGATAAGACTAGAGAGGGAGTTGAAGGTAAATTTGAAAAATCTTTTTGCTTTAGTCATGGATGTTATCACTAGACATTTGCTATAGGATATATACCTTGGTGCATGCTTTTTATTGATGATATTCTTCTTGTTGATAAGACTAGAGAGGGAGTTGAAGGTAAGCTTAAGTCCATATCTTTTTGCTTTAGTCATGGATGTTATCACTAGATATTTGCTAGAGGATATACCTTGGTGCATGCTTTTGGTTAATGATATTCTTCTTTTTGATAAGACTAGAGAGGGAGTTGAAGGTAAATTTGAAAAATCTTTTTGCTTTAGTCATGGATGTTATCACTAGACATTTGCTATAGGATATACCTTGGTGCATGCTTTTTATTGATGGTATTCTTCTTGTTGATAAGACTAGAGAGGGAGTTGAAGGTAAACTTAAGTCCATATCTTTTTGCTTTAGTCATGGATGTTATCACTAGACATTTGCTTTAGGATATACCTTGGTGCATGCTTTTGGTTAATGATATTCTTCTTGTTGATAATACTAGAGAGGGAGTTGATTGGCAAGCTCAGCTGCAAGCACAGGTTCAAGCTCAGCTGCAAGCACAGGTGCAAACAAGTACGGAGCAACACAATCAGTTGCTGGATGAAATGCACAAGATGAGGGAGCAACTGAGTGGAAAAGACGTAGCTCCACCTGAGGAGGAGTCCACGGAGTCAGAGTAATGTAATTTAGTTGAAATGAACTTGTATTTTTATGTGAACATGTGTTATTGGACAATTACTTTTAATATGATGTTATCAGTTGATTTTTAGTACTAAACTGTTGTGAAACTGTTATAAATTATTGTGAAGTTGTGGAACTGTTGTGAACCTGTTGTGGAACTTGTATGTGTTAGAATTGGTAGGTTTGCAGGTGTGGAAATGAGATTGTTGGCTGGGAAGGCAATTTTTTTTTGTCAATGCTATAGGTTTCCGGCGGATTATGCGCTGGTAATCCGCTGGAAACTACGATACTACGAAATGTATCGAGCGTACCGGCGAATATGATCCGTCGGAAACTACCGTCACAAGTCCGGTGGCTATTCCGCCGTTAATTACCGGCGCAACAATTGCGTCGTAAACCAAGCGTGGAATTTCGACGACGCAACTCCGGCGCCTTATCCGCTGGTAATTACCGTCACATGCTACGACGGTAATTACCGGCGCATAAGGCGCCGGAATTCGTCCATTTTTCACGTCGGCAAACAAAACGTTTAATGTGCCGGTAGTGCGTTGGAAACGGCGCCGGAACTGTTTCCGGCGCAACATATGCGTCGGAAAAAAATTATCGACGCACCCGAAACCGGCGGAGAGCTTTGCGCCGGAACATTCGCCGGAAACTAACGTTTCCGTCGGAGTTTACATTATTTCCGACGGATTCGATCCGCCGGTAATAACAGGTTTTCCTGTAGTGTGAACTTTCGTCATTTCAAAGCCCATGGCCTTTCGCTCAATGGGGGATCGATATAATGGGGCCTTTTCCAATAGCTACCGGACAGCAAAAATTTATCATCTTGGCAGTGGACTACTTCACCAAGTGGGTGGAGGCCGAAGCCCTTGCAAAAATTACAGAAGCAAATACAAAACAATTTGTATGGAAGAATATTATTTGTCGTTTTGGCATTCTGGCAAAAATCATCACTAACAATGGAACCCAATTCACTGGAAAAATCTTCACAACATTTTACAAAGACCTCCATATACAACTGGTGCATACAGCTGTGGCTCATCCTCAAGCAAATAGACAAACGGAGGTTACAAATAGAACTATACTTAAAGGGCTAAAAACACGTCTTGAAAAGGCTGGGGGGCAGTGGGTTGATGAGCTACCAAATGTTCTTTGGGCTTATCACACTACTGTTAGAACTACAACAGGAGAAACTCCATACAACCTTTGCTTTGGCACGGAAGCAATCATCCCGGTTGATATTGGAGTCCCGAGCCTCAGGGTTCAGACTTTCAACTTTAACAATAACGAAGAAAAACTCCGAGACAATTTGGATTTTCTTCCCGAGAGAAGAGACATGGCATCCCTTAAAATTGCGGCATATCATCAACGAATAGCTCGCCACTACAATCGAAAGGTGAAACCCCGATGCATCTCAATCGGAGATCTAGTTCTACGAAGCCTTGAAGCAGCTGGAAAGGGCCCCCAACGTAACAAGCTATCACCATTATGGGAAGGCCCTTATATGGTGGCATCCATGGTCAAACCTGGAACATTCAAGTTAAAAGATGGTGACGGGAAAATGCTGCCCCATACTTGGAATATCGGAAATCTCCTCAAATATTATCAGTAGTTATTAATAAAAATATTTTCTAATTGAATTATTATGTAGCCTTTCTATTTTCATCATGAAATTTTGTACTATCTTTTATATAGTAAAATTTTGCTTGATCATTATCATTTATGTCATCTTCTTTAAACAGGAGAATATAAGTGGTCCTAAAATAAAACATTAAGCATAGCATTGATTTGAGAAAAACACAATATTCATTGTATCTCAATCAACAGACGATCAATCCCGGGGGGATTCGATCCAACCTCATCCACACAAGTTAATGTCATCAAGCAATGCTTTGACAGCACAACTTTGGATAGGTTTAACATCCTAAGAGGATATATATCATCATTTTTAAATTTTTATGATCAATCTTATAAGGATTTGATCCAACCTCATCCACACAAGTTAATGTCATAAAGCAGTGCTTTGACAACACAACCTTGGATAGGTTAAACATCCTAAAAGGATGTCTCTTATTTCTTTCAAATAATAAAAAAATCACTATTAAACTAAATGAATTATAAATTCTTAAGAGAATTAAAAACTTTAATATTTCATAAAATCAATATATATACCATAGGATACATCTTTAGAAACAAAATGGAAATATAAAAATCTCTAAGAAAATAGATGAAATACAATCGGTAATAAACATCTTATGCAATATCATCGTCATCATCGCTGAAAAGAACCTTTTCTAGTTCACTTTCAATATCTTCATCGCCCGAATCTGGAGAAGAATCCTCAGATGCTTGAGTTGGGGTAAGCCCTTCAATATCAGCCCCAATCTTACGGTTAACCAACCGAATACCTTTCAGGAAACCACGAGTAAAGCCTTCTTCGAGATTCTGACGCTCCAGATCCTTTACTTCAATATCAATAATTTTTCATAAGCCTCTCGAGCACGACTTTGAATCTCTCGATGATAAGTTGCAGACTTCTTGAATTCTTCAATGGCCTTCAATGATGTGGCTTCAATATCCAAGGTGATCGTTTCTTTTTTTTTTTAAGATGATCTTGCAACTTTTTGTTCTCTTTCTCAAGAGCTTTCTTCTCTAATGCAAGCATTTTTAAAGCTTCCTTTTGTTTGTTAATTTCTGCACGAGCCTCAATCAACTCATGGCGGGAAAGGTCAGCTTCTCGATTTTGAAAAGAAAGAGAGGAGGATATTATTGCCAATTCAATTCTACATTCTGTCAATTGGCTCTCCAATGATGATATTTCTTTAATCTTTGCATCCAATCTTCGTTTATATTCTTCTTGTAAATATTTAACTTTTACAAATTCATCATTCTAATTATCCAAAATTGATTCAAATCGAGATTCCATATCCATCTTTTGAATCATCTGCAATAAGAAATTTAATTATGTTAAAAAAAAGAAGAAGGAAAGAGATTGAAATTACTCACGATTTCATTAGCTTGTCGTCGCCCGCTACAAGTATGCTTCAATACATCTTCTGGGATATGTATTCTTGAGGATCGAGCTTCAATATCCGAATCAAGAGAAATTGTATCGATAGTCAAGAAATGTGCAGCTTCCTTGCTTCCCCCAACATCTCCCGGTGGGTTCGCTTTATCATTTATTTTTCTCTTCTTTAGGGAGGAGGAATCGGTTACTCTTTGACCTTCTGAAGGATGACTTGCTGAACGCTTAAGAGCAGTAGGAGTTGTTTCACGAACCTTCTCAGATTTTTTTCAACTTAGTTGCATGGGATCTTCCTGCCTGAATAGAGAGGCCAACTTTAAAAAGGCTTTCCTCTGCCACACATCGACTGATATAACGTAGTTCCTGTTGAAGACTTTCCGTATTGGGAAAATTCAAAATTCTCAAAATATCTTCCTCACATACATGTAAAGAACTTGACAACTCTTTCAATTTATCCCATTTTTCAGGAAGACTCCACTCGTTCTTCACAAAAAAGAATGAGTTACACCAATTCTTTGAAGGATCCCTTGTTACAAAATCCAGCCATTTCTTATTGGCTCGACATGAAATCCGACCATAAGAATCACTTGTAAATTTACACATTTTGGATAAATATTCTACGGTTAGTGTTGCTCTACGTTCCCTAAAAAATACTATTAAGCCCATTATAATTGTCATTGCTCTACATAAAAATTGGAGTAAGGCAACACCACATGCTTTGAAAATTTCGAGAAACTCGGGTGCTGGAGGAAACCTCAAACCAGCACGTAGCATCATCTCTTATACTACTACAAATCCTTGTGGAGGAGCATGTGCCCTATCGGTCTTCTTTGGAGCAATAATTAACACGTCATTCGGCACGTGAAATTTCTTGCGAATTGCTGCCAATCTATCGGACGTAATGATGGATGCGACATCATCAGATCTCCTCCTATCACCATCATTAGTAGAATGAATAATTCTCGGGGCATCCGTCAATCCTCCACCTAAAGAAATTTAGTTTTTGATAAGATATCAAAACTCTTGTGCAAAGAAAATCAAAATATTATTACCAGAAGTATTCTCCAGATTTTTGGAAGGAGGCCTTTTTGATGCGATATCCAAGGATTTTCGTTGATTGTTAGATTTGAAATTATCGGCCATATTTGTCTCCAAATTTGAAAAAGACTAACAAATGCCAACACTCCCTGAGCTATCAATCCAAAGAAAATTTTGGACCGGCACAAGAGAGCTAGGCTTTGATCGCCACCAATGTTTGCTTTGATCGCCACCTACACTCCCCGAGCTACCAATGCAAAGAAAATTTTGGACCGGCACAAGAGAGCTTGGCTTTGATCGCCACCAATGTTCACTTTGATCGCTCCCTACACTCCCCGAGCTACCAATCCAGAGGAATGTTTGGGCCGGCACAAGAGAGCAAGGTTTTGATCACTGCTGACAATCCCCGAGCTACCAATCCAAGGAGAAGACTTGGACCGGCATGAGAGATTGTGATTTTCTCCTTACCCTTAGGGGGTATTTATAGTTGCATGAAAGGGAGATGAAAAGTTTTCATTAAATAGTAATAATAATTTTAAGAGATAAGAATTCATTATCCTCATAAATAAATATAAGAATTCAAATAGTCATTTCATAATTCTTATTATTATTTGGGGATTTAAAAAGTCAAAAAAAAAAAAAAAAAAGCTTTGAGGCGGCATAACAGCCGCCTCATTCAAAAGCAGAAGGCCAAAAGGCCTAAGTTTAATGTTAATCACTATACAGTTATAACGTTATAACTTCAATAATTTAATATTAATTAATAACTTCTTAAAAACTATAATTATAACAGAGATTATAATTATTGTAATATATGCATATAATCTATCTGCATTCCGATATTATATGGTAACAGTTTTAATACGTCGATATTCTGTAGTATTTTATCATATGCATACTACTTATAAAAACATGCACCGTTCATAATTAACTTCTTTGAAGATATAGATGAGTCCGAACCTATATAATCTATATAAGACGGATTATTAAAAATAGTCTTGTATTTTTTATACGCATTGTAACAATTGCATACACCTTATATATTCTATATAATCTTATGTATACTATGGTATTTTCATATAAGTATATATATATCTTTAAATTAATCATAAGAAGTATATCAATCACATATTAAGCAAAAATGAGGCAAAAGTCTCAATTTATCATACGCTTAACATAATAATAATAATTATCATTCAGAAGAAGCTCATAAAGGTACAAATATATATTTTCGGACTTCTGGAGCATCGACGTCCAAAAATAGGGGGGCAACTGATATATCATCAAAAATTATCTTGATCGAACACGAACCTTGAGGCAAAATCAAGTTGGAAACTTCAGAAATTAAATCGAAGATCATATGAATTCCAATTTCAGCAAACTTATAGTCGAACTGAGCGTCTCGGAAACACAGATCCAACGACACCAAAATCGACTCAATCCGAGCCCAAATGAGTCCAAATCAAGGACCCGAAGCGCTGTTGGAAGGTTCAAACCACAATTTGGATTACCAAACGGTTTCCAAACATAACAAGCTTATAGTCGAATCGAGCGACTCGATGAGACGAATCCAACGAGCCCAAGATCACTAAATTCCAACATCACTAAGACATTAAAATGTCCATCAAACGGTTCATGATCAAAGGATTCAACATCGGCCGTCCATCCAACCACTCCCAACTTACCCTTGATCATTCATATATTTACAAGTCATGCCACTCTAAAAAAACTATAAATAGCCCCCCCACTCTTCTCATAAGGGGAGGGAGAAAGAGGAGAAGGAAGGGAGGAATTTGGGAGCTCTCTTGCCACTAACCACCGCCGGGTTTCCTGCCAACCACTGCCGGAGTTCCTGCCGACCACCGCCGGAATTCCTGCCGACCATCGTCGGAGTTCTTGCCGACCACCGCCGGGTTTCCTGCCGACCACCGCCGGAGTTCCTGCCGACCACCGCCGGGGTTTCTTACCGACCACCGCTAGGTTTCCTGCCAACCATCGCCTGAGTAAATCTACTGACCGTCGCTGAAGCTTTTCTCAATCACTGCCTTATTTTGGTCGGTCCATCAATCATCATCAGATTTTTGTCTGTTATTGACTTGCTGTAATTCAAGCATCTCCAAGTAAATGAGCGAATCAAACGTTGTAACCAATCTAGATATAGTGAAAATTTCTCATCTAGGCCAGGCCCGGTTGTTTTTCCTTTTTCGGGTTTTCCACGTAAAAAAGTTTCTGGTGCTCCTCTCCCTTAATTATCTGTTGCTGTGCTGGATATACGTATATTGTTAAGACATTATATTTTTTACTCTACCGCCACGTATATTCTAGTCCGCATCAATGAGGATATATTAATATTTAAAAGCATAATGTAATAAATAATCTTTGGAATTATTAAATAATAATTAATTTAATTTTTTTGGTATTATATGAATATTTTGATGAAATTTCATTTTAAAATTAATAATTTATACATATTTTATAAATTGACTAAATAGCCTTTTGACTATACACCTATGGCCGCTACTCCTTTCTGGCTTTCATCTAGTTCTTTCCAGAAGCCAATAGAAGCTTCACGCCCTCTCTGGATTCTCTTAGAACAAAATGCCCAGGCCCCGCATTCCGTCTGTATTTATACCCCCATCAGTTCAAATCCATCTCAAATCGAAGAATTTAAGGAAAAAGGGTGTGAGAAAGCTGAGCAAGAAGACGATGGATGCTAGGGTTTTCAGATTAGATAGCCCAATCTTCTCGTCGCTGCAGCACCTGGTAGAAGATCTGCCGGAAGAAATGGAGAAAGCCTTCAACGCTCCGACGAACAGGTATGTTCGCGAAGCGAGGGCGATGGCGTCGACGCCGGCCGACGTTAAGGAGCTGCCGTCGGCCTATGAATTCGTCCTCGATATGCCAGGGGTTAAATCTGGCGAGATCAAGGTTCAGATCGAGGACGGCAATGTGCTCGCCATTACAGGTGAGCGTCGCCGGGACGAGGAGGACAAGGAAGGCGCAGGAAAGTACCTTAAGATGGAACGCCGGGTGGGTAAATTTATGCGCAAGTTTTCTCTTCCGGATAACTCGAATCTCGAAAACATCTCCGCCGTTTACAGCGACGGTGTTCTGAAGGTTACCGTGCAGAAGCTGCCGCCACCTGAGCCTAAGAAGCCCAAGACTATTGAGGTTAAAGTTGCTTGAGTCGATATGCATATCTGAAATTGTTGGGTTTGTTTTAACCATCTTTGCAAAGTGGCTGTTGAGGTATCGTCTGTATGGTCTGAGATTGGATTCTTGTAATCTGATTTCACCCCAATGGCATTTTATCGTTGTATAGTTTCTATGAGTAATGAAATTTTGTGCGTTTGCAAGTATTGAAATGTTTTTCTTTTTTTAATTCTTGAGATATGTTCTGATTTTGGTTTTCTTGAAAAGATCGAATCCTGCAGAAGCAGTACCTTAATTTGCGCTCTATATGGAGTCCTTTATCTACTAGCAGATCTAGTTTCCAAAGAGAAATTTTAATCTGAGAAAACTGAAGGAGGTTTTGTTCCCAAGTAAAATTTTCTTCCATCAATGGTCGATGATTTGATGGAGAAATGCTTCTGATAAAAAAAAAATAGAAGATGTCAAACAAAAAATGATAGATTGTGAGATTTATGGTCGGTGGTGGCGATGCTCGGGATGCATTGGTTGGGAAGTAGCAGTTGGATAATGATTTTTGGCAAAGGTGTCAGGTGATATGCATAAAGTTTTAAAATTCATTGGGATCCTTAGCATACACATTTCTCCTTCATTTCTCCTTGGTCTATTGGTTGAGAGCTTAGGCTTCCAATTAAGAGGTCTAAGATTTGAGTCTATTTGTATACGGTGTGTGTGATTTTACCTTAAATGATCTAAATGTCCAAAAAAAAAAAAAAAAAAGATATGCATAAAGTTTAAAAATTTCTTAGATCTTTTTAAGTTCTTAAAAATGTGCAAATTTTAAATAGGATTATTATTAAAAATTAAATTAGGGGAATGAACATAATTAAATTTAAAAAGGATCTATTTTACGTTTTTAATTGAAATAAGAAAATACAAAATTGCTTTGTATTTTTCTTTAAAACGATATAATTTTATTTTTTTTGCGTTTTCAACTTAGGGAGATCGAGAGAGAGAGAGAGAATAGGTAGAGTTAGAGAAAAGGTCGTGAAGGAGACCTGGTAGAGTCGGAGAGACAAAGAGAGAAATTGAGAGAGAGCCAGGCCAAATTCATTTTAAATAATTAATTAAACTTTAATGAATTTAAAATTTTTTAGTTTTTTTTAAATTATATTTTAAATATTTAATTTTTGAAAATTTAATTAACTTTAAATTAAATTTAAAATGTTGAACTTTTAAATTTTAATTAACTTTAAATTAAAATTTAAATATTTAATTTTAAAAATTTTAAATATTTAGCTTTTAAATTTAATTAAATAAACTATTTAATTAAATTTTAATTAACTTTAAAATTTTTAACTTTTAATATTATTTAACCTTGATATGTCATCAAAAAATTATCTTTGATCGGCACAAATCTCGATGCAAAATCAAGTTGGAAACATCAAAAATTAAAATTGGGACCGTCCAAACTTCGATTTCAGCAAACTTACAATCAAATTGAACGTCTCGAGAATACAAACTCTACGACACCAAATCCAATCCGAGCTCAAATGTGTCCAAATCAAGAGTTAGAAGCGCTGTTGAAAGGTTTGAACCATAATTTGGATTAGCAAACTATTTTCAAACATAACATGCTTATAGTCGAATCGAGCTGCTCGATGAGACGAATCCAACGAGCCCATGATCACTGAATTCCGACATCACTAAGACATTCAAATGTCCATCAAACGGTCCATGATCTAGGAATTCAACATTGGCCGTCCATCCAACCACTCCCCATTTGCCCTTGATCTCCAACCTATTTATGGGCCATGTCAATAAAAAAAACTATAAATAGTGCCCTTTTCTCTTGAAAAGAGACCCCAAGCCAAATGATTCAAGAGAGAGACCAGAGATCACTCTTGCCTCCTTGCTCCTCCTCGGCCACCGCTTGAGTTTCATCGGACCATCGCCTGACGTTATTGCTCCGTCGGACCACTACTTGAGACCCTGAGCTCCGTCGGACCACCACTTGAGGCCCTAAGCTCCGTCGAACCACCACTTGAGGCCCTCACCTCCATCGGACCACCACTTGAGGCCCTGAGATCCGCCGCACCACCACTTTAGGCCCTCACCTCCTCCAGACCTCCACTTGAGGCCCTAAGCTCCGTCGAACCACCACTTGAGGCCCTCACCTCCGTCAGACCACCACATGAGGCCCTGAGCTCCGCCGCACCACTACTTTAGGCCCTCATCTCCTCCGGACCTCCACTTGAGGCACTGAGCTCCGCCGAACCACCACATGAGGCCCAGATTTCTGCCTGACCGTCACTTGAGGCCCTCACCTCCGTTGGACCACCACTTGAGGACCTCAGCTCCACCGTACCACCACTTTAGGCCCTCACCTCCTCCAAACCTCCACTTGAAGCCCTGAGCTCCGTCGGACCACCACCTGAGGCTCAAACTTCTACCTGACCACCACTTGAGGCCCTGAGCTCCGCCGTACCACCACTTGAGTCCTTGAGCTCCACCGGACCACCACATGAGGCCCAAACTTCTGCTAGACCTCCTCCTAAGACCTGGAGTTCATCCAGACCACCACCTAAGGCTCGAAGTTCTAAACAGACCACCACCTAAGGCCCAGAGTTCTACTGGACTGACACTTGACACCCACAGTAAACCCAGAGTTCTGTCAGACCATCACTTGATGTCCTGAGTTCCACCGGACCACCATCTAACGCCAGACTTACGCTGGACCACCGCCCGACGCTGAAGTTCTGCCAAACTAATGCCAGGCTACAAACTGATGACCGAATTTTCAAGTAGCACTGGACTTCTGCCAATCCACCAAGTGACGTTGTAATTTCATCCCCGATTGTTACTATATTTCAACCAAATGGTTGCCATTTGTAATCTGATCACCCTTAGGGATGAGTCAGCCCATTGTAATCTACCCAAACACTAGTGGAATCATTTTAGACTGGGCTATGCCCCGTGGTTTTTCCCCTTTCCAGGATTTCCATGTAAAAACATCTTGTGTTCTCTATATATAAGTTGGATATTCGTACAACGCCAAGACTCAGAATTTTAACTCTATCGTCGTGTATATTCTAGTCCACAACAAACCTAAATACTTTAGTATTGAATTTTAATTATAATATTTATAATTTATTATATTAATATATAAAATTTTATTAGTGACATATTTAAATATTATATTAAATTTATAATACCTTAGATATTATAATTTAAAATTTATATACTGTAATTGATACATATTTGATATACTTCATTAAATTATAAAAATTTAAATAATATTAAAATACATAACTAAAGTATTTAAGTTAAATAATATTAAAATGTGTTACTATAGTATTTAAGTTAAATAATATTAAAAGTAAAAAGTTTAAAATTAATTAAAATTAAAAAGTTAAATATTAAAATTTAATTTAAAGTTAATTAATTAAATTTTAAAAGTTAAATATTTAAAATTTATTTAAAGTTAATTAATATTTAAAATTTAATTAAAAGTGAATACAAAATTAAAATTTAATTAAATATTTAAAATATAAAATTAAATTATCTAAATTGAAATGAATTTCTATTGGCTCTTTCTCCCTTTCTCTCTTCGACTCTCTTTCTATCCCGTCTCCCTCTATACTTTTTCTTTGCTCTCAACTCTATCTATTTCTCTCTCTCCATCTCTATAAATTGAAAATGTAAAAACAAATTCATTTTTAAAGGAAAATGCAAAATTGCTTTGCATTTTCTTATCTTAACCAAAAACCCAAAACTGATCTTTTTTTAAAAAATTTTTAATCATGTTCCTACTTTTAATTTTAATCTTTGAAAATGACCCTTTTTAAAATTTGCCCCCTTCAAATTAAGTAGAGATTATGTTCGTATAGAGATTATATGTTTATTTATAATATATAGCTAATCATATTTAAATAAATTTAATTAAAATTTTATTATTATATTATAATTCATTTCTTAACATTAATATTTAGAAGTTATTTAATTGACTCAAAAAGAAATGCAAAATAAAAGAAATATTTTAGCATTATTCAGATGAGTGTAAAATAAAATGCATAAGATAAGTTTTTTTGTAAAATGAAGACAGTGGTGGATGAGTGGCATTCGTGGTTGTTGGCAACCGACGGAGGTGGCTATTGGTGGTGACAGATGTAGTTGGGTTGGCTTGTTGTAGTGACATTGGCCATGATTGGTGGCGTCAGCGGCTGGCAGTGTTAGATGAGGGTGCGTGGCAGGTGCCAGGTGGCAGGCGATAGGCGGTGGTGATGGCCATTGGTGGTGGTTAGTTGTAATAATCCAAAATTATAAAAAAAAATAAATTTAAAATGTTAAATACTTGAAATTTTATGTTTTAAACTTATTTGCATGGAGAAAAGATATGCATGCGTTTTGGAATGAGTTTGAGGAGTTTGGAGTATTTTTTAACCAAAAATTTGAAATTTTATTATTTGAGAGCCTAGGTGTTGGGTGCCTGAGTTTACCGTGCATATGAGTTTTACTATTTTTTATTAATTCAATAATTATTATAATTCGTTGATGATATGAATATTATTTTTTTTACTGTGCTTTCAATTCAATTATAGGGTTTTAGTAACTTGCTAGACTGTTTAGCTCATATATGAGATTTAAATGATTTCAGGCAAGGACAAAAGATTAGGAGTGTGAGATTAATCATTATTCTCCAGGTTTACTGTTATTTTATTTATTTTCTCTTGTAGTTATTCTTTTACACTCAAGATTGGATGACGTGTTATAATTATGTAATTTTTTAGTATTATGATTTTGGGAGCAATGATAATATAGATATATATATATTGATGATTTAAATTTTAGAAAGATTTCCACTAATAATCAATAATTAAAGAAAATATATAGCTTTGAATTTATTATTAAAAGATAAATGAAAGAATTCTTTTAAATTAGATTCTTGGGTGCAACAAATTGCACTTTAAAAATAAATTAAATTTATTATTTAATTCATTTGAGCACCACAACAAGTCAAGCAGAAGAGAGGAGTGGGTTTGGGAGGGAGGAAGAAGGATTTTTGAGTTGCTTTGGGTCATCTTTAGCTGTCGGCTTAGTTGAAAAAATTGTTTGGATCGATGTAGGTCACACTATACATATCTCAATTTTAAGAAATATAATTTTTTTTAAAAATTTTTGATTGAATTTTTATTTTTATTTATTATGGAAAAAGAGGATAACTTTGCTCTTGTGGAACTTTCATCGCGTAATTTTTTATATATTAGAATACTGATTGTTCTGGATATTTTGATTATAATATTTTTAAATTGTACCAGGTAGAATAAAAGTTATTATATTTTGTATGATTTGCACTAAATAAATAGTTGGTATTTTTATTCAAGCATACTATTAATACAAGCATTGTGGATAAATATGTATATGTAGTTGAGTAATAAATGGTCGTTTTGTTTTGATTTGGTTCAATTTTAGGTTAGGTTATTTCTTAAGTTTATGTTATCCTTGTAGTCTCATTCCTTTATAAGTAGAGAGGCTGTAATAAAACTAACTAAAGGCCAATACAATTAGTTTTGATTTGTTCTTTCCTTACTCTCTCTTTCTCTCATCAAAGAAGTTCAAGAGGAACTTCAACTTCCTCCCAAGATCCAACAAGTGGTATCAGAGCTAGGTGAAGGCGAATAAAGGTTCCCAACAAGGATAATAGTAGTCTTTGATGTACCTTTGGATGTCTTACCAAAGGAGTAGCTTGAGAAGGCACTTGGATAATAAAGGATATCCCAAGTCTTTGAGGTACCGGTGGAGGACGAGGAAGCCAACCTAAGGTCCCAAGTACTTGATGCTCTAGCATACGATGAGGAATCCAATAGTGAAGAAAAGGCGAAGGACCGAGGGAGCAGGATGGGCCTATGACAATCCATGGACCTTCAACATGGATTCGAGAAGGCTTGCGATGAGGGCATTACGAGAATAGGTAGGGGAGAGTGTCACGCCCAAATATTGGACTTAGATGTTTGGCCAAATCCCTTGGGCATGACTTGCCGAATGAAGGCTAAAAAGTCCTCTAGAACTATTTCTAAATAATGTCACATGACATTGGAAGGTTTTGGAAGGATATGGAAGGTTCTAGAAGATTCTAAAAGGCTTTGAAGACTTTAGGTTATTCTGGAGGATTCTAGAAGGTTCTGAAATGGCTTAGAGTTTTTTAGAAGATTCTATAATTCTCTAGAATATTCTAGAATGATTTAGATAAATAGAGATACATGGAGAATAATCTAGGATACTCTAGAATTCTCCAAAGTATTGTTATATAAGTGTTTAGTATGGAATGATGTGCAAAGTTCTAGAGAACTCCACACTCATGTATAATGGAGGAAAATCTAGAAGGTTCTTAGGCATGGGAGAAGAGCTATAAATAAGACTACCCCCATTCATTTGTAATCAACTCCCCACATCCCCTACTCCTCCCAACTCCCTCGAACTCCTTTTGTAAAATTCCCTTATAATAGTGAAATTTTCCCAATTACTTTCTCTTTGGCATTCTTTGCTCTCTAGCTAAGCATTGTATGAGTTTAAGGCTGACTTAATACAATGAAGGAGTATTAAGGACGCACGAGAGACTCAAGGAAGTTCTATCTATGACAAGTGGTATTAGAGCAAGTTCAATCCCAGGGCAATGCACAAGGCCAATAGGAGGCAGGTTTGGTATGGAAAGAATGGAATCTTCATGCAGAAGCCAAGGAATGGATGAGCGGAGTGATCCAACATCCAAGCCATGGGGGAAGTCCAAAGAGCTGATCTTTAATTTTGATTCATGATTATCTCGATTGACAGAGGTTACGAATGGCATAGGAGCCCAAATGGATAACACATTACATGTAAAGAGGGGAGTAATTGAGTGGAAAGAGGTTCCACCATCTAGGATACGAGAAGAGACATGGTGTCTCGACAAAAAAATATCCTTGATGGGCAAGGCAACGGCGCATGCATAGCTCAAGAGGGAGCTCAACATGATTCTAGCTCAAGTTGGGGACCTACATGAGGATTATAGGAATGCCTTTGTAGAGACTACCACCACTAGCCATAATTGCTCTAGGAAAGAACACTATGTGTCAGGGCTAGAGCAATAAGAGAGACAATAGGATAAGGAAAGGATGAGGTTTGCCAGGACATCACAGGGGAAATGGATATTGGGATGAGCAAGACAAGGGTTGCCAATGAGTGGACAAGGATTTAAAATTTCTGTTTTACTTGTGGAGGACCTCATTGGACAAGACATTGTCCTAAGATAGCCTCAATACTCCAAGCTAAATTTCAAGGGCTGATGAATGGCGAGGGCGGTGGTTAAGTGGAGGCCATGTAGGTGCTATGGGAGTAAGGACAATAAAAAGTTAACTATAAGGGTGAGGAGTTTCCAATTTTTGAAGACATACCAAGGAATAGCGAAGGCCATCTAACTCTTGGGTGTGAGTTGGAGGCTCATGTTGAAGGCTTTCCAATAGGGACAACGAAAGTTTTTGATGTACCTTCGGATATATTGTTAGAGGAGTAGCCTAAGGAGGCACCAAGAAAACAAGGGATATACAAAGTCCTTGAGACCCCAGTAGAGGATGAGGAAGCCAACCTAAAGTCCCAAGTACTTGAAGCTCCAGCAAATGATGAGAAATCTAACATGAAAGATAAGATGAAGGATCGAGTGAGTAGGATGGTCTTGTGGTAATCCATGGACCTTCAACATGGATTCTAAAAGGCTCACGATGGGGGCATCATGAGAATAGGTGGAGGAGAGTGTCACACCCAAATATTAGACTTAGGGGTTTGCCAAACCCCTTATGTACGGAATGTCGAATGAAGGATAAAAAGTCCTTCAAAATCATTCCTAAATAAGGTCACATGACACTGAAAATTTTTAAAAGGATATGAAAGGTTCTAGAAGATTTTATAAGGTTCTAGAATGTTCTGGATGATTCCAAAATATTTTGGAAGGTTCTAGAAAACTTAGAGTTTCCTAGAAGATTTTTTAGAGTACTCTATAATATTTTAGAATTTTTTGGATACTTAGAGAATATTCTAGAATACTCTGGAACTATCTAGAATATTATAATATAAGTGTATTGTAAGGAATCATGTAGAAAGTTCTAAATAACTCGACACTCTTACATAATGGATGAAAATCTTGAAGGTTCTTAGGAATGGGATAAGGGTTATAAATATGACCCCTCCCCCTTTCATTTATAATCAACTCTCCACATCTCCCACACCTCTGATGGGCTTTTCTTTAAATATTATAATTTGGTATTATCTTGTATGAATTCACTGATTGAGAGTCATAATGACTTATTATAGTGCCCGCTGGCAAAGAATGACGAATTTTTTTACTGAGCCAACGATTACTAACTACTGATTTACTATTATTGATACTAATTAGAAGATATAGTGAGCATATAATATATTGTATACACTGAGCATGTGATTAATATATTGAACTAGTTTAGATATAGAATGGTTGTATATAATATATACTTTTGCATACACTTTTATTGTATTTATGTAATTCTGATAGTTTTATCAAGATTTTAGTTCTACTAATTTCTACCAATTAATTTAATTTTTTTATTGATTGAATAATACTACTGTGACATGATTAGTCACTATTTCATTGAATTGTTGCCTATATTAGTTTATGAGATTACTTGTTACTTCAATGTTCTTTGCACCGTACTATTTTATTACTTTATATAATTTATTGCCTTTTACTATGAGCTTTATTATTTCTACATTGATTTTTGATCATATGAATATTACTATTATGAATTAATTGATGGCATTTATATTTCTTCTTTATCACGTTTTGAATTCACTTATAAGATTTTAATGACCTGCTGGGCTGTTTAGCTCATTATATGTGGTGTAAACGATTTCAACTCAGAGAAGATGTTCATGAGTGTGAAACTGATCATGATTTCTCATGTTCAATTCTTTTTTATTTTGGCTATTTTTTGTACTAAGAAATAGAAGGATATATTATGATTGTATGATTTCTAAGCATCATATATATATATATATATATATATATATATATATATATATATATATATATATATATATATATATATATATATATATATATATATATATATATATATATATATATGGTCAATAAAATAAATATATATAGATATTTTGATCAATATAATTTGCGTGTGTTGATATATCATTTTATTACTGATAAATAAAACTAGATAGATCTCTTTGTTGTCTAATAATAAATAAAAGAAAGAATTATTTAAAATTAAATTCTCAGGTGTGACACCAGTGATGTTGATCGTGGTCGAAGGTGATTGGGGTGGTGGGCAGTGGTCCATGAGATAGATAGTGGTTGGCTGCAATGGTTGGTGGTTGTCAGAGACTAACACATGGTGGCGACGGGAGATATCATTGGCATTAAATTTATGGTCTATTTGGAACTCGCTCAAATATAAGGAATTCTAAATATATCAAAAATGAACTAGGTGGTGAATTTTAAATGAACATAAATTTTACATTTGTTTTACTTCAAATCAAATACTAATATTTTTAAAACCCCAGCATTTGAAATTCTTTACACTTCTTTTACTTCAAACCAAATAATCCATAAATGTCTTAATGATATTTAATGGATTTATCTCATTGATATTATAAATCTTAATTATAAGCATGCAAAAATTGAAAGGTTATTTAATTATTTAATTAAATTTTATGAATTTTTTTTATTGTATTTCATGTCTTTGATTAGAGTTTTTATGTGGAATGTTCATAAAGAAAAAATGCAATGAGCTTGACCCAATTGAAATAAGTCTATTTGTGGGCATGTTATATATAATAAATTAATGGAGGAAGTTGAAAAAATATTGTGATATAAGATTTATCTTTGAATAACCATTTGCTCCATATTTTATTGTACTCTTTGAGGGGTGACGAAAGATTATGAAAAAAAAAAACATAAATTTTAATACGAGTCAAAATTTATTTTGCAAACATAGGTGAGCATTCGTATTGGTAATAAAGTAAGTGGAGGTGTAGCGAGACAATCATGGTTAAGTGGATTATTGGTCAGTGGATTGTGGTTTAAGAAAAATAATCTCACGATGATGTATGGGTGTCAAAATGGACCAATAGGACTGATTTGGGTCTAGCCTGAAGTTGACCTGATTTGAATCATGCCAATTTGAACCCGACTCATTTAACAAATGGGTCAAAAGCATAGAACTAAACATGACCCGTTTGCAACTTGAATCTAACTTCATAACCCATTTTAATTAAAAATATATTTTTATTAACTTGTTAATCATATATTTTAGGTTAATTGATAAAAAAAATAAGAAGATTACTCCAACAAATAAAAAAATTAAGAAAAATATATTAAAGGGATAATTTTTGGGTTAAAATGGGGTTGGCGGACAAGCCAAAATTAATCTGCTACATGATTCGAACCTAATCAGTTTATGAAACACGTCAATCCGAACCCAACTTTTTAGGTCATTTATTGACACCCTTACGATAGTGCTCGGAGGATTGTAGTTGGGTGATAATGATTAGAGGATTATAACGAGGTGACGGATATTGGAGGATTATAGTTGAACAATAGTAGTCGAATGATTGTAGTTAAATAACAATTATCGAAGGATTCATAATTTGGCATGTCACTCCCTAGAATTTAGTTGAAGAATTAAATCATAAACATAATTATCTAACCTATAACATAGTATATATTAAAGTCAGCTAAATAATTCAAAGTAATTTAAATAACATACAATATCATTTAATTTTTATTGTAAAAGAATTGTACACATATAATCCAGTCCAAATTTATTTTATACATTAAAATAGAATAACTGAATTATAAAAATACCACAAACTTCGCTATTGTTTACAATCAAATGATTGAAAGAAATTGATAGAATCTTAACTCTTTGTGTGATAATAGTTCAATATTTTAAGAATTTTTTCTTATAAGGGACTGAGCTTTCTTTGATGCAATCATTTCTTTTTCTTTTATGTATAAGTATAATTGACATGCAGTAATAGTAGTGACATGTTTTACCATGATATATTTTAAATAAGCACCTTATAAGTGCTAAAGACAGTAGCGGGGGCCTAAATTAATTTTTTTTTTAAATTTTTCTCACTTTTTACATCCGAGCGTGAGATCAGTATAGACAATTTTATTTTTTATTTTTTCAAATTCATTGATATCCTCATAAAAAGAACAGAATAATAAAAAAAAATCATCAAATCACTTGATTTTTGTCATAATAGGATCAATATATTAACTAAATACAAGATATTGAAAATCTCATCACGAAAAAATTATAAAATATCTTTCAGAACAAATCAATACAAACTTAAGCTGAAATCAACCATGACAAAATAAATATCACCTTAGTCCGTTTTGTCGCCGCCTAAAAAAAAAACCCTAGTGCGCCACTTTTCTTCAAGTATCGTTCCTCTCACTTTGTTCGCTTTCCTCCCCATTTCCCGAGAAAATATTCTGTGCGAAAGAACCATCCAGTTTTGTCTCTGTGAATAGTAAAAGTGCAACATGAACGGTAAAAGTGCGGTTCATTGCGCTTTTACTGTTCACAGAGACAAACCAAATAGTTTTTTCTATCATGTATCAGTACAGAATAATTCATCCCATTTTATTGGCCGTTTTCTTAGTGAAATATGACTTCTCCTTCATTTCGTCACAGGAATCGTCCGAAGCTATCATGCAGTTGGAGTTATTTTACTGTCGTCTACTTGAACGCTGACTACATGACAGATCGAGCTCACATAAGTGGAGTTTGGTCAATTGTTCCAATTTCTATTACTTACCTTCCTATTTTGCAAATATTCAATTTTGCTTAGGTGGAAATGTAAGAGGTTAAGAGAAATTCATTAAAATGTTTGACCTATTTAAAATTATTTTTTAATGTTAGTTGATGATGTTAACTGTGTGGAAGATGTTGAAAGAAATTTATCGATGATGTTTTACTCTAAGGTTATTTATCATAGTGTTGCTCAATAACATTAACATATATGAAAAAAGTTGAGAGAAATTCATCAATAATGTTTGGTCTATCTGAAGTTATTTATTAGATTGTCCCTTAAAAGAAAAATTATTCTGTCCAGAATACATACCACAATGAAAATGCGCCATGCCTGATACCGAACTTATACTGAGCGATACTCGGTACCACTCGATACCTGAGCGTAAATCAAACGGTTCTCCCGTCCGGTGTCCGCACAGAATAATCTCTCCCCTTACTGACATTAATATTTATGAAAGAGATTGGAAAAAATTAATTAAGAATATTTGATCTATTTGAGATTATTTATCAGTGTGTTATTCGATGAAATTAACTTGTGTGAAAGAGATAAGAGAATTCTCCCAAAGATATATGATCTATCCAATATTATTTGCTGGAGTTTTGCTCGATGATGTTAATCTATATTATTGAAGGGGTCAAATTAAATCCACCTATAATTGATTGTATCTTGTTTGGGAGGGAAAAATGTCATATGTATCATTAATCAAATGTTAATATTGTATTGTCGTTAGATCATTACTGCCCTTTTGAGTTCAAGGCTATGACCTTGCTCAAGAAAAGTAGAAGCCCAGTCGAGGACTATGTATAGAATTTGAGACTTTATGGAAAATGTTTTTATATTCGCTAAAAGTTTCAAGAAGAATAATTAACAATAAAAATTGTCTTAGATGCATTAAAAATATTAGATGGAAGAATTTACATAACTATAATGATCAAAAAAATATGACATTATTTGTTCTATGTTGTAATTGAAGTGCTCCCCTATCTGTCTTGGCATGCTACTCTTAAAGTTGGTGAAATGATAGATCGTAAAGGGATTTTCCAATGTATTCTATTGGTTGCAAGGGCGGAACCAGCTTCAATTTTGAGGGAGGCAAATACAATACAAAAATAATAAAATATTAAAAAAATAATATTATATATCTATATATTATAAAAAGTTTTTTTTTAAAAAAAATTAAGCAAGAAAAATAAAGAAAAAAAGTGTAATTAAACTGTCATGAAAAGCTTGAAAGTGAATATTAGAATTAAATTTGAAGAATTATATAGATATTTTACGACAAATTAGGACTTTTTTTACTTTTTTAGGGGGGAGGGGGGGGGGGCAAAAAATTTTTTTTTAGGAGGGGCAATAAATTTTTTTTTACTATCCTATAATTTTTTTTTTACTCCTATAAAAAAATTGCCCCCCTAAGCAATATGTGGTTCCGCCCCTGATTGGTTGGCCCATATTTATTTTCTTGATCATATATAAATCATTCCTTTAGTATTTAAGTTCTTTAATAATGTCAGTATTAAGCGATGTTGGACTATTTTAGATTTGTTTCATTGAAATACTCGATTTGACTATAAACATGTACGATTTGGATATCATTTGATCATCTTATTAATGTGAACCAATTTTAATTATACTTAAAATGTCCGACTAGACTCATTCGAACACAGATTGAGCCACTTTTAGTTTCATTAGGTTTGAACCATAAAGAAACGGTTCGAATATAAGTTTGTTAATTTAATTTTAAAAATTATCACATTTTAATTGATGATTAAATTTTCTAAAAATCAAGTAATTATTTGAGTACAGCTAAAATTTAATTAAGTATAATTTTTGGATTAAAATTATTTAGATTAGTTTTTCAATTTATAGTATTTTATTATATTACATATTATAACTTCTTATATTGTTATGAAAATTCTACTGTATATAATGAATAAGAAATGTAAAGTTATTATTATTATTTTTTAAAATTTAATTTATTTAAAATTATTTTTAATTATTAAATAATAGTTAATTTAATCATTTCATATATTAAATAAAATTTTGATGAAATTTTATTTTAAAAATAATAATTATATAAATAGTTTTTTACTATATACTGCTCCGCGCTCCTTGCGTCTTCTTCAAGAAGCCAAGAAGCCAATAGAAGCTTCTAGCATTCTCTCGATTTTTCTTTGAACAAAATGCCCAGCCCCGTCATCCGCCCCTATATATTCCTCTCTTGATCCCGAACACTTAACATATTTTCAAATCTCAAGAAAAAGTTGAGCAAGAACAAGAAGACAATGGATGGTCAATTTTTCGGAATGCGGAGCCAAATTTTCCCGTCGCTGCCGATCGTGCCAGAAGATGTGCCGGGAGAACGGGAGAAACTGGCGAAGATCTGTCTTCGCGAGATGAGGGAGAGTGTGCCGACGCTGGCAAACGTCAAAGAGATGCCGTCGGCCTACGAATTCGCAGTCGATATGCCTGGGGTCAAATCTGGAGAGATCAAGGTTCAGGTCGAGGACGGCAAAAAGCTAACCATTGTAGGTGAGCGTCGCCGGGACGAGGACGACAAGGAAGGCGGCAAGTACCATTGCTCAGAGCGCAGGATGGGGAAATTTATGCGCAAGTTCTCTCTTCCAGACAACGCCAATCTAGAAAACATCACAGCCGTTTACCGCCACGGTGTTCTAACTGCTACAGTGCAGAAGCTACCGGAGGCTGAATCTAAGTATCCGAAGACAACCGAGATTAAGATTGATTGGATCGATTAGTACATCTGAAATTGCAGGGTTTGTTTAACTACGTTCTCGAAGTGTTGGTTGATGTTTTGTGTTTTTGGTCTGAATTTGAGTCGTCCTTATCTGCTTTCAATTCAAATTGTTCTATGCTTACTGTAAAGGATTTTTTGTGCGTTTAAGCGTTTGGTTTAATTCCTATGATCTCTCATGTTGCTGAGCTAATTTTAATAATGTTAAAATCAAGTAATAATGAAAGTCACCTTGGTACCATTCCTCAATTAGGAGGGCAATATGCCTTCCTTCATTGTTTCTCTTGTGCACCGAAATCTTGCCATTCTTTTCTGTGAATTAGATTGTTGCAGATTTAGGGGCTGTTGGATCAAGGATTTGACGTAAATTTTGCCAAAAGATAAAAAAAAATCTCTCTACAAATTTCCCGGTAAGTTAAATCGCCGTTATTCTTCTGTTTTCCCTAAAAACCAGATTTACTAAATTAGAGCACAAGAAGGTGCGACGATTGCCTGTTCTTGCGTCCGTTGAAGCTTGACGAGGCACCCCGAAGAAAAGGCGCTTATTGTGGACGTATATAGTTAATTAGATGATTAGTAATTAAAAAATCATTAAAAGAATATCTTAATAATTAATGAGATAATTCAGACTGTAACTAATAATTAAAAAAGTTAGATATATTAATTAATTAATTAATTAGTTAATTAATGGTTTAATGAGTTATTGGATATTATCAAAGTGAAATTAGTAATTAAATAATTAGTTCGATAATTTGATTTTTTACGTTAAATTTTAATTATATTATGGATATTTGTAACTTTTTGGCTGTAATAAAAAATAATTATTAATTTAGGCTGTAATAAATAATAATTAGAGCATAGCAAGAATTAGATTTTAATCGCCTAAAATTTTAAGTAGCAATGTTAAATAATTTTACAGGACTTATCAAAACTTAACATGAATTTTTATCAATTGGTTATATATATATATAGTAAATTAATCTTCTTAAATTAGTAGCATTGTTAACTAATTTATAAAATTTATCAAAATTTAATACGAATTTTTCTTAAATAGTTTGTATTATTTAACATAAGAATCCAATAAATTTAAATTTACAGTATTGATAAAACTATTTTATATAATTGAGATAAGTTATCTAAGTCTAATTAGATCGTTCTCAGCAATCATATATATATATATCTGCATAGGGGCAACTAGATAACTAAGAGAAAATTACAAGCCTTCCAGAACAACCAGCTCTCTAAAAGAACATACTTTGAAGAAAACTATGAGTTGACGTTCTACCTTTATAACAGAAGCAAAAGAAAATAAGGCAACAAAACAAAGCTACCACGACACCCAAAAAACCCAATTCTCCGAGCCATACAAGCCACCCAAAGCACCACAAGAAGAGACCCAAAGGTCCAAGCAACAGTTGAGATGACAAAAGACACGAACCAAAATGCTATCACCCAAAAGGACTCAGTATGACAATCCTGCACCCACCAAATAGCGAAGAAATGACCATCCATTGGCAGTTTAAAGCCACAACAACCAACTAAAATTTTGAGCACTGAGAAAACCACACCAACCACGAAGGTTGCGAACTCAAAGCGAACCCGGGGTTAAGCAGAATTGTTTCATCATAGTCCAGAAATCAACAGAAAAGCCAAACCAATCAAACACGAAGCACATTTTTTCTTAGATTTACTTCTAGATTTTTTTTTCCAGCACCGGTTGAACTAGCATAATCAACTACTCGACTAGCCATAAAATTATACATATCTTACGAATCTTGAAATTCATTTTCAATCTCATCAACATCGCCATCGGACAAAATCAACCAATCAGAATGAACCACACATGAATTACTCACCGACAACGTCAGATGGGCTTTCAACTCCGCATTGGACACAACTGAAATAGATATCAACAATAGTTTTTGACACAACCAAGTTAATTGAAGGACTACCTGCATTCCCAACCACAGAATCCAAACAAAATTCATCCTCATCATCAGCATCAAAATTGATAGGAGAAGTAAACGGGAAGGGGATGATGCAGAAGATACATTTATTCACCAAGTAAATAGGGCTCATGCCACCCACAATAGAATTGAAGCCCACATTCCCCAAATTGTTACAATTCCCCTCAAAAACACTAGAAACTGCACTAGCTACGGGATACCAATCATCACCATCAATTGCAGTCCAAGGTAACAAAACAGCAGGGCCCTCAGAGGCCAAAACCAAAGGTTTAACCTCACAACCAACACCTAGAAGAGCATTAGATTCCACTGGAAGGTTAACATCCCCCCAGCCTCCTTATTAACAACCAACGAAGAAACCACCATAACATTAATATTAACAACAACAAACGGAGTCACTAGCAGCACAATAGTAGACAGGTTTTGTCAAGATCAGCAACCACAGGGGAACCAACTTCATTAGCCCCAACCAACTTACACGGACATAAGAGGGGATAGCCTCGCTAAGGACAGGAAGGGTTTTAGCAATAGGATTAAGATGAGGATGTAAAATTTGACATTCATCTTTCAAATGACCTAAAGAATTACAGTTCACACAATAATGAGGGAGATATCAAAATCACCGATGAATGTAACTAGAATTAGCTGAACCCACCCAAATCTTATCCAGGAATTTTTTGGTGACATCCAATTCAACAAGGATGTGAGCAACCGATGGACGTGAACAAGAAGCCATCATATTATCGGTTTTTAAAGTCCGCCCGAACAAGGAACCCAACCCAAAAAAGATTCGAGGAGAGAAAAGATGAGGCCGAAGGTAAGGAAACAAATTCATATGGGAACTACTCATATGGCTTGATAAACTAACTAATGCTTCCTTTGAGGCAGCTTTCATTGTCTTTTATAAAATAATTTTTTACCATTTTGTTACACTCAAATACAACAATCACAATGAACTTCATCATTGCTCTTCTGTTGGCACATCATTTGTTCCTCTTTCAGCAACTTTGCTTCTTTAGAATTTTTTTAAAAACAAAGAAACATCTCAATTGAATTCCAATATTTCTTAAATATAAAGTTGTTATGGTTTTTGGGACTAATTAGAGGTATGAGCAGTCGCCGAAACTTAAAATTTTTCTGTGTATTATTTTTTTAGTGTTGAAATTTTAGATTTTAAATATTTTTGGATATACATAATCTAAAATCTAAAGACAGGGGACAAATATCAAGATCATAAATTTCTCATCCAATCAAGCATAGATATTGATGCAAATTTTAAATATTAAAGAACTAAGGAGTATTAACTGCATCCATGCATAGTTAGTTTAAGGACAAAATGAACTATAAGAGCCCTATGAAAATCTAATAGCTTCACAAATTTTTAACTTTTATAATCAAAATTACTATCTTATCACTATAAGTCCAATGATTAAAAATAAGTAAAATTTAAGCATAAGTATGTTTAATTGACACAACTGAATCAAAATTGGCTAAATTGACCAAGGTTCGTTTGGGAAAACTTTAGACCACAGATTTTTTCCTATTTTTAAGAGATTTTTATACTAAATAATAGCTTTATAATGTGGTAATAAAACCATCCAAATCTAAGTCAAAAATTGAAATGGACTAGTTCCTATCCTTCCTTGTTGCCCAAGGCATGCAACTTAGGTGGGCTAATACAGCAGCAGCTCCAATACTCCACTCTACTTCATGATTCCACCTGCTAATAGATTATGCATCACAGCTCATATTGATCTATTGATTAGGAGCTTAGGTTACGAACTAAGAGATATTGAGTTCAAGTCTTATATATGCAATGTGTGTATGAGTCTGCTTTAATTGACCTAAATGTCCAAAATTAAATAAAATTATGCACCTGCTACCAATTACTCTACAGCAGTTTGATAATAATCCTGGATTAATCACAACCAATCATCTCAGGTTAGCATAGGGCAGCTTTGTAATATTTTCTTCAGAACTTAATATATGTTTTCATATAACTCTCACTTATTGTTGTTGTATTTTATACACTTAGGTTTCGTTTGAGACAACTTTTTTACTACTTTTTTTTTAAAATTCTAGTACAAAAATAGTTTCTTCATAACTTAATTTATGCTAAAAAGTTGTCCTGAATGAAGCCTTAGTTGGA